>OY728130.1:425555100-426755100 GCA_963277665.1 Viscum album | reverse complement strand
CCATCCCTGCATGGATTGTACTTCTTTCAGAGAACTACATACGGCTTGATTCCTGCCATCACAGGATATGTAGCGACACCAGGGCTCTATATCCTGGCCTAGCCACCACCAAATGAGGTTAAAAAAAATGCCCTTTTACCCCGTGTATAGACAAGAACTGTACATGGTGTATTCTTCATCCGTATCACACGACGTTAGACTGCACAGATGAGATTCAAAAAAAATTCCCCTTCTCCCCCATTTATGGACCAGGCCTACACGGGGTGTGTTTCCTTTCAGAGAACTACATGAGGCTTGATTTCTACACTCGCATGATATGTAGTGAAGCAATAATTCCATACCCTGGCTTATCCACCTCAAATAAATCCATAAATACCCCTTCCCCCGTACGGACCAGACCCGCATGGGGTGTATTCCCCAAAATAACTACATAAGGCTTGATTCCTACCCTCTTGGGATACATGGTGATGCTAGGGTTCGCCATCCTTGCCCAGAAATTCCAAAACATTCCCTTTTCCCCTGTGCACAGACCAACCTTGCATGGTATGTCGTCCTTGTCCTTACCGCACGACGTTAAACTGCAGGGAAAAGAAGGATTAAAAATGCCCTCTCCCCCCGTGTATGGACCAGACCTACACTGGATGTACTCCAAAAAGTACTATGTACAAATTGATTCTTTCCCTTACAGGATACTTAGCGATGCCAGGATCCCCCATCCTGGCCCAATTTCCCACGAATGAAAATTTTAAAAATTCCCTTTTCCCCTGTGTACGGACCAGACCTACACGGGGTGTGTTCATTGTCCTAGCTGCACGACATTAAACTGCACGGATAAGGATAAAAGAAATATTCCCACTCCCCCCCCCCATGTAAGGACCAGACCTGCATGAGGTGTATTCCAAAAATAACTTTGTGTGTCTTGATTCCTGCCCTCACAGGATACATAGCGATGTCAAGATCTTATCTCCTAGCCCAGCAACCGAGAAAATAAAACACATGCATATATACCCCTCATGCTCACCGCACAATGTTAAACTACACGGACTTCATCCTCACCACACGACATTAAACTGCACAGACTTCATCATGACCCACCCAAGATGTATGGTGAAACAAGATGAGAATACTCCTTCTACATTTGGATACATCCTCTCCATACATCAGACTCCATGGCCTAGATAATGGAGGATCTTCATAACCATTCATGTACATCGGAAGAGGAAAGGTATCGATCCATGGACACCTTTCTATGACTATGCATACCATGCCCTTAGAAGCTCTTCATATTGATAGCCCCTGTCCCATCTACAAAGGAAATATTTCCTCAGGCGATACTCTTCCTAGCTCCATATGATTACCGGCCTCAGAGCCCCGTATCATATCTACCGATCCAAAAATTTATGGAGCAGTGGTTTACAAGTTCTCCCCCCTTTTCACATACAAACATTTCTAGGGTATCTCTACCTAGTTAGCCTATGTATCCACCCATGGTTCACATGACGACCTACATCTATGAACATCAAGCCAGGGCTAGGATACTTTGACACAACGGAAAATTGCAGTGAAGATGTTTCTTTTATGCTCGGACACCATTATTACCACATGCTGAACTTTGTACTGTGCGCAATATCTGGTTTTCATAAACATTCATGGCCATCGGAAGTGGAAAGTCATCGACTCGGGGAGACCTTTACATGACTATGCATACCATGCCCTCAACGACTCGGTATATTGATAGCCCCTGGCAAGTCTACCAAAGGCAAGATTTCCTCGGGCGATACTCTTCCTAGCTCCGTATGCTTACTGGCCTCAGAGCCCCCACACCACATCTCCTAATCCAGGATACCATAGAGTTACAGTTTAAATCCTCCATCCCCCAACCTTTTCAGAGTATATCAGAGCATGTTAACCCAATTATCCTTCGAGTGACTGTGGAAATAGTCACCCAATGGACTGACCTCTATGACAACTAAAAATGAAGTATTTTATTCTTAAAGCACGACGTTAAACTAAATGGAGTGAAGGTACCCCCCCCCCCCCGTGTGCAAGATAAATCAGCGGAGGGAGCTATCTAAGCTTTAACAGAAACCAGGGTCGAATATGCCTGACAGGTCCAGATATTTTCTTACCAAATGAGAGACTTTGTGGCCCGGACAATCGGGGATCCTCATAACCATTCACAGCCATCAGAAGTGGAAATTTATCGACCCGTGGACACCTTTGGATGACTATGCATACCATGACTTCAGCATCTCTACATATTGAAATCCCATATCCCGTCTACAGAAGGCAAGATTTCCTCAAGCGATACTCCTCGTAGCTTAGTACGCTTACCGGCCTCAGAGACCCCATATCATTTATCCTGATCCAAGAAGCCTCGGAACCACGATTTACACCAATCAACCCCTACCCATGTATTGGGAATGCCGAGATGTTTAATCCCAGTTACATTCTAATTGATATCAACCTTTTCAATTATGTCCTAATCGCATGACATTAATCTGCACGGAACATCTTGGCCGCTTGGCATAAAGCTACAAAGACGAAGCATTAAACATCCATGGAAATTCCTCCAACTACAATCATTTTCACTAGTTTAAAAATGCCCGATGTCCTCGTTTCATGATGTTAAAACTTCACAGCATCAAAAAAATTCCCCCCTGTCCTCACTGCATGACGTTAAACTGCACAACATCCTTTAATAATGCTCCTCGTCTTTAACGCATGACATTAAACTGCACAAAATCCATCCTTACCACATGACGTTAAACTACATGGTCAAACCTGTCATGGGTTCAGTAATGAATGAAGGATTTTCTCTATCCCTCAGTGCACGGGTTAGACCTTCACAAATCGCAGTCTCACACTACTGTGAGAAGGGACGACTTCACCCATTCTCGGGAAATTTATCCTAGATTTTTCTTCCATATCTAGACACCCTCTCCTCATAAACCATACTCTATACTCAGAAAAATACAAACCCATGTAAACCACCCCTGGTGGTCCCAAATCTCAACTTACCTAAAGTTTCTCAGTTATCAAGAGAATGAAATCATTGACCCAAGGACACCTTTGCATGACTATGCATTCCATTCTCTCAGCAGCTCTGCATATTGATCAGCCCTCGCCCGTCTACCAAAGTCAATATTTCCTTAGGCAATGCTTTATTCCGTACACCTCTTGGCCTCTAATCCCCCATGTCCATCCCGGGATTCAGAAACCCTGTAATCTATAGTTTACCAGCCTCCTTCATGACCCTTCCTGAATATGGTGTAACATCTCTGATGAGATTACCAAGAACCAAGAGAAGCCGTCCCATTCTAGATAATGTCCCAGCTGCATGACTTTAAACTACAGAAAGATCCAACCATCCTTTAAAAATACGTAGGAAAAGGACCTTGCTTCCACACTCCTGATCGATACAGATGTTCTAAAACCCTTTCATATGTCACAAACCCTTTCCGAGCCACCCCTGGTGGTTTACATAATTCTTAATGCCACCCAAGGTGGTTTCTATAAGCCAGACTTCCATGAAGTCCTCAGGACATCAGAAATGGAGAGTCATTGACTTAAGGATACCTTTTCACCACTATGTATACCATGCCCTTAGCGGCTCTTCATATTGATCGCCCCTATCCCATCTACCAAAGGCAAGATTTCCTTAGGAAATGCTCTTCCTACCTTTGCCTGCTGGTATGACTCACATACCTTAAGACATGCCCTGTATGTCGTCCAATTCTAAACATTCCCCCCCACGTGTGTATGAAGGGTATTGAGACATCTTTTAATCATCCAAAACTCATTAAGGCCCTCACCCCACCATGTCTGGTCAAAGATGTTCGACCTAAAACATCAGTAATGATAGTCCAGTCTGCGGGAATTTAAACCTCTCAAAAAAAGAGGCACAAATCCTGTTAGGCCGAAAACCTGAAAAGGGAGACCTAAGAAATAGTCAGGACATAACCGCTAGGTCCACACCAAATGGGCCCAAAAAAATTAGGGTATTAAGATAAAAGATATAATGTTTTTGGGGTTTTTCTACACAACCCTAGAAATAGTCAAACTATGCTCGCTGGATCCCATGATCCAGGCTAAAGTTAGAGCTCATTTCTATTCTTATCATTTTTTTCCTAAATTATGATCAATTCCGATTCAGTGGGTTGTTATTAAAGCAACAATTGTTCCAGTAAAAATACAATTTTAGAGCAAGGAATGTTTTACATGGATTGTATTCCGTTTGACAAAAAGGGAGGACGTCCACAAACGGTGGCATCTCCCTCACAGCAACAAAAAAAAGGGGTTAAGCAATGAAGAGTGTGCAGGAATGGCTCTAACCATCACAAAGGATCCTAGATCTCTCTCTCTATCAAATCAGAAACCGTCCGGCGGAGGTCGTTGCGAGTCTACTTCAGCATGACCTTCTCCCTAGCCACATTCTCAGCCACTGAATGAGTATGCACCATAGTTGTTTAAAGATCATTGATCCCTTTATTGGTGGCTTCAAGGTTACCAGTTAGAGTTGAGAACTGATCCCTCAGCATCACTGCTCGTACTTCACATTCATGCAACTCGGTAGATAGGGAAGTCACCGGATCTCAAGAGCTCACCTCCCAGGCCATTAGCTGATGGATCTTTATCATGGATTCCTCCAAGGATCGGGTCTCATAGTAAGAGGCAGTGAGGTGATCAATTTTCTGTTCACTAGAGGAAAATTCCTCACTGGCCATGATAACCTGGAAGCGAGAAAATGACACATTCCATAGTCAAAGCCACCTGACCCCAAACCCATGAAGAGTTTTCGGAGAGCTTCAGTTTTAGTTTCCATCTCAGCCAGAGGAGTTTCGGCCACAATATCACAAATCTGGGGCCAGGCCCACCTGCACACTTCTTGGTGGTCCGCCATGACACGAGGATCTTTGGTGTCCTAACAAGATAGCACAAGTATGAAGTCTGGAATTATGATCAACACAGACGTGAGAAATCTAGAAGAGTGTTATGAAGCTGGAAGGTCTGAAGATTCTATCTTCGGTTCAGGCTTGGGAATCAAGTTTATAAGTCCTGTATTGGCTGGCAAAACTTCAGGAATTTTTTCGCTGGGACCCGATGCCATAGGGTCATCCTCATCCACGTCCAAGAAGGATGGGTCTGTCTGAAATTCGGTCCCAGAGGGGCTCGGAGAGGAAAATCTCTGGAGTCACTTTGACCAATGAGCAATCAGTCGTTCCTCCCTCAGAGCCAATGAGGAAGGTGTGGTAGGAACATCAGCCACAATGACTCCTAATTTGAGAACCTGTTGGATAGGTTTCCCCAGGATCCCATTGGGATAATGTTTTTCCCACATTCTTGTGTACTCCAAGGATAGGCTGGAAGCCGCTGCTATGCCAGGAAAGGAATTGCTTGTTTCAGATCCCTACCACATCAGCATCAACCACCATTGACAGAGAGTGGTTGGGTGCAGTCCTCGACCCTGAGGAGGGGGAAGGGAAACATGGAGTTTCATACACCCAAACTGGCAGGAAAAACGATGTGGGGCATATAACTCACACAAAGAAACCCCATCAATCCTCGCAGACAAAAACTCGTCCCATAGTGAAATCATGTATGAACTCCCCTCTAGGATCCCTCTGTGGTTTGTAACCACGACGTAATAAGGGGTGGTATAGAGAGTGAAAGCGAACTGGGAGAAGTCACTCAGAATCTTGACGACTTCATCAGAGCTAAGGGACTTCAAGAGAACTCCATCTACATCAAGTAGGGTAGGATGAAAGGTAGGAAGTGAGATGAACATGTTATGGTGATACTCATAACAGCAGCAATGATTCGCTACCCAGCCATATAATAATTGAAATGGCCCGCTCAAACAATAGGGTGACCCTCCCTCCTACATGTGGCTCAGTAATTTGTAAATCCGAGCAAAATTAGGCATGTTCAAATTCACCGGGCATCCCTTTTCCAACTCAACTGCCATCATCAAGGTGCAATCCCTGACGCCTAGGTTGATATCCCAAGAAGGGAATAGGCCCCCGCTCAAAAACATAACAAACAGACCTACCAGCCTGAGCATAGGCAGCACACCGGGGTGCACCTTGTAACCCCATGAAAGGTAGTCGCCCGCCTCCAGAACCACCCAGTAGGAACCTGGGATGGTTCAAGACTATTGAGAAGGATGAGTCCTAGGGTTCTTGATCTTTATCACATGACCAGTGGTGTTCAGAAATAACCCTATCTAGGTGATATAGGGAATAAGAGAGTGGGCATGAAAGGCCTGACCCATTGACCACTCCGCCATAACCAGCAGATCGCTTTCCAACGAAGGCACTTGTTCGATGTCTTTCCATGCGTCAGGAGTGGGAAGAAACTCGTCATAAATATCACCGATGATCATAATCCCTCCCAATTGGTAGATTTACCATAAACTAATTTCAAGTTAACCATGGGAAAGGTGGAAAGTATTAGTTCTTAATCACCAGCGACTGAGAAGGTCAGGCAGGATCAAAGATGGTGGGTAAATAGAAAACTGGGAGTCCCACACTGCGGAGTACAGATTGACTGCTTCTAGTGACTCAGGAGATTCCCAACAATGATGATGGACCCAGAAGTCCCAGGCCTTGTCATTTGAGAAAAATCCCCCCAGACTGAAGATCCCGCCTAGGAATCGACCACGTGTCAGGATCCACTCGAGCAAGGTTGATAATAGAGGGGTAACTCTTTAGGAGAATTTCTTGAGAGAAGTCGTGAGTGCACTGATCACATTGGGTCCAATCAGAGCCTCTCAAAATGAAAGTGTCTTTTGGATTGGAATCGGAGATCATCTCCCCCAATGAGGCATGGTTTTCCTGAATTCACTTTGGTGGCACTTCTAAGAAAGGAGACGGAAGACCTGAGAGAGTAGGGGGATAGAGAAATCATCTTGAAGACAGAAGCCATAAAGAAGAATTCGATTTGATAGTGGATAACCCATGATCTTAGGAGAGATAAATTCCTTCAAGATACCATCGTCGGGAATGATGGATCATCTAGCGTCCTCTTTGATGCTCTCCGCTCTACGAATCATAGCTAGCCATCTGCCTAAGCCAATTGAGAGAGGCTCAGCAGCAGTCTTGGGTGCTGGGTGAGGGGGAACCATATTTTCTCCCTGCATTATGAATACTAGGAAGACGATTATTCCAGAATAAAATCTGGACAAAGATACCAAGTATATGAAAAAGGAGTCGAGAATCCTTCATGACGAGGTCCGCAAGAAGGCCTCCAAATTTGGTTCGCGATGATTGAATCCCGTGAACCAACCCTATGCAGAATAGGACTGTGGTACTCTATCCTGTAGAGAATTGTCGAGAAAACCGCGAACCTGGTTGCTCTGAGGAATCATAATATCGGATTTATATAGTTAGGTTAGAAAGACTTCAGAAATTTTCCAAGTCAGGAAGATTTCACTCCGCAGACCATCAAAACCATAGAGGGAGTTCCTACACGGCCCATCATAACTTACTTTTTAATTAATTAAGTGTGTTAGTTTGTGACTGGGAGATTGGCATGTGGGTAAAGTATGGCATGAACGAGGAATGGTTCACAGAAATGGCAGCTAGTTTTCAGATGAGGCTTTTCGCGAAGGAACGAGCACATGGAGATTAAAAGAAAGAGAGGTCGGGTTTCATGAATAATCAGGTAAAAGACAAAGTGAGGCCCCCCGTATTTATAGGCTTGGTCCCCTATCGGGTCCACTCCCCTACCGCAAACCATCCATGTTTCAAGACCACACTACATCGGAATGGCTTCCTCTTCGTTCCGATCAGACCCTATTCTTATGGGGGGCATTTTTAGGGTTCTAAAAAATCCGAAAAGGAGATTGAGAATCCCCTTTAAGACAAGGGAACTTCTACCCAATTTCCCCCCATAGAATTAGGGAAATGTGTGGAGAATAATCAAAGAATTTCACAATATGAACCCGTCCGTAGACCGGTCCAATGATAACGGTATGTGGCTAGTTCTGCGAGGCACCCCCTCTACGGACCGCTGTCGTTCACGGAATGGAGGTGGGGATCCTCCATGGGCGTGAAGTAGGATGGGGGGCCAACCCAATCCCCTATCATGATCCGACCCTAGCTGCAAACCGCGTTAGCCGGCCCGGGCCGCATCAGCTATCGTTCGCGGAATGGAGGCGGAACCATGCGCGGCCGTGAAGCACTCCCTGAGATAGTTTGATTTGTAGGGGAGGTGAGTTCAATTCCCCCCGCGAGTTGCGGATTGACCAAGTCATCCGTAAGCTGGGTTTCCAGTCATGGGCCTCTGCAAAAGGTGCTGCATGACCACAAATATATCTCTTTCCCCATACAATAATAGTAGATGAGGGGAAGAGAAAAATGAGATAGATCATATTCGGTTGGGTGGATTTCGAAGGAAGGAGCCTAAGATTTCCCAAACAGTGAAGTTCCAGTTCGCGAACCATAATAGGTATGAAGATTGAAACAAATTAAAAAAGAACCGAAAAAGGCATAATAACTTGGTGAACCACGGACTTAAAATAACAAAGAAAAGAAGACTGTGAACCATTGCCCCTCTGTAGATGAACTCCCCACAGACCAGGGATTTTATGCCTTTTTCATGATCCTTCGCACCACATACCACCCTCCTACGTGGGCGAATCCCCGACCGAAGAACCTCCAACCGACGTTGCCCTCGACCGCCACTGCTCGTGTAGACCCCTCCATGTACCAACCTGGTACGCAGGTCGAACCCGAATCCATGAATCAACATGGTTCGTGGGATTGCCATCAGTCAGCGGACCATCTTGGTTCGTGGACAGCCTCTCCATCAGCGTATCACCTCCCTACGCGGTGGGCGCCACCCCTCATACACCCATGTGGTCCTGCAAATCCATCAGAGATCCCATTCCCCGAGCCGGATAAAATCCTTCCAATCCGGCCTGATCATTCACAACACCCTCATTGGCCCATTCATTGGCTCCGAGTCGAGGCCTCCACCAGAGCCATCGGACCCATATGATGTAACCTTCCGATGCATCAGCGTGCCATTTTGAGTTTACATACCCACGGTAATTGAGGGAGAAGGGGTTTCTTCGGCCCTTGAGCGGATTCCCGAAGCATTCCTGGGTTAACATTTCAATGGTAATGCAGATTCCGAGCCTAGGAGTCCCCTTTCTTCCCCTCCACTAGTTAGGACTGGGATACTTCTCCCCTCCATCAGGAGGGCGGACTACCCATTAGAAGGAGGCACCATGAAACTCTGTACTTCCCCATGGCCATGGAAGGGAGTAGTGGGGAAGGGTGATGATCTATTCTTCGTCGGGGCCAAGTCCCTCTCCCACTGGGCTTTGTTTCCATTGGAAATCCATCTCATAGTAAGACACGACTTTTTGAGTCTCCAGTACGCGTAATCCCCATCGCACTTCTCATGGACACACCATTCGCAGCCTGATCATCTGGTCCTTGCATCCTCTTGTTTCTCACACTAAGCATGTCTCACGTCGTCTTAGAGTAAGCATCGTCCATGATATCCTCTCTTAGGCATCCTCAGAGTGTAAACCTCAATCCATTACCATGGGCTGCCTTAGAGCGTAAGCCCCTTGCCAATTCCAACTATGTGGACTTTGATTCCCCACCACAGGGATACGTAGGATGCCACCAAGAGGTTCAAGCCTGATCACCATCGGACCCACGGGTGCACATTCATGTCAGTTCTCCGACACCCCCACCTGAACTACGTGGACTTTGATCCCTATTTCCTAGGTAGGGTACGTAGGAAGCCTCCCCAAGGTTCAACCACAATAACCGGTCGTTCCAACCATCTTCATGTCGGTTCACCGCATCAACACTAGGTAGCCTAGAGTGTAAGACCATACCATACCGAACTACGTGGGTTCTGATTTCCCTCATGAGGATACGTAGGAAGCTCCTATCACAGGTTCAATCCAAAAGCTCAATTCGTTATCTGTCTCCCCTGGATGATAATAAACTCCAGAGTGCCTGGTTACGAGGCTTTAAAACAGTATCGTCTCAATGAGTCCAGACTCCTTGGGGTAATTAATCCAATGAGGGATTGTAAACCTCGGGCATAAATGATTCTGAACCCCTGCATCCAGCTAACCATTTCCAACCAGGAGTAATCTGTGGATACTATGCATGGGTATAAACCAAAGATTCACAAACATATGAATACATGTTAAATCTATAAGAGAGTCCTTGAACAGGAAATAATTCTCCCCAAAAGGGTGTGATGAGCCCGAATTCCCATCCTCTCGACCAATGTGAGTTCTTAACAATCGCTAGACAAACCACCCAGCGAACGCCTTCCCATGGAAAGTAGGTCCACGTATTACTGGATATGGAACCGTTGGGCGTTTCGAGGAAAAATGGTGCACCTGATTTGATTGATTAAGAAAAACCTAATCCTCTCTGCTCAACCATTAGGTAGTGCACATTTCTCCCCCACGATCTTGTCATATTCCATGAGACAATATTATTAACATAGATTGGGTAAATCTGGTAATTATGGTTAAAAATAATGTAATAATGACTACAATATTAAACTTAAACATTCTTATTCTCTCCTTGTATGTGTGGAGTTCAGCCATTTTCATAACATTTTTCATAATATGGAAACATAGTTCCATATGTCTTTTATTTTTTCCTTTATACATTTGATTAAAATATATTAGTGAAAAAAGTCACAATCCTGATTTTAATATCTATAATATTTTGTATCGTGGGTAAAAACAAATTATTTTCAAATGTAAACATTTATATTAAAGATAAATTATTTCTTTTAATAGTAATATATTTCTAATTTTTATATATTATATAAATACCTTAAATGATTATGCTACCCCAATATAGTAGTTATTCAATTAAACGAAATAATAAAATAAATGACTCTAAAAAAATAAAAAGTAATATAATTTGAATGAATAATTGTATTACATGAAATTTTTAGATAAAAATTTCTATTATGGGATGTTTTAAATGATAATATTGAAATTAATTTACATTTATGTTGTTCTCAAAGTCAAATTTAAAAAATAGTTACAAAAAATGACATTAATGATATTTTATAATAAATAATAATTTATTAAATGATTTAATTTTTAAAAAAACCTATCATTTTCAACGTGATTGAAATATGTTTAAAAATATCAACCATTTTTTATTTATGGGATAATTTTTATTTTATAGTAACTATCATGACCCCTAAAATCTAAAAAACCTTGTAATCAGAGTAATCATCATGCAGTTTAATGAAGGGTTAAAATAAACCTATAACGGTGAAAACATCACCTAAAATTGTCCAATTTTAATGGGATGAGATTATGTTGACTAATAGTCATCTAATATTATATTGATATAAATTTGGGCCCATTGTAACATGAAAATTAATTTTTATTAACTGGATACTTTAAGAGATCCCAAGAATACCTCTCTGCACATCATAAATTGATACCCCTTTCTCTCTATTATTGACGCATCCAGAACCACTTTATTTGGAAAATAAATGAACCAATAACATCCAAAAAACCATTAACACATTATAAGGGGATTATTACTAAAATAGAATCATCTTTATGGGTCTTGGTGTGTAAGGTATTAAAGGTTTTCTGAAGAATAGGTATAGCCTTTAACTAAATGTTTTATTTTTATTTCGTCTTCTACCACATTAAAATTTTATTAGATAATTATAAAATATTAAAATTAGTATAATAAATACAATTATATGATTTTAAGTTTATATAATACTATATATCTAACTCCTCCTCAATCAAATGTGAAAAGGAACTATCAGTCGTGTGTACAGTGGACTACTAACTCGTGAACTGTTGTAATTAATTTTCCCTCATTACCTCTAAAGAATGATGATAATGATGGATTTAATGTTTATATATCATATTAATGAAATATTTGTCATAATTAAAAGTTAATATATCATATTATCAGTTTCTATTCCATCCATTTAAAAATGATAATGTCGTCCATGCGTACGTGTGGACTACCATCTCCACAAAGGGATTTGATTAGTTTTACATTAAAAAACAAACTGTTTAAAAATATATGTTTATTTAAATAATTAATATTTAATTTATGATATAATTATAATTATGGAGTTAGAAAATAATTCATACATTCTATTCATCCTTCTCTTTGAAAAATTGAAATGTTACTCATGTGAACATAGAGCTTAATGTCCCCATTATTGTAACGTAGTTCATTTTTCATAACCATGTTTCGTGTTTGTTTTTAAAATTATAATTAATTTTTTAAAATCATAATTATTTATTGATTATTATTTTTGATATTATGTAATAATCATCCATGTTACTATTGTCAACCTATTAATGTCGTTTTGGATATATGAAATGAATATCACTAAAATGAATGACATGAACTTAATTGATTAAGTAATTAAATAAAATATGGTAATAAATAAAATAAAAGGAAAATTAAAATTGAAAATTATTATTAATAAATTTAATAATCCAAATAATTTTATTATTTACAAATAAAGATAATGTATGTGATTAGTTATACATTGGCTATGAGGTTTCATAGCTCAATATCTTTTCATTGGGTTATATCACTTCTTCATTTTCTTTGATATTCTAAGATTATGTGTGTAATGACATCTAATTATTTTATTTTGAGTTGACACTTTTTATATATATTAAATTTTTTTACAGAAAATATTTTCATTGAATAAACTATCATTCTAGTTTTAATATCTTTTTAAAGTATTTTTGATATATCTTTATTTTTTTTCATGACACATATGTGGTATTTAACAATTGGTTATTTCAGGTGATGTAGATACTAACCCTTTGGTATTATATATCATGATTCCATATATATAAATTTTATTTACATATTCATATCAAATTATTTATTTCAGGAGGGTTATGATTCAAAAGATACCAATTCCATAAGGGTTTATTTCACATTCTCATCATTATTCGAGATTGTTTATGTTTATGACTCTACTGGGGGTATTTTTTTAACCTTTGAATATTAAAAATATTCTTCCACTGGTAAATTATATATATTAAATTATATATTTTCATTTTTACACCATTAAGTACTCAGGATACAAATTTAATTATTTTAAAAAAAATTGACTTTTTTTACTCGATCATGAAACTTTTTCCACCATATCCATATCTTATTTAAAAAAATTTACTACACAACTTTTACTTATTAAATAAAATTTTACCCATGTTTTAATTTTTTTAAAAAATTAAAATTGAATCATATTGTCATTTTATTAATTGGGTAATTTTGTCTTTTTATTGATAATGTGAAAATAATATATCTTTTTACATATACGACAAGAACATAATATTCCACCATCATGACTACTGAATGATTTGAGGATTCATTATCCTATTTCCAATGTAATTTCTAAAGAAAAATGTTTCCTTAATATTTTGTACAATTTTATATTTTAATATTATTTTTTTTCAAAATGAAAAGGGTATTTTCCTTAAGAAATATTCCTTAGATATTTTGAGTATTCTCATTAATGTCAACTTAATATAATGAATATTATGTATTAATAAGGACATACTCTTTTGATATCATCTACCATGATTTTATGGTTAGCTTATGATCATGTTATATTTATTAACTGGGGAAAATATCAAAATATCATATGCTAGTTTTTCAATATAAATTTTTTTGTTGATTATGAATTTAATTTTTATTCACCCCTTTCATATGATGAATTAATTTGATTTAGTAAGTGAAGGGTGGGGATATTTATATACCTCGATATATCAGTATGTATTCAGATTATGCCTTACCTTTTTACATATGTATTCTAAGAACTAGGCCTAGATGGTAAGATTATGATGTATTTCATAATGAATTAAATCATTATTAAAATAGTCATTAATGTCCTTATGATAATTTTATAGTTTTGACATCCATGGATAAGTTTAAACCTCAAGTGATTATTTATATTTCATTATTTGATCACCATTTCTTTCAACCATATTATTCTCCATGCTTAAGTTTTTTATTAATTATAAAGTGTTTTTAGTTATTTACCTTTCCATTTTGATTATACCTTAGTTTGTCATTATAAATTCCATTGTTTATAACCCCTACTAATTATTTCAACCCAAAACAATTTTTTTCATTTCCCTAGAATATGAAGAAGAAATCATTAATGGTGTTCAAAGGTACATAATATTAACTTAAACTATGTTTTGTATTTTATTTCCAATGTAATATGGAAATATGAGGTTTATAAAATTTACTAGAACTACTAAAATATTAGGTCCTTTGGGATGAAATCATTTGTATATTATGCCAATGTTATAAAGTAACAACCAGCTCTAAGTTACTAGAGTCTAGTTCTTTATAAAAATAAATTTTTTCATATATAACATATTGTCAATTTAACCCTTACATGACATGATTTAGAATAAAAATATTGATTTTTAACCACTGATGAAGGCACATCAATCTACCATGCAGTTCTAATGAAATTTATATGTTGACATAACCAAATTAGATTTAGTGGTAAATTTGAAAGTTCTCTTAATGAAACATGGAGTAAAGTGTTAAATAAATATAACTATAATTTTTAAGAACTGGTAACCCTATAAATGGATTATAGATATTCAACTAATTAATTTTTTTCATGTAATATCCTTCTTAAATTAGTTTGAGTAGTAACTTGGTCATAGTATATACGAGAATAATAATAATATGGAACTTTTACCTATGGAATATTAGTCATTATTGAAATTATAAATTTTAACAGTGAGGGATATTGGGATTTAATAAAAATATTTGGACTTATAAAATATTAATTAATCAATAATGTATTTAAAAATATTAGAATTAACTATTAATGTACTATTTTTTCTATTTTCACGGCTAGTAACACCATGACTTCGTTATCATTATAATCTATTTTGGAAAAATAAAATTCCATCACTGACATATACTTTAATGAATGAAAAATAATTTTTATATATTAGAATAAGAATAAAAAAACAGATATATCATAATACCGCTACCAGTTGATCCTCCTTAGATAATAAATTTTTGAAGATAAGGGAGCCTAAAGAACATGGATGATTAATTGGATATTCAATGCATCTTGTTACATTGATATCATGTGAGATGAAAAATATAGTTTCATAAAAATATGCTTATACTATGTTTTGTTAATATTAAGATTAATATCAAGTGAAATTATTGAAATAAATTTATGATTTCTATAATCCACATTTTTTGTTTGATTTTTATCATATTTTCATTGATATCAAGTGATACACAAAATAGTTTAATGAAAAAAATTTATATACCATGTTGTCTAAACATAAATACCAAAAATTCAAAGAAAGATATGAAATAATGATTTTAGATCACTAATAAACATTTCATGTGAATGTTAAGAGAACAAATATAATCGGATCATAATTAAAACAAAATGATTGGGTATATTAACTGATAAGAGAAAATTAGATACAATACTAGTAATAATCTTTCTAATAATACTGTACTTTTATCCATTTTATACATAATATTAAATTTTCAATATAAATTTACGAGGAAAAATAAGTAAAATTAATAATAAAAATAAATTTGTTTATATTTATCTGAGATAATAAAAAAATAAGTAAAACTAAATCATTTATCATTATAGTGAACATGAACGAGGGAAAGGAAATAATTCTTTAGTTTAGAATAATAGAAAAGGTACATATACAATGTCATTTGATGATGATAAATCCTCACTATGAGGGAATGAAGAAAGAGGCTATTTAATTTTCATTTTTTGAGAAGGGAAACTTTTACAAGAACTTTAATATATTTAAAAACATTCATGATTATTCATTAACATTGTTTTTAATTTAATTGAGTTATTCTAGTTTTATATCTTTGTTACTAGATACGAGTTTTGTCTTACACATTATTATTCAAATATTGTAAAGTATATGTGTATATTTTGGAAGATAATTGGGATAGGATTTATATACTATTTATATATTAATACCAACTTATAATTCAAAGTTGGATGATTTTACTCTTAGAGATATTTTATTTTTTCTGGGTATTACCGAGAAAATTATTTTTCTATAAATATTAGACACAAATGTATTTTATCAAGTTTATAGATATAATTTTTTTTAAAGAAAAAAAATAAGGATATATAAAATTTATATGTTATTTTATATACACTTGAATGTTAAAATTATTTATTTGATGTAAATAAATATATTAATTATCATGATTTATATTACACCCAATTCTAGAATTATTGTGTTGGTGATAAAAATATAAGTGTTTAATGTGTTGCATCATGAAGGTTTTTCGGAAAATTATGAGCTGAAACTCATATTGATGTTATAAATTATTTCAAGGAAAAATGTTCTAGTTATTTTTCAGTGGTAAAGAAGAGATATCCAGAAATCATCTTGAATTAGTTTACAAAAATATATACCAACCATTTTCAACAGTGGAATGATTTGGGTTCTCCTACTTCATTACTTATATAGATGAATTAATTGGATACAGTTAAGTATAATAGATAATTTAAAGCTCTAATTAATTTTAAAATGATGAGGATTAAAAAATAATGTAGATAATAATATTAGTATAATGAAAATGAAACTTTCATCTAATCATGGTAAATAATATCTTAATAAATAGTTAATTGATGGTAAGGACTATGAAAAAATATCTCAACTCACTTGTCTATATACACATAATTGGAATGGTTTTTATGAAATGAAGAATAACACCTTGTAAAATATGGTGAGATCAATAATGGATCATTTTAATCATCCATTATCCTTTAGTGGATATGGATTATGGGAAATTATATACACTAAGCTATCCCATGAAATGGTATATTCACAAAAGATGCAGTTGAATCATTGGGAAATATTTTTTTATATCATATTTTTAAATTAATAAGAAAACAGACTCTATCACATGTAAAGTTGATCAATTTCATAGTTAGAATCGCACACATGAAGTAATGTAAAAAAATGGGAGAACTAATTTATATGTTTTACACCTAAAATGTGAAGGCTAATCCTTGGTATGATTTGGACTCACCTGATACAATATGATTGACTAAAGACGCCATCGTGGAAAAAAAGCGAAGGGAAAAACCTTTTACTAGTGTTTACAAGATAATAAAAAATATTTTCTATTTACACAAGGAGAAAGGTTTTCCACATTTATTATCCTTAATACGTTGTTGTCTTCTATTTTTGAGTCAGGGATTATTATTTCCCCTCTAATGATTATCCCCTAGAAATATATTAGGGATCTAACAATTCATCTCTATATAGGTATAAAAGTGAAGTATTTTTTTATTCTTCATTCATGTAATAGTTGTGATGATCAAAAAAACATTCCAAGAATTTTACCTTCTTCTTCTACTACTTACAAATCTACAAATCATATTCATATGTACATTGTAAAACAAAAAAACTTCCACTCCCTCTCACTAGAACAACAGTTTTATAGTTCTATAAATCTCTTCTATGTTATTATATTTATTTAATACCAAATCAAAAACACTCTTAAAAATGATATTTCTAATTTTATCATCCATTCAATATTATTAAAAAATGAATTCCCTTGTTCTAATTAATATTTCATAGTCGCAACGGCATTCCATTAAAAATTGAATTTAAAATTTAAATTAATGATTCAGACAACCTTCAATGAGATATCAACATCCATCTACTCCTTTTGAGCATTTGGATCATCCATAACCAGTTAGTCACCTTTTATCTCATTAGAGACATTGTATATTGATTAGGGATGGCTAATGGGTCAAAAAATGATCCTTATAATCAGATCGACTAAAATATAAAAATATTAAACCACAGCTATATATCCCTTTACCAAGGTATGTTATAGACATTTTAAATAACCATGGATTCAAATATGATATTTTTTAAACTATTTGATAACAAACTCACTAAAATACATCAAAAACCAACCCAAAATTCCATAATAAAGGAAATTTTCTCAAATCATTTGTTTGGGTAGAGATTTTTTCCATTGACCATGGAATAATCCATAGCATAGAGATCTTGGTTTCAACATTTATGTAGCTATACAATTATTTTAATTCCATGTAATAAGTCTCCCAAATATTTTGGAGGCTTATCAAAAATATATCCAATGATATTTCATTATGGGTTGATCCTCATTTTGATTCATATACTTTAACTCTCTTTAAATTTCTTTGGAATCCACTATGAATATTTTACTCATCATATAATATAGAGACAAATAATAGCCACAATTACTTTTTAAAAACTTATTATAGTTGTGGTCTCTACATTACCATTTTAGAGTCCACAATTTCAATTTTTTTACAACGTATTTATTCTTCTTCAAATTCCTCTTATTCTTCATGGTTTTATTTATATTATCTTATAATTGAGATAGTTTAGACTCTTATTGGTTATTTTTTTGAGATGAATTATTATTATACACACTATGGTAATATTACCTTATTGGTCACTTCTCTCACACACTTTATCCGAGTCATAAAAAGGGTTATTATACATAACCCTATAATATACATTTATTTCTTACAATATTTTTCTACCCTTTAATGTGTACCCTTCATAAAATTTCTTATATTGAAATGTGCTCCTGCTAAGCCAGAAACGTCTCATCATTTTCTTCAAGTATCTATAGAATGAAAAATGGTTACAAATGATAATTATTCTTTATGAACCACTTGTCTATCCTGAAGTATAAATTATCAGAAAATAATATTTATGAAAGCCTTTATAATCCACATCTTATTACAGAAAACTATATAACACTTTAAAAATGTTCTTTGTTATTGGATATTTTTTTTATAAACTTTATTCTTCACAAAATGTAGTATACTTTAATTTATGTTAAGACTTTATAAAATAAAATATCTTCTAAATAGTTTTTTCTTATGTTATTTTATTTACGTATCTCAACATGGATTGGGAATAAACCAATTATTTTTTAATTAACATGTCTTCAAGTTTATTTGGTCTATATACTTATTGATTATAACAATATTAATGTATCACTTCATCCATAACATACTTACAATTAATCAAACAATCTCCCACTTCATTCTGGAAATTATAAAAACTATTTTGGAGATTTTGGATTTAATCTTTTTTTCTCTATCCAATATACATTAATAGATTTTAGATTTTTCTCTTAAAAAGCATTTTCTAATTAAACAATTAATATTTATTCCACTCCTTTTGGATTAAATTTCATACATTTTTAACATTAAGGGGTAACTCATATTCCCTCTTTCTGATTTCTTCTTTATCCAATTCAAAATAATTGGACACAAACTTTTCCCTTATATTATATTTCAATAACTCAACACCCTTATAGAATATATTCTTAAATTCCTTCTTCAGTATTAAATCTATCATATTTATATACCTCTTTATCACTACATGATAAAAATTATTCATTATTCTTATCAAAATTGTCACTTGAATCCTTTTTAATCTTTATTGTAAAAAATGTCTTATAGTCACTACTATTTTAGAAACAATCACTCCCCTTATATTCTATTTTCATTCATGATTCTTAGGTAAATAACTCCAATTATTTTTGAAATAAAAATTCATTCATTACCACCATGATAAAAACATACTTCATTTAAAATATATGGAGTTCCTCTTTAAAATTTACAAAGAGGAATTGGTTTTTTATACAATTCTGAGAGACAAAATGTAAAAAATTCAGTTCAAAATCCACTAAATCAATGTAATTGAAATTTATAATCCTAATAAGAAACATGGTATGCTCTGATAATAAATTAAGTGTCCCACGTAATGGAATGTTCAATGAGAGGGGGTAAATTAAAGAATAATATATGTTTATTTTTTCAATTTTATGATTTTTTATGAAATAAAACACTATAACCTGTTAGAGTGATCAATCTCACTGCTAGACTCACACACACAGGGGAAAGAAAATAATATGGAAACATGATGTACAAGGTTCACCTATCAAATGAGAGGGATAATTTTTCGTATGAACTGAACTCAACTGATACCATACAATCCATTAGAATCGCCACATTGGATATAAGAAGGAGGGAATATCCAGAGACATGTGTTAACAAGATAAAAAATAATGTTCTCTACTAATAAAAGAATAAATGGTTTCCACCACAATCAATTTGTTTCACTTTTATCTTGTTTCATTAAGGTGACGATTATACTTTTTCATTTGATAATTGTCTCTATAAAATTTAGTAGTCCTCATGAACTCATTAATTTTATAAAAAAACTTTTTATTTTATTCTTTATTCCTCACCATTTATCCCAATTATTCTGATCACACGTGTAGACCAAACATGTGTTTTTCATCTTCTTATAATTTAACCACTGTAATCATTTTTTAAATTCTTAATAATCACACTATGCTACACACATTGTTCTACACACTTTCTCTCAATATAATAATCCTTTTAATATTCCACACTTGTTTACTACAAATATTATATTCAATTAAACACACAACTAACACTATCTTCACACATCTCTTTATTATATTATCCATTATTTATTGCTACTCAGAAATGAAATATGTTTTTCAAATTTTCTCACATAATATATATATATTTTTAATAAAATTTGAATATAAAATTAAAACATATATCTTTTAAATTACATTTAATACTTATCAATATATCCTGGATCCTTTTGATCATTTAGAATATCCAAATATTATTTGTCAATGTATATGTGATTAGAGAAATTAAATATCGAGTATTGAATATAAATACCTAAAAATATATGTCACATTATCATATATTCTCAAATATATAACACTTATTCTGATAATGGATACATATTCATTTACCAAGTATTTTTAGAAACCATTTTACTAACCATGATTTTCCCCACAAACTGTTATATTTTTTTAATCCAACATTGCCAATATAATCTAATAACCATTCTAAAATTTCCATTACCTAGTACATATTTCCCCTATGTATTTCATAAAATTAATATTAACATTCAATATGTATTTATACATGTCATGGAGATCACACTTTCAAAAATCTGACAACTACATAATTATTTCATTCCCAAGGCACAAGCCTCTCATATGTTTTGAAAACTTTCAAAAATGAAAACCTAATATAAACCATTGTGTTGTGACCCCCTTATTGATTTCCCAAAATTTTCTCTCCTTACATCACCACAATGACCTCCATTTTATATTTTATTTTTCTATTTCTTAGATGGACGACTCTTAGGAAAAAATCACTATAAATTTATCATTTTACAAGTGGTTTCTACATTTCAATGTTGTGTCATGTTCTATATATCACAATGACGTATTATTCAAGCACCACAATTTATAAAAGAGTTTTTCAATAGACTATAGTGTACCAACAATCCCAATTTCAATGAACTGTCATCATTCTCTCTTCCCATAAATTATCCTCTATTTTTTCATCTATGAAAATAATGTGGGGGTCACCTTTACATAAAACACATTCAAACTCCACTCTTCCATATCAACAATTCATCCATGTTTTTCAAATAATTGCATAATTATAGAATGAACATCATGTCAAATTAATCATAATGAAACACCTCAGTTGGATACTAATTATTATGTTAGAAAAAACCCAACATTATAATAATAAAAAATATACATCTTCTTCACTTCTCACCTACTTCTTCATGGTCTCAACAATATACATGAAAAATCCCACACCTCTACCATTGGCTTGTAAAGATGTGGATGTGATACCAACCTAAGATGACATTATCTGGACACCAAAGGCTATAAATAAACACTAATTTTTTAAAAACATAAAAAATGGAGGGATTAATTTACCCTTTAATACCCTTTCACTAAACACACACATAAAAAGAAAACAATACTTAAAACTATAGACATCGATATAAATTATTTTATGTAGAAAATCCCAATAGTAATAAAACTGAAAAATCCCTCAATGAACAATGATTCAAAAATAAATATTACCGTAATAGTTTATTAGTATAAAATAGAAATCCAAGACACCAAAGAAGAAAAGACTAAATCCCCAAGCATTCACCACACTAGACCATAACAGTAACCACTCTAAGATATATGTCCCCTAACTATGACAAATAAATCAAGGACAACAACATGTAAA
This sequence comes from Viscum album, assembly GCA_963277665.1. Classification (NCBI taxonomy): domain Eukaryota; kingdom Viridiplantae; phylum Streptophyta; class Magnoliopsida; order Santalales; family Viscaceae; genus Viscum; species Viscum album. Next base: position 426,732,939 of record OY728130.1, on the reverse strand, counting down.
GTTAAAAAACATAGTCATTTCATATATCATGGAAAACATTTGAATATTCACCAAAGTGCATGTGTAGTGGTGAGTATCCTCAACCGAAAAGAAACCCATGATAAAATTTTCAAAAATTCTACTTGGATCAGAAGTCAATTATCTCAAGGGAATATGAAATTTATAGGAGTAATTTCATAAGTAGAAAATTTCATTTCACAATGAAATATATTATTGATGGATAGATTTCCAAAAATATGTTAAACCAGAATAGTTTACTTTTTTAACAATAAGAATTAGTTCATAAATTCAATTTTGGTATAATCATATATATTTCCTAATACACACACCCATGAATTTAGGATGTTATCATTATGGTCATGAGTGGTGATATGTGATCCTACAAGCCATATCCTAGAGGAAGTTATTTCATGTGCCCTTTTAAGTTGGCACCTAGCACCATTTATGTTTCAAAAAGGTCTCACATAAAACAATTATGGAAACTGGCCAAACATGTTCCATTACAAACCACACTCACACCTATTTTATTCTAAGAATATATAACAAAACCATTAATTTCATTTAAATATAACCATTATTATAAATTTATCGAATATGTTTTGGAAAACACCCATAACCCAAATTCTGTAGTAAACCAGTAGGAGAAATCTTAGTTCAATTTTAATAGGGAAAACTAATGAAAATTATAGGATAAAATTTTTGTAAAAAACAAAGAAATTCAATGTTATAATAATCTGTATAATGATAAAATAAACATACTTTAGGTTCCATTACATAATATATCTTAGAATATTCTATAGATTTGACTTCTTTTTTACACTCTTTATCAAATCCCAAGACAAACCCATAAACCTCATATGATCTCATAAACTGTAGTATTCTATCATTGATAATTCCTTTTTTCCATAAAAAACTATAGAGATCCAAGATGAGAAATAATAACATGGACCTGACATTTTAATTCCATGATCAATGATTTTTTATTCATTAGAATTGGAGTTTGGATATTTAAGATCAACAAAAATCATCTAGGGGAACCTAAGAAGTTTATAAGAGGGGAATGGGAACCAAATGAGTATTTCAAGGAATAGGGAGGACTAAAATAGGTTGAGATAAACTATATTATCTATATGAAGAGGGTGTTTAGGTCTTGATTATTTAGAGGCCTCATAGTTCTAAATTTACATAAATTAAATTTCAATTTCATCAAACACTTTCACAATGTGAATAGATCTGAATCCATGATCTAATTATTCTTATAAACCCATTAATAACATAAAATAAACTCAGGACACATACCTAGAAAATATTCACATTGCGAATAAGCATTCATGTATTGAAATTTTTTCCATTATCCAAATTCCCTATTACCTTATCTTTAACACTCATAACCCCTATAAAAATTTATCGCAACGTCTACAAACATTAAAGGATAAGTATGAAATGAAAAAATACTTCAAACTGGGGGATCTACATTCTCCCCAAAATTTGTATTTCCATCCATGAAAGTTAATTTTTTTTAATTTGAGAAGCTCTGGCCATTGCTCCATTATAAATTTCTTTATTAACCATGTTTATTATTAAAAATTAATATATATCCAGAATGTTTTAAACCATGAAATATATATACCATATAAATTTATTTATGTTTATCCAAAATAGGAGTTGGTTCATGGATAAAAGTTACCTCAGGATCAAGAGTAACATGATCCCAACTAATGACCGTACTATGACTCATGAGATACTTCTTCTATTGAGAAACAAGAAAGAAATTATGGACAACACTGAATCTCTGTGGTAGGGATAACCGATTAAAAATATAACTAATTTTTTCAATAATTATTAATGTTCTAATGCACTATATAGGAAATGTCCCTTTATTCCGCAAGTGTTTATGACTATGTTTAGTAGAAACATCCAAGAATATGTACTAATTACCATTTAAATGTAAAGGTTGGTGATGAAGGTATTATTAAAATTTATTTTAGCTTTGACCAGTATCCATCCTATTTTAGCGCATTTGAATTTTTTCCATTTTCCCTTAGACAAGGCTAGGTTTAATTAGAGTGATTACCCTGAATTGCATCCAACGCAATATAGAATGATAAGGAAACCCATATAATGCCTCAAAAAAGATCATATATATCATATCCTGGTAGTTGTTACTATAGAGAACTCCCATTTAGTAAAATGATCATTCCATGAGCCGCTGAAGTCTATGACACATGCACTAAGAATATAATCTAACATTTAAATCATTTTTTCTAACTACCCATCCATATTATGATGATATGTTTTTATCATGGTCAATTGAATTCAAGGAGAATTTTTCATCATTTTCCAAATATGAGGAATTGAATCAATATTCTCTACTAGGGAAAATTGAAAAGTGAACTCTATGAAAATTTTACACTTCTCAAATATATTACCTCTAAAAATTATCTACCATTTTGAACTATATGATTGGAATACTGTGTCTATAATTTCTGAGATAATCTATAATCACTAAAATAGATTTACTATTAAAAAGTGTCCTCGGTAGACCTAGGAAAACAGTTATGGTAGTATATTTTCACTTCTATAGAGTTATATGCATAGATTATATCTTACAAGTCATTCATTAATTCTTAACCATTACAAACTAATAATTTTGGTATTTAATTACATAATATGAAATCATGTTCTTCATACCCTCCCACTAAAAATAAGTTTTCATTTAATTGTAAATTTTCTAAATACATGGATGAAAATACTATTTCAAATGGTGATACACAGAATGAATCAATATTTAGACAGGCAGAGGTACCATAATTTAGTTTTGAAAACAAATTAAACTATTTATTTCCTTCATCCACCTATCAAAAGTCTCCCCTGTATTTAGGTTTGACCTAATGGGGATGTAAATGGATTAAGATATTTAGAACTATTTTAAAAATTCTACCAAGTATAGGAAAAAATAACTAGAAAAAATTGCATTAAAATCCATATTATCATAATCTAGATTCAAATTAGCAATTATGCTCATCAGCCTCCATTATTTACGAGCTTCCCTGGAAACATCACTATACAACTTTTGACTCAATGTATCTACCTCTGAATTATCATTTCTAGTTCTATATAGCAAGTCAAATATAAACATCAGGACATGATTCATCCATCTATTTTTACTAATTTTCATGTATTTAAAAGATAATATGTGTATAAAAATCTTAAAATTAGTGAAAACTATGATCGTTTCATTAAATAGGTAATTCCACTAATATTTTTAGTCCATAAAAATAAAAACTTATTCCATATCATGTTTAATATAATTCATCACATGAATTTTCAACCATAATGAACTATAGACCAAAAATGTTCTTCCAATATGAGACCAATCCCAGACTACATCTCACCACATCATTTTATACAACATGTTTCTTACCTCATTCTAGAAAAAAGTTTATTGGTTTTCAGGTGAGAAAATTTTTATACTTTAGAAATAACTTATAATAGTTATCATACTAAAAGAATAGAACTCCATTTATAATCACACTAGTCATTGGATATTCAAGCACGGATAAATTATTAACAACGTGAAGATAATAACCCTCTAATATCAGAATGTTTTTTTTCAAAAACATTAATTGGTGGCTTCCAAGAGATTAATAAATCAAAATTTTAAATGTAAAATGATATTTCATATTCATTAATGATGTGTCCTAGAAAAAAAATCTTGTATCTAGAATTCCCATTTAAAAAACATACTACAGTTATTTATTAATAAGAAAAACCATCTTAGTTCAAGGATATGTACTAGGACAGATGAAGCCTATACTCTCAAACTCTTCTTGATAAACCTTTTGTTTTCAAAAATTTATTGCATATATTTTGTAATATGGGAGATAAATATTTAAGTTTCCTAAGAATACATCAATAATAAAATTTATTTCCCACCCAATTAGTGTCATTTAGAAAGACATATGATTATTAATCCACTATCGTAGGAAGAGTCCCAATTCCAGTTTCTTCTTTAGTGTCCAGAGAAATTTTTTCTAACTAACCTAAGATATATCCATCGACTATGAATAAATCTATTAATCTAATAGAATTTACTTTCATATCTAGATTGAATACATGAATATTTCCATTTATAAAAGTGAATATAAACTTTTGAGTGTAGTAGTCAATACGGGATTTAAACTCCACCAGTCATTCTATTCTAAAAATGATATAAAAACATATATATCTGGAACTATAAACTCAGAAAGTAATAGTATTGTGTCATTGATAATTGAATATTTATGGTATTTGAATCATTTTAAATCCCTTTTTCTGATGGGTGACTAGATACACATGATTTGTGGTAGCATTTTCACATCGAATTCCAAATTCTTAACCACAAAATAAATAAGAAAACAATTTTATTCACTAGTATATAATTAGATATTCATAAGAGTCGTGTATAGAGGGATAGTACATCACACTATTTAAGGGCCCCATTTCTCCATTGAGATAGAAAATTCCACTCAATATAACTATCTCTCAACTGAAACAATAAAGATATTTCTTCTTTACTAAGGTTCTAAATGGACAACCAAACTATTCTTACATGTATCAGGGCTCACCCTGGTCTATGGATAAGAATTAGTATGTATGGAATATTCCATCAAATCATTTGAATATTGCATATGAGTGAATCTAATTCCACCTGATATTATGATATGTTTAATTCAATACATCATGAGATACCATTTATTTCCACAGTGTTGGGAATTCCACAATGGTGACATGAATTCCATATTATTGAATGTAAGTTTGAAAAACTAAAAATAGCCTAGATCATTTCTATAGCACGGTGGAAAATAGACAGATCTCATGATTTTTCTCATGTTTCCTTTAAACCCTAATATTTAACCTAACTTTTTTATTAATTTCCTGTACTAAAACACCCAACAGTTCTCATATGGACAATATTTATCCCTTAAAATGGATTCCCTATATTTCCTCTCTCTCCATCAAACAACTAATTCACCATATTAGTATAATAAGTAATACAAAAAAATTACTACATTCGAGTGAACCTCAAGTATGATAACCACCTAGAAGTTAAGATATTTCAGTCTCTGATTCATAGCTACCTCTAGTGAAAATAGAACATGGTGGTTGAATTTATGAGAATACTCATTCATTGGCTTTCTTCCTTATTCTGGATAAAATAAGAGTATATTATTTTCTAATTGAATGTTTTTTTAATGAATTTATTATTAAAAATTATGTAAAATTCATCCCAACATAGGTCTCAAACCTAATTTTCTTGAACAGATAAGTCCCACCATTATAGTTCTAGGTTCTCAACAATATACATTTCAAGATAGACCTTTGTTTTATATATATTCCTCCAATATGTCAACAATTCGGGTCATCATTTTTTCCTTGAACACTACTTTTTCACGTATAGAATAACTATAAAATATAAATGGTTTTCTATATTAAAAATCATCCATGTATTCAACATAATGTGGTTCTTCTATTTTAGGTCCCTTATTAACTACCTAAAAGCCTTAAAAATTACCCTGAACTAAATCCTGGTTTGCCTCTGCTTTGGGTAAAGTAATATTCCCATCTACTCCCACTCATCCTTTTCTTGTTCTCCTTAATGGCGTCGGGTTTTTTACACAATCCATTTCTGAAATCAATAATATAGACCATTTTATTGTTCATATATTCATGTTATATTTTATATATCAATACTGAGATCACAATATCCCAATATCAATACCAATTAATCATACAGAAAGTTAGGAATAGTGTAAAGTCTCTTCAATGTTATATAATACCTATAAATCATCATCTAAGCCCATGGAAATGATATGAAAATGGACCTAGTAGTGTTCACAAAACATTTTCTACTAAACCACCCTATGAACTTAATGTTAAAAATAGAAATATTATCTACATCATTTAATCATATAAATTTTATGTTCTAAAAATCATATCTTCTTGATACCATCAAAACTCAAGGAACAAATAAACATATATAATTTGTAACATCGTAACCTTTATCTATTGGGTTAGAAATAGGAAGACGTGTTATTTACCATAGGTGACATTCCTTAAACACTAAAGGTTGTAAATAAATTCCAAGGTATTAAACACATAAAACTTATGGGAAGAGTTTACACATTAATATGTATGAAATAAACACAAAAATATCAAGAGAATAATAAATATAACTAGATAAATAAAAATTAATTAACCATACACTGAACACAATATTAATAAAATTAAAACAAATGCAATAAATATTGAATTAAAGACCAATATCAATGTAATAGTAGACCAGTATAGAATATATATATATAAAAATCTACAAAGTATAAAAGACTCTAAAACTATAGAAAACCTCACCAAACCACCACAAAAAGAACTCCAAGATCCTTCTCCACCAATTATGACGATGATATAAAGTTGAACCACTAGAGTAGTAAGAAATATTCTCATTTTCAGTACCCTGAAACAGAACATCATCATACATACTAAAGGGAATATTAATGGGGTGAGTAATCATAACCAGTAAGTAACCCCATGTGACTTTTCACACATACCACTAAGTCCAGAAATAGGTTAGCTAAATGGAGTATAGAACAATTATGAAAAATATCTAATTTAGATAAAATAGTTTTTATAATATAAAATATAACCGAAGGATAGGTTTTCTAAAATCACTTTAACCAATATTGGTCACCATTTCATGAAGAAGAATAATTAGTTCATAAATTATAATTTGAAATAAATTTCCATGTTCTCTAACACACAAACACATGAATGTATATTGATTTTCATATGCTCACAAGTTGTGATACATCCTCCTTCAAGTCATCACTTGGAGGAAATTCTTCCTTGTTTCATTCCAATATTCATTGAGCACCAAGTATTTTTTAATAAGCCCTCTAATAATAAAATCATGGGTAAAAACCAACCATATTCCCTTATATATGTACCTCATAACCCAATTATACTAATATAAAATACAAAAAACATTAATTTCCAAATAATAAAATAATTTTTCTATTAATCAAACATATTGTGGACAACACCCACAACCCAAATTCAATAGCCAATGGGTATGAGAACATTTTAGAATAGTTTTAAAGGGAAATAACTAAAAACATAATATAGATCTATAAAATCATCCCAATATACTTTTGGTTTGAATAAATTTCTGAATAGGGGAAACTACCTACCTCTGGTTCACTTACATTAGGGATCATAGAAAATTATATAAATCTACCAACTTTCACTTATTCGTCTAAAAATTCCAAATAAAAATCATTAAAAACTCATATTAACCAATATATCCAAGTATTAAAACACTAATCTATTGTCATGAACAAGGAAAAAGCAAAGATATTAAAGATGAGAAAGAAGTCTGAGGTCTTGAACATTGATTTCCATTATCAAGAATCATGGATTCATAGGAATTAGAGTCATGAATTTGAAGATTACATAAAATTACATAAGGGAACTGTGGAATTACATAAGAAGAGAATGGTAACCAAATGATGATTTAAAGACATATAAAGGATTAGAACAAGCTAGGCTTAACTAGATTCATGGGGTAAATAGGGAGTTCGTGATGTGAATTTCAAAGAGTCCTAATATGACAAAATTCTCTTCACCACAACTTAAAATTATGAAAAACCTTTAATGTCATGACTGTATAGCACATTATGAACCAATTTCTCCCACAAACACTTTCATTAATTTAAATTAACTAAAATAATATACCCAAAAAAACATTCAAATCATCAATAAAAATTTTTAGATTCAATTTGTCAGGTTTTCAGATTATACACTAGCTTCACTTTTACCCTCTAAAATCAAGAATCTATTTTATCTGAAAGACTAAAAACATAATAAGATAAGCATAAAAAGATAACCTAACTCCAATTAGGGTATCTAAAATAAATGAATTAAAAGTAACAATGTTAATCATTATATGATATCATAAGCAAACAAAATGATATGAAATATATAGTCAATTAGATAAAAAATTATTGTTGGATGATGTGAAATATTTAAAAAAAATGTAATACTTATCTAAAGGATACAATGAGATAAAGATAGAGTTATATGAATTCAATTATCTACATTTTCAAGATATATAATTATTTACATTGGTATAAAATATGAAATACCCCATGGATGAAATTACTCCTGAGATAATTTTTTTTAAATATAAAAAAATGAAATTATAAAAATAAGTCGATATTATCTCCTAGTCTATGATTAAGGGTGTATAATATTTTAAATGTTTGTGTTTAGTTGTAAAGCCTAGTTTTCCATTATCTAATTTTCATGCACTGAATTTATATTTTCCAAAAATACAATACATGTTATGAGGTTAGTCTTGGTGAGAATAAAGCGGTGCTTCATCTCTTTAGTGTCAATACGACCATCTATAGTTTTTTCTCTCAATGATATTATGGGTGGTGTAGAATACTCAATGAAATAATTATAATGACATATCTCTAATAAATTCTCTTGATGTTTATTAATTTAAGTGTTCTAGGATAATGTGGTTATTATAAATCAATATTATGAATCCATATAGAGTCTATCGATGAATGTCGGAAGGTGGTGTGACCAGGATGACCATATGGGAATCATATAAATGTGTTTGGGGGATTATTGGATTAGTAGATACATCTAGTTAAGTCATATAGTTCCAATGGAATGTATAATGCATTAAATAATTATTTTTAGAGAGTTTATCCTCTATAATGAAATATGACTAATTATTTTCTTAATTTAATGTAATATTTCTAATTTTGGATTATAAAAAAGGACATCGTGTTTCTCCTATGCATGTAGGAAAACTTATACGAAGGCTTTTTATGTATTGATTTTTTATGATTTCATTATGAATTTTTGTTACATTAATTTTGTTTTATTTTTTATGGTTTCATGTTTTTACAAAGGGTTTTTTGAGGTCATCTTTATGTTTTTTGGTAGGGTTCCCTAGCTTGTTACTTATTGTACACTTATTTAGATGGAATTTTACATCGAGTGGCTCAATTTTCCACTATATTTTCTATAAGTGATCTCTTTGGTATTTGAAATATTGATATTATAGTGGTTTATTCAGAAGTTAATTTAATCATGATTCCCTTCCCAAATAATTTAAGCAATGTAGTGGTTTATTGTACAGTCATCACACTTGTGGAAGAACATGTAAGAAGTAGGATAAAGGGAAGATAGGAAGTGATGAATTTGGTGGAAGAATTTTGGATTATGGAGAAATAATATTTAATATTTTCTCTTCTAAAAAGAACTAAAAATACCATTAGAATTTGTTATGGTAAAAACTATAGATAAGGTGGAATTGGAAATTATTGATATAAATATATTGGTGTACATAAGATTTATTCTGGCACAAAATTTTTCATTTAACATTAAGTAGAAGAAATCTACATATAATTTTATGAAGTATTTGTAAGATATTTATGAAAATACAATGAACATTTAAAATATATTATGTTTTAGGATATCTTTGCCATAAAATTTTTAGAATCATAGATCATGTGAAATAATTCAAAATTTTTGTGGAAATTTAGAATAAATAATGGTAACATTAGCTACTGATTTGTGATTTATAATATTTCTATCATCACTACCAAAAAAGAAAGCATGATATTCATACCATGGTTAGTAACTTCCATGGAAAAAATGGATTTCATGTTTCATTATATGTGTAATTTGAGAAATAATGAGGTTCATAGACTTAGTTAAGTTCAAGTACCTTCTTGTTGTTTACTTAATACATAACAAAGATTATGGTTACCTTAATGGAAGTTAGGATATCATAATAATGATTCTAATGATAGGTCTTGAGAAATTATTTTAAATAAATTGATTTGGGACATATATGATAGAGTTGTTGGAATAATGGTTATATAAATAAGAGTTTAAAATTTTACACGGAGAACACTATAGAAACATCAGCCTTTGGTAGCTAAAATGATGAAATTTTATCCAAATAGTTTAAAAATTACATTTAAGTGTGAATACTCTAGTTAAAGCTTGGGTGATTTACTGTGGAGCATATTTTCATTCAAAAAGTGATATAAATTCATATAAAATTTTATATATTTGAATTTTGGAAAATTTCATCAAGAATATAATTATGTCCTATATGTTTTTGGAAAACGATTGGTAAAAAATCTAGTAAATAATAAGGGATTTTTGAAAATATCATAAGTTTAAAACTTCCCTATATTATGGAAAAAAAATATTATCATTGGGATACCTAATAAGACATACTATATGATTAGTTTTCAAAATGGGAATTGAAAATATCCCTTAAGTTCTATGATAATTTCATCAAGAGTAAAGGATGATATTAATTACATGACTAGAAATTGAAATTGGGTTTTAGTTTTTGGAATTATAACTCTCATGGATATGGATGTTTGGTATTGTTGGTTTCATCACCTCAATGATAAGAATATGAATGTAATATTATAAATGGACTACTAAAACAATATAAAATTTAAATAGTAAATAATTAATGTTTTATGTTATTGAATTGAAGTAGTGTATCCTTCAACTTAGATGGTCGAAATCACAATGTTTGGAAATTGGAAATTATTCATGTAGATATTTTTAGGAATTTTCCTAGTTTAGTCTTTTGAAGGGACACATTACATTATAAAATTGAATGATGATATTAATATAAAATTATGCATTAACTATTGAATACATAAATCTAATGATTTTAATGTGTCCATTTAGTAAAAATACATGGGGAAAATAAAATACGATTAGAATTTAATGTGAATCCAAAGAGACAGTTGTGGTGATTATATATGATATGACTTTTGAAATTTCAATAAGAAGAGAATAATTCATGGGTGGATGGTTCATATAAATCCATTTTAGAATCTATTTATTGAAAGTATGTGTATGACTTTTTTGGAGAACTCTTAGAGTATGAGGTTTTACCGAGTAACTCCTGAGGTAATTTAGGAAGATACACTCAACACATAGGAAAATACCATCAATAAAAGACCAGACTCGATGGTTTGGTTGTAAATTTTGGTGAAAATATACTATATAAAATTAATCTAATTTTATCATTTTATGTCTTTTATTAGTTTAGAATATACACATATAGATTCAAAATATATATATAAAATTGAAGGAAAATTCAAAATGTGTTTCTCATGAAAAATGTAGATAAAAATTATATATATCATCTATTTAAAAATGGGATGGGACAAGTCATCATGATCATTGATGTTATTTGTTTTTTGAAAATTATCTGGAAATGTTAAAAAAATTGAAGATAACTTTTGAAGAATAGGGCTGAGATATATGAAATCATCAAAAGATTAATAGAAAGCCTAGTATAAGTTCATCCAAAAACATCGAGAGATATGAAATCAAAATTTTAGGAAACACATGTTAATGATGTATTTGTGAGAGTATTATAAATTAATACACTGGTATATAAAATGATCAGGTCAGTTTAGATAAATTGATTCAATTAGGTAGATCCACTAAACTCCGGATATCGATTCAAAGGTTTGGGTGTGAAATGAATTCATTACTACTAATAGATATTTTCAAACTCCGATATATGAAATAAATGGTATTACATAGTAATGTAAAATAGTGTTATTCATTTATGAATAATGATATGGAATCGTTGATTTTCAATAGAACATGGGATATGGTTGAAAGTCTATTATAGAAAAGGGAATGGGAGAATAAAGGGGTTTACTAAATTAAGTAAATGGATGATGATAGGAAAAGGTATAAATCATGGATTGTTGTGAATGGTTTTAAATAAATGGGGGGAGATTATTTATTATAAATATTAGCATGTGTATTTTAACATTCAACTAAAGAAATATTTACGAGTATATAAAGTCTAAGTATTGGTATCCAAAGAATATGGATATTAATATAAATATATTTCATGGTGAGTGGGAGGATTTATTTAATATGATGTAGCTATTATCATTCTTTCATTGCATTTAAATCAGATAGAAGCTTTTACAACATGGATTAATCACTAGGAATATATAATAATAAAATAAACTAAATTCTTTTAGATGTTGGCTTTGGTAGATGAAACAATGATCAACATTATTATCGAATGAAATATGCAGAGGATAAATTTATTGAATTTATTTTATTGATGATGACAATATAGAAGTTGGAGTAGATGGTCCAAAAATTCATCAATTGAATTGTATTTTGTCTATTTGTTTCGATATTAAATATCTTTGGAAAATTAATATGATCTTGGGTATAAGGATCTATAAAGATAAGAAATCCAAAACATCAGTTCTATCTTAGATAGAATACTTCTAAAATATCACTAGAAGCCTAATATATGCTATATTTTGTACCATGGTGAATAATTCATGTGTCAATATAGTTATAAGTCATCTTATATACTATTTAAGAAGGTAATAGTTGAATATTGTAAAGGGGGTCCTTTTTTATTTGAAAAGAATAGAATTCATAACTATTTATTTATAGTAGAATCCATTACATGGATTTTTTAATTCAAAATTCACTAGAAATTCAAATACCAAAGATAAAAAAGTCATATTCATGAATTCTTACATGGGGAAAAATATATTGGATGTCAGGAATATAAAAGAAAAATAAATTAATTTAAATAAATGTTTTGAATATAGATTTAATAGAATCAAGGAAGGATATAGTTTAGTTGAAGCAATTACTTGTGAAATTGGGAAGAATTTGAGAAAGGTTGATTCTTTTTTATGAGATACACTTATCAAAAAAATTTCTTGTCCATAAAATATCATATCAAAATATCAAAAAGTGATAATTCAATTGAAACTTTATAGGGGATAAGTGTTATATATTTAAAACATATTAGTTAACATATATCTATCATACATGTTTAGTGAAATATTATTTTAAGAAATCCTGACGTACCATCTTACCTTAGAGGAGCACAAGTCAATAGGATGAGTATGTAGAAACACATATTTGGAAAAACAGAAGGAAATAAGTTTGTTGAAGATTTTACTTTGTTGTTTACCAATAAATCCTTTTAATGTGGGATACTATTGGATTGTGATGTCTTGTTTCTAATTATGGGAAGTTTATGCACCATATTTTTTTTACTGAAAATATGGTTAGTGGTTGGTAGATGTACTTGATGTTATGAAACTAAAATTTCATCTCTTTAGTGACAGTGGGACCATCATAGTTGATTTTATTTTTGATTTTACGGGTTGTCTATAATGTTCGTTGAAATCAACATAATGAATCCTCTTGAATAAAGATTCTATAATTTTGTCGATTTAAGAGTTCATTGTCAATGAGCTTGCTAGAAATCAATAGTGAAATCCCATTTTCATTATATCTATTAATGATGGAAGGTGGTGTATCTAGATTTCTTTTCTATAAAAGATAGTGGATACGAAGAATAGAAATAGATACATTTAGTACATTCACATTTTACCAGTGGAATGTGTAGTGAATTAAATTATATTTTTACAGTATGTTAATACTTTATAATGAAATATTGGAATATGTTTTTTCAATTAAATATAATTTTGGTACATTTTTGTAATTAAAATTGTAATAGTGTTCATCACATTAAAGTGGGAAAACTATTTGGAATCACATTAATATATTTTTTCATTTTGTCCCAGATTTATTTATATATATTTCCTAAATTTTGATTTATTTGAATGCTTGTGGGTTTCCTTTATGAATTTTGTAAAGAATAATTTTTATGGTGGTTAGGGGGACTCGATTTCCAACTTTGGATACTCTTATTTATAGATAATTTCACTTCTAGAAATCATGGTTCTCTTTCCAATAGATCTGACTCACTAAGGCTCCACCTATGCGTGGATCAATTTTAGTATGAAACCCCAATCCCACCTCTAATAGGCTAGGGGTTAGTGATTTGTACAGTGTAAAAATTTCAAACATGATGGTAGCCATTAGCCTTCTGCATCTACACACAAACACACATATCCATAAAAAATGTAATAATCCATGATAGATAATAAAAATACTATAATATATATATAACATGATGGAAAAAATATCTCTATAGAACAACATATTTTGTAACCATAATGTTAAAAAGGAGGAAAATACATCCCAAAAACCCCAAAAGAACCCAACCTAAGGCAATGGTGGTGAAGGTATCTCCTCTTGGAACAAATATCATATATGACCTGTGTTTTCTATTATTAACTAAAAATACAACTAATATCTTAATCATCTTACACTATATCCACTAATGCATCCAATGAACAATTCATCATCTTCATAAGACATGACAGGTATGGGAGAAACACCCAAGATGGTGTGAGTGCATAAATACTTAGTTGGATTCCCTGAATACCACTAATTAATAAATTAGTTAACGGGTAGTAAGTTCATAAAAAAGTTAAATTATAAATCACATAGGAATGAATAAAATATAAATCCCCACCCATATATGATTTTAATTAAACAACAAGGGGAAATGAGTCCCATGCATCAAATATATTGTTAATCAATGGAAATATGTCACCCTAAAAACCCATTAATACAAGATACCAAGCTAAACCAAGATCACATAATCTTATTGACTGTGGTGTAGAACTCATACCTCTCTAAGATATGTTCTAATCATTGTAGTACTAAACCCTATATTGAGTATCCACTCTTCGTTGATTAAATTTTTCAAATGTGGAAGTACAAGAATCAATAAATAGAATAATCACAACCCCAATGATTTATAGTTCATTGATTTGGGTAGTTCTACACTCTATTATCATTATGGAGGACCTTCCCTAGTATGGAACATCGGAGTAATGTTTATACATAAAAACTATAGAGGAATATCTCCTGAGGAGAATTAGGGAGTACCTAATTCAAATACCTTTCAGGTTACCTATTCCCTATCATCAACCCATGAAAATGGGTGACCAAACCCCAATGAAGGGTAAACTTATCATGCTCAAACCATGTCACTAAAGTCCTAAAATACTGAAAACATGATGTAAATGAAATCAAGTAGCCCAAAGTATCACACCATCATTTTTTAAAAAACAATTATGTAATTATTTAGTTTCCTTATCCTAATCTGTTATATAGATGAAATGGTATATAAATTATTATAAAGGGATTATGTCAAGTATATCTCTTTGTGGTTCAATATAGTCCTAAAATGAGTTCTACAATCATGTAGGAACACTATACCACTCATTTAATGTTGTAAAATACATAACTCATGTCACATTCAAAAACTAATTTTATCGTTTATATGTTGTAATACATACATTCACACCACTATGTCCTTCTTCACATTACATCCTGATCTGAGGCCCAACTCATTTAGAATTAACCAAATGATTAGTAGATTATGTATAAAATTATTTCTAATAAATTTAAACACTTTATTGTGGGTTTTTGTGGTGAAATATATAGTATTACAATTCTACTCTATCATATGGGATGGGAAAAATTCAAGAAAACATCCATCGTGGTGTCACATGACTTTTCATGAGTGACAAGGCCCTGTGAAGTATAACATTTTCTATATATTCATTTCCATTAGGATAATTTTATATATGTCATTTCTCTATTTCATTTTCACGAACATTTTATTTCACCACATCATAGTGTAGTGGTCTCTTCTCTATTAAACTAGGAGATGAAAATTGGGATTTGAGAGAAAGGTTCGACAATGCAATATCAAATATGAGAGAGTTGATAAAAAATGGTCCATTCTTAGAATAATGATAAAATATCATAGAATTTAAAAGGTATTTACAATACATATATCAAAATTTAATTATTAATAAATGGAAAATAGGTTCATAATTAAATCATATAATAACAAAGAGTGATATGACCCAATATTCCTACCACAAATCTAATTTGTAGTCACACTTGAATACACACACTAAATGTACCATGTGATCACCATGAAATTGAAATCAATTAAATGGTAATACATATTTACTATCATCTATAATCACATCACCATAACTTGAGAGTTTCATGGTAGAAAACAGAAATTCTTGGGAGAGATGGTTCAGGCTATATTTATAAATAAATTTCCTACCACCATGATCATAGTGCAATACTAGTGGTTTTGTTTTAATTATTGATTGTTTGATCAAAACATGGAACAATAGGTACCATCATGGATCAAAATATATTAGTCAAAAAAATATTTTAAACCCATATAATGATACAAATAATTCCTAAATCCCAGGAAAACCCAGTCAACTATCATTGAAATCATGTAGCTCAAACCAACTTTGGCGAAATTCAAGGTGTCATGGCATAATCCCCAATACTTTTGTAATAATAATGTTATAAGTTTTCCTCATTTATCAACCATTGACTATATCCATAGAAATATAAAACCATTGTGGTAAAATTACCCTATATATTATAAAACAAAGGGTGTCACACATCTTACACCCTCATGCAATATTAACTCAAAAAAGCATGAAACCCTTCACGATAACATATTAATCCATTGTAAAGGGGGGACTATCACTCTATAAAAAAATACCTTATTACATAAGGGGACTCTCCACATTAAAAAATATAAAAAGGGTAAAAGATAAAAAATTACTAGTTATTAAATTGTATCTAAATACATGTACTTTCTTCCAAAAAATCATTGTCCTTGAAGAGGTATGGTAAATATATTATTTCTATAACTCTTGTATTCCTATGAGATATCACAAAGGATCTTATACTGCCAATGAACTCACAAAGAAGGTATCACTTGAATTTAAATAGTTATATCTCTCTAGATATTGGTCAGTATGGGGTATTCAAAAAATGTCGAATCATCCTCAAATCATTGTTGTCCTAGTGGATGAAATGAAACATGTCATCAATGTATCTCATTAATTTTTACACATGGAATATGGTATTTACATGGTCTAATTACAGAGGTAAATCTAGGTAGTAAGACAACTTTTTCAAACAAAAAATGATCTAAAATAAACTAATAAGCTGAAGTGATGGCTTCTTTCCCTTATCAAACCTCTATAAACCACATAGTTGTGAGACCATAAAGATAACATAGAATCCATAAATAAACTCTAAATGCCTTTATTGTTGATCTATATAAAAAATATATAATTGTTATATGATATCATTTTCTACTCCTAGATCATTTTACCTATCTCCATTTTCAGTCACTCCAAATTTGGCCCCATTAATAATTACTCCTAAATCTATAAATCACACAAGTGTGATAGGAAGGGTATATTATATAGTACATCAAAATATACTGCACTAATAGTGTAGGTAAAACTATTTTGGTACATGAATAAACTAAAGGTAATTGATCCTCCCAACTCAATATAAAATATAGTACACAACATCTCAACATATCTTTCAGATCCTAAATGGTCCTCTCAGTCTACCCATCAGTTTGAGAGTGGGATGTCATAATACTACATAAATGGGTCTTGAATACATTTTGATATCTCCAATATAATTGTGGTACAAAATGAGATTAATTGTCAAAAAATATCATCAATGGTACCTCATATATCCAAACCATACCAATCATTCCACCAAAATCTTCTCCATAATAGTAAATAATCTTTCAAACTTGGTTAGTTGGTTGATCGTCTCTTAAATCAAATCATTCCCCTTTACAGATGGTAAATTACTATCACTAATTCCATAGATATAACATACCATATTAATTTTTACCATCAAGGGTTTGAGCTAAACTCGGTGACACCTCATGTTATTCCTTCAATATTAGATTGGTGGGGTGCCGTATGATAAACTCAAAAACAATATTCATTACACCTGGACACCAAAATTGACACCATGTATCATGATTAATCTTCATCCCATTTTTATTTACCAGTAAGGGGGATATTTTTAATTCTATTAGAGACTCCTCAAACATTTCAACTGGTTCCACTATACTTTCTTGAAAGAGGATGAGGTGATCCCTACCTTTACAAAATCCATCGGGTGGTTTACATGAGTATATTCTATTATGATGGACCTCATAATTGATTCTATTATATTGGTCCTTCCTTAAAAAAATAGAAGCATAGGTGAAACAACCATTTATTGATGATTATCTAGTTCACCATCAGCTACTATGAGAATCTTTATCACTTCCAACTAATCAGTGTTCTCCTCTATCAATTATCTTGGTATTTCCTGCATAGGGCCTCAAACACCATGTTTACCATTCCTAGAGTATAGATAATTTTGAGGTCATGGTTCTATGGGAACTATAATCAATTCCTCTTACTCAGGATAATATCTCTATGGGTAAATATTTTTCTATGAATATTATTTTCTATGTAGACTATGAATGACTCCCGATGAGGATAATATCTCCAAGTGATCATGGAGAAAACTACAACTACCAACATTAAGTCATCGGTTGTGTAGTTCTATTCATGAGCTCTTAACTATCGATATCTATAAATAATCACCATATATATATATATAATTCAGTATAAAAACAAATATATTTCTAAAGGCATTATAAAATATTGTTTACTCATTCATTCTTCTTGAAACCTCATAATAGGAGAACAAATCATCCTCTTTATCAACTCCCCAACAAATTTCTGGCACTACTCAAAAAATTAAAGGCATTCTCTTTTCAGGAAAATGAATTCAAGGGAGGTAAAATCCTTGAGAATCCCACAAAAAATATCAAATAGTATCCCAATTACATAAGAAATCTCATTACGTCAAAAATATTTTTAACTGAAGCCTATTAAAGAATGGCCTCAATCGCCACCAGGCCTTTAGCGATTTCTCCTTTTTAGATGACATAGCCAAGGAAGTATACATGTCCAATCAAAAAATTATAGTTTGTGAGTTTTTTATAAAATAAGAGATAATGGAGTAATTCTATAAAAATCATGTGATTAATAGTGTGAACTTCCTCAAAAATTGAATCGATGTGTATTTCATCGATTTAGACAACCATGAATCAGTCTAAGAAGGTTTGGAAGACCTAACTCACAAATTCTATGAAAACAACTATCGTATTTATTCATATAAAATGAAATAATAAGAAACTCATAATTAAAATAATGGAATATGAATTACATATTATGGAATTATTACTTACGACCTCATAGATAGTGACATTCGCACTTAGGGTGATCATTAAGAAAAAAATATCTCCTTTTAGTCAGTATAAAGTGTCATCTAACCATGATAGAGGGTATCTGTTCTTGAATATCTGCTGATTCAAGCAATGATAATCATACAAAGCCTCATATTCAAATATTCCTTCTTAGATTTATTCATTAATTATTCTAAGGGTGAAACCCTGAAAAAAAAATTAGAACTTTCTCTAAAATTTCCCCTAACAACAATTCTAGGTCTCTGTGCTTATATAGGTCAATTTAATGATATTTATAAGATATGGATGAAGTATTATCATGTAAATTTATGTAGAAGTTGATCTCTCTCCTAGGGGTAAATATATGTATGTTATCTAGAAATAAATCCATATAATATCCCACAACTGCAAGACATTAATCTTCAAATAATTATATCCCATATAGATCTAAACTTGTCAACTAATGGGTAATGAAACACAACATCCAACACACAATTCCTACTCATCTCAATTGACGTTCCCACTCACCTAGAAATGAAACCCATTATCCATTCATTAAAAAACACATCACTATATGATGGTAATAGACAATTATTTATTATACTAACAACAGTCGTTCCATACCAAAATATGATATTTTTTTCTTACATCATGACCACTATGTGTTCCCATAAGAGTCTCTACTTTTTATGTTCAAGATCACATCATAAGTTGATGTGGTTGAGAGAGTGATTATTTCTAGTATGACTCTCTAGGTGCATGGATCAGTCTAGTGGATCTACTATGATCTATAACAATTTAACAAGGGATATAGAAACAAATATATGGATTTTATAGAAACATATGAGTATAGTTTTCAGCAAAAAAAATATATAACGCATACATCATGTCATAGTGGATGTTAATCAGTCATAATGAATAGGGAAGGACCATCACTACTGGAATATAGATATTGAATTCACTAAAGGATCACAACTGCTATAATAACTTTATAATAGAAAAAAACAACCTGTAATTATTCCCAAGCTTAGAGTATTGTAATATAGTAAGACAATTCACCCACTCACTACAATAAGTCACAATGTGCACACACAGTCTGAAAAAAATCATAAAATCATCCAAAAAATGAAATAAATAATAAAAAGGATTTTGGAAACACAAAGATGGTAGGGTTCTCATTTTTTGCTCTGCTAATAAGAGAACACTACAAGATTTTACAATAACAAAAATAAAAGG
This sequence comes from Viscum album, assembly GCA_963277665.1. Taxonomy (NCBI): domain Eukaryota; kingdom Viridiplantae; phylum Streptophyta; class Magnoliopsida; order Santalales; family Viscaceae; genus Viscum; species Viscum album. Next base: position 426,712,583 of record OY728130.1, on the reverse strand, counting down.
ATTAAAAAACAACTAAAATAGACCTTGAGATTAAAATAAGATTCATTTTACTCAATATTAGGTACCAAATCTATCTGACAGAGGTTATAAACAAGTATAATTGTTTTCAACACCATTAGATGATTATTTTCATGACACAATTTGATTAAATCAACATTTGATTCTATGTAGAATCAAAACCATCAATGGTTTTTTCTGGTAAACCAGTATTGGGATCCATCATACAGTCTTCATATTTTCATCATCTATTGGTAAAAATTCCCTCATGAAAAACCCACATGTATCAAATGTCTTAATAAGACCGAAGTAGAAAACTAGATGTCTCTCCCAAGAAAAAAATAGTATCTTGAATATTAATTAACAAAACCAATAATATCCCCCTAGATTACTACTTAAATAAACTCTTTTACATCTTCTAACACTAAGAAAAAATAATTTTTCATCCAAATGCATGCGTATTTCTATATCAAATTATGTTAACCCAAGTACGACTAACAAATAATTCTTCCTCTGTCTTATTTTCACTAAAACCTTCATGAACATGTTATGCATATTTTATTCGCATCCATATCTCTCTAAATTAACACACAAAAAACCAGTATATTCCATATTAAATGTAATTTTAGATCAATTTTTTACATTCACACATGGAATACCAAATTTAATTCATGGATAATTGAACTTTTATAATCATATAATTACATTCATCAATCTAGTTTCATGAAAATTTCTTTTAGAAAATAGAACAACCAAACTAAATACTTTTGGGCTCCATGTATTAAAAATATAATAAATTCCACTATATAAAAATTAATAATAGGATACAACTAAGAAATCCAATTAAAAATTTCTCAACCAAATATAAACATGAATCTCATAATGGTATTTTAGGCATCTAAATCCCTAGAAAAATACACATTCACAAATCCATGTAACAAATAATCTTCCCCAAAGAACAATATTATATATTTTAATCCCATTATGTAACTAGTAATCCACTTTATGAATTCATTGCGATCACTTATAGGTTTTGAAATAAGCAAAATTATAACTCATATGATAAGTGGATTGTTTGGACACATAAAAATAATTATTTATATCAAAACATTAACTAATAATTCATATGGTACTTTAAACATGTTCCAGACCTCATATTCTGATGATCGTTCAGGTGCCTTGGATAACATCATGTTTCCAAAAAAGGGGATTGAGAAAGATATACATTTGGACCTTATAAATGTTTTAATGATCAGATCAATTTATTATTTTTGGGAAAATTAAAATGTATCAAATTTTTTATCCCTCTCAATCCTCAACTCCAAGATTTTATTAGCATGGTCAAGAACCTTTTTTTAATATTTAAAATAATATAAACATAAACTCATGAATCTATGAAACCTTTAGACCCACATGAAACATATCAACCACGTATTATCGTTTAATTATGTAAGTCCCATCATTTCATGAATTCTGATAAAAAAATGACCATATTTACATCATGGAAAACCTTCCTCGGTCATCAATATTCCACACTTATGGTTCCACTATTGAGGTTCGTGATTCAATCCATAGAGACTTCACATTAATTTATAAATAAGACCTTATTTTTTGTGGTCTTCAAACCCCTTGGTATACTTTATGTTGATATCCATATATAATCACCAGAATGGAAGTTACACGTGATATTCATTTTCTCAATGTATAGTTCATCAGAAGAAACTAAAATCATCACTATCAAGATGTTAGTATCCTTAAATTTTGGTGAATGTATTTTTGAGATATTTATTCCTTCATTATATTGGAACACATTCACCACCAATCATGTCTTGAATCTTTTACATCAAATATATTATTCATTCATATAGAAAGCTCATTTTTCATCATTTTATCACTTTCCCTTTGATATTTTAGCAAATTAACATATTTTTTTAATTCAAGGACACCATTTATTTAATCATCACTAACTCCCAATCCATTGATTTACTAAAGGTTATATACTCTTTTATGAATTCATTTTCTCTAGAATCCATTAGAAGTAAAAAATTCATATCATCTCCATATATGTAGATGGGTATTCTGAATTGTAATGCCCCAACCCCAGTTACCCAGACTCAATGCATTATTACGTAACATTGGCATGATACAAGGAATCATGTCCTGAAAGACTAATCAGTTTATTAGCCTTTTAAGTACTAGATGCATTAATATGTTTTACATTACATCATGAAATAAAAACAGCAACAATTTTTTATTCCCTTTAGAACACCCTTATATACTTGGCATATCCCTCCATGTCAACCATAACATACTTCTTCATATCATGGAAAAAAACATAGAAAGGGGTGAGCTCAGATGCCCAGTAAGGATAAAGATATAGGGGAAACTTTCATAAATAAGCATAAACATTTAAAGCTATGTATGAGACTAAAACAAAAGCCTTTTAAACTTAATCTTCAGCATAATATAGAAAAGATAAAATCAAATAATGATATTTACTTATTGACATGGATATTCTACTAGTCTAATAATCACATGTAAAATCAATAGCCACTTTCAAAATGATGTAATGCATAATTCAAGACTTCATAACCACATAGTTATGGCCTTGTTCCAATAATACAAATAATATTTTCAAAGCCTTGTTCCAAGAATCTAGTTTGTCTCATGAGACCTACCAATGCCTAGAGGACCTAAAGTGAGCTCCACTAGTCAATTACTAAGTCCAATGGATTCTTAATATGAAATGTTTTAAACATAATATAAACATTCATATTAAAACTAGAATACGAAATGTCAGTACTTTATCCATAAACCATAAATGGTGTAAATATAACACATCCATAGTCAAACATATCAAAAAACCTTCAATAAATTATTGAAGACTTGTATCATAATAAATCAACTTCAAAAAAGTTAAAAATCTATCAAAAGATGTTGACATAGATGAAATGGATACTATTTGAAATAAAAACCTATTTCTATTTTGGAATCATTTAAAAGTCACATAATTTTAAAAGATACCATTTATTTTGAAAATGTTATTATAATATTGTATGGGATTCTTTGACGATTATATAACAGCAGAAAATATCCACACCAACCATATAAGTTAAAAAATACATTCTTACCACAATTTTGTCAAAAAGGTCATAAAGTGCCTTTTTTGGAAAATGACGGAAATATTCCTTTAAAACCATTTTATATAAAGTAAAAAAATGGTATAATGACTTTAACTCAAAGTATAGAAAATATTAAAAATGTTTTGAAATACATTTTTAAGGAACATGGATGTGGATGATAAAGAGGTCTCAGTAGATACTTACATAAAAACAACCTCAGATAACAAAGAGATTGTGGAATTAACCCTTACCTTGTACTTTTCCATGGCCAAGGTTATTTTAACCATCTATATAATTGTTAACTAATTGATACTAAATTATACAAGAACTATATGCATAAATATGATATCATATATGATCCTCTACAATTTCATTGTTAATAATATTGCAGTAGTATCATGGTTTCGGGTGTTAACTAATTCATTTTACTTTATATTCTTGGTTTTGTAAGCCATTTTTGTTATGTATATGATATATTTGATTCATATATAGAATGATATTTTGTTCATAAACATTATTTTTAATCATAATATGAAAATTATTGTTTAATTATTACAATGGGGAAATAATCTCATCGCGTTCATGGAGACGGTAATCTGTACGTACGCACGTGTGATAATATCATTATATTGATGGTGAAATCATATGTAATTGGACAATATATCATATATACAGAATCCTTAACATGTTAAATTTTTTATTTACATTAGTTATACTCATTATTATACCCATCAAAATAATGAAGTGTTTGAATAACAAACTACACCACGACGTGAAGACGGTAAGCCGTACATACGCAGGTATGGTGACTTTGTCATTCATATGAGGGATGGAATAATTAATATAGTTATACCATTTTTATAATAAATCATATTATATATAATATAATGTATTTATTATTTTATAATTTAAACAACAATGAAAGGGGAAGTGGAAGAAGAAATGAACATGAAAGAGGTGATGAAATATTTACCTCTTCTTCAGGTTCTTCCTTTTTATTTGATAAAAAGGGAACCATAGGTTGGATTTATAACCAATGTAAGGAATCTAGGATGCAGGGAGTAAATTTGGGAGGATATTTGGGCTGGGTTTGGCTGAGCCAAATGGCTATGGAGGTGCGAAATTAAGAGAAGGGGATGTGCCCTTTTATAAGAGAGGGGAGGGTCACATTAGGAAGAGCTCGAAATATTATATTATAATAAAATCATTTTCAGTTTATAATCGCTAAAAACTGATTTATTTCAAGACTAAGGTGGGGATGGGTCTAAAAACTCTCAACCATTTGGTTTGAGACAGGTTTAGGTCCCCATATTACCCTTATCGTTTATATTTAACTCTTAGTTTAATAGTTTGGTATTTACCATGTCTCTTTGTATTTTTATATTATATTGTTAATAAACATACTATAACAAGCCTAGAGAACCTCAAGTAATTCATTATTAATATATATAACCTTATCTAAGTCCTTTAGACGAACCATATATTTTTAGAAATATTATATCAATTAATAATATAGTATTTTTTTAAAAACTCAATTATATCAATTTTGATCCTATTTAGTATTTGGTTTTAGTGAAAATCATAACAACACGACTACTTAGAAAAAAAAACTATTTAATAAAACCTGAAATGTCATATTAACCTATAAAATGAGTGGAATTAATCAAAAGTCTCAAATTATATTTATTTGGATATTTATAATATCAATTATTTTAATCATTCATTAATAAGGTAATTACTGCATCATCATTGTGTCATAAATAAATTAAATTATTTAATGTCTAAATTTTTTAAATAAAATACCATTATGTAGGAAATATTTTTATCTTTTTAATTAATATTTATAGTTTAATTAAACTTATGTGTAACCATATATTAAAATGGCTTGGTTATTAAAATTTGAATTAACTCTTTTAATTATTCTTTAGATAAAATAATAATGAATGTCTTAATATAATACAAGTGGTCCAAAGGGGATAATATTATATTAACTAGTTTTTTTGTCGAACTAATCTTATCCAATATAATTAAGGCAAGTTTTAGGTTAGTTATAATATTCTTTTACCCTTAATTACCCTATTTACATTTAACTGTTGTAAATAAAAGTCAAAAGTGATTATTCATAAAAAATTATTTTGATATTATTGAACCATATTTTACTTACTGATATCAACCGTGTCTCTCAGTGTTTTGAAATTCAACTCACATAAGTGGTAAAATTATTTTTTATGCAAATTTCTAAATGTTGCAAGAAGGTGGGTAAAAGACGGTAAAAAGTTCAATAAAAATTTATATATCAAAACTTATTATAAAATGACTCCAATGAATTAAATTCAACATATATAAGTATTATATATATATTTTAATCTAAAATAAATTATAATAACAAATTATTTAAATAAAAAGTCGGTTTTAAACAACAATGCAGTGTTTAACACTATTCATTAAAAATTGAAAGTTCTCAGATAAATACCAAAAAATCACCTTAAGCTAATTTTGATATTCCGAATCCAAAAATGAATTGCATTTTAAAAAAATTAATTTATTCAAAAATTGGATATTAATATTTATAAATTCATGTTAGATTGGCCGTGGTGTGTTAAAACTCTTAGTTGCGTACAATGCAAGCTATTGTATTATTCAAAGGGAAATGTGACGTGGAAGCTTGCAGGGTTACATTATCCTCTCCATAAAATTATTTTGTACTAAAAATTTGTAGAATATTATTTCATAAAAAGAATCTAGTGGTTCTTCATCATAAGTTCCTCTGGTTCCCATGATTCCTCTTCCATCTAATGTTTTCTCTATTGAACATTTACCAGACGAGTCGTTCGGTTTCTCAACACTTTTTCTCCAGTATCCAGAATATTGATAGGCTCTTCAGAATAATATAGATGCGGTTCTATTTCAATTTCCTCATAAGTGAGTACATTCATTGGGTAAGTCATGTATTTTTTCAACAGTGATACATGCAACATGTCATGAACTTTGGAGAGACGTGTAGGCATTTCAATGTGATAAGCTCCAACTCTAATTTTTTCTAGAATTTCGAAAGGTCCGATGTACTTGGGACTCAATTTACCCATCTTACTAAAATGTATAACACCCTTACATGGGGATAACTTCAATAAAATATGGTATCCTAATTGAAATTCCAAATCCATCCTTCAGTTATTGGCATAACTCTTTTGCCTACTTTGGGCTGCTTTGATGTGGATTTGGATAATCTTCACTTTTTCCATTGTTTCCTCAACAAGTTCTGGTCCTATAAGTTTTCTTTCACCAACATCATCCCAAAAATTTGGTGTGTGATATCTCTTTCCGTATAACGCTTCATATGGTGCCATCGGAATACTAGAATGAAGCTACTGTTATAGGAAAATTCTACCAATGGTAAATATTGATCCCACATACCTTGAATGTCAAGTAAACAAGATCTCAACACATCTTCTGTAACACCCCGAGATTTTATGTAAAATATTCTTTTCATTAATGTATTGTGTTGTATGCTACACCAAAAGAAGCTTGAACGACACGCATCCTTGACTTGCCTTTCATTACACGCAAGCGCGACCTTCCGCGATAGCGTGTGTTGTACGCAATACCGAGTTTCGCTAAACAATGATATGCTACTAAAATATTATTAAAACTAACCGTTATAAATAGTAATAACCACTTTTTGAAATTTTGTAAATTTTATTTTTCAAAATGGACTTCATTTTTGGATTTGGAATATCGAAATTAGCTTAGGGTGAAATTTTGGTACTTTTCGGATAACTTTCATATTCTGATGAATAGTGAAAATTACTAAATTTTAATTAAAAAGAACTTTTTTAATAGAAATAATTAATAGTGATAAATTATTAATTTGAGTGGTTTTAAAGTATATTTAGAATATATTTTTACAATTTAATACAATTTTGGTCATTAGATGTAATTTCATATTTAACCAGTAATAAACAAGTGTCAATCTTTTGATGGTTATTATCTCTTAAAAACACGCTATTTGTTTTGACGACGGGAATTAATTTTTAAATTAATTAATGAAACTAATAGGTTTTGAATTTGGTAAAATAGACATCATTTTTGAGTTCATAATATCAAATATAGCTTAGGCCTAATTTTTGGTATTTTTCTGGAAACATTCATTTTTTGATGAATAGTGAAACCACAAAGTGGTAGTTAAAAAATGAATTTTTCATAAAACATAATTTTACCACTTCTGTGAGTGGAATTTAAAAAATCCAAGAGACATGGTTGATGTTAGTAAGTAAAATGTGGTTCAATGAGATGAAAATAATTTTTGGTGAATAGTAACTTTTTACTTTTTTTTCCCACGGTTAAAAGTAAATAGGGTAATTAAGGGTAAAAATGATATTATTATTAGCCTAACACATGTCCTAATTCTATTGGAAAAGTGTAATTCGACCAAAAACAACCCTAGGAATAAAGTATGACCATTTAGGCCCACTTGGATTAGATTAGGACATTTATTATTAATTTATTTAAAAAAGGGTTAAAATAGTATAAATCAAAGTTTAATAAGTAAATCATTTTTAATACGGGGTTATACATATGATAAATTCGACTATTAATATTCATTAGAACGATAAAAATATTTCCTACATAATCGTATTTTATTTGGAATTTTTAGACATTAAATTAATTTATTTATCTATGACACAACGATGATGCAGTAATTATCTTATTAATGAAATATTGACATAATTGATGTTATAAATACCCAAATAAATATAATTTGAGACTTTTTATGAATTAAACTAATTTTATAGGTTAATATGACATGTTAGGATTGATGTAATTAACTTTTGTCGAACTAATCATTCTGTTATGAGTTTCAAAAAAATAAACTATTGAATAGTGTCAAAATTGACATAAAATAGTTTTTAAAACAAATATTATATTATTAATTGTAATTTTATTCTTAAAAATCTAAGGTTCGTCCAAATGACTTAGATAAGGTTATATATATTAATAGAACACAACTTGGGGGTCTCTTGGATGTATATGGTATGTTTAGTAACTATATAATATAAAAAAACAAAGTGACATGGTAAATGTCAATCTAATTAACTAAGAGTTAAAACTAAATGATAAGGTTAATATAATGACCTAAACTTGTCTAAATTATATTGTATGAGAGGATTTCGACCCATACCCACCTTATCTTCGAAATAACTCAATTTGGAGCTATTTAAAACCGAATTTGACTTTATAATAAAATAATATTTTTAGTTATTCCAAAGGTGCCCCTCTTCTCCCTTATAAAAGGGCACCTCCTCCCCCTCTTCCTCACACCACTTTGAGCCTTCAAGCTCGGCCAACCCCTACCAATTTCTTCTCTCCACTTCCCTAGAAACATCCTAGAGGTTCTGGTATTTTTCAAAGACCTATTTTAGTGCCCTAAAAAGAGGTCTCAAAGAAGCACTTCAAAGAAGAGGAGGTTCAGACACGTACAAAGCATATCGGACCAAAGGTAAGGGAAAATATCACAATATCATTTTTATCTGAGATTGTTTATACTTTAAAATTTACTGGGGTGTATTTTATCATCCACATCCATGTTTCCTCAATATTTAATATTTATATCCTTCTACAATAGTTTATATCCAATTTTACCCTTCATTGAGTTTTTAGTAAAAGATATGAAAGGAATCTTTTGTCGTTTTTCATACGAGGTACTTTTTGACTTTTCCGAAAAAAGTACGAGAAGAATATTTTTTTAACTTATACGACATGAATGGATTTTTAAAACATTATTTCCAAGAAGATTCCTTTACAATTTTTCAAGTTTATTTTTAATCAACTTCTTATAGTTTCGAATTGTACGACATGTTAAGAAAGGAAAAGTGTTTTTGAAGCAGAAGGAATATTTTCTTCAAGAATGGAGTTCAAGTGTTTTATCAAAATTATTTTTCCATCTAAGATAATAAAGGGTTCTGTTTCTATCCCTATTATTAAATTGATTTTATTATTTTGTGATGGAATTATATTTTTATGAATTCCTTTATCTTATATGAATTGTTTTTTGATGTCACGATGTTTAAGATTCCCATTTTTATTACCTGGGTTATGCAATGATGTATGATTTATGATTTTGTGGAAAACATAAGAATGGTATCATTATGAGATGGGTGGGACCTATATCTCCCTCTAATGCATTGGGTAAAGATTTTATATCTCATGAGATAGACATGGCTGGAACGGTAGGTTATACCAATTCAGTGAAACAGGACTGAAACGAGGGTGACTCTGTTTAGAAATGGACTTTGTCCACTAAGATAGTCTTGGAAATGAGTCTTGACTAATAAGATATTATTCTCTATGATTATGTGTGTATGCCACAAAGCTTCATGTTTTAAGTTATGATTATTGGGATTTCATTTCACTACTATGAGTTATCCCATGTTATGAAATTATGCTCTCTTTTGCAGGTTAAAATTTCCTAAATGTTATGTTCTTATGAAAATGATGTGATTGATATTTATTTTGTTTACCCTTACTGATCATTTGAGCTCAACCATTTATGTTTTCTTTTCCCCAGGATATAAAGAAAGGTTTTACGTAAAAAGAAGGAAGATCTTTATTGGAGATGTTGAAGATCTTTCACCACGATTAGAAGATTATATTCCGAGTTTCCAAAGACACTAAACTATTATGATCCTTGTGTGTGTGTTTTTGTTATGTAATAAGTATTCCGAAAAAGTAATGTAATGTCCCTGTATGAAAAGCTTCGGGTCTCTACAGTTTGTATCAGAGGAAAGGTTTAGTCAACCTTTGGAAACTAGGATGCGAGAACTTTAGTGAGATCCCTAGAGATATTTCTAAGGTATGTCTAGGAATGTGCCTAAGGATAAGTATACATATAGGATATAGTCCTAGAACTATGGTAACGATATTAGATTAAACCAAAGATGTTAGATATTGAAGTTACTCCCCCGTTATTATGATTTTTACCTCTCACACTATTCTTTTTGGGTTTTAGACGATGGCTGGAACCCGAAGGAACCGTGTTGGTCAATGTAATGGACAATGCAATGATTGTCCTTCTGAACAAACAAATGTTTTTGGAGATTGAGTGAAAAATCTTATTGCTATACTTACACAAGATATGAATCATTCTGGACATCCAAATGAGTAGAGAAGGGAACAAAATTCTATTGAGTCTTTCATGAGGCAACGTCCACCTTCTATCAGTGGGTCTTCTGATCCACTTGTTGCTGAACAATGTATCAGTACTACTGAAAAGATATTTTCAGTTCTTCAATGTTCTGAACATGATAAAGTCATCTTAGCATTATATCATTTGGAAGGTGAAGCTGACCAATGGTGGAACTTTATCAAGAATATGATGCAAAGAGATAAAATTGATTCCATGGAATGGGACGAGTTCAAGAACTTATTTTTCAATTAGTACATCCCTCGTATTCTTTGAAAAAAGATGGAGAAGGAGTTTCTTGAACTAAGGGAAAAGGATGATGAATCTGTTGGTATATACGAAGCGAATTTTACAAGGCTTGCAAGGTATACATCTGGATTTATCATCCTACCTGAAAGTAAAGTTGATCGATTCTTCAGTGTCTTAAAACCAAATCTTCAAAGGGAATTAGCTATAAAAGACTTCAGTAGCTATGAAGAAATTGTGTGTTGTGCTATCAATGTAGAAATGGAAGTTGGTGCTACTTATCCATCTCATAGTTTTGACAAGAAACGAAAGATGGAGTTCAAGGAGAAATCTCAGAATAATGGTGAAAAGAAGATGAATGTTTCCTTATGCTCAAAGTGTAGAAAGAAGCATGGTGGAGATTGGCTTAAAGGGACAAGTAAATGTTTCAAATGTGGAAATGAAGGTCATCAGGAATTTGAATGCCACAATGATGGGAAGAAGATGTCTAATGATGCAAACAAAGGAAGGGATACACAGAATGAACCTACTATAATTCAACGCTTCAAGTGTAAGGAAATGGGGTATTATGTTAATAAATTCCCTAATCCAAGGGTTAGTGATGATCGACATGAGCAACCACTTAAGGCAAAGGACAAAGGGAAGTCGCATGCGATCACCATTGGCGATGTTGAATATGACAATGATGTGGTGGAATGATTAAGTGTTTATGTAATGGGATTCCAAAATAATGTTGTATATTGTATCGTGGAATATTGGAATATTTATGTTTTGGTCTATTGTGGTTTTCAATAATTTTATGGCATCGGTAACCATGAAAAGTGATTGAAATATTTTTGGAAAGCAGATGATATGCACATAATGAAGGGATAAAGAGAATCTAATATGTTTGATAGTATTCATGAGCTCATGATTGATATAAGGACTAAGTGATATCATGGTTTATGTATGTAGAATTTTGAGGATTTTGGTATGTGTAAAGTGTTAACTTTTAACTACATTCATGTTTTCACTAAGGTTCAATGGGTATTCAAGAGAATACATGATTAAGGCCTTTGAATGTTTGTAATTTGACCAATAAGATATATTTTATGATATATGGGGGATAAATGATGGCATTAACGTGATCATTTTCTTTATACTATGAGCTTGGACCGAAGTATTTTAGATAAGCCTGAAGATTGGAGTGGATTATGTTGGACATAAGTTAGTATTGTTTAAGGATAAAACTTTTTTTGATTTTGTTTATGGGATGTTATAGTAATATAGCTTTATAAAAATGACAACCTACAGGACGGGCGACAACCCATCGCGTCGGACAAGGCCGTGGGAATCGAACCCACAACCGAAGTGTGACTGGCATTTATCCCCTACCACTGGCCTACAGGAAGTCCCTGTTTAGTAGAAACTAGATTTATTATATTAAGCAGTATGATATATGAAGTATAAGTCCATTCTAGGAACTATATATAATTAATCTCACTATAGATGGACTTATGTGTTTTTTGATAACTTTTCTAACCATTTGTTTGAGACAGATGGAATGACCCATCATTCTATCACAAGATCTTCGAACACATCATGAATGAAAAATTCAACTTCATCTCTTTAAGATATTAAGTGAAAATTGTCCAAAGAACGACAAACGGTGAGACTATACCAAAATCAAGAAAGTATTTCTTCTAATTCCAATTTCATCAACTTTAGGGAAATGATCATGAAAACCAAAAATGTTTTCCTAGTGCTCTTATATCTGATGAATCAGATGGTACCTTAGATCATCACAAATTTATGTCTTTGTGATTGCTGGCTTTTCCATAGCCATGTTCTCTACCACTCTCCATCAGAACATGATGGTTAAATTTCTCTTCCATATCCATATTTTCACCTTTGTAGAAACCCAGTGATTAGTTTATTTGGGTAATCGTTACATTTCATACTTTAGTTTTTAAAGCCAAGTTTTGGTATTCCTTTTTACGATGTGGGTTTCTATTAAAGAAACTTTCGAGTAGTAAACCATTTATAACCCCGGCGAATTTTGAGGGCAAAATTCCTTTTAATGGGGGGTAGAATGTAACACCCTGATATTTTATGAAAAATATTCTTTTCATTAATGTCTTGTGTTGTATGCTACACTAAAAGAAGCTTTCACAACACGCATCCTTGACTTTCCTTGCATTACACGCAAGTGCGACCTTCCGCGATAGCGTGTGTTGTACGCAATACCAAGTTTCGCTAAACAATGATATGCTATTAAAATAATATTAAAACTAGCCGTTATGAATAGTAATAACCACATTTTGAAATTTTGTAAATTTAATTTTTCAAAATGGACTTCATTTTTGGATTCGGAATATCGGAATTAGCTTAGGGTGAAATTTTGGTACTTTTCGGATAACTTTCATATTCTGATGAATAGGGAAAATTACTAAATTTTAATTAAAAGAACTTTTTAATAGAAATAATTAATAGTGATAAATTATTAATTTGAGTGGTTTTAAAGTATATTTAGAATATATTTTTACAATTTAATACAATGTTGGTCATTGTATGTAATTTCACATTTAAACCAGTCATAAAAAAGTGTCAATCTTTTGATGTCTATTATCTCTTAAAAACACCCTATTTATTTTGACGACAGGAATTAATTTTTAAATTAATTAATGAACCTAATATGTTTTTAATTTGGTAAAATAGACATCATTTTTGAGTTCATAATATCAAATATATCTTAGGCCTAATTTTTGGTATTTTTTTGGAAACTTTCATTTTTTGATGAATAGTGAAACGACTAAGTGGTAGTTAAAAAATTGAATTTTTCATAAAACATAATTTTACCGCTTCTGTGAGTTGAATTTCAAAAATACGAGAGACACGGTTAATGTTAGTGAGTAAAATGTGGTTCAATGAGATGAAAATAATTTTTGGTGAATAGTAACTTTTTACTTTTTTTACCACCGTTAAAAGTAAATAGGGTAATTAAGGGTACAAATGATATTATTATTACCCTAACAATGTCCCAATTCTATTGGAAAAGATTAATTCGACCAAAAACAACCTTAGGAATACAATATTACCATTTAGTCCCACTTGGATTAGATTAGGACATTTATTATTAATTTATTTAAAGAAGGGTTAAAATAGTTAAAATCAAAGTTTATTAAGTAAATCATTTTTAATATGGGGTTATACATAAGATAAATTCGACTATAAATATTCATTGGAAATATAGAAAGATTTCCTACATAATGGTAATTTATTTTAAATTTTTAGACATTAAATAAATTAATTTATTTATGACACAACGATGATGCAGTAATTATCTTATTAATGAAATATTGACATAATTGATGTTATAAATACCCAAATAAATATAATTTGAGACTTTTTATGAATTAAACTAATTTTATAGGTTAATATGATATGTTAGGATTGATTTAAATAACTTTTGTCGAATTAATTATTATGTTATGAGTTTCAAAAAAATCAACTATTGAATAGTGTCAAAATTGACATAAAATAGTTTTTAAAACAAATATTATATTATTAATTGTTATTTTATTCCTAAAAATATAATGATCGGCCAAATGACTTAGATAAGGTTATATATATTAATAAAATACAACTTGGGGGTCTCTTGGATGTATATGGTATGTTTATTAACTATATAATATAAAAATACAAAGTGACATGGTAAATGTCAATCTAATTAACTAAGAGTTAAAACTAAAAGATAAGGTTAATATAATGACCTAAACTTGACTAAATTATATTGGATAAGGGGATTTCGACCCATCCCCACCTTATCTTCTAAATAACTCAATTTGGAGCTATTTAAAACCTAATTTTACTTTATAATAAAATAATATTTTTAGTTATTCCAAAGGTGCCCCTCTCCGCCCTTATAAAAGGGCACCTCCTCCCCCTCTTCCTCACACCACTTTGAGCCTTCAAGCTCATCCAAACCCTAAATATTTCTTCACTCCACCTCCCTAGAAACATCCTAGAGGTTCGGTTCTTCTTCAAAGACCTATTTTAGTGCCCTAAAAGTAGGTATCAAAGAAGCACTTCAAAGAAGAGGAGGTTCGGACACGTACAAAGCATATCGGACCAAAGGTAAGGGAAAATATCACAATCTCATTTTTATCGGAGATTATTTATACTTTGAAATTTACTGGGGTGTAATTTATCATCCACATCCATGTTTCCTCAATATGTAATATTTATATCCTTCTACAATAGTTTATATCCAATTTGACCCTTCGTTGAGTTTTTAGTAAAAGATATGAAATGAATCTTTTGTCGTTTTTCATACGAGGTACTTTTTGGCTTTTATGACAAACGTACGAGAAGAATATTTTTTTTAACTTATACAGCATGAATGGATTTTTATAACATTATTTCCAAGAATCCTCCTTTACAAGTTTTCAAGTTTATTTTTAATCAACTTCTTTTAGATTCGAATTGTACGACATGTTAAAAAAGGAAAAGTGTTTTTGAAGCAGAAAGGATATTTTCTTCAAGAATGGAGTTCAAGTGTTTTATCAAAATTATTTTTCCATATAAGATAATAAAGGGTTCTATTTCTAACCCTATTATTACATTGATTTTATTATGTTGTGATGGAATCATATTTTTATGAATTCCTTTATCTTATATGAATTGTTTTATGATGTCACGATGTTTAAGATTCCCATTTTTATTACATGGGTTATGCAATGATGTATGGTTTATGATTTTGTGGCACACATAAGAGTGGTATCATTTTGAGATGGGTGGGACCTATATCTCCCTCCAATGCATTAGGTAAGGATTTTATATCTCATGAGATATACATGGCTGGAACGGTAGGTTATACCGGTTCAGTGAAATAGGACTGAAACGAGGGTGACTCGGTTCAGAAATGGACTTTGTCCACTAAGATAGTCTTGGCAACGAGTCTTGACTAATAAGATATGATTCTCTATGATTATGTGTGTATTCCACAATGTTTCATGTTTTAAGTTATGATTATTGGGATTTCATTTCACTACTATGATTTATCCCATGTTATGATATTATGCCCTCTTTTGTAGGTTAAGATTTCCAAAATGTTATGTTGTTATGAAAATGATGTGATTGATATTTCTTTTGTTTACCCTTACTGAGAATTTGAGCTCACCCTTTTATGTTTTCTTTTCCCCAGGATAAAAAGAATGGTTTTAGGTAAAAAAAGGAAGATCTTTATGGGATATGTTAAAGATCTTTCACCATGATTAGAAGATTATATTCCGAGTTTCCAAAGACACTAAACTATTATGATTTTTGTGTGTGTGTTTTTGTTATGTACTAAGTATTCTGAAAAAGTAATGTAATGTCCATGTACGTCAAGCTTCGGGTCTCTACATCTTCTATGGTTTGAACAGTGTATTCTGATTTTCTATCAGTTTGAGGGTGGTAGGTAGTTCTCACATGAAGTTCAGTATCCAAGGACTTCTAAAGACTTTTATAGAATCATGATGTAAAATGGGGATCACTATCATAAAAAAATCGATAGGGGTACTCCATCAAGTCTTAAAACTTCATTAATATGTAGTCTTGATAAATGTTCAATTGGTAAATCTTATATTATAGAAAGAAAATACACTGACGTGGTAATAGGATCAACAATGAACCATATTGCACCATTCTTTCTTGGAGTCCTTGGTACCCCATGAAAAATCCCATCGTAATATTATCACATTTCCACTCAGGTATGGGAAGAGGTTGCCTGACTCTTCCAGGTTTTTGCCTTCCAACATCTACTTGTTGAAAAACCATAAATCTTGAAATAAAATAATCCATCTCCCCCTTCATATTGTCCCACAAAAAATGTTCCTTCAAATCTCTATACATCTTAGTGCTACCATGGGGTATAAAGAAATTGGAACCATGAGCATCATCCAACAATTCCCCTTTTAGATCAGGTATATCAGGAACACAAAGTCCCTTCCCAAATTTCAAAATTCCATCTTCATATATGAAGTCACTCAATCTCCCATCATTCATAGCTATCATATTAATTTGAAATTCCTCATCATCATTTTGAGAAATTTTTTCCCTTTCTATTAAAGATGGTATGGAAACCATTTGAAAAGAATTGAATTTTCAAAATCCATGGTTATTCCCATATCCATCAGTACTAAATCCATGTATATAAGATACTTTTCAACTCTCATCTTGTTCAAAACTCCATAATCATTTCTCCTCAAAGTATCTGCCACCTTATTTTACTTTCTCGGGTCGTAGTGTATAGTGCAATAATAATCCTTGAGTAGTTTAATTCATAGACTTTGCCTCATGTTGAGTTCTTTTTGTGAGAAAATATACTTCAAACTCTTGTGACCAGTATAAATCTCACATTTTTCACTTTAGAGATAGTGTCTCTATATTTTCAAAGAAAATATTATAGATGAAAACTCAAGATCATGAGTGGGATAGTTTTGTTCATGAATATTTATCTGTTGTGACTCATATTCAATAACAATATCATTCTTCATAAGGACACAACCAAGTCCTTTATTTGAAGCATCATATAAATAACAAACCCATCATTCTCTGATGGTAGAGTCACGATAAGAGCATTAAATAATCATCTTTTAGTACTTAAAAACATTCTTCAAACTCTTTTTTAAAAAAACTTTAACCCCTTTATGAGTGATCTTTGTTAATGGAATATCCAATCGAGCAAATTTCTTGAAAAAATCCTGATAATAACCTACTAAACCAATAAAACTGCGTACCTCAGTTATACTCATCGGTGCTGGCCATTCTTAGATTGCCTTGGTCTTTGAAGGACTAACATAGATTATATCCTTAAAGACAATATATCCTAGAAATGAAATCTCCTGAAGCCATAATTTACACTTTCTAAATTTACCATATAATTCATTACTTCTAAGAGTCCTTAGGATAATGCGCAAGTGATTTTCATAATCTTCGTATCTTTTTGAGTATATCAAAATATCATCAATAAATACCACTAAAAATTCATCCATAAATTCCTTGAAAACAATATTCATTATATCCATGTAGATAGAGGGTGCATTAGTCAATCTAAAGGCATTATTTTAAACTCGTAATGCACGTACCTGGTTTGAAATGTTGTTTTGGGAATGACTTCCTTCTTCACACATAACTGATGATATCCAGACCGAAGGTCAATCTTTAAAAAATATTGAGATCCATGAATTTGGATGAATAAATCATCAATGCATCGTAGGGGTACTTGTTATTTATTGTTATATCATTCATGTCCTTATAGTCAATGCCCATCCTCCTAGATCTCTCTTCTGTTTTAAGAAAAAGGACAGGGGCTCCCCTTGGAAAAACACTAGGGAGAATAAATCCCTTGTTACTCGATTCCTCTAGTTCTTTCTTTAGTTCCACTAATTCCATAGTGTCCATTCTATAAGGGTTATTAAATATGGGCCTTGAACCCAGAATTATATCAATGGAAAAATCAATTTATCATTCTGGAGGATGTCCAGGTAAATCCTTTAGAAACACATCAACATATTCTTGCACAATAGGTACGTCCTCTATTCAAACACTATTTTCCTCACCCATAGTTATTCTATTATCTTCTTCCCCAATAATTAAATTTAGTAGATCTACTGGGGGAGGATCTAGATAAGAATCAAGTAGTGATATTAAGGTACTAGAGATTAGGTACTCCTTATCATCATCGAAAATTGTTACCTCCTTCTTACAATAAATTTGTTCATCATGGTCTGAATTCCAATCCATTCTGAGGATTATATCAAATTCAATCATGGGTATGACGATGAGATCAATAGAAAAAAACATTTATATTTCCTAATGGGAACTGATTTATAAAACATTGTTGCGATGATACTTACCTTAGTAGTTTGGAATAACAACCCCCTTGTTAATTCAAATTGAAAAAAAAATCTATTTTTCTTAGAAAAATGGGAAGATATAAAACAATGTCATGATCCATAATCAAATAAAGCATTGGATAAACTTGAGGAAACCATTAAATTACCTGCCACCACGTCTTTTGGAGCTTCAACCATAGTAGTAGGGATCGCATAATCTTGTTCGTTATCCCTTGGCCTTTTCTTAGGTAAATTTCTTTGGTGCGTAGGACATTCATTTTTATAATTCCCCTTTTCTTTACAATTTTAGCATTAAACATTGAGAGTCTCTTTCTTCCCCTTGCAATCACGAGTTTGATGGCCTTTTTCATCACACATGTAACAGAATCACATTCCCTTCAGGCATGTACCGAGGTATTTCTTCCCACATTTACCACAGGATGGATATTCAACTTTTTCCTTATTCCCCTTATTTCAATTTCTAGATTGTTTAGAAGATCTCTTCTTCTCATTCTTTTCTTTAAAGTCATTAGACTTAGAGAATTTTTTTTTGTCTGGATAGTGCATGAGACAAAATCTTCATATGATGAGAAGGATTATGAGACTAATTCTTGATAGATAAATGGCTTAAACCAATCTAATAATTGACCTGTCATACTTCTTGGATTACATGTGTTGATATAGTTCTTTTTTCCTTCCACTAGGTGTCTTTTCTAAACAATGGCATTCACTAGATTAGTTTATGTATCACAATACATAATTACAAACTTGTAAAACAGTAAACAAAAATTGAACAGTTTATGGATATAATCTATAATCATTAAAAAAGTTTCCTTGAGTAAGTATATACTCATAAACCTTTCATAATGGTTTTTAAAGAAAATATTAATTATCCTAAGCATATCCCCTGGGTGTTTTGTAACCAAGAGTGCAGCAATGCTCGTTGTCGTGCACTAGTTCCCATTCGAATCTTGATTAATGTGGGTTTTTTGGGTTTTACCCTTAGGTATATCTATTCCAGATCTACCTCAACCTGCTTGTATCCATATGGGGATTTATTTCTTGGAAAACTCACCAAATCACTTCAGTACCAAAATTCTAGGAAGTTCTTCTATACTAATCTTCAATGTCTTTCTTCGGGTAATGTTATCTAATCAGAGTTTTTCAAAATCTATTTTCCAAGGTTTGTAATAAACTTCCTCTGATACTAAGTGTAATTCCCTGACCCCAGTTACCTAGAGACAGTGCATTATTACATAAAATTGGCATGATACAAGGAATCATGTCCCGAAAGACCAATCAGATTAGTATCCATAGAAGTACTAGATACATTCATAATTTTTAGATTACATCATGAAATAAAAACATCCAAAACATTTTTTTCACTAATGAACACACTAATATCCTTATCATATCCCTATAGGTAAACTATAAAATACGTCTTCACATCTTGGAAAAAAATACATAGAAATGGGTGAGCTCAGATGCTCAGTAAGAATAAAAATATAGCGTAAACTTTCCTAAATAAGAATAAACATTTAAGGCAATGTATGAGACTAAAACAACAGCCTTTTAAACATAAACATCAGCACAATATGGAAAAGATAAAATAAAATAATTCCATTTAATTATTCACATGGATATTCTACTAGTTGAATAATCACAATAAATATTAATATCCACTTTCATATTTATTGAATGCATAATGCTAGACTGCATAACCACATAGTCAAGGCCTTGTGTCAAGACTACAAATAAGATTTTGTCCAGGACTATTTCCAAGACACTAGTTTTTCTCATGAGAACAACCAATGCATTGAGAAGCTATAGAGGGCTCCACCCGTCACTTACTAAGTCTAATGCATTCCTTATATGAAGAGGTTTAAACATAACATAATCATTCTTATTAAAACTAGCATATGAAATGTCAATACATTATCCATAAACCATGAATGGTATAAAAATAACACAACCACAGTCAAAAATTTTACAAAACCTTCAATACAATATGGAATAATTTTATAATAATAAATCAACTTCGAAAACGTTTAAAATCCCTCAAAGGATGTTATCATATATGAAATGAAAACTATTTTAAATAAATACCTCTTTCTATTTTGAAATCATTTAAAAGTCACATAATTATAAATGAAAACATTATTTTTGAAAATATTCTTATAATATTGTATTGGAAGGTTCGACGATGATATAATGGTGGAAAATTTCCCCACCCACCGTATAAGTTAAAAAAATACATTCTTACCATAATTTTGTCGAAGAGGTCATAAAGTACCTTGCTTGGAAAATGACGGAAAGAATCATTTCAAACAGTGTTATAAAAATTAAAAATAGGGTATAACTGACTTTAACATATAGTTTAGTAAAGAGTAAAAATGTTTTGAAATACATTTTTATGAAACATGGATGTGGGTGATAAAGGGGTCCCAGTAGATACTTACGTAAAAACAAACTCAGATAATAAAGAGATTGTAGAATTAACCCTTACCTCGTACTTTTCCTTGGTCAAGGGTATATTAACCTCATGTATAATAGTTAAATAATTGTTATTAAATTATAAAATAACTATATATATAAATATGATATCAAATATGATCCTCTAATATTTCCTTGTTAATAATATTTCAGTAGTATCATCGTTTCAGGTGTTAACTGATTTGTTTTCCTTTATATGCTTGGTTTCGTAATCCATGTTTGTTATGGATAGGATGTATTTGATTCATATAGAGAATGATATTATTTTCATAAAAATTATTTTTTAACATAAAATTAAAATTATTCATGAATGATTATGATGGAGAATGAATCTCATTGCGTTCATGGAGATGGTAATCTGTACGTATGCACGAGCGACAATATCATTATATTGATAGTGAAATCATATGTAATTGGATGTTATATTTATTATTGATATCAACTATACTCATTATTATACCCATCCAAATAATGAAGTGTTTGAATAACAAACTACACCACGATGTGGAGAATGTAAGCTGTACGTATGCACATATGGTGACTTTTTCATTCATATGATTGATAGAATAATGAATATGGGTGTACCATTTTTATAATAACATCATAGTATATAGAATATTCTGGAGTTATTATTTTATAATGGAAACAACAAAGAAAGAGGATGTTGAAGAAGAAAAGAACTTGAAAGATGTGATGAAATATTTATCTCTTCTTCGGGTTCTTCATTTTGATCTGATCAAAAGGGCTTCTTAGGGATGATTTATGGACAAAGTAAGGCCACTAAAATTAAGGGAGGAGATTTGGGGGATTTTGGGGCAGGGTTTGGCCAAGCCAAATGGCTTTGGACGTGTAAAAGTATGATAAGGGGAAGTACCCTTTTATAAGAAATGTGAGGGTCACTTTAGGAAAAGCTTGAAATATTATTTTATAATAAAATCATTTTAAGTTTCTAATCGCTAGAAAATGATTTATTTTTGGGAAAAGGTGGAGATGGGTCGAATAACTCTCATCCAATATGTTTTAGACAGTTTTAGGCCACCATATTATCCTTATCCTTTAGATTTAACTCCTAGTTAAATTGTTTGACATTTACCATGTCTCTTTGGATTTTTATATAATATGGTTAATGGACATACAATAACATGCCATGCAAACCCCAAGTGGTTTATTATTAATATATATTTTTTTATACAAGTCCTTTGGCCAATCCTTATATTTTTAAGAATTTTATATCAATTAATAATATAGTATTTTGTTACAAAAATCGATTATGTCAATTTTGACACTGTTTAGTATTTGGTTTTTGTGAGAAACATAACAACATGATTACTTCCAAAAAAATATTTAATCAAACATAACATATCATATTAAACTATAAATTAGTGTAATTCATCAAAATTCTCAAATTACATTTGTTTGGATATTTATAATATCAATTATTTTAATCTTTCATTAACTTGGTAATTACTGCATCATCATTATGTCATAAATAAATTACATTATTTAATGTCCAAAAATTGTAAATAAAATACCATTATGTAGGAAATATTGTTATCTTTCAACATAATATTTATAGTCAAATTTATCTTATGTATAAACCTATATTAAAAGTGGTTCAGTTGCTAGCCTTTGAATTTTACTCTTTCAACTCTTCGTTAAATAAAATAATAATAAATTTCCTAATTTAATCCATTTGGACCAAAGGGTGTAATATTTTATTCCCAAGGTTGTTTTTGGTCTAATTACACTTATCCAATAGAACTAGGAAATGTTTTAGGGTAATTATAATATCATTTTTCCCTTAATTACCCTATTTACTTTTAACTGTGGTAAATAAAAGTCAAAAGTTACTATTTAGCAAAAATTATTTTCATCTTATTGAACCATATTTTACTTACTGATAACAATTTTGTATCATAGATTTTTGAAATTCAACTCACAGATGAGGTAAAATTATGTTTTAGGCAAATTTTTAAATACTCCTAGAAGGTGGGTAAAAACTGTAAAAAGATCAATAAACTTTTATATATCTAAACTTATTATAAAATGACTCCAATGAATTTCATTGAACATATATTGGTATTATGTATCTATTTTGACCTAAAAATAAATTAAATAACCAATTATTTAAATAAAAAGTCAATTGTAAACAGTAACACAATGTTTTTCACTATTCATCAAAAATTTATAGTTCTCAGAAATATACCAAAAGTTCACACTAAGTTAATTTTGATATTTTGAATCCAAAAATGAAGTGCATTTTGAAAAATAAAATTTCAAAAATTTCAAAAATTGGGTTTTACTGTTCATTATGACTTGTTTGATTAGTCATGGTGTATCAAAACTCCTAGTTTCATACAACGCAAGCTACTGCATTATTCAAAGGTAAATGTTTCATGGAAGCTTGGGGTGTTACTTGAATCAAGATGATATTATATAAATTAATTGAGTCTCTTCTTATTCTAGTAATATTATTTATACTTCCACATATTCCAGTGAACACACTACTAATTTCTCAACATCCAAACATTTCCCTCTAGATTTCGTACCTCTTGATAATTATAGAACATCTACCACCGGTCAAATATCTACTGAATTTATTATAATATAGATATTCAAAAAAAGTATTTATCAACTAATTCTATTATACAAATAGATAATAAGTTCAATGGCTAGATTCTTCCCATTAACCTCTAATTCAGCCATGTTCTTATCCTTCCATAGGATCATCTCATTGAAGATAATGTTCCTAATTACTGTGATTATATCTTTTCACAATCCCATAGTCTAAAAAAATACATTTCCCCCATATCTAATAAGATAATAGACCTTAGATTTTGAATTGAGTTTTTCACTATGCTTTTCATCGATGTCAAAATATTTCAAACTTTTGAAGAATTTATAGTTCCAAACATATGATAACTTAACAAACCATTGCACTTTCAATAGAGTATGACTCATAGAAAACACTGGTCAAATATTGGATAAGTATGTATATGTGTTTATTTCATCCTTTCTAATAGAAAAGTTCATTCTAGAGTGCACATTCATGCATCTTTTCTTCCCATTCAATGTTTAGTTCATTCGTTTTACCATGATATTTTGTTGTTTTGTTTCAGGTCCTATTATTTTATGCCTATTATTTTTCTTCTTATAGAAATTATGAAAGTTTCAACTATTTTTTTACACCATCTTCATGTTTAAGGAATGTTAACTCCTGGAAACTTTCCCATTATACCATGGGTTTCTACTACGCAATTTCAATTTTAAAGTCAGACTTATCCTTAATGAAATAAAACTATAACTTCCACATTATCATTGATGAACAAGAATAAATAAAAATATACTACACTACATTATACTAATGTTGGAACGTATATATCAATGTTAACAAATTATATCTTCCAAGTTCCAAGATTTCATTCATTCAATATTTATGAAACCCGCTTATTTCCCACATCACACAATTCTCATAGCTTCTAATGCCAATGTGATCATGTTTGAATATTTTTTTCCTTATTAAAACCTTGGTGTTCATCTTCTTATGATTATAGATTAAATAATTCCAAACCTCAAAAAATTATGAGGTCAAAATTTTGTTGATTGAATTTATATATGAATATCTAAGGAAATAATGTTTCTAATTATTTCCATATTATGCCACAACCATGGTTCATCGATTCAATTTACAGACTCCACTAGGAAAGGTAATATCATACCCAATAACATTTATCTTCTCTATATAAATGAGATAACTCTATGTACATGGAATGAGTATCACTTAATTTGATTATGGGAAAATCCACACTATATCTAGTTGTTTATATCTCACATTCCAATGTATTCGAAATCTTTATCATCTTCCAGGTGAAATTTTATAAATCTTTCATACTCATATTTAAAAATATGTATATGATTTACAGTTTGAAGGAAAAATTCATCGTAGTAAATTACCAATGACTCCACGAGAATATGAATATTGAGAATCAGTTTATTACCCCCTTTCATAGTGCTAATGATATTTGGACTTCAATGAATATATCTTTCTTATTCCAACCTAAATATTCATAAAAACCTCTAAATGTTCCCATGTTTACCACAATAAAAGAATGTAAGAGCAGTAGAATTTTACTTTACTGAACTCCTCTCCCAAGAATTATCTTATACTATCTGACATCACCCCTTCCATCCATATTCACGGCATTATAAGAAGTTACACATACCTCCCATATCCAATGTTCCTTACTCTAGATCAAATTTATGACATTTTAAAACTCTAGATTGACCTTTATATAATAATTACATATTATATTAACTATATTATCCCAATATTACCATAAATATGAATATATTATGATATCCCACACAATATCCATGAATATATCTTTTAGGTATTAATGTTTTCATTAGATCATTCTTAAATCATTCACAAGATCTTCTATGCACCTTCTTTATAAGAACATAATAATAAACAAGAATCACATTAGAAACAATTTTTTTTAATTTCATTGGTTTCTAATATATTTTATTTAAGGCTTGCCTCAGTTTCTTATTTTTTTCTTCTTTTCTAGTATATTGAAGGCCACATATCCTTCCAATTATATCCTCAAAAATACAGTTTCTTTCTTACACTTCATTTCCCATTAATTTTTTCCTATATCATAAAAATTGGATCGAACAAACTAAAGTGCATTATAATTTTGGATGATTCAATATTTTAAATATTAACTTTTGAACCCATAATTGATTCTCTAAAATTGATCAGTTTGAATCTCACCATATATTATTATTATATTTCCAGATGATATAAATCCAAAAATACATAAACGTAAATCCAAATATATTGTGCAAATTACCAGAGATACCATTGACTGTGATCTTCTAATATTTGATTCAATTTTTTTGTGAAGGAACATCTATGAAACTTCCAGAATATAGATCTCCAATCCTTTGTATGATCATACATGATGTAGTTTTCTGTGATGTGAAAAAAACAAAATAAATTCATATAGAACATATCATACTAGAATTTGGGAAGGATACACACCCAACTCACCAAATTAAGTAACACTACTAATGAAATCTCTTGGAAACCCATAAAAACATATAAAATATATATATATAAGAAAATATAATGTTGGCAGACAATGATTTAGAGGTTTGAATGTTTATTACTCATCAACAGAACAATACTAATATATTTTATATTACTATAAATATGTGTATTAGAAACACTATAGAAAGGTATATAATTATTACATTTAGATTCCTGACAGTTAAGAAATTTTCCTGAATTTATTTTATAGTTTTTATTAGATAGTAAAATATGTTACAGTATTATTCTAATCATACATTCATTCCACCATTGGAGTCAGTAAAATATTAATTCCCTAATGAAACCACTGGCTCAACCATTAAATTCAAAAAACAGGTTTCGGTCTTCATCAAACACTCATGGGCAGTTAATAAACATCACATGAACACGTATATATGATGAATTATACATATTTTACTAACATTATATGACCTATGTGATCTAATATATTTTCACCTTTAAGTAAAAAAATCGATATCATTAAGAAGGTGTCAGAATCCAATCAATAACACTTTATCCTCTACATTTAACAAAGTTTCTAACTTTAAACACTATGAGTCGGGAATTGACCACCTGGGGTGGGATTTTTAGAAGAAGATAATAATTGGTCCTTCCTATTTCTCATCCCCTGGGTACACCAAAAACTCTTATACTATACTTGACTACCTAAGAACTATATTTTCACATCAAATAAGACACAGATCACACTAATAAAACTAAAATTGAGTTCTATCTATTATTTGACCACCCTCGATCACATGTCATGTTGGTAAATCATAATACATTTGACCTTAACCTCTAAATTCATAGAAAATATTATCTTCTGTCAATATAGAACCACTCTGTGATACTTTTGTTGTTGATCTCAAAGTCTTTGAATGCACGTGGTTATTTCTACAACTTCACAACCCTTACATAAATCGATGGTTACCCATACATAATAAGCCTACCCTTGGATAACCTCTAACAAATATAACAACATGTTACTCTTCTACTAATATGATCTCAATCAGTGGGTCTATTTCTAGAACTCATAGTGAGGTCAGGACCTACCTGGGAATAATGTCTACTTGGATATCTCTATGAGGGCCACACATAAACCTTGATACTTGGATGAACCTATCATAAATGTTGTATTGGGATTACATAAAAAGGATATTAATATATTTTTTCACACTTAAATAAACATGTTACCCTAATTTAAATGTAATAGATCTGGGATACACACCAGCCTCAATGTTTCTAGGTTGTATACTTTATGAAATTGGTTCTCAAATTATGTCCATGGGAGATTTTACTATAGATAATTAGAGTCTACTAGATACACACTACACTATAGATAAGGATTTATTCTAGTACCACTATATGATTAGAGTGATACAAAATAGGGGGAACCCTTGAATCGCTACATCAGGACAATCCTCTACTAACTGATGGTTGATATAACCATTGAACTTGGGTGTTCATTGATTATCAAACACATAAAGAAAACTCAGATTATATAAATCCTCATCCTGACTCCTAAGAATCACTCACTTATCAACATTTTTTGGAATGGTAAATTGGTTTATGGGTATTGAGTATGGACACTATACTATTGGAAAATGAATTCCATCATTATTACCCAATACGGTCTTCTTAAGGTTGGGATCGTGTATAAAAACATCACTACTTAGTTGGTCTGTTAAAAGAGTTTCAATCATTATCTTGGAGACATAATAACCCTACCTCAAGATCCAAGATGGATATATTTGTAAAAATATTGATTTTTTCACAAGATGAACAATGATAATTAATTATTGTCTATATATTTGACACACTAAATATGTGGTAATCAATAAATACTCCTTATATGTTTCTTGTACCATTAAATTTTCCCTACACCAAATTATTTAGATCAATATGCTGACATGTAGGTTGTTATAGTCTTTATGAATAAATATAATGGCCACTACACTAACATAAGATTCCCTATCATGAAATATAAACTCAAACCCCCTTTCAAAAAATTTTCCTAAGTTCCTAATCCAATTCCTTATCAAATCATAACATTAGATTACAGGCCTATGATAAACCCACACAAAAAATATTATGAAATAATTTAACCCATTGAGACCCCATTAGGTATGGTTGTAAGCCAAATATACCAACTCAAGATTTATTATACTATTCTAGGGTAAAGTGACTAGAACCTACTTCGCATACCACACAAGATTGTAGGTCTTATAATAATTCACATGTATACAGACAAACATCACCATGTATGATATAATAACGTATTATGGACAATAAGACAAACTAAAATATTTATAATTTTCATTATATAAACTCTATGATCAATATTAGAGAAAAATAATAAACCCTAGAGTAAACAAAGGGCAAAACAAAATCCTATAACCACTAAAAATACATCCCAAAAAAAAGAGGTGAAGGGATCTCTACAATGAAATAGAACGATACATAAATTTTATCTCCCACTATTACATCATTATACCACTAATATATTTCTCCCCTAATATTTTTAAACCAAATTTTCTATTGTAAAAATATGACATGACACAAGTAAGAGAATTAATATTTCATGGTTTAGTATATAAATACCAAGTATGATTCCGTATAAACTATAAACGAATAAATAAGGTAAGGTCCAATAATATCACAACCACAACGCTAAAGGACAACCCACCTAGTGAAGAATGACATGGAAAAGAAGATCTATATATGATATCTAGTTGAAGAACTAGAGAAACCAGGTCCCACTCATTAATATTGTGACTACTGAATAGAAATTTGTCACCTATTTGAACCAAATAATGAAGAATCCCTAACTAAACCAAGCATACATCATCTAGCTTACAATGATGGGGTATATACAACTCCCAATGATAATTATCAACATATAGAGTATCAAACCCTTGATGGAGGGCCCACAACTCATCATTACATTACTCTATAAATAGATAATTTCTATAACATTTAAATGGGGAGTATCAAGCAATCTTAACCCAATATATGACTCATTATTTATAAGGTACAAGGGGGTATGGACAATATTCCCAAACTATAGTGGACTCTCATAATGTAAAAGTATGGGTGTACTAAAATCAAATACCATATTAGGGACCCATTCCCAATCATGAACCTATGAAATTGGGAGAAAAAAACCCATGTAAAACTATAATAATTAGGCTCAAACCCTTTCTAAATCCTTATATTGATAAAGCCTTAACATAATTTAAACATGATGAAAACAACCCTGTATTGACTAAAGGATAACACCATCTTGGTCTTAAGTGAAAAAAATTCTCAATACATATTTTCTCCTTATCCTACTCTAAAATACTCATAAAAAGATATATAAAATCCAATTAGTATATTATTCCATGTATCTTTCTCTCTAGAGTTTGATGTAATTTCCACATCAATTATATTTTCATACAAGGATGATTGGCCCACTAGTTTCTCAATATAATAGTAACTCCTCACACCATAGTAAGTGACCATTATTATCTTCTCTATGTTGTAATACATATTTTATGAATATAGCCTCATATTTTTATCATATCCCGAACAACAACATGTAATGCCCTGACTCTAAAATCCTAGATCTGGTGAATTATTTTTATATATTGGCATGATTATAGGGAATAAAATCCCAAAGGAGTAATCAATTTATTAGTCTTGCAAAGCCAGATTACAAAAATGATACCCACAATACATTGGTAAATATAAAATAAAAACATGATATATAATAAAATGAATTATATTGGATCCTTGCATTCATATTTAGGGATCTTATTCTTAATAACCTAGGGAAATAAACTATAGAAAGGGTGATATCAAATACTCTATAATAGAATGTAAAGATAATGAAAAAATGAACCGGTGATAATAAATCAACATGTAAAGGTAAATAAAAAATAACATATTCCATTAAAATTACTAGATATGGAAAAATAAATACGGAAAAGTAAAAAAATGAAACACATGCCACATAATTAATATAATGAGAATAGATTTAATCCACATATATGTAGACACAAAATATAAGGGATAAATAATAATTATAATTGAGAAATATATGAATGAAATTCTTAATTACTGGATTCTATGTATATGGAGTGTGAAAAACTATACCATAAATACCTTTCCCAAGACAATTTAAATATAAAAAAAGAAACATGTTTAATTTGGAAAAATTATTCATCTCATGAGAAATTTTTGATGCATTAATTTTCTATATAAAGTTAAATTCCCAAAAAACATTTCCCTTCCAACTAAATCCTCATATAGAATTGTTAAAATAAATAATATATTGTATCAACTATCCATATTGAATAAAGAGTACAAAATTATTAATATTTCCACAAATAAATAAATAACTTTAAAATTAGATATCGTATGTAAAAAAGATATATGTATTAGGAAATATTAATATCCATGATAAATTAAATGGATAATTAGGGGAAAATTCAATGTTCATTTACAATAGTAGAGTGAATATTTCAATGGGATTAACCAATGAATCATGAAAGTGAATGTAATTATTATCCTTGAAGAAATTACTCATAAAACATCTAAATGAAGAATAATGATCGTATCAATATAACATATCCCAAATAGAGTAAAATAATATATTGTTGTCATTAATGAAAATAAATTTAATAAAAATAACATTTAGAAACATTATTTTGGAAAATATCATTTTGTTTGGAAAAACCTTTTGAAAAGCCTTATATGTGAAAATAATATATAAAAACGTTTTTTTAAAATAACATTTTAACCATGAAAATTTTTATTTCAATAAATTAATCTATCTAAATATGTAATTTACATATTAGGTAAAAAGAAAATTCCTATTACGCAGTAAAAAGTTATAAAATTTCCTTGTTTGGAAAGTGACAAGAAAATTCATTTAAACATATTTTTAAAAAATGTTCAAATGCATTTAATAAATAATTTTAATAAAGTTAAAATAATTTATGAAAAAAATATTTTTAAAATTGGGTTTTATAAGAAAACAAGTTCTTTGTCTAAAGATAGAAATAATGTCAGGTTTTCTTAAAAATATTTTATGTACCAAAAAGTAGGACAACTGGTACTATTTAATGATTAAGGTCATGAATAACCATACGATAATAAAAAATTAAGGGTTTATCAAACAATTTTCATATAATTTTCTCAAATGGATATATCATTGAAATATCTTTAGAATTATTTTTGAGGAAAATAATCTATTATAATCCCAATGTGTCCCATACCACTTTGAAACATTTTAAATAATAAGCCTAATGACGTAAAAAAATTAAATAAAATCATTAAAATACATGAATATAGAATAATTCATGAAATAATATTTCTAAATGGATAGTCGATTAATAACACAAAGGTGCTATGTAATGTAAATGAAATTTATCCCACAGATCTAAAAAGTGAGATGAGATCCCATTACATTTACCGTCCATTTTTTTGTGTAGTATTTATCATCATGTATAGGGGTTTAAAATTTGTTTCAAAAATTATAAAATGAAAATACACATGTTTATAATATCATATATCATCTTATTTTAATATATTATTACCTTTTTGTTAACCACATTAATTATTTTCACAATTTTAGGTGTTAATTTCATAGTTTTCTCATGTTTGTTTTAACATGTTATTTGTTGTTCCTATTACACAGGTCATGATTTAAACATCTCAATAATGTAAAACATGATTTAATTACCATATATGTTCATTATATATGTATTTATAACAATTTATAATATTTGAAGATAAGAAAAAAATAGCACATCATTCATGGAGAGGGTAGGTCGTATGTATGCATGAATGCTACTACCACTTGTTTTTCATAATAAACTAATGAAAATAAAATTATTTATATATATATTAATGATATAATAATATATTCCTTATATATGTTACATAGGTTTTTTAAAATAATCCTTAATATCTTCAATGTATAGCGTGAATGAAGCGCATTACTTTCAAGAGAAGGTAGTCCATACTTCTACAAATGAATTTATTTTATTCACACAAAATGGAATGTAAAAAGTTATGTGGTAAAAAATAATTACAAAAGAATAATGAAATAATAAATATCATATATATTATATATAAACATGTTTTAATCATAACGATCAACCATGGGAAGTGGGAATGGAAAATAGACAATCAGTGTTTCATGAGGCAATTGTTCTTTATACACATAAATTGTATGTTCATTAACAATTAGATGGAAGTGTGTGTGAGTGTTGATATAACCCTTAAAATTAAAATATCCTAGTATATTTTGGATACTTTTTTGTTTGATAATAAAGGAATAAAATTATTTTATGGTTCTGATAATGGAAATATAACTAAAGAGTATAAAGAAATATGTTACCCTTTAATCAGTTAACTCATTTTGGTCTGAACCAAAGGGATTACATGGAAGGATTTATGGAAAATGGGAGGAATATAAGATTATGGGAGGTATGTTTAGTTGATATATTTTTCATCTATTTTTTTATCCATAGATTCTTAATAGGTTTTAGGAAGTGGGATGAGAGGATTCCTTTTCACAGTGGAGGAGGAGTGGCCATCCTGAAAACACCCAAAGCTATACATTAATGAGGGTTCACCTTTACATAATCTACCTGAAGAGTGGAAAAATAATGTTTTAAATGGGAATAATGGCCTCTAAACAACAAAACCAAAAACAAAGTCCATTTTTATAATTTAATTCATTAACTTCTTTGTATTCCCAAATTTTATCATTTTTTTGGTTTTTATTAAAGAAACTAGTTTTCTAGCCTATGTAATTTAACCATTAAGAAAAATTAAAGGTGATATATATAAAAAATTATATATCCAAGGAATTATAAATATTATTTATAATTTATAAATTAAAAATCCCATGTGCTTTAGAAATTAATTATAAAATATGTGCAATCAATACGTAAAAAAATTGTCTTAACCGAGACCATGCTACAATGTTTTTACAGACTATGGGTAAAAAGGTTAAATATAAAGTGTAAATTAGTCCATTAATTTTTAATATTTTATATTTATTAATAGTCCAAAATCACTTTGAATGTTATTGTGTTTTTACTAATTTTAAATCATTTAATAAAATAAAATATATTATAAAATAACATTAATGTAAAAGTTTATATTATTTATTTAATTTTAAATTAAAAATATCAAAAACAATATTAGAAAAAAAATATATTAATTTATAATATGTTAAAAATTATATATTCATCTAAAAAATAATTAAATACAACAATTCAATCAATTTTCATCACATTTAATATTTATACTATCAGTTATTTAAGTTTATTATTAACTAAATATTCGTTATTTTAGAGTTTCTTGAACATTTTATGTGACTAATTCATCTTTAAAATTTAATTAATATTTATTTTATAAAAAATAACCCATTTATATTTCTAAATTATATGTATAACTGAAAAATATTATGTTTTTTCATGTATCAGTGTTTGATAAAAGTCAAATGTAATGAGGGTTCTATTTTCATCATTTTAACTTCTTTAACTTATCATACAAGAAACATTCATGAAATATTATCAAAATAAACAATAAACATAAAAACAATATGGGGTATGGTCAAAAGATTCATACCCAATGGGATTTAGAAAATATTTTAATTTATTTTGGCCCTAATGATTATGGTCTAATGACTTATTAATGTTAATATTACCTTAATCACCATAAATAATTTTACTCACTTTCACCTGTATTTTTGGACATAAATTAAGATAATATTAATATAACAAAAATATTATAGTGATTATAACCATGTATGTTCATTTTTTAAAATTCAAATAACAGAAGTGGGAAAATTAAATTTAATATTTGTCTCGAAGATGTGGTGAGAAAGTGTGTCTTTACGTTATTTTTTTAAAAAAACATCAATAAGTATATAAATCCAACTAAAATATATAAATTATTCTAATATACTAAATTGGATTAACATATGTATAATTGATATATTAGGACATTAAGAATGAATTAAAATTAAAATTTAACTTCAATAATTATTTAAAAGAAAATGTAGTTTTTAACTAAAATGTTGTGTTTTCACTATTCCTCAAAAAATGAAACTTTATAGAAAAATACTTAAAAAATACAATAAACTAATTCTCCCATGGGATCTAAAAAAATTAATTTTATCATTAAAAATTAAATTTATAAAATTTCCATTATTTAGTTTTAATATATGTTTGCCATCAAAATGTGATAAAACACAGTCTTGCATGTAATAAAAGCTAACTCAGTGTTGTGTATATCATAAGATTAACATTGTCTTATGTAATAATAAATCTTGAAAAAAAGGTAATTATAAAATAAAAATATTTTTAAATTCTTTGGGTGTTAAATATTCCACATATTAATTAAATTATGTCCTCACTATTTAATCTTGATGTCAATAATTAAGGGATTGGTATTTTAAAATAAACTATATTTTAAAAAACCATATCATAAATGTTTTTAATAACATATATTCTTTATATGAGATAAATAATAGTTCAATGATCACATAAAAAGGTTCTATAGTAGGATAAAATTGGTGGGAATTGGATACATGGATACAGAGGAAAAAATAAACATCAAGATTAAATGGATAGTGCCTGAGAACATGATTTGGAGAAAGTTAATAGTCCTTTTAACGACCCATGTATTTATAGAATAATACATTTTCATATGTATTAAATTTTTTGAATAAGATATTAATTTATTTATTTAATTTTATTTTACAATTAATTTGTTTTAATAAGTAATAATATTAAATTTTTACCATTTAATATACTTTTTTTCATAGGAAGTAATTTCACTTATAAATTGGACATAAACACATATCAATCTTTCTGTAGTTTTTACTTCTTAAAAACACTCCTTTTTGTTTTGAAAATGGAAATTAATTTTAAATTAATTTATGCCAAATATATCTCTTGAGTTTCAAAAAATGGATTCCATATTTGGAATTAGGATATTAAAATTGTATAAATAGATAACTTATATTTTTAGACATTATGAATTTTAACTTTAGTAATTATTTTATTTATTATGGTTAAAGGGTAAATCTAGTGAATAAGATTAAAAAATAATATTATAATAATATTAAATTTCCCTAAAATGAATCTTAACCCTATTTTATGAGATATTTCTAACCATGGGAATCCTTGTGTCGATTTCAAGACCCCATGGAGCCACTTGTGTGTGAAAATGACATCTAATTAATTTTAATTTAAAGTTATGGAAAATATAACCTAAACATATATCTTTTAGTAAAAAAATAATTATATGGGTTTATATAATTGAAATATTTTACTATATATATTAATTTTAAATTTAAAAATATTTACCACATTATAATATTTTATTTATAATTTTTAGACATTATATAAATAAATTTAATTATTACACAATGATGATGTAATGATTTCTTCATTAATAAAGGATTCAAATTAATGATATTATAAATGTCAAAATTAATGTAATTTGGCTATTTTTATGTCTTCTATGAAGTTTTTAGATGATATAAACGAGTAATATTTGTATTAATGAAGTTTTTTCTATGTAATAATGTTGTAATGGACTTTTCAAAAAGTCATGATATGAATAGTGTCAAAATTGGTATACTTTATATTTTAAAATATAAAATATTTTATTAGGTAATATAAAATTAAAAATAAATATAATATTCTGAAAAATATTTTTCACAATTCTAAAATGTTATTATTGACTCTCCAATTGGATATTTTTCATGTTTGGGTAACTATTTTGATTCTCAAAGTGTTAATTGCTGGATAAAACAACAATAGAAAAAATGGTAAAATAAAATAAGTAAGGATTAAAAAATATCTAAAACCTATATACACCTTATTGAATGATTTTATATTTACTTATATTAATTTTATCTTCTAAATAAATTATTTTTGACTCATTTATAATTGAAATAGAATTTATAATAAATTAACATTTTTAGACTTTCCTAAAGTGCCCCTCCTCCCTCTTATAAAACCACATCACCCCTAAACATTTAGTCACACATCTCAAGCACTCATGCTCATCCAAACTATGATTTAATAATATCAGAACATCCCTATATTCCTATTATAATCCTTCACCTTGGAAGAAGGCAATTCACGAAATCCCTTTTTTCTCAAATCAAAAGAAGTTACATGATTTGAGGTAATGTCTTCTCCCAAGTTCCTTTCCATTATTCTACTTCTTACCTCCCTATAATTTTATTTTTATTTGATTATATTCAAAAAGTATCCAAAAGAAACTCCGATTTTTTATGATATTTATTGAATCTAAACTTACACACACCTCGATATAATAGATATAGAACATACTGTTTCTGTGGATGGAAAACTACTACCACACAAAACGATGATTGTTCATTTTCCCCTACCAGCTATTATAGGGGAAATTATGATGGAACTATAATTATATATGATATTTATGATATTTATTTTATCTCTATGATTTGTTATTTCTCGTTTATAACATACCTTTATTCTTTTCTTGTTTTTATAAATATGATAATTTCATTTGAGGAAGTGTGGACTGTCGCCCCCTCAAAGTGATACGAATCGTTCATGCTATATGTTGAATGTATAAAGGATGTAATTAATGAAATTATGTATCATATAGAACATATATAATATACTAGAGATATACTATACCTATGTATCATTTATTTTTTATTATTTTAAATATGAAAACGAAATGAAAGTAGAGTATATGTGTATGTATGACTTACCGTCTCCATGAACTGTGCATTTCATTTCCAATATCCACATGAAATAGACTATTATAAATACATATATACTTGAAATGTATGACACATATTATATCTAAATCATGAATATCATTTTGGTGATAATTTAATTTTGACCTCAAGGAAAATTTGAAAATCTAACAAGTTTATTTTTGACTCAAGTACGAAATATCGGAAAAATGACTGATATTAACCTAAATAATTATGTAATGTTTATAATGTGGTAATAAGTGATATTAAATGAATAATAAAATTGAAACGGTTCTATGGAAATTAGAAATTAACCCATGTTTATTATTCAAGACTATAAATAACGAATGAGACAAGTTGGTCTCAAGGTTAGGGACTTCATCTCAATCTCCATTCATTGAGGCATATTTTGATAATATAAACTTACTTATTTTATATGGTGTATTATAAACCCCTTTTACTTTTCAATTCATTCAATTGGAATATTTTATCTATGAATCATTTTACAAATCGGAGAAAGGAATGTTTTTAATGTTTGCGGCGAAAATGACCTCTCCACTACCGTAATAGTTGTTTGGATTCTTCAATAAGCCTTAATGTTTTTAAAATGAAAAGAAATCCCTTATTCCCTTTAAAGGTGTTTTTATATTGAAAATTGTTTTTAAAGTGGATGGATTTTTTAAATATCTTGAAAATATTTATTGTGATTGAAAATTATATTTTATTAGTGAAATATTGAAAAATTTTCTGTTTTATGTTTTATGATTATATAATGGTACTTAGTCATTTGATGGGTGGTTACGTGATAAACCAATGATGGGTGGTAACATAATAAACCAAATGACAAGTGGTTCCATGATAAACCAAGGACATGTGGTTATGTTATAACCCCCAATTATGTGGGAATGGAAGTTGGGCGTATTTCTATTCCATTTGTTAGGATGATTTATGGAAGTAGACCATATGGTTATTCTATTTAAGTATAATTATGTCCAAAGTTTACATTTTATATGTTATGTGTGATTTGTATATTTTTTATGGTAATCTTTTTGTTAAAAAATGAGGTTAATCAATGATCATATATTAGTGAAATGTATTTTATACTTCATTAAGGTGGAAAGTATTACTTTATGAGATAGTCTCCACTGTTTACATGTTGTTTTGAAAACTAAAAGTATCCCTTATTTATGTATCCCTTACTAAACTCTTTATGATCACCCTATGTTTTTTATATATTTTTCACATGAATTAATGTGGAATATGGTCAAGGATGAGTTCAAGTAAAAGACTTTCTGTTTAACACATGGAACTAAACATGGAGAGTTTTTTAGAGTTTCTATTTTATGAAAAAATGGATACTGAGTAGAAGTGTCTACATGTAATATTCAAGTTGGTTTATTTCCAAACCTCAAAAGGTCCTCATTGGGAATTATTAACATAATTCAATATTATGTAATGTTAAAGGTTTGGTCCTGATAGTTTCTATCAGAGTAAAGATTTAGAAACCGTTAGGGATTATGAGTTTTTGTTAAACACATGGTTACACCATATGTAAATTATTTTAATTAAATAATTGTTTTATAACTTTTTCTAATTATGGAAATTTGGTTACAAATGGAAGGAGGAAGATCCCAAACAACATTCCTATCTATTCTTTATGACATGATTGTACTAATTATTGCAATGTCATGTTCGGATAATTTTGAAACCTTTTTTAGAATGCATATCACTTTCAATTAGTTTTTTGACATATCAGACACCTGCACTATAAGTTGATATCATCATGGATCATAAGTTGTATTTAATCAAATCATATTTTCTCAATATTATAATATTTTTTATAATGGTAAATATTATAAAGGTATTTTCAAATATTTTACCTTATCACGTGATTTTGAAGCATATTATGATTTTGAAAAATGTGCTGAAGAAGGTGACACTTGATAAACCTATTTATATTTTCTTTATAAAGATAGTATTTCACCTCATAGTTAGGTATTTTAAAACGTCCATTGATTGAATGTTTCAACTCAATCTCAGTCTGACTATTTTAAAAAAATCATTTTTTAGATGTTTTGAAATTATATTTCATTCATGATTATTTTCTAAAACTTTTTTTTGGTAAACCCCTATATGACCCAAGTTTTATAAGGTGTATTTGGATAAAGGAAGTATATGATTTTGAAGGATCTCTAAATAATTATTACAATGCATGGACCTTATATTTACATGAACAATTTGATGATGAATTCTGGTGGACACCATGATCAAGGTATGATTTTCCCTCTTTTGGAATAGTGTTATTTTATCATATACAAGTTGAAAACGAAGTTCAATATATTTAAAACATCAGGAATTAAGATGTTGAGGTTATTATGAGTTGTGATGAATATGAGAGGTATAAGAGAACCATTGATATTAAAAAATATTAAGGTTATTTTGAGTTTTATAAAAACGGAGAACCCCTAAGATCGGTGACCACACGTCGCATCAGAATAGGCCCTGGGAATTGAACCAATAACTGATGGGCGACAAGGGAGCATCGCCTACCACTGGCCTACATGATGTCCATGGTTAGTATGACCTATTATTTTAAGTTAAAAAATTTTACGGATCAAGAATAAGTTAATTTTTGAAACGTATGTTTTATCAAATGGATATCTTTAGTATAGTAAAATGATTTGGTGATTATGTGATAAAGGTTATTTTAGAAGACATTTCCTCTTTTGGGGGACACTATATTCCCAAAAAATAGAATACTATGGGATTTCATTTGTGGTTTAATGTTTGAAATATTATTTTGGAAGAATCTATATTTTATTGTGGACTTATGGCTTATTGGGATATTTATGTAAATGATTAACCTATCATAGAAATTATGTTATTAAGTTAATTACTTTTCTGTATGAGACATTAACAGTAATCGATGTTATTTAGAGAAAATTATTATGGTTTATCATGGAAGAATAAGTGATCAAATCCTTTTCAAATTATGGGTTTCAATATTAGTGGGATTATTTTTAATAATTTTAGGGCAATTGTATATTGAATGGTCTTTGTTGAAATTTGGGTATTGCTTATTGAATTTTAATGACTAATAGATTATTCTATTCTGGGGATTACCTGATCTTGTACTAAAAATTTTAGTATTAGTTAATGTCTAAATATTAGGTAAATATTTGTCTCATATTTTATGGATTTTTTTATTCTCTTGATGTTGATTCGAGCACTTCATGTGTGACCAAGTCATCTTGAATAATCAATGTTTTGGAGAACAGATGAGTTTGTGGTAGAAATGTATTAATGGATGAAACTCTTCTGGAAAAGTAAGTATATTTCCTTCTGTTCTTATAAAATATCGTAGATAAATTCTCCTACTTTATGAAATATAAAATAAAACAAATGACATTGTCTATTTACTTTTCTTACTGTGGAATTATAAGTTTTTGTTTTTCCGGTGGTTAACTTTCTTCTGATCATGTTTTCTATCACTCTCCATAAAAAAATGATGGTTATTTTTCTCTCAAATATCCATGTTTTTATGGAATCCATGTCAGGGTTATCTCAGGTGACCTTTGTACCTCTCTTTTTTTCTTTTAAGGTGATAGTTTTGTTGACTCTTTTTCTATTGTGGTACTTTAAATAAAATTTCCAAGCCCAATTTTAAAATTGTGAGGATGAAATTTCCAAAAGGGTGATGGATTTAATGAACCAGGTATTTATATAATAATTCATTTTCTTACATATTAATATTTAGGAATAAGATATTTATTTTATTTAAAATTGGACATTTTTTCGATGGCGTACTCAACACGTAACAAAAGGTTTCATTGAAATCTTATGTTGCACACAAATTTGAGTTGTACCAAAAAAATTATAATATTTTTATTATTTAAAATGATAGTTAACACCTAGCCATTTTATTAGTGAGAATGATCATAAATAACTAAAATATTATTATTAAAAATATTTACACTTATTCAATAAATTTTAGAGGCTTAAAATAATAATGAATTTTATTTTATGCATGAAAACCTCTAGTAATTTAAAAAGGTTGTTTTACGACCTTATTATGGAAAACCCTTTTCAAATATAATTTTTGTAAATTTTTTATGTTCTATTTGAAAAAAAAACAAATTATAATTGGGACATAAAATTTTATTTTGGATAAATTTTTGGTATTTTTCTGATAAAGTTCATTTCTATAATGAATAGTGAATAGAACTGAATTTTAATTCAAAACTATATTTTAATCTAATTTATTTATATTATTAGGTTGAAATTTTAGTTGGTTTCAATGTGTATTTGGTTTATATTTTTACCATTAAATCTAATTTTTTTCAATGAATTAATTTCACTTTTAAATTATACATGAACACATGTGAATATTTTGGTAGTTTTTACTTCATAAAAACACACTTTTTGGTATTTGACATGGTAATTAATTTTAAATTAATTTCTTCCAAATATGTATTTTGAATTTGGAAAAATGGGTTCGAAATTTGAAATCATAAGTTCCACATTATGTAAATGGTTAACTTTTATTTTTATACATTATTAATAGTAACTTCAGTAATTATTTTGTTTACGATGGTTAAAGGATAAAATCTAGTAAATAAGGGTAAAAAATAATATTATAATAAAATTAAATTAATCTATAATGTGTCTTAACCCTATTTGATGATATATTTCCAACCATGAGAGTCCTTCGGTCATTTTTAGGAACCCGTGGAGCCACTTTTGTGTGAAAATGTAATTTAATTACTTTTAATATTATGTTAAGTAAAATATAACATAATCCTACATCTTTCAGTAAAAAATTTGTATATGTAGTTATATAAGAGATATATTAAACTATAAATATTGCATGTAAATCTAAAAATATTTCCACATCATGGTTTTTTAGTTATAATTATTATACATTAAATAAATAAATTTAATTATGACACAATGTGGATGTAGTGATTACTTCATTAATAAAGGATTTAAATAAATGTTAAAATTAATGTAATTTGGTTATTTTGATGTCATACTAGAATTTTTTAGACGATAAATACATTTTACCTATTTATTAATAACGTTTTTTCAATGTAATCAAATTGTTATGGATTTTTAAAAAAATCATGATATCAATAGTGTCAAAATTGACAGAATTCATATTTTAAATTTAAAATATTTTACTAAATTTTATAAATTTCCAAAAAACAATAATATTCATCAAAATAGTTATCCAAAGTCTAAAATGTTATTACTGGCTCTTTAATTGGATATTTTTCATGTTTTGTATCTATTTTGATTCTAATAGTGTTAAATTCTTGATAAAACGGTAAGAGTAAAAAATGGTTAAATAAAAGAGATAAGGATTAAAAAATATCATAAACCTGTATAGTTCTTCTTGGATGATTTTATTTCGACATATATTCATATTATCATAAAACTAACTAAATTCAAAATAATTTATAAATGAAATATAATTTGTCATAAATTAAAATTCATAGTCTTTCCTAAATTGCCCCTCCTCCCTCTTATAAAAGGGCATCAACCATAAACATTTAGTCACACCTATAAAGACCCTTGGCCAGTAGAAAATCGACTCCAATAATATACCATCATCCCTCTATTCCTCTTAGAATCCTTCCCCTATAAAAGGCAATTCAAGAATTCTCTTTGGCTCAAATCAAAATAAGTTACCCGATTTGAGATAATGTCTTCTCTCAAGTTCCTTTCCATTATTCTATTTATTCACTCCATATTATATTATTTTTATTTGATTACATAACAAAAATAGTATCCTAAATATACTATGATGTTGTCATGATATGGTTTCAAACTACACATACACACACCTCTATCTAATTGATTTACAATATACTATTTCTTTGGACGATGAACGATTCCCTCATGAAATGATGATTGTTCAGTTTCCCCTATGACCTATTATGGTGTCATTTATGATGGAACTATAATTATATATGATATTTATGATATTTATTTTATCTATATTATTATTTAATTCTAATTTATAAAATTCATTTATGCTTTTCAGGTTGTATAAATATGATAATTTTATTTTAGAAAGTGCAGACTACTGCCCCCTCAAAGTGATATGACTCGTTCATGCTACACATGGAACATATAAAGGATGGAATTAATAAAATTATTATATATATATATATATAGAATATATATTATAATTTTGTTATAATATACCTATTTATCATTTAGTTTACACTCTTTAAAATATGAGAAAGAAATTATTGTCGTGTTTATGTGTATGTATAGCTTACCGTCTCCATGAACGGTGAAATTAATTTCTTATATCCAAATAATATAGACTATTATATAGATATATAATGTATATATATTATATATATGATATCTAAATCATTAAAACCATTTTGGAGATAATGGATTTTTGACATTGTGGACAATTTGAAATTATAACAAGTTCATTTTTAACTCAAGTATCAAATATCGACAAAACGACTAATATTAACTTAAATAATTATGTAATGTTTATAATATGGTAATAAGTGATATAAAAGAAATAATAAACATTAAATAGGTTTGGGAGAATGTATAAATTAAACAATTTTTATTATTCCTGAATATAAAGAATGAATGAGACTAGTCAGACATGAGGTAAGGGACTTCGCATCAATCTACATTTATTGAGGAATGTTTTGATAATATACACCTACTTCATTTATACGGTGTATAATAAGACCACTTTAATTTCACATTAATTGAATTGGAATATTTTATCTAAGAATTGTTTTACTAAATGAAAAAAGGAATGTTTCTAACGTTTTTGGAGACAGTGACCTCTCTGTCATCGTAAATGTTATTTGGCTCCTTTATAAGGCTTAATGTATTTAAAAGGAAAATAAATCCCTTATTCCCTTTTCGGGTATTTTCTTATTGAAAATATTTTTTGAAATGGATTTATTATTTTAATATCTTGAAATGATTTATTAGGATTCTAAGTGAAATATTATTATTAAAATAATGATATTTTATAATGATTTATGTTTTTTGATTATATAATGGTACTTGGACATTTGATGTGTGATTAAATGATATACCAATGATGGGTGATTTCATGATAAACCAATTTACTGGTGGTTTTGTGATAATCCAATGATGGGTGGTTATGTTATAACCTTCAATGCATTGGGTGTGGAATTCTGGTGTATTGTTATTCCATTTATGTATGAATATGTCAATTGTTTACCTTTTATATGTTTTGTGTGACTAATATGGTTTTTATGGTAATATTTTGGTTAAACAACGAGGGTAAGAAATGATAATATATTAATTAAATGTTTTTCTACTTATTTAAAGTGAAAATTATTACATTATGATAATTTATTCATGGTCTACATGTTGTTTTGAAAATAATCATTTTCTTTTCTTTATATATCCTGTAATGCGATTTTTATGCTCATCCCATGTTTTTGAAATTTTTTTCACAAGACATAAAGTTGAATAGGGTCAAGGATGAGATCAATGAAAATTCATGTTGTTTAAAACCTAGAACTAAACATGTTTATTTTGTTTTAAGTATTTTTATTTTATAAAAAATGGATTTTGAGAAGAAGTGTATACATGTAATATTCAAGTTTTTATATATAAGTAATGACCTAAATATCTAAAGATATAAACTAGAAATAATCTTAATGTGAAATATTAACATAACTCATGATTATGTAATGTTAACGTTTGGGGCCTTATAATAACTTAACCATAAATAACTAATTATATAAGGATTCATTTTATTCATCTAAAATGAATGTACTATAATACCATTATTGGTTTCACGAATTTTCAGGTAGATTATGA
Organism: Viscum album; assembly: GCA_963277665.1. NCBI lineage: Eukaryota > Viridiplantae > Streptophyta > Magnoliopsida > Santalales > Viscaceae > Viscum > Viscum album. The sequence goes on along the minus strand of OY728130.1, from coordinate 426,667,981 downwards.
ATTTATTCATTATCTATGAATATAAGTAAAAATACATACTTTTTATGTCACTATAGGCACAATGTTATCCTTTTTTCATGCCTAAAAAAATTTCTACATCATCTCTTAGAAAAATGATTCATCATATAATGATTTAATATGGTAATCTCTAAAACGAGATCAAAATATAAACATAAACCATTTCTTAAATGGTTAAACTTTATAAATGATTATCATCCAAAACATTAGAAATAAGGTCATTGAATTTCCAATACCAACTTATCGTTATACTTTAATCAATATGAAGTAGCTCAAAATTTTCTCATTTTAAACCTGTGAATAACTTCATCGTGTATCCATTTAATATATAGTAATAACTACAATTACAATAAAACCTTATTATAAATATCCATTCTTCTTTATTCATTAATTAATACACATTTTATTAAATATATTATTTAAACAAAAACATGTTGTAAACTCTAAAAATTAAAGAATAAACCACTTTCATAAATAATTACTCAAGGTAATAATTAAGTATATGATTTTATATTATCCAAATTAATTATTTATTTATACAAGAATCATCATTACAAACAAATTAAAGGTTATATTTACTTTAATAGTGTTTTTTCTGGAAATGATTACTTTTTTCTTGATAAATGTTTTTGTCCCATTCAGCAGAAGTTATCAAATCCTAACCAAAAAATAATATAGTAAAATCCTCATATTTTCCAAAATTCTTATAACTAGTACATCACTAATAAAATATTAAAATTCCATAATTATTGAATAGGAATATAATTCATTAAACAGTATCTTCGATAGTAGCTTAACTTGACTATTATCCATTAGCATCATTTTTGGTATATTCCATTGACACATGAGACATTGATTTTCATAGTGTAACATCTCCTTCTAGTTGTAACACTGAATAATATATATTTTTTCCCTTCTTTTTATAAAGGTAGCCCTTATCTCCACACTTATAACAAATTTTAATTCCCTTCAACCATTACTAGGATGATTCTTTCCACAGTTAACACATGTGACAAAATCCTTCTTTACCTGCTTCCCCTAATCCATCCTTTTCTCTTACATCCTCTTCTTTCATTGTTTCCCAAAAAATCTATAGGAATTGGTGAATTATTTACTTATCTCTTTATCACATCATAATATTCTACTATATGATGAGAATACTTGGGATACTATTTCCCTCAGAAGTACTATCTTAAGAGCATGAATAATATGATCCTTATAACCCTTTAGATCATGTTTATTGGTAGATTTCACATTCCTCTTATTATGATACTTTTATAAACAATATAATATACTATATTAAATCATAAAATAATGTATAATCCCAAAAATAATGAAACACATAACATAAATTGAAAAACTAATGCCTAAGTATTCTCATAAACCTAAACATGGTTTATTTGGTGATATATTTACTTTCAAATCCTTTGTAATGGTTTGTAAGGAAACTGTGAATTATCAAAATTGTATCCAAGGAGATTTCAAACCATTCGTGGAGTAAGGCTTTTTTTTGTGTATAAGGTTAAACCATGTCAGGCCCGTCACACCATGTGGGAGTTGTTACTCCAGGGTATATTTGATCCAAAACCATATCTACTTTTGAATATAAATAGGGATATATTTCTAGGAATAATCACATAATCTCTACCGTAGCAAAATTCTATGATGTTTTTGCATACATATCCTTAGATTCATTCTCAGGGTTATGTTATTTAATCTAATTTTTCTAAATCTTGTTTCCCTAGTTTTTAATAAACTTCCTTTGTGACAAACTATAATGCGCCAACCCAAGAATCCTAAATCTCATGCATTATTTTTTAAAATTAGCATCATTACAAGGAATCAAATCCCTAATGACTAGTCAGTTTAAAAAACCTAAAAGGCTAGATTAGCACCAAAATACCCATATTAAATTAGGAAATAGAAAATAGTTACATGAAACATAATAAAATTAAATAAGTTTTATCGTTGAATTCCTTTTCAATAATTCATTCTTCATCACATTGGTAATGGAAATATAATAAGGGTGAGCTAAAATTCTCATCAATGATAAGTAAATTTGAAGAAAAAATGAATCAAGTAGAATAAGTCAACATGGAAAAGAAAATAAATGACAACACTTTACCTCCAAATAACTAGATAAGGAAAAATTAATTTGGAAAATTATGAAACCAAAAAACATTCCACATAATCAATAAACTAAGAATAGAATGAAGCATGGATATTTTGACAAAAACTCTAATGGATAATTGAAAATAATAACTGAAATATCTATTATGGAAATTCTTAATTATTAGATATCATGTCTAAGGTACATGAAAACATTTTCCTTAAATACCATTCACAACATAGTTTAATTATACGGATCAAACACCATTTAATTTTTCCAAATTATTCATCTCCTAAGAACCTGTCACTTCATCAAAAAGATATGCAAAATTAGACCCCACCCATCATTTCTTATACAAATCAATCCTCTAATCGAATAGTTAAAAAAATCCTTATGAAATAACTGTATTTAATAACGAATAGAAAATTATCAATATTTCCCCAAATAATCAAATAACTATCAAATTAAACAGTGTTTGTAAAAATGGTATAGATTTTATAAAATTGTAATATCAATGATAAATTAAATGCATAGTTAGGGAAAAATCAATGTTAAATGATCCTAGAATATTGAATATTTCAAGGGGACTAACCAATGAATAAAGGAAGAAAAAAATGAATACCATAATAGGACAAGTTAATCATAAATCATACAAAGTAGGATTAAGTATGCTATCAATATAACATATTTTAATAGGATTCAAATAACGTTTTTTTGTCATTGATTAATATAAATATTATAAAAATATATTTTAAAAACAATCTTGAGAAAATTATCATTTTCATTTAAAAACATTTCTTTTAAATCACTATTGAAAAAAATATCTTTCAAAATAACTTTTCAAACAAGAAAATGAATATTAATTGAAATAACGATGTTTAAATCCATACTTTCAATGTGAGGTAAAGAGATCATTCTTTTTTCATAGTAAAAAGACAAAATATTCCTTGTTTGAAAAGGGAAAAGAAGATTCTTTTTATAACAATGGTAAAATAAAAAAATAATAAAAATTAAATTAGTAAACCAATATGGTAAGGTTCAAAAATTTTAAATAATTCTAATAAAACTGGGTTTTAGAGGAAATTATTTTCTCTTGATAAAGAGGAAAATAATTCCAGGATTTCATAAAAATATTTTCTAAATCATTTCTTGTACTAAAGTGTGGGAAAATGGAATTATTTCATGATAATGGTCATGATTAACCATATTATAATAAAATTAAAAGGATTTATAGAAAAAATGGTTATATAACTTGTTTGAATATAGATATTATTTAAAAATCATTATAATTTTTTTTAAGGAAAATAATTTTTAAACATCCCAAAGTGTCTAATACCTTTTTGAAACATTTTAAATTATAATCCTCATGAATTAACAAAATTAAATAAAATATTTCGATTCCATGAATATAAATTAATTCATGATATTATATATCAAAATATTTATTATATTCACCACACAAAGTTGGTTTGTGGTGAATATAAAATTTTTCTCACAGATGTTAAAATGTTAGATGGAAATCATTACATTAACCCATTTTTATGTGTGATATTTATAATCATGTATAAGGTTCTTAAATAAGTTATTAACATATACTTGAGCCATAATAATGATTATAATATTATATATCATCTTCATATAATATCTTATAACATATTTGTTAACAATCATTCATTATTTTCACTATTCTGGGTGTTAATTTCCAAGTATTCTTAAATATGTTTTTACATTTTATTTTTTGTACCTATTAAGTATATAATGATTTAATATTATCAAAAATATAAATAATTTTCAATTACTATATATATTTATTATATATGTATTTATAATAATCCATAATATGTTGATATAATAAATAAGGTGCATTGTTCATGGAGACAATAGTTCATATGTATGCCTGAACACAACTTCCATTTATTTATCGTATTAAAAGAATAAAATGTAAATGATATATATATATATATATATTATAATTATAGTATCATATTGTGTCATATATTTTAAATAGTTTTATTAAAATCATCTTTAATTTGTTCTATGAAGAGCATAAAAAATTCACATCGCTTTGAGGACGTGGTGGTCCACACTTCCAAAAACGATGTTATCATATTTACACAAATTGGAAAGTATGAACATATGTGTTATAAAATAATTACATAAAACAAATTAAACAATTAATATAATATGTATCATACATAAACATTTTTACCCACATAAATCACAACCATGAGATGTGGTAAAGGAAAATAAACAATCATAATTTTGTGAGGTGGTAGTTCTCCATACGCATAAACTATATGTTTTGTACCCATTATATGGAATATTTTGTGATTTTAAGTTAATAAAGTAGAATAAAAATATCCTAGTATATTTATGATACTTTATTTTTATATAATTATAGAATAATAAGAGTTTAGGGGGTTGAGAATGAAAATAAAACTAAATAGATTAAGGAAATATGTTAACTCTTAGTTGAGTAAATCCTTTCGGTTTAAACCAATGGGATTCCTTGGAGTTATTTATTACAAAAGTTATTCCTATAGGATGAGGGGATGTATAATGGGGATCAATTTGGGTGGATATTTTTTGAGAAAAAGTGTATTGAGAGGTTTGAGGAAATTGGAGGATATGAGGTCTTTGTTTAGTATAGGAGGAGTAGTACTCTTGTAAATACTAAAAGGTGCACATTAATGGTGGATATCATTACCAAATGTTACGTAAAAATGAACAAATAATTTTTTATCGAGCAATAATCTTTTATAAAAACCCACCCCAAACAAAAATATGTTCATTTTTATAATTTGGTTCTTTAACATATAAATTTCCCCATTTTATCATTTTGATTTTTATTAAATAAACGATTTTTCTAACTAATGTAATTAAATATTTATGACTAAATAAAATTTATATTTATTATAAATTATAGATCCACTAAATTATAAATATGAGGGATAATATTAAAAATAAAAATATCTTTTGCATTAGAAATTTATTTTAAAACATGTGCATGCAACCCGCAAAAACACTATTTTAACGCCAATTGTGCTAACAATGTTTTTACCAACTACTGGTCAATTGGTTAACCATAAAAAATATATTTAACCATTAATAGAAAATATTTTATATTTATTAACAATTAAAAATAACTTATAATAATATATGGTTTTTATTATTTTTAAATCATTTAATAAAATACAATTTATTATAAAATATCTTTAATATCATTTTTGAAATTATTTTTAAATTATAATTTAAAAATATAAAAACAATATTATAATAAAAATTTATTAATTTTACAGTTTTTAATAGTATATATTAGTCTAAAAAAATTAAATTAAATTATTAAATTAATTTTAGTACTTTTAATATTCATAATATCATTTATTTTAGTTTATTTTTAGCTATATAATCAATGTGTTAGCATTTCGTAAGAAGTTTATTTAAATAATTCCCCTATAAAAATTAATGGTAAATTATTATGATAAAAATAACCTATTTTTATTTCAAAAGGTTATTTAAAACCCAAAATATGATTTTATTTTACATATCTCAATGTCTTATAAATGTTAACGGTAAGGATGGTTCCCCTTTCATCTTTTTCTTTATATAACTTATCATATTGGGAAATTTCTTGAAATATTATCCCAATAAACCATAAAATTTAGAAACAAATGTGATATAGTATAAATATTTCTATTAAATGTATTTTTGACTTGTTTATAGGTAATTTTGTCCTTCGAGAGTATTGTTTAGTTCCATAATATGCTTAATTTTACCTTAGTCATTGTACTTAATTTAAATTACATTCATGAATATTTTTGGTCAAAGAGTAAGTTAATCTTATTAAAACAAAAATATTATACATATTACAAATTTTTATCTTCATTTTTTCAAAAAATTAAATGAAACAAGTGGAAAATTAAGTTTAATGATAATCCTGCAGATGTAGTGATAAAGTGTGTTTCAAAGTAAAAACATTTAAAAACATTAATAAGTATTTATATCCTATTTCAAAATAAAAACATTTCAAATGATCTAGATTGGATTAATATATGTATATTTGGTCTATTTTTAATTTAATAACAAATTTAAAATATAATTTTACATTAATAATTATTCAAATGAAAATGAAGTGTTTAACTATGATTAAGGGTTTTCAATATTCTTCAAAAAATGAAACTTCCAAAAAAAAAACAAAAATTCACACTAATATAATTTTTACATTAAAAATTAAAAAATTATGTTTAAATTGATATATAAAAATAATAAAATTCCTAAAATTTATTTTTAAAATATTCATGTCATTAAAAGGTGGTAAAACATGGTCTTTCATGTAAAACAATATTACTCAATGTTGTGTGTAGCATAAGATTAACATTGTGTTTTGTAATAATGAATATAGAAAAAAAATAAAGTTTATTCTCAAATTAAAATAATGTAAAGTCTTGGGGTGTTACACTACATCATACCCCACACCACATTAAATTTACCAAAAAAAATTTAGCCTCTATGTTATATAAACTCTATGTTGTTGCACTTTTGGAAAGGGGTGTTCATGAAAAAATATATAATGTTACATTGTGATATTAATAGAAGGGATAGGTATAAAAATTAATAAATCACTAATTCTTTTATGACATGACTTTTCACAGTGTAACAAATCCCTATTTAGAACAAATGTATTTTTATCATCATTTTTATCTGGATCATCACCTCTATGTGTTATCTTTAATACCAAATCTCCAATGTCACATTAAACTATCATAAGTCCTATTTTTCGCCACTCAATGAAACCGTGATAATAAAATTTTTATTCAAGAGAATGGTTTGGAAACCTAATATTAAATAAGGATAAACTTATTAAAATACATTTCATATAAGAAAATGAAATTCATATATAAATATAAAGTCTTATCAATAGAGATATCATGCACAAATTATGAATAAAAACATATAGATTAAAAATTAAATCTTGTAATAGTAGGAAATAATACAAGTTAGGAATATTAAATCCAATCATCTTCTTCATCACGACTTAAATTCATACTCTAAAAGTTCAAAGGGATCACCACATAAACATCATTGATTTAAAGAACATAAATTTTATTTAGGGATATAAGAAATCATCAAAGGTCAATAATTTTAGGGTAGAAAAAGGAAAAATTGAGAGAGAGAAGGTTTAATCATTTTTATGATGAAAACGTAATCCATCTCAACCACAACACTAAACTAAAGATGGAGTTTAAATTACTTAAATACAAAATAAAATAAAAAATAAAAAATATCATAATGTAAAAATAACACATGATAAATAAATGATCCAAAAACAATAGTTTTAAAAAAAATCACATATTTCCTTCTTAAATATTGAGTAACTCTCTCTATTTTTTAAAGTGTTTAATATATGGATATATTTCTTCTATAATTGGATCCACTACACTAATTTGGGTGTTTACCCCTCATGGTGGAACTCAACAGATTCTTCATGCTTCCAAGTTTTAAACAAAGTTCCAAACAAACTTCACTATAGGAATTTTCATGGTCATCCACTGTATCTGAAATTTCAGTTTTAGTACTCCCCAAAGAAATCCTATATAACAAAAAAATAAAATTATTTTAGAAATTATTAGGTTCCCTTGAACTCTATATCTGAGTTTTTTCCTCTTAAAATCTCTTAATTCAATAGTGTGGGGTAAGTCATTTGGGGTCTTTGCCAAGATTATCAATTCCATTCTATATCCACTCCACTAAAATGGCCCTCTTACTCATCCATAAGCTTTATGAAAAAAAAATCAATAACAAACCACATTCATAACTCATTAATTTACTACATTATGAAACAAAACAAAACATGCCCCTAATTTTGTGGTTATCTACACACGACAGAATTAGATATATTATCTGTTTTGATATCAATCTAACTCTAAATTTACAATAAATTCAATATTGAACGTGTCCCAAATAAGATCAACTGAAAGGTCACATTTATAAATTAACCTCATGTAGATATTCACCAAAATGAAACACCCATCCAAACTCATTAATCATAAATGGAAAATTATTATCCCTCTATAACAACATTAATTTCATTATAGCGATTTATTGGAATCATGGGAATCATCACATGATTTCTTCTCTAAGATTTAACTGTAAAATCCTTAAGTATCCCTCTTGATTACTCAAGAAAAAAATTTAGAGTCTCTCCTTCCCTACAAATGTGATCTTTTTGAATTACCCTCCACTTGAAATAAAACTAAAATAATGATGGAATTAAAGTTATCAAAAAACACATATGTATTTTGGGAGATACTTATCTTCCAACAACACACTCAAGTGTTAGAAGGAATCCCCAATTAGGGGATTTTCCAATATATAAATAGATTTCTCCCTTATTAAAATATGCTATATTGAAAGCTCAATGTTCTGTATTTTCTCTTTAATAAATGGGAACATTTTGTAAATATACATTTACCATGAATGATTCATAGAATAATTTTACAAAGTTTATTACACTCTGTTTTTCATGCCTCGAATTCAAGGGGTATGGGATACTCACCATTATGTCTCCATGTAATGAGTTCATATGAATCATTTTTGTAATATCATGGGATGCTAAAACATATTCTATACTGGATATAATCCATGTGATATAATTTTATTTTATAAAATTCCAAACAACAATTATTTGTCAAATATAAAATGTGCCTCCAAATGAAAACTTATGAAAATTAACATTTATTGACTAATATGAAATGGAATAACCATAAATATGAAGTATTTTGTGCTTATAATACCTAAAAAATAAGTCTATAGTTTTTTTATGTATAAAATGATCATGTTCATCTCTATTTTATATGAATCATTAAGATTTCTAGAGATTTGAGCACAATGTGTGACCAAAAATATGATGTATAGGCTACATTCTGTCATGTAAGGAAGATATTGATAAATATTTAGAGCACTATTTTATCTAAATTCATTAATTATTAAAACATAGATAATATAATAACATGTGCAATATATGTAATGATCTATTTTGATTCCTCTAGGAAAATATTACTTAGAATCTCATAAGATCACTTCTCTTGTAAGATAAAGATATAATTTATTTAGTTTTTTAATTTAAATCCAAAAAATAATGTCAACAGTCTAAACATAAACATCTCATAGTTTTTCCTCGTATAGGTAAAAATATTCTCACATATCACCTACTTTTTTATATAAAAAACTATGTATGTGACATAAAAAATACAATGAAATAATTTTTACTATATCCCAATTCATAGATATTAGAATCCAATTTTTATATGACTAATTTAATACTATTTCAGCTACATTTAATTCTAAATACTATAATTAGGAAACTTTTTGGGATCACATAAATATTTTTTGATATTTAAAACTTTATACCCATCATAATTAAGGGAAAACCATATGGTCTTCAATGTATAATTATTCTTCATTTTCATCATTTTAAAAATATTACTTCACATATATTTAGAAAATTTTATAATTAAATTTATAAATAATAATAATAATGATACTTTCATATTCAAGACATGTGACTGAAGTAGATTTATCATCAAAATCAATAACCACAATTTAAGATTAAACATAGAAACCAGAGGAGCATTTTTCTTTGATATATTAACTTCATTATTCAATCTATTTCTAAAAAATCACACTGTATAAATAACTTTCTTATTTTTAGGATACGAATCATATTCCCAAGTATCATTATTCTAAATTTAATTCATCTTCTTCAACACTCTTAGGATGAAATTTTGAGATAAAGAAATTATTATTAGAATTTCTCAAGAATCTAGTTTTTTTAAGACATTTACTACTTTTATAATGGATATTCTCACCTTATAAATAGTTAATCATTCTCAAGAACGTAGATTCTATTTTATTAGGTCTTTCATCATCAAGGAATATATTAGATTCATCATGAGAATTTTAAAAATATAATTTTTTATCTAGAATACTTCTATTTTATCCAACATTATATCTGTGATATTAAAAAATCTCCTCATCAATGGGAAATTATTTTGGAGATTTGTTTTAATTTTTAACATAATTACATAAATATTAATGTTGACCTTTTCTTGTTTTCTTATTGTAATAACTATAAAAAGTTCAAATGGTTGTCAATCCAAGAAATATATATTCGTAATCTCTCTCATCAAATATTCCCAAATGATTTTCAAACCTTTATTTAAAATGGAAAGTTGAATACCTTCAACATTCTTAAGGATGGATTATTTCCAAACTATAACACATAAGTTGTATTGGATGAATATAATTGAAATATACACTGATTGAGAACATAGAAAATCATATTGTTTCCTTGTATCTAAAATAATTTGATGTTTTATGATTTAGTAACACAGTTATCCCAACATCTAAAAAAATCTGTTTCTTGTTCTCATAAACTATATTTTATTATCTCATTTATAGATCACTATATTATGGTCATATTTTATGCTTCAAAATATATGCCTTGAAAAATCTTTTCTTATATTCTTATCTAGTGGTGGACCAAAAACATTTTATATCAAATTCTATTTTATTTTTATCACACTACCAAACATGATACAATATCACATGTTCTTATTTCTTGCTCAATAAATAATATAAATAAGTCATGTGAAAAATATAATTAATAAAAATCATGAAGTGCATGTTTCATTAGTAGACTTTAATCTCATCAATCCAAATACATCCGATTATGTCAACTAATTAGGATTCATTGTCTTGATCTAAAGTTTTTTATGGTTTTTATTCAGTATTTCACCTTTGAGACATGTATAAAAAATGTTGAGCCTTTTAGTATTTATCTTAAACATATTCTTTGTAGATTTATTATTGAATAAATTAGAAATGTTATTTTTCATAAAAATTCATATTCCCTTATGTAAAACTGATTTTCCTCATTCATGATCATGAATCAAGTATATTGATCCTTTTAAATTTAAAAATTATTGTACAATGTTCTTTCTACCTTTATAAATATTATCTCATCGTTAAATTTTTGAATAACATATCCATCCTTAGGAAATATTACCTTATTCCCATTGTCATGAAAATGTGAAGAACATATAATGTTTTGTTTCAACCGATAAATAAAGATTTCTTCTTTGAATCAAATTTTCATTATAAATATTTATTTCGATGGAATTATTTGAATTTTTTTGATCCCTTTTTCTTGAAGGTATTACTTCCACAATCATATCATTTAATATTTTTCATGATATTCTTATCCCTAATCATGTGTAATAAGAAAATTCTACTAAATATCTTTGAATTCTTATATTTTATATATTTTTAAGAAACCTAGACTATCATTTCATGGTCATGATTTTTCCTCTACTTGGTAGATATGGAATTCCTCATTTATTTAATTATATTGTGTATTATGTTGAGACACATGTGGGTGGTGTTCCTTGGTATATCATACCTCCCACAACTATACTCAATATAATTGAATGTATTTTTGAAATATATCATCCATTATAGTTTTTTATCATATAGACATTAATAACATTATGGTTATTCTCCCTCCATTCATTAGCACTATTTGAAAGGAGAAGTGATAGATTTTTTTAACACACGCATGATTTCTGTCTATATACTTTATAGCCCCAAAAATATTCATAAAATATAAATTTACTCATATAAAAAATATATTGTTACAAATATACTCGTTATTGATTCAGTATATTTAAAATCAGTTACATCTTCTTAAAATTATAATTATTTTTAACTTTATTCTTTACTTTTTTGATTCCCTTATACATACCCCCAATATTATTCTTCTACCAAAATACAATTCCCTTTGAATTTTCAGATTCACCAAAAATAAATTCAATGCATTTCATCTCTTTCTTAGGATATGAATCTATACATTTGTATATTTTTATTTTTTCTGTCATTTATATTAGTAGACTATATATCCAAAAAAATAGTTCTTTGAAGCATAATATAATAAATATTTATCATAATGGGATTAGAATATTCTCCACTTTTTTGAGTTTCTCCAAATTTAGTAATAGAATTTTAGAACATAAGGTGAGTGGTCCTCAGGGAATTTTAGACATCAAACCATTTTTCCTCATGATGTTTTATTAAATATTTATTAGAAATTATATTTTTATATGAATATTATTTACCCTACCCTTATGTTCAATTATTTTATTGATACTACCCATATTTTCTTTGAATTTCACTTGAATCACTCCATCAACATGGTTATCGGATTCACCAAGAGATTTCCTTAATTAATCCTTCATATATTTAATTGATTTATTTTATATATAAATTTTACTATTCCATTTTATGTATACCAAAAGAAGAATCATTAATTTTAACATCAATGATGATTCCTCAATAGTAATTTATTCCTTATGAATTCTCCCATGTGCTTCTTATCGGCATGGATATCAAATTAGATTATTATTGATAAAAAATCACCATCCCTTAATTCACCAACTAAAATTTATCTATTTAACTATCCTCATCATACAGTGTGACTTCATTTTTTGAAATAAAGTTAATATTTTTCAAATTTTTTCATTTCATTTTCTTTTGAAATACTTTTATATGTTATGATCATCATCCAACATTTTTATTCTTATTGATGACCATTAGAACTACTTACCATTCTTGTATAATTATTCCTTAGTAGGAAAATAAACTCAAATGTTTCCTATATTTCTATTATTAAATCACATAAATGGAATTTGATATTTTTATTTACATTTTCTTTATTTTATAAATTTAATGAATAAATATATGAATTCATTAATATCTCCAGAATCACAATCATATTAGGTTTCCTCTTCATGGGACTTCTTAAACATAACATGTTTCAATAATTTTGTGTCTTTACAATCTATATCCTTGAAATATATTTATTTTCCACATATAGTTTCCTCTCTTCTCATCTAATATTAAATCAAGAAAATATTGATTTTATTAATGATCTAGGTATCGCAATCATTATCCTTAAGGGAATAAATTTTCATATAAACTTTATCTTTGAGGATTCCCATTAAATTTCATACAACAATAGAATCTTCATAGTCATTTACATAGCTTCATATTAGGATATCAATTTGGTTCAACCAAATTTATAATTAATGTATAAAATCATATTATTCTATTCTAATATACTTTTATTAAACTGGATATGATTATAATAATTCTTTTTTTATCTCCCGTGTGGATATAATATATTTTCCAAAAAACATTCATTCAACATTTTCAATCCCATGAAACATGTCAACTCTATATCTAAGAGTTATGATAGTAACTCTTTGTGTACACTCCCTTAATATTTTATATTCTTTTTATCCTCTATATAATAGGCTTTACTAACATTAAAAATATATTCACTAATAATTTTTAGGACAAGAAAATATAATCAAAGTGATAGAACATATAAAATATTTTGTCTCTCTATAAAAAGAATCTCTTTCTATGAAACATTGTAAAACCTTTGTTGTTAGCATTATTCATTGTCTCTATAAATCCTTTCACTCAAAATTTTTTAGTTATAGAAGAAAAAAATTGATCCAATAAAAGTATTTTTTAATTCATTTCATGAATTCAATGATAACAAATAATAGGATATGGTGAAATTAAACCACCACGCATTGGGGGTTTAAATCACTGGTTCTACTAAAACACCCACTCTTAAAATCATATTTCATTTTTAGTTTATTTTTATTAGATTCTAATGGTGGATAATTTATGATGAGAGGAATAGTATGAAAAAAAATTCATAACATAAGGGATACTACAATTTTCACCAACTAATTTTATCAAGTGGTCACTGTAGTGACCCGAGCATAACTTATAGAAATATTACATAATTTTATATTAATATTCAATATATATTCCAATAAAAAATACCCAAATTTTGTAAAGGTTTAGTTCCCTTGGAAGCTTGGTACATAATGAAATTATTTCATGAAATATTTTCCACATCACCTATAAAATTATTCTCATATAGTTCTCTTATAACAAATTTCCTATATAAAATATTTCTTCATAACATAGGGAAATGAAAACATAAGAAAGAGTTATCTAATATGATCAGTAAGGGTAAACATAAGAGATATTAATCAATTCTATTAAGTGATTGTTTTATAATCTTAAGGGTATGACCACAAAGTCATATGTTCAATAAATATTCACAACAACTCATAGGCCATAGACCATGATTTGTGTTATAAGGAATCATTCTAATAATAGTCATGAGACATAAGAGTTTTTAATAATAAATAATAAATCATGATCCATGAAAGTATGTCATAAGCATATGAAATAAGTTTTTATTATTCATATAATCATATAAAATCATTTATTTAACAAATTATCACTTCTAGGACTATCCTCATGGATATTATACCATGGTGGATTGGGTTCACTCCTCAAAAACAGAGTAGAAAGAGTGATATAGTGGTTTGGTTTCACATCGTATTCCCTTTTATAACATATAATGAGATATATATATTAATGTAATATATTTCATGTTATTTACCTTTGGTCCAACATATCACATAATCGAAACCATACATTTATGTTCCATAAGATCACGAAAACAATCATTATTTCTTCACAACTTAATTAACATGTTGGAATGAAATAGGTATTATAAAAAATACTTAAAAATCATCATCACTGACCATATAGAGAAATAAGTGGGATGGTACAACCAATTAATATCTATATTTATGCATAATAATCACAAAATTATAACGTTATTGATAAAAAAAAAGTTTCATTAAGTCCTTATAATTATTATTAAAAATAAAAATATATTCATTTCATTTTATTAATTTTAAAAAGGAATTTAAAAAATTTATAGCGTAATGCGTATACTATTTTCCATCAGGAAATAATATATAATTTTAAAATAATTTTTTTATTGTGAAAATGATTGTGGTAAAATCTATTTATTTGGTAAATGTTGAAAAAGTGAATCATTTCACATTTTAATAAAAATTCAAATATACCACATATGGAAACCATTTTAATGATTAATTTTCAAAAACCATTAAAAAAAATAAAATATTATTTAAATTTATTTACTCAATCGTTAGGGTTTAGAGGAGAATATTATTAGATCATTTTAAAGAATATGGTGATGGAAGAAAAATATTCCTTGCCTAAAAGATGAAATAAGGTTATCTTTTCATCAAAATGTTAATTAGATATTTTTTATAAAAAAATGTTTTAAAATGGAAATAATACTTTAAAACACCTTAAATAATTATATGACGTTAAAATATATAGGTTTTATGAGATAAATAATATAAAATTTCTTATAAAAAAATGAAACATAAACAATCCTCACAAAATTGAGATGGTAACATAAACAATTAAGTCAAGTCTCAAGATGCTTTGTATTCCCACTTTCCATTATTATAATAAATTTTAAAAAAATGGTAAACCTATAATTGAAACATATTCATCATAATATTACAATATATCATTCCATTATTTTTTCTATTTATTCATTTATCAAAAATTCATCATTAAAATCATTATTCTGGTTTCAAATATTTAGATTTCTATGTAACTTTTTGTTTAAGGATTCAAGTACATGCACATTTTTCATTGAATTATCATATCTAGAATATTAATTAAGTCATAAATATAATATTTATTCATTATATCTTATTTTATAACTATTTATGTAAGGAAATTTAGAAATATAAATTGTGTCACTCTTCGGAGGTGATAGTTTACACATTTTTTAAAAAAGGTGGTGCATTATTCAAAGGACAAGACACAATTTATAGAAAATGAAAAAGCAGGTTACATGAGTTTGAAATTTGGAATCTTATTGCAATATTAATTATAAAAGGAGATAAAATCACTAGGAAAATCAACTTACACAATAACATCCTAGTTGACCCCCTTGTTAGAGAGACAACCACCAGCCATATTGGATTCACGAAAATCATGAGTGATAATGTGCTTGATCTACAGAAGAAAAGATAAGAAGGACATCCAATGGGTAGTAAGTTGCCAGGAAAGATGTGCCAAATCATTCCAAATGGAATGGAAAATAGTGGTTGAATCACTTTCAATCCAAATATTACTCCATCCTTTTTTATTGGAAAAGTCAACAACATGAATCACACCCATTGTCTCTGCTTCCAGTGAAGAGGTGGTAC
Organism: Viscum album; assembly: GCA_963277665.1. Taxonomy (NCBI): domain Eukaryota; kingdom Viridiplantae; phylum Streptophyta; class Magnoliopsida; order Santalales; family Viscaceae; genus Viscum; species Viscum album. The sequence continues at coordinate 426,651,664 of OY728130.1, read as the reverse complement.
CATAACTACCATAAAAGCATCCATCACGCTCACCCGGATAGTCTCTAAAAATCGCACCGCAGCATGCGAGCCGAGGTTTTATTAGAGGCAACATCAACATTCACATTTATCCATCCTAGAAGTGGTGCTTTCTAGAAAACATCAAAAGTGTTCCTCAGCTGATTATAAATACCATCAATCAGAAGACAGTGAAGGATCTCAAAGTCTCCAATGGTGTTATCACAATAAGCTTTCTAAAGAGAGGCAGCATCTTGAATTACAATGAGAATCCAGGTCCAACCTGCATTAATATTGAAGGAGTTATTGTTGTGTATAATAGAATTTCAATCATACCTTATCACATCGAGTAGCTTAGTGAAAACATCTAAGAAGAGGTTCTTGATTTTTTTAGCTATCCAGATCCACACATATTTTTAATTAGGTGTTAATTATATCAAGAAGAATCCATATCCTGTCAAAAATGTAAGTAATAAAAATCTAAAGTACATATGTCATAGAAAAAGACCAAAATAGATGGCTAGTATCTTCTCTATGTTGATGAAAAAAATGAAACTTCGAACAAAGTTGGATCCCAAAAGTTTAGATACAAACCAGCATGGGGACACAGTTGTAGGAAATATTCCATACATGAGTAAGTATCGAGGGTTTAATCCATGGTTTTTCAAAGGATTTTAACCAATTGATGTTAAAATCAGAATTTAAAAAATTAAAACTATAGAAACAATTGGATTCAAGGACGCTATTGTGATTAAGCTCCCAGATAAGAAAATCATCAGTGTTAGAGTAGAAATAATTTTCTATAATCTGATTGATCTTATCAGGATGATTAAATCTATGAGATTGAATAACATATATAATAGTTCAATTAGTTTTTTTAGGGAGATAATCATAAGGCATCAATGAGATGAGAGGGGCACCCGACCAATTGTCCAACCAAAAATTCATTGAGGTGTCAGTGTTAACCATCGATCTAGAGTTGTTCATTATATTATCTAAATATTTCCTGATGGAAGGCCATATGGAGGTTCTAATATAGTACAGGTTTCTTTTATTTAGTTTCATGAAGAAAATAATTTTAACAAAGGAAATAGAGTCAGAGTTGTTGTGGATCGACCTCCAAATGAGTCTGGATTAAAGGGCATCATTGAAAATCTTTATATTTTTTATACCAAGACCACCATTCTCTAAAGGTTTGCAGCATGTGGACCAAAGGTTGAAAATGAGATTTCTTTCAAGAATACTACATTTCAATATAATGTTTTTGATGTAAATATTAAATTTTTTAAGGAAACCAAGAGGCAATTTATGAACCATCAGGGAATAGACCATTTTAGTAATGATAATATACTTCACCAGTTAGATTCTACCAGCTATAGAGAGGGATTTACCCTTCTAGGAGGACAATTTATTGATGATCTTTTCAACCACATTAGAAAAGTAAGTGGATTTAGGTACCCCCAAAAAGAGAGGTACTCCATGATATGTGAAATGTAAATAACTCTCTTTGATCCCTAGATTGTTAATAATAGTGTTTTTTCTAGTAGAATAGAAATTTATACCAAAGAAAACCAAATATTTGTTCCTACTTATAGCGTGACAATAGATTTATTCATAATGATAAAAATAATATTTTAAGATTTCAATGTTTATTTTATCACCTTATAAAAATAGAATAATGTCATCATCATATAAAAGATGACTGGGAATAATTAAGTTTCTAGAAGTCTCAAAGAGTTTAAGTTTGTTTTCATCAACAAGATGGGTGATTAATATGCTTAAATAATCTTCCACGATAGAAAAAAGGATGGTAGATAAATTATCACCCTATCTAACCCTCGTGGTTCATTTAAAATAACCTTTTACGGAACCATTGATATGAATGGATATTGTCATTGATTTAAAAAGATGGTTGATCCTACTGATGAAAGTATCATAAAAACCAAACAAATGTATAACATTGAAGATGAAGATCTAATAAATGGTATAAAAGGCCTTCCTAATATCAAGATTAATAGCAATATTCCCCCATCTATTGGTTTTGTTTAAGGAGTGGGTACACTCTGAAGTAAGACATATGCATCCTTGAATAGACAAGCCCTTCATAAAACCAAATTGAGTCCATGAAATAATTTTGATACATATATCAGCATGCCTATTAGAAAGAATTATAGTTATAATGTTGTAAAGGTGGTTAATAAGAGAAATAGACCAGAAGAGATGTATTTCAGAGTCATTTTCCACTTTATGGATTAGAGTGAAAAATTGAACATTTAGACCATGGGGAAGGATACTATTAGAAAATAAGGACTTGAGAAGTTTTCAAACATCAATGTGAATAACCTCCCAATGGAATTGGAGAAAACCATTGTAAAAGCCATCCTGACTCGGAATACTATAATATTTAGGACTAAAAACACTATCTATAATTTCATGATCAAGAGGGCTACTTAATAGATGATCATTGTCCTCCTCACTTACCGTGAAGGGAATGAAAACAGAAAGTTTATCACTGTTTATAGCTAGTCTATTTAAAATATTCTCAAAGTAGTTAACAACATGCCTGGAAATATCACCCTCAGAGTCTAAAAGGGATTCTCCATCCCTATAGAGTGAAGAGGTCTGCAAGATTTTCTTATCCATTAGAGAGAGTTGTAGAACTTTGTATTTTATCACCATTTGGGAGCCATTTGGTTTTGAATGTTTTCTTGCGCAAGTTTTATTGAAGAATTAGAAGAGAATTAAGTATCACTAAGGTGTTTATTTTTTTTTGGGGATCCAAAGAAAATCAGATATATTGGTAGTTCTTTGAATATAGATAAGTTAATTCTCAAGAATGTAAATGTCTTTGTCTATTTGTTTGTATTTACAACTACACCAACCCTTTAGAAACTATTTGAGGTGATGTAATATAGTGATGCAGGCAAAAGCATCACTAAGATGATTCATTGGATTCCATCATTTATTTATAAATTTTTAAAAGTCTTGATCTAAAGACCAATAATTATTAAATCTAAATGGGAATATGGGTTTTAGATTTTTGATGAGAAGAATGATAGGGATAGGATGACGGTTGGAGTTGAGCTTAGGTAACGTAATTCTAGATATGGCCTCCCAATTGTCCAGAGCATTCATGATTGTGAAACCCCTATACATTTTACTAGAAATAGCCCAGTTTTAATATCTTATATACCTTGTGAATTTGGAACCATTAAGGATAATTTCAATAATATTAAAAACATCAACAGAGGCTCTAAATTATCTAAAAGATATGGATTTGTGAGTGGGGCCAATTTTTTCACAGGAGGAACGAATCACATTAAAATCACCTGCCACAAACTAGGGGTCCCTGATTTTATTAGCTAAGATATAAAGGTCATGCCAATGAGGTCTTCTATCCTGGTATCTATTCTTAGCATTTATCAAGGTACAATAAATATGCTTGCCATCCAGAGAAAAATAACATGTAATGATTTTATTTGATATATTTAAGGCATTGACCTTTTGAAAATAAATATGGTAAAAGACCCAAAGAGATTCTACCGCCATTAAATCTTTACAAGTGCCTAAAAAATATAACCATAAGAACATATATAATTAAATTTCAGAGTAAAATTGATTTTAGCTTCAGCAATAGAAAAACATTTAGGTTTATGTGTCATAAGAAATATCTTGATAATAGTAAAAGTGTCACAGTTTGTAATTCTCTGACAGTTCCAAAATAAAACATTCATTTTAACCTTTTGTTGGGGCAACAGATCCCATTTTTTGATTCACCCATGACTTTGTTCTACATTGTATGTCTAGAATTTTGAGAGGTGGTCTAAATTGATTTCTTTCCCTGTTTACTCATAGGGGAAATAGAAGATGTATTAGTAGCACCTGCATTAGTAATTTCAGTGCTGGTAGATTCATTAGTAATATTCTTGATACACTGAGAGTCTTTACCAGGGACACCAACCAAGGGAGCCATGTGGGTGGTAGAGTCTAAATAAGGAGGTTTCATGCATGCTGTCATCATGTGAGAAGCGTCCAAAGGTAGAAAATTTAATTTTCCCAAGGTCTGGCCAAAATGTGAATATTGGTCCATAGTCATGCCCTCTTCCATCATAGGTTGGTCATATAAAGGGTCCATATTGGTCTCTTCTTAGGGCTGTTTCATATCAACATGGTGCACCATACTCTCAGTGTTTTCCTTCTCAGATGAAAGATCCAAAGAAGAAAAGCTACATCCATCTGGGGATTGTCCATCAGTTTTTGGTTATGCCAAAGTATCCTACTAAAAACAAGATATGGGTCCTTCCAAATCCCAAAAACAGAACTGGTATTGCCTCTACTCGGTGGAATTTCAAGGTCAGAATAATCATGTCCAGGGTCAAAGACATTTATTTAAAAAGAATCATCTAAATAATTGGGATCTTGAGTCTAGACACAAGAATCCACAATAAGTTTTTAAATATCCTAAAGAATTATATTATCAAAAAATGGGATATCTTCTTCTTCAACAAGCTCAGCCCATGTGGGACATGAAGTGTCTCCCAAAATGGTTTCCTTCAAAACCCAAACTTTTGATTTTTTTCTGGTAGGTGTAGGTTTCTCAAATACATAATTTTTATCCATCTTTCCCTTCTTAACTTCGGTATATTCATTATACTTTTTCAGGGACACTTGATTCTTCATAACACGGCATTGCAACAAAGAGTGGCCAACAATTTTGTAGAGCTCACAGAATGGTGGAATACATTCAAACCTTTATAGAACATTTCTTTTTTATAACTTTGAAAAGAAATTTATAGTGTCTAGGAGTTTCTAATCAATATCTACTTCAACCTTAACATGTTCATATAGCCCAAGCTCCACATTCATTTTTTGTCGGTCAATTTTGAGGAGAGTGCCTAGGAAAGAAAAAATGTCATTCAGTATTTTTGGGTGCCAGAAAACTTAGTCTGTGCTGGTGAACCCAAATTTGTTCTTTTTTGTTCAGAGAGTTATAAGCATTGAATGTGAAATTACATTCAGAAAGTATAAGAACAGCGGGTTGGAGCTGTAGGATTCCTATTTTCCAAATGTGGTCGAGTTCTTCCTAGGATCTAAACAGCATGTTAAAAAAACCCTACCTAATGGCAAAATATTCCATTCTGAGATGCCCAAAAGATGAGATATTTTAGACTTGAGATCGGAGGTAGACCAGGGTTTGTCCCCTAGAATATTTGAAATACGTCCCATGATAATGAACTTACACATTATCATGCATTGTTTTAGTGTCGTTGGGTCTACTCCAACAGCAAATTAGCCATCACCGATCTTATTGCATATAAGAGATTTTAACGAGGATGATTTGCAGATGTGTGACCCCTTTAGCGCTTTGATGAAGGAGATTCATTTAGGCCTATCAGTCGTATGGACTTCGTTGTTTTGTTCCTTGATTTCTCTAGATTCAAAGGATATTTCCCAGTTAGGATCGAAATCCACCATGACAAACCATCTTGAAACTGGTCTGAGTTAAGCGTCACGAGTGTTGGAAAAAAATCCTAGGATTCGTGAGGAGGGGACCATTGATAGCTTTTGATGATTCATTTCACTCTCACAACCATTATGTTACTAGTGATAGTTTACACATATTCCCAAGTACAGTTTTCATTTTTAAATGGATGGATAGAAAGGAATTTAATTAGTAATTTATATTTTAGGAATCATAATTATATTATAAATATCATATATAATAACTAAATCCATCTATATAATCATCCATACTATATGATTATGAAATGTTATATACATTTCCTTAAGGTTGAAATATTTTGTATGTATGGATACATGATTTTTTTCATTTTATAATAGATATAAAAGAGATATAAAATAGATTTTACATAAAAATGATAAAATTTAAATAGAGTAAACATACTGATTTCAATATATTTTTTTCTCTAGAATAGATTTTTAAGTAGGTGAAAGAAGAATTACACTTAATATAAATTTTCCACCTCCTTGGATATCTTCCTTTTTTTACAATAATACTTCTAGGATTGTTCTTTTGGTGAAACTAGGGACTCTAGTATGTGAGGATGAATGTTGAAAAATGATTTAGGTGGGTTTTTTTAAATAATTTTCTCATTGTGTGTGTGTGTATGGGGAGTGTATTTTACCTTTTACAATTGATGGGAGTAGCACCCCAAAAATAATATAAATTATTTTTAAGGAAATGTGACATAAAATAAGCCCAATTGGGAATATAAGGTGATGTTATTTGGGAATAAGCTAAAAAATAAAATTAATATAGGATTTATTTGATATTATGTGTCATATCCCTTAGTTCAATTCATTTAAACCCATTTTAATTTTAACCTTGATGACTTAACTTTTACCATGGAAACTATTCAGTGTGACTAAAAATAAAATAAAACTATTTAGAAAATTAGACATCATGATTATTAATGTGAAATAAATTTTATCAAATTCAATTTCAAAATTATGAAGACATTAATTCTATTATTCATACCCAAAACTTATAAAGCCCATTTTTTTAAAAAATGTATCATTAATCATAAAAATGATTTTCCTCTAATAAAATTCTTGGAAATTTCTATGAAATGAATATGGATTTGTATAAATGAGTATATTATCTGAAAAATTCAATAAAATAATTTATAAATACTGCGAAATGTAATTTATTTAGGTAAAATACATTGCATATATAAAAAATAGTAATATGAAATATTTTCAATTTTGTACATTCAAATGATTTTAATATATTTTATAACCAATTTATATTCAATGTGTTAATGGTCATTTGTTATTCTAAATATGGGAAAAAATAATTTACTATATTTTTAATAATATAAAAAAGAGGATGTTAAATTTTATAAAAAAATTAATAATAAAACAATTATTCTAATCAAAACATTTATGCATGATGATGATTTTTGGGACTAGTATAACTTATCATTACTTAACCATTTCATTAATGTCACAAATTTATTTTATTAATTATTAATTAATTTTTAATTGTAATTTATTGATATAATTCGAAAAAAAATTATTAAATTTTTCAGAAATTCATAATTAAATAAAGAAGATCAAAAAAATCCCAATAATTAATCTTGTTTCCTTAACTGAGTTTGATTCCTTTTAAAAAATATTAAATTTTATCTAGTACATTTATCCTTTAAATAATTTCATTAATTTTATATTTTAATATAGAGTTTTTCACATAAGTTTTTTGTGGTCTGAATTAAAAAATTCCCAAAAAACCAATAAAGAGAAATGTATTCTAAAATATCAGGGTGTTCTATTCCACACTCTATAAAAGAATCATAACCTCAAAAAAATCTCTAATAGAGAGAATGAGGATAATTCTACCACAATATCTTCTTTGGTTTCAAAACATCATTAACTTTAAAGAGGATCAGTGGAAGCACAAATTGAAATACAACGGTCCTAGTAAGATCAAGAATCTTAAAGGTGCTGATATATCTAGGACTCATAATCCACTTCTTTCCAAATAATATAATATTATTCTAAGAAAATATTCATACGAATACCATGCCACTTAATTTAAAATAAATATTTGTCCTTTGATAGGTAGTACAAATTTTTCATTGACTCTTATCAATTATAATGGGTTTTTGAAGGTCTCTAACCTTCTCTATAATTTCTTTAGTCAGATATAGTCACAATAGATTTAACAATCCAACATCATCCCATAATATTGGATTTACGTAATTTTTTCAAAGAGGTATTTATGAAGATCCATTACAATTATTGAGTGAAAACAATTGTTTGATGAAAATTCAACTCTATTAAGGTGTTGATCCCAACCACCTTTGAAATCCATAGATCAAGATCTTTGTATATCTTCTACGGTTTGAATGGACCTCTCAGACTGATATTCTATATTAAGATGATATGTGGCAATAAAGAAAAGTTAAAAATTCTATTTTTAGTGAATTGTTTTCCAAATCCTTCTAGGAAAATCTAATAACTCAATAGAATACAATTTAGAGTTATAATATATTCAAACATACTACTTACTTAATGTATATACTAGAAAGTTGATCAAGTGATAATTTTTTCATGATAGCGATGAAATGTGATGATTTAATATAGTGATAAATTATAACCCAAATTAAATTATAGGATTTAGATGTCTTGTTGTATCCTATTATGAAATCCATGGTGATGCATATCCATTTCCACACATGTATGGGTAATGGTTTAATTATTCTATCAAACTTTTCACATTCATCCCTAACTTAATGACATACCAGAAATAAATATACATACACTGTAATATTCCTTTTCATATTTTCACAATAGAAATTGTTTTCAAGATACCTATAAATATGTTATGTTATAGGATGGATAATGAATAATGAGTTATTCACATCTTCCAACATCTCCTTTTTTAATTCTTGTATTTGAGGGATAAAAATCCAATTCATGATTCTTATCATTCCATCATGATCATGATTGAACAATGGATAAATCATTACACTATTTTTAAGATCCAAACAATCATGTTTTGATTCATTAATATTCACATGGATAATTATTCAAAAATAATTTTTAAAATATTTTATTTATCCTCTAAAATCGTAATTTTAAGGTTTATCCTATAAAATTCCATAAGTATTTGTTAAATTTAATTCCATATCAAGTAAAAACTAGTATTTTCTTTCTAGATCAAATAATCAACAACATTATTCACCTTCACATGGTGGTAATATATTGAGTAGTTTTAATCATTAATTAACTTAAACCATAACAATTGGAACATATTCTAATAATTATACACGAATATATAATTTCATAATATATATCCTACATTTCACTAAAAATATAATACCATAATATTTTAAATGTAAAAATTATTATATCCAAATCTAAATCATGTGTTCGGTAATGTTTTTAATGAACTTCCAATAATAATGTTGAATAATCTAAAAATATGTCATTTTTAATGATAAAACATCTCATTCCCTTATTGTATTCCTCACTTTTTATAAAAAAAACATTTTCAGTTTTAGGTTAGTATAAGAATAGTCATATTTACCAACTTTTTCTTCATCTCTATGAAATATTCTTCACACTAATTTATCCAAAGTAACTTGGCTCTCTTTTATGATAACTTGGTTAGCAGATTTGATAGCAATGACAAATATATCACAATTATTCCATTATATCCTATTAATATATGAAAACTATAGATCTCAGTCATAATATATTTTAGGGATTATCATTCAATAACTTTCACATTTAAAATATCGGTTAATATACCCTCCAGTGTAATTATGTGACCCAAAATTGATAATTTTTATTGACAAAATTCAAAATTTATAAATTTAGTTTAAAATTTCCCCTTCCTCATGGTATTTAATAAAATCTGAATTTGGAATTCATCCAAGTCCTATATTATGAAATATTTGAGAATGAAATTAATAAATACTACTAGAAACTGATATAGGTAATATCTCAAGACAATATGCAATAGATCAACAATGATACCAGGGGAATAGGTAAGTAAAAATGTAATATATGTAAATTCATTGTTTTTATACCTTATAAAAAATATATTAATTGGTATATCATCCCTTTTTTACCCTTATTTAAAAATTTCTATATTTAATTTCAATGTTGGAAAAGTATTTTTCACCATGTAGTTGATCAGACAAGTCATAGATGTGGTGTAGTAGATAATTTTCCTTTATAAGTATCCTGGTAATTTCCTGACAAAAAATTCAGAGACACAACAAACCATATTTCTTCTAAACAAAAAAAATAGGGCCACCACAACATCATGAACAGTGTCGTATAATTAGTTCTTCAATTTCTAAAACCCAATAGGCTTTATTTTATAAGGAGACTTTGAAATATGTATAGGACCATGTAAGAGTTTTATTGAAACATATCTTCACAATAAAAAGTATGACGAGGTACTTTTTTAATAAATATATCACTAAATTACTAAAAAATAGTAATATCTTCAATTTTGAGTTTTTCCCTAGAAATTAAGATAAATACCCATCCTAAAGAGGTTATAGGATTCTTATAATAGAATTAATCATCATTAAAATTTCACGTTCATCATTGAACTGATAGATGATCATAGTTCGATTCAAAATATAAAATAGGACATCCCTTTCAACAAAATTGATATGAAATATATATAAAAAGGGAGAATAAATTTCCAAAATCAAATCAAATTCAATTATTCTGATAATTAAAAGGTTTTAAGGAATCTAATTCTTGAAAAAGTGTATCGAAGTAGAGATGTAGACCTTAGATTGAATCAATTTACTCTTAGAAAAAAATTATGATTTAAAATAGTGTGCAGAAACTAAATCAAATAATATTGTTGTATTTTTATAGTGGATGATAAGTTCACCTATCACCACTTAATTTTTGTAACCCAATTTAGTGGTTATTATTTCAGAAAGATTCCATTATTCCTTTGGATCAGGTATTTTTTATGTTGATTATCATCATTAACCATCAATTCTTACATTGGTTGGAATAATTTCTATAGTATTTTTAATTATACTATTGGATTATGGGTGTCATTTTCATTAGATATTTATCTCCATTCTGTTTTTTAGATAACCTCTTCACATCACTACATAATTCATTTTATTAATAGAAATTATTTTATAAATTTAATTTATTTACCAATACACTCAATTGAATTTCTTTAATTTTTTCTTCAATGATTTTTGTGGAAAGGAATATTAATTTTATTTCATACATTGGCCTTGTCATTTAGATATTTATGAATTTTTTATCTCTCTTCTTATCCTAAAAAAGTTATAATGATGAGAGTCTTCACTCATTATTTCTACATTTTCATATCATCAAATGATTTATTCATGGATATCAAAGACATTTACATTCAATTATATTTAGATACATGGAATTAATTTACTAAATAACCTATCAATTTTACTTTTAGGGATAATGATAAAACTAGAAACATACCTAGAAATACTGGTGTAAAATTCCCCATAGTTACTATGGAGTTTATTATCCTTCTAATTAATTGCCTAGAATTCCCCCTCTATTTTACTGTAAATATTTGAGGAAAATAATTATTGAAAAATAACTTCCAAAATCATCCAATTATAAGAATAAATTTACTCCCTTCGCCATATATTCTTCATAAGAGTCCACCAATGTTTAACTTCACCTTTATAATGATAAAAATTCAAAACACCATTTTCTGGGACTGATCAAAGGATAAAAAAATAACATTCGCATATCAAAGATCAATTTTTTTTTGAATTAAGTGTGTCGGAGGCCTCACTGATGGAAGGTTGGAATTTCTGTAGAAGAAACTCATTTGTTAGTTGTTTGATCCTTCACACTTTTTGAATATAAGAACGATTAATGTTACCATTCATATAATGGGAGAGTTATGTGAGAAAAAAGATAATATTTTGAATCTTGTCTCTTATTAAATTTGGTTTCTCAAGAAGTTAATCATTTAATTGGTAGTCACAATCGTTATTAACACACATCCTTTTTGTTCCAACCATTTACAAAATTAAAAAATATAATGTTAGTTTCAAGCATAAATAATGAAACTGAAAAATAATATTAAAAATAAAATAATTTCCAAGATGTCCTAAATTATTACAAAATTTGTTTATAATATATCAAATTGTTTTATGATAGGTCTTCATAGGTTATATCCTATGCTCCTGATATCCTAATATAAAAAAATTACTAAACGCGGATTTGATACAAAATAAAGAAACCTGAGCATCACATATATAAATAATACAACATTTTAGATTAATTTTTAAGATATCTCATAATAAAACATTCCAATGAACCATAATGTATCATCCTGATATTATATGATAAATTTTACTTCAATTTAGATTAATTTATTTGATATCCTGTATTACACACAACCTCATGTCTAATTGAACCATAATATTGTGTATAATTATAAAAATTGTTAATTCACTTAATTTAACACTAATAACAAAATTTTAAAAAAAATTAAATGTTTTTAGTTAAATAAAATATAATGCTTAATAATTACTCAATTTTTATTAAAAAGATTATTTAAAAAAAAATACATTTCTCCTCAAGGATAGTTTTTATTTATATTTTGATAATATAAATATAAATAAATTCTACCTATTAAATAAAATTTATCTGAAAAATAAACATTATTTTTAAAATTGTCATGTAAAAATTATCTTATAGTTAATTTTAGATATTTTCCTAAAGTGATTGATTTTTCAATTAATGGTGAAAAATACTTATTTTTATTTACAATTGTCTTTTCATTTGATGAATTTAAAAGGTTAATTTTCTTAAAAATGACTTAAAATTTAATATTAGATCATATATATTATTGTTAATCCAATATAAGGTCATTTTAAATTATTTTCTTCTATATCTTGGTATAAAAACTTATTATACATTAGAAAACATCTTTTCTGGAAAAATAATTTTCATCACTTTTGGTAGGGTTAATCATAAATTAAATTATATAAATTCTATGAATTTAATTTGAAAAAATGGATTCCCTATTTAGAATCATCGTAATTACTTATGGGTAATTATTTTAACTTAATTTTTAATAATAATGAATAGTGAAAAAAACAAAAACAAAAAACCACAGTTAAGGTGAAAACAGGATTACAGGGGGTTAAACCAAGAGATAAGGGTATTTTTTCCAATTAAACATTTATATATATCATTTTATATAATTATTTCAACCTCATACTATACCAAATTATAATATCATTCCATTTTTGGAATTTGGCTTGAGTATTACATTATTATATTTTAATATTTTTTGAGATTCCTTGTGTACCTTTTCCCGCACTTATAAAATGATTCTCCACTTTTCTCTTATTTACCCCATTATGAGGTATATATATTGACAAAATACTGAATAATTTTAATATATAATTTCTTATCCAAGAGTTATAGATTTTGGTCTTCTTAAAAATCAATTCCTTGCATCTATAATAAAGTATCTAAAGGAGATGAATCGATGGGGTGGTAATCGTCATACCCAAGGTCATTAAAATTATTAATTCTTCTAACTCCAATAAATCAATGATATTAATAATAAAATAATAAAATATTTATCCTTTATATTCTAAAATTTTATTATTAATATGTAACCCCTGTTATTCACCATCTTTTCTATCAAATGGAATGTGAAACTTTCATTTGTGTGTATGTCTATAAAACAGCCTCCACGTGGAGATACAATCCATTTTCCATCAACATATTTCATGGGCGTTTAATATTATAGGATTAATTATTATATATAAAATATATGAAATAATTATTCTTTTATATTTATAATATAATTTCTCCCTTCTTAACTTTCTATTTTTTTGAAAATGATAACATTTTTGGTGCATATGAATGGACTACCGCCTCCAAAAAGTGATGTAATTAGTTTTTCATTTCCACATTACACGGATGGTAATATGTAAGAAATTAATGATTATTTATGATATATATTATATAACAATAATTCTTTAATATTAAACTATTATTTTTCTTTATTTTATCACATCTATCAAAAAGTGAGAACAAAGTTCATACGTAAGTACGATATATCATATCCATAAATGATGTAATTAATATATCAATATATTCCTTCTATAGATGGGTATAAATTCATATAAAGAATATATATGATATTATTATCATTCTTAATATGATATATATTTTAGAACCATTTATAATTATAAGGAAAAAATTTCAAAACTAAAACTCTATGAAAAAATGAAATAGTTAACAACCAAAAATGCGTATTTTGATAAGTAATCATTAAAAAATGGTTGTTCAAATTTTATAAGTTGATAATATATTATAATATTTTTATTTAATTTATTTTAACATATTATTATAATAAATTTAAAATTTTATACAAGATATTATTGTCCTCTCAAAGAAAGTTGATCTTGAGGTAAGAGTTTTATGTTACAATCTAGTTATTTACCAGGATTGTTTTTTATTAGTTTCCAATGATAAAAATTCTTGATATACCTAAATATAATTTAATAAACTATATTATACTAGGTTTATTAATTTATTTTTAAATTATTATTTCCATTTTCCTCTCTTTGGTTCTTAAAATCACTGAGAAAATGATTTGATGAAAAATAGACATTATTCCCCATTTGGCATGAAATGTTTTTCTTCTATATTTTTGTTTTCAACAAAATGATTTCAAATTTTGTTTAATATTTCCATATTAATTTTTAAAGTCATTTTTACCCTTTTATTATGTTTTTACTAAAAAAATTAGAAGGAATTTTTATTTAATTTTCTAGAAGATGTATATATGAATTTTTTCTAAAATTAAGAATAGAATTTGTGTTTTACCCTGAAGAAAATGAAATTAATATCCCACCATCATTACTTCTCAACGATTTGAAGATAAAATTATAATTTTTAGGTTTGTTTTTAATGAAAAATTTTCCCTTGGTATTTGGAAAATTTCCAAATTTTAATTACGAATATTCAAAGTGAAATGTGTATTTTAGTCATGAAATGGTATAGTGATATTTTAAAAGAAATTGTTTATCTATGATAAAATCCTTTGATATAATCATGATTATTAATGGATATGATCCAATGATACCATAAAATTTAATTCTTAGGATTTATTTTTATTATTATGCTTTTTGGATGATTCAATAAAACCTATTTCTTCCCCACATGTTAATCATGTGAAAACAAAATCATTATAAAACATGTTTCCTTACCATGTAATATGCTATTTTAAATGTTTTATGATATTTTGGAACACATATGTATAATTTTAATTATTTTATGGTTGTTATCAAAATAATTTATCCCTAAAATATATATGAAATAGTTGGATATGTCATGAGAAAATTATAGCAGGAATGGGGAGTGAACCCCGTTTTTTAAGGGACTTTGTCTACTATGATAGTCTTGGGAGTGAACCATAAATAAGAATATGGTGGAATGTAGACTGTACCTAATACAATATTATTTTCTTTGTAGTGTACCTTAGAAAGGTAAATTATTTTCTATGATTATATCAAAAATAAAATTTTATGTTATATGAAAATGTTATTCCCTCATTGTTAATTTTCTTTGATTCCATTATGAATCATGAATAATATAATAAACCTTCTCTTTATTTCTCATTTAATCATGTTTTATTACATAAACTTTTACTTAATAAAAAACAAAAGATTGATAGGTATAGTTTATTTTGGAAATTAGCTATATTATATTACGATATAAAAAATAAAAAGAAAAATATTTATTGAAAACTTATATAATATGACCAAAATTATCCTTCGTACATTACACTTCATAAGATAACTTGAGGACATACTGTAACACCCCAAGAATTCATAGTGTGTTATTTCTTCAAAATAATTCAATAACTTGCACTACATGCAATACTGAGTTCAATTTCACCATGACTTACCAAAAAGCCATTCAAAAGAGGTTATGAATAGCATTAACTAAATTTTAAACTTTATATAATCATTATAATTTTAGAATCCATATTATGAGTATCTTAGACATAATGTAAGAACAAATTCATTTTCAGTATTGCACTTTTATCAACTTTTAATAGTGAACCCTTTTTAAATACAATATTTGAAACTTTTTGACTAAATGGGGACATCAAAAATTTAAAATGAATCATCCCAGGCTTCCACGGTACGCTTTCTTTGAATAATACAGTAGCGTGTGTTGTACGCAACTTTGAGTTTTAACACACACCAAAACCAATCAAAATAGCCGTTATGAATAGTAATACCTACTTTTTGAAATTATATATATTTTATATTTCAAAATGGACTTCATTTTTGGATTCGGAATATCAAATTTAGCATAAGGTGAAATTTTGGTACTTTTCGAATAACTTTAATATTTTGAAGAATAGTGAAAATTACTAAATTTTAATTAAAAAAAACTTTTTAATCAAATAATTAATAGTGATAAATTATGGATTTGAGTGGTTTTAAAGTATATTTAGAATATATTTTTACAATTTAATATAATTTTGGTCATTGGACATAATTTTACTATTAAACCGAACATAAACAAGTGTCAATCTTTTGATAGTTATTATCTCTTAAAAACACGCTTTTTGTTTTGACAGCGGGAATTAATTTAAAATTAATTTCTGCCACTTCATTGTTTTGAATTTAGAAAAATGGATTCCATATTTAGAATCAGGATGTTCAAATTTTTTAAATAGGTAACTTTTATTTTTATACATTTTCAATAATTACTGCGGTAAAAATGTTTATTTACCATGGTTAAGGGTAAATCCGGTAAATAAGGGTGAAAAAATAATATTATAATAATACTAAATTACCCTAAAACGTGTCCTAGATTATTGGTTGATACATGTCCGGAAATAGGCATATTTGGGTCGATTTTGGGACCCCATGGTACCACTTGTAGGTGATAGGGACACTTTATTTTAATTAAGTTAAAATGAATACAAAAATGACACAAGCATATATCCTTTAGCAAAACAATTTTTACATAGGGTTATATATGTTGGATTTTAGATTATAAATATTCATTAGAAAGATAAAAAGATTTAAGACATAATTATAGTTTATTTTTAATTTTTATAAATTAAATAATTTAATTTAATTATGAAACAATGATGATGCAGTAATTACAATAATTGTGAAAAATCAAAATAATTGATATTATAAATACCCAAATAAATATAATATGAAACTTTTAATGAATTAAAATAATTTTCTAGGATAATATGATATATTAGGATTGATTTAATTGACCTTTTTCGAAATAATAAATCTGTTAAAAGTTTCACAAAAATCAACTATTGAATAGTGTCAAAATTGACATAAAAGAGTTCTTAAAACAAATATTATATTATTAATTGATATTAAATTCCTAAAAATCTAAATTTCGGCCAAGAGAATTATATCATGATATATTCATCATTAATAGACCACTTGGGGGTCTCTTGGATGTATATATTAAGTTTATTAACCATATTATATAAAACTACAAAGAGACATTGTAAAAGTGAAACTAATTAACTTAGAATTAATACTTAAAGATAAGGTTAATATAAGTACCCAAACCTGTATAAATTATATTGGTTGAGTTTTTTTCTACCCATACCCACATTAAAATTTAAATAATCAACTTTGGAGCCATTAGAAACCGAATATGAATTTATTATAAAATAATATTTCTAGCTTTTCCAAAGGTGCCCCTCACCCCTCTTATAAAAGGGGACTCCTCCTTCTAATTTCTTCACACCTTCAAAACCTTTTGGTTTGGAAAAACTCTACCCAAATACTCTACCAACTTCCCTCACTACAACCTAGAGGCCTTATTTGGATCAGAAAGCCAACCTATGGAGCCCTTTTGATCAAATCAAAAGAAAGAACCCGAAGAAAAGGTAATGATTTCACCACCCTTTTCCAAGTTCCTTTCTTCTTCCACTTCTTCTTCTTTTGTTATTACCATTCTAAAATAATAACTCCAGTATTATATATATACTGTGATGTTATTATAAATATGGTACAACCATATTAAGTATTCTATCCACCCTTTTAATAACATGTCACCATACGTGCGTACATAGAGCTTACCGTCTCCACGTCGTGGTGTAATTGTTATTCAATATATTATTATTTGGAACGGTATAATAATGATATGTAACTCATGTAAATAATAAATATAACATGTTAATGATTCTGTATATATGATATAACAACCATTTATATATTATTTTAAAAGAATAATATTGTTGCCCGTGCGTACGTACGGACTACCGTCTCCACAAACGCGATGAGATTCATTCTCCATCATATCCATTCAAGTATAATTATCATTTGATGATTTACAAATGATTTTTAAAGACTTGATATCATTATGGATATGAATAATATACAACCTATCCATTATAAACATGGCTTATGTAACAAAACATATAAAAGAAAACAGGTAAGTTAACATCCTGAAACAACGATAATACTATGATATTATTATCAAATCAATATTAAAAGATCATATATGATATCATATTAATGTATATGATTCTTGTCTATTTTAATAAAAATTATTTCACCATTATACAGGAGGTTAACCTACCCCTACCAAGGAAAATTACAAGGTAAGGGGCTCTCATCTCACTCCTTATTCCCGTGAGATTCATGCCATATTGCCACCATCACCTTTTGTGTGGTTTATGTACTGCCCATAATTATATTCTTTGTGTAATACACTCTAATTTATGTGTATTTACATATTCATTGTATGATACCTCTTTAATGGGTTGTATGTTTCATAAGTTACCAAATTGGTAAGGGTTATTTCACAATCTCTTCATTATCCGAGGTTGTTTATACGTAATAATCTACTGGGATCTCTTTATCATCCACATCCATGTTTCTTAAAAATGAATTTCAAAACATTTTTACTATTTACTAGAATATGGGTTAAAGTAATTTATACCCTTGTTTGACTTTTTATAAGAGGTTTATAAAGGAATATTTCTATCGTTTTCCAAACAAGGTGCTTTTTAACCTTTTCCACAAAATTAAGGTAAGAATGTTTTTTTAACTTATACGTCGGGTGTGGCTATTTTCCGCCGTTATAAAATCGTCGAAGCTTCCTTTACATGATAATAAGAATATTTTCAAAAAAAATGTTTTATTTCATAAATATCAGACTCTTAAATGATTTCAAAATAGAAAGAGATATTTTTCTAAAATAGTATTTATTTCATCTATGTCAACATCCTTTGATGGATTTTAAGCTTATTTGAAGTTGATTTATTATGATACAAAACATCCATATTTTATTGAAGGTTTTGTAATATTTTTGACTGTGGATAAGTTATTATTATGTGACTCATGGTTTTTGTTTAGAGTATTGAAATTTCATAAGTTATTTGTAATCCGAATGTTTATGTTATATTTCAACCTTTCATTCAGATCAATGTGTTAGACAAGTATGTTCCGGGTTGGGGACAGGTAAAAGTAATCCCTCCGGTTTGGTCTCTGGTTATTAGAGGAACTTCGGTTTGGTCTCCAGTTATTAGAGGAACTCCATTTTGGTCTCTGGTTATTAGAGGAACTCCGGGTTGGTGTTCGGTTATTATCGGCACTCCGGGTTGGTGTACGGTTATTAGAGGCACTCTGGGTTGGTTTCCGGTTACAGTTAGCCCCTAGGTCTTGGGACGATGCCTTGACAAAGAAATTAAAATTCAGCATTATGCATTCCGACATTATGAAAGTGGTTATTGATATTGCATATGATTATTCGATTAGTAGAATATCCATGTGAATAAGTAAATGGAATTATTTCATTTTACTTTTGCCATACTATGTTGAAGTTCATGTTTAAAAGGATTTTGTTTTAGTAATGCATTGCCTTAAATGTTTATGCTTATTTTTGAATGTTTCGCTATATTGTTATCCTTACTGGGTATTTGAGCTCACCCCTTTTCTATGTTTTATTTTTCCCAGGATGTGAAGAAGTAAGTTTTGAATGACCTGCAGGGATATTGTGAGGGGATAATAGTGTGGACTATGGAGACATTATGTTGTCGTATTAGTTTTTCACTTTATGATGTAATGTAAAACTTATGAATATATCCAGTGTTTCCAAGGCTACTAAACCAATTGGTCTTTCGAGATTTGACCTTTCTTGTAATCATGCCAATTTTATGTAATAATGCAACGACTCTGGGTAACAAGGGTCAGGGCGTTACAGTTGGTATCAAAGAAAGTTTAGTAGAAACCTTGGAAGCTAGATTTAGATAAACTCTAATTAGAGCACATAGATTTAAGATGAATTTTGAGGATTAGTATAGAAGAACATCCTAGAATTTTGGTATTTTAGAGATTTTGTGAGTTTTCCTAGAAATACATCCATGTCTGGATACGAGCAAGTAGAGGCAGCTCTGGCACAGATGTACCTAGGGGTAAAACCTGAAAACACCGCTTTGAGCTAGACTCGAATGGGAACCGGTACACGACAACGGGCATTGCTGCACTTTTGGTTACGACACTCCCGGGGGATATGCTTAGGATAACTCTCATTTTCTTTACAAATCCTTATGAAGGGTTTATGGGTATATACTTCCTCAAAGGAGACATTTTTATGATTATGGATTATATCCATAAACTATTTAATTTATGTTATGTGTTTTATAAGTTTAGGATTAGGTATTGTTATTCATAAACTAATCTAAGGTATTCCATTGTTTAGAAATGGCGCCCAGTAGAAGGAATGAGAACTCTATCAATGCACATGATACAAAGAGAAAGAAGGATCATATATTTTATGGTGTTAAGCAAGAATTTACAAGATAAATATTCTCGCATGTGTTATCATCATATGAAGAAATAATATCATGTGTTGATAAGATAAGTAAAGAGTTTACTGAGTCATATGGCTTTGAAGGGAAGAAAGAGAAGATAAGGATGGAAGAGAGAAAGATGGATAAAGGGAAGAGGGAAAAGAATAATTTTCCCATATGTGATAACTGTGGAAAGAAACACCCTGGAACTTGCCTGAAAGGAATGGGAGTTTTTTATAAGTGTGGAGGAAAAGGGCACAAAGTACGTGACTGCAAGGGTAAGAAAATGGTTTCAAAAGTACAATGCTTCATTTTCAAGGAGTTTAGACACTACGCGAACCTATGTCCCAGTCATCAGACTATGCCGTAAATGATGCTATTGGATAATAATCATGTTATGATACTACCACAGATGAAGAGGAATGATTAGAGTTCTTATGTTGATTATGTCAATTGAGTGTTGTATCAACAATGTACTTGTTATAATAATTATGGAGTATATAAGGATTGTACTGCAACACTATTTCATTAAGGACTTGAGATTGTGTGAAACAAAGAAAAGTGGCTCAATATCAGGATAAATTTATGGAAAATATATGGTTGAGAGAATGATAAACCATAATATAGTTCTGATACCGACGTAGTGATTTTGGAATAATACATGATCGATTTGGATAAATTATATTTGATATTCTTGACTACCTTGAAACTGATTAATGATTTGTATATTCCATCATTTTTGGGGTTTAAAACATTTTTGGATTGAAGGAGTATATCTATTATTCTTTAAGGAATAAGGGATCATGAATGTAATCAATAAGGTTTTATGGTAATTCAGGATGTTGCAGTGTTTTAAAAGAATACATCATAAAGGTGTTCACATGTTATTACGTGGAAAAAGGATCTTTATTATGTTTACCTTCTTTATGAATTTTGGACTAAAGTATTTTGGATAGTTCTAGTTTGGATTATTTTTGATTTCCATAAAAGAACATCCCAGAGGTCGGGCGGCAACCCGTTGCGTCCGGCAAGGCTACGAGACTTGAACCCACAACTGAAGGGCGACAAGGGTGTATCACCTACCACTGTCCCACGAGATGTCCTGGATTGAATAATGTAGTTTTTATTAAAAGATATTCTAGATGAATTATAAATTCGTTTATTTTGGAACCCTATATGAATAGTGTAAATAGAATTTTTTACGTTATATTATCTTTTAGAGTGAAAGATGAGTTTGTGGTAGAAATTTATTAATGGATAAAACTCTAATTTTAAAGTAATTATATCTCCGTATGATCTTAGCCAATCTCATAAATAAATTCCTCATCATTAAGAAAAGAAACTTAGAACAAAAATGTTGTCATAGATGGTACCTTAAATCGTCACTAATTTATGGCTCTGGGATTGTTGGCCTTTTCATAGCCATGTTCTCTACCACTCACCATCAGATAATTGATGGTTATATTTTTCTTCCATATCCATATTTTCCTACATGGAACCATTGAATGTGTTATTTTCGGTAATCTTCATACTTTCCACTCTTTATTTTAAATATAGGCCTCATTAATTCATTTTTCGATGTGGGATTTCAACTAAGATATTTTGAAACGTCAAAAATGTGTTATCCTAATACCCTATGTTTTGTTGAACTGATGGTATTTCAAATCATCATAGATTGATGAATTTAAGGACCTCAATTTTACACTTTTTTGTGATTGATGACCTCAATCACTACCTATAAATATTTACGTTTTTCCTCCAATTATATGTCTCTAATTGCCACCAATGTTCTCCTAATCGAGATCATAATTTGGTGGTGAACCTTTGATTTCTCTTTTCCTCATATTAAGACTAAATTTTAGTAACCCAATTTCCGATGTGGGTTTTCCCACAAATATATTTTCTATTTTCAACCTTTTATTTTCGAAGAACAGTTTCAAATTGCAAGGACACAATTTATTGAAGGAGGGGAGAATGTAACACCCCAAGAATTCATAGTGTGTTATTTTTTTGAAAATAATTCAATAACTTGCACTACACGCAACACCGAGTTAAATTGAACCATGACTTACCAAAAAGCCATTCAAAAGAGGTTATGAATAGTATTAAGTCAATATTAAACTTTATATAATCCTTATAATTTTATAATCCATATTATTAGTATCTTAGACATAATGCAAGAACAAATTCATTTTCAGTATTGCACTTTTATCAACTTTTAATAGTGAACCGTTTTTAAATAAAATATATTAAACTTTATTGACTAAATGGGGAAATCAAAAATTTAAAATGAAACATCCCAAGCTTCCACGGTACGCTTTCTTTGAATAATACAGTAGTGTGTGTTGTATGCAACTTTGAGTTCTAACACACACCACAACCAATCAAACTAGCCGTTATGAATAGTAATACGTACTTTTTGAAATTATATATATTTTATATTTCAAAATGGACTTCATTTTTGGATTCTGAATATCTAATTTATCCTAAGGTGAAATTTTGGTACTTTTCGAATAACTTTCATATTTTGATGAATAGTGAAAATTACTAAATTTTAATTAAAAACAACTTTTTTAATCAAATAATTAATAGTGATAAATTATGAATTTGAGTGGTGTAAAATGTATATTTAGAATATATTTTTACCATTTAATATAATGTTGGTCATTGGAAATAATTTTACAATTAAACCGAACATAAACAATTGTCAATCTTTTGATAGTTATTATCTCTTAAAAACACGCTTTTTGTTTTGACAGCGGGAATTAATTTTAAATTAATTTCTGCCACTTCTGTGTTTTGAATTTAGAAAAATGGATTCCATATTTGGAATTAGGATGTTCAAATTGTGTAAATAGGTAACTTTTATTTTTAGACATTTTGAATAATTACTGCGGTAAAAATTTTTATTTACCATGGTTAAGGGTAAATCCAGTAAATAAGGGTTAACAAATAATATTATAATAATACTAAATTTCCCTAAAACGTGTCCTAGCCTTATTGGTTGATACATTTCCATACATAGGCATATTTGGGTCGATTTTGGGACCCCATGGTGCCACTTGTAGGTGATAGGGACACTTTATTTTAATTAAGTTAAAATGAATACAAAAATGACACAAGCATATATCTTTTAGAAAAATAGTTTTTACAAAGGTTTATATATGTTGGATTTTAGATTATAAATATTCATTAGAAAGATAAAAATATTTCATACATAATGATATTTTATTTATATTTTTTAGACATTATTTAATTTAATTTATTTATGACACAATGATGATTCAGTAATTACTATAATAGTGAAAAATCAAATTAATTGATATTATAAATACCCGAATAAATATAATATGACACTTTTAATGAATTAAACTAATTTTCTAGGATAATATGATATATTCGTATTGATTTAATTGACCTTTTTCGAAGTAATCAATCTGTTATGAGTTTCACAAAAATCAACTATTGAATAGTGTCAAAATTGACATAAAAGAGTTCATAAAACAAATATTATATTATTAATTGATATTAAATTATTAAAAATCTAAGGTTCGGCCAAGAGACTTATATCATGATTGGTTTATTATTAATGGACCACTTGGGGGTCTCTTGGATGTATATAGTAAGTTTATTAACCATATTACATAAAAATACAAAGAGACATTGTAAAAGTGAAACTAATTAACTTAGAGTTAATACTTAAAGATAAGGTTAATATAAGTACCCAAACCTGTATAAATTCTATTGTTTGAGTTTTTTTCGACCCATACCCACCTTAACATTTAAATAATCAACTTTGGAGCCATTATAAACCGAATATTAATTTATTATAAACTAATATTTCTAGCTTTTCCAAAGGTGCCCCTCACCCCTCTTATAAAAGGGCACTCCTCCTCCTCATTTCTTCACACCTTCAAAACCTTTTAGGTCGGAAAAACTCTTCCCAAATACTCTCCCAACTTCCCTCACTACAACCTAGAGGCCTTAGTTTGATCAGAAAGCCAACCTAAGGATCCCTTTTGATCAAATCAAAAGGAAGAACCCGAAGAAGAGGTAATGATTTCACCACCCTTTTCCATGTTCCTTTCTTCTTCCACTTCTTCTTCCTTTGTTATTACCATTATAAAATAATAACTCCATTATCATATATATACTGTGATGTTATTATAAATATGGTACAACCATATTCAGTATTATATCCACCCTTTGAATAACATGTCACCATACGTGCGTACGTACGGCTTACCATCTCCACGTCGTGGTGTAATTGTTATTCAATATATTATTATTTGGATGGGTATAATAATGATATGTAACTCATGTAAATAATAAATATAACATGTTAATGATTCTATATATATGATATAACAACCATTTATATGTTATTTGAAAAGAATGATATTGTCGTTCGTGCGTACGTACGGACTACCGTCTCCACGAACGCGATGAGATTCATTCTCCATCGTATCCATTCAAGTATAATTATCATTTGATGATTTAAAAATGATGTTTAAGGACTTGATATCATTCTGGATATGAATAATATACAACCTATCCATTACAAACATTGCTTACGTAACAAAACATATAAAAGAAAACAAGTAAGTTAACACCTGAAACGACGATAATACTAAGATATTATTATCAAATCAATATTAAAAGATCATATATGATATCATATTAATGTATATGATTATTTTATAATTTAATAACAATTATTTCACCATTATACAGGAGGTTAAACTACCCCAACAAAGGAAAATTACAAGGTAAGGGGTTTTCATCTCACTCCTTATTCCCGTGAGATTCATGCCATATTTCCACCATCATCTTTTGTGTGGTGTATGTAATGCCCATAATTATATTCTTTGTGTAATACACTCTAATTTATGTATATTTACATATTCATTGTATGATACCTCTTTCATGGGTTTTATGTTTCATATGTTACCAAATTGGTAAGGGTTATTTCGCAATCTCTTCATTATCCGAGGTTGTTTATACGTAATAATCTACTGGGATCTCTTTATCATCCACATCCATGTTTCTTAAAAATGAATTTCAAAACATTTTTACTATTTACTAGAATATGGGTTAAAGTCATTTATACCCTTGTTTTACTTTTTATAAGAGGTTTATAAAGGAATATTTCCTTCGTTTTCCAAACAAGTTGCTTTTTAACCTTTTCGACAAAATTAATGTAAGAATGTTTTTTTAACTTATACGGCGGGTGTGGCTATTTTCCGCCGTTATAAAATCGTCGAAGCTTCCCTTACAAGATAATAAGAATATTTTCAAAAAAAAAATTATTTCATAAATATAAGACTCTTAAATGATTTCAAAATAGAAAGAGATATTTTTCTTAAATATTCTTTATTTCATCTATGTCAACATCCTTTGATGGATTTTAAGCTTATTTGAAGTTGATTTATTATGATACAAAACATCCATATTTTATTGAAGGTTTTGTGATATTTTTGACTGTGGATAAGTTATTCTTATGTAACTCCTGGTTTTTGTTTAGAGTATTGAAATTTCATAAGTTATTTGTAATTCGAATGTTTATATTATATTTCAACCTTTCATTCAGATGAATGTGTTAGACAAGTATGTTCCGGGTTAGGGACAGGTAAAAGTAAGCCCTCCGATTTGGTCTCCGGTTATTATAGGAACTCCGGTTTGGTATCCGGATATTAGAAAAACTCCGGTTTGGTCTCCGATTATTAGAGGAACTCCGGGTTAGTGTCCGGTTATTAGAGGCACTCCGGGTTGGTGTCCGGTTATTAGAGGCACTCCGGGTTGGGTTCCGGTTACAGTTAGCCCCTAGATCTTGGGACGAGGCCTTGACAAAGAAATTAAAGTTCAGCATTATGCATTCCGACATTATGAAAGTGGTTATTGATATTTCATGTGATTATTCGATTAGTAGAATATCCATGTGAATAAGTAAATGGCATTATTTCATTTTACTTTTGCCATACTATGTTGAAGTTCAAGTTTAAAAGGCTTTTGTTTTAGTAATGCATTGCCTTAAATGTTTATGCTTATTTTTGAATGTTCCGCTATATTGTTATCCTTACTGGGCATTTGATCTCACCCCTTTTCTATGTTTTATTTTTCCCAGGATGTGAAGAAGTAAGTTATGAATGACCTGCAGGGTTATTATGAGGGGATAATAGTGTGGACTATGGAGACATTATGTTTTCGTAGTAGTTTTTCACTTTATGATGTAATGTAAAACTTATGAATATATCTAATGTTTCCAAGGCTACTAAACCAATCGGTCTTTTGAGATTTGATCTTTCTTCTGATCATGCCAATGTTATGTAATAATGCACCGACTCTGGGTAACTATGGTCGGGGCGTTACACATACATAAGATAAGGGTAAGCTATAAATACTAGTAAGTGAATAAATAATACATAATGTGAATAATACAATGAATGTTAGATAGCTATAATATCAATGGATCATAAGATTAACATGGATCATAAGGCATGATAAATCATGATAATCATAACATTAGAAATATAGAAACAACTTAAAATATTGAATCATAAACATAGGTAAAGGATAAAACCATGTAGTCATAATGGTGGGAAAGGTAACATAGATGATTAAATTAAGACCCCATGTCCCAAAATTATATATCACGATATTAACCATTATTCAATTCATTTGAGCGCTATATATTTTGGGTGCACACGTCACATTGATTTCATTCTCATACTTAAGTGTTCCAGATAGATCATTCAATGTGGAATAAATCATAATCATAATTTATTAAAATATCTAGGAGTGTGGATAAAATACATGTAAGTCCAAAATAAAACAATTATATATATATAAAGTCAAATACCCATGATTGAAAATGGGCATGTTATTCATTAGACAGTTGTTTTTTGATGGAAAATCAGAGTGCAATTTTGACAGCATAACGACATCACATAAAAGTTCATAAAATTGATTGATTAGAGTAAAAGGGTTATCTAATATATTATACATGAAATTTAAATTAAGGTTAACATATAAATTTATTTCTCAACTAAATAAATTGGATATATAAGGTGTATCATGATAATGAAACATGAAGAAAGAGGTGAAGAGAAGGATCCCTTACTTGAATGTGTGACTCCACCGGATTTGGAGGGGATTATTTAGAGCTTGGGGAACCTTCAAAGAACTCTATAAATTTTATGAAGGAATACAGGCATTCTCTAAGGAGTTTCAGAGAAGAGAAATGGGATCTTGGTATTTTTTATATTGGAAAAGAGGAGGATTTCATTGTTATTTTTGTTTTTTAATCTACAATACAAGATATCCAAAACCACATCCCATAAAAAGGTTTTCTACCATGTTTTCTACCCAATAGAAGTGGAACTTATTATTTTTTAAGTCCAAGGTCTCAAAATATTAATATATTACCATTGGTGACTTGGGGGTGAGTCACACATTTAATGAAATGGTTTAAAAAAACTAAAATCTATTATATTCATGGAGGATTCATAAAGGATTTACAAAATAAATAAAATAAACATAAAATCACATTATATTAAATGGAAAAAATATATTTCGTCTTGTAAACTATTTAAATTACTTATTAAGTAAATTTTGAGTCATTGTGATGTTATAAAACAGAAGGTATATTTATAGGGTATTTAAGTTTTACTCAAAATTATGACTATCTCAGAAAATTCTGAAAATTTAATATTGGGATAAATTTGACACTCTGAATCCAAAAATAAGAAACATTTTATAAAAATAATTTTATAAATATGTTAATTTTTACTTCTTAAATAAAGATCGACATTTATTGAAAATGTTGATTTTTTTACAATAACATTTTTTTGAACCCTTATAAAAATTAAATTTGACATAAAAAAAAGTAAATGATCATTTATATTTAATAAAAAATATTAAATAATAATATATTATTAAAATATTATTTATTAAAAAAATCCATTAATTCATCAAAATTGTTATCTAAATTAACCAAAAACACTATTTTAGTTTATTGAATCAAAATAAAAAAATTATAAAGTAACAATAATAGGATGAGAATATATTCATTATTCTATTAAAATAATATACATGTTCTTATTTATATGGTATTAATACATATCCTTTTAATACACCAACATACAACCTAAGAGTAATGTGGGTGATGGGGAGACATCCATGGGGTCATTTGGTAAACATGGTTTGGGTTGTGATATCGATGAGCTTGAACTTCTACCATAAATAGTTTTGTTCATGAATAATTTTATGGTTCTCATGTTAGTATTGGTCTAGCACAAAGCCCAAAACTGTTACCTCACTTAAAATCTCCAATAAGAGGTCTTAAAATTGTATGATCCTACTTGTTGAGGCCACCACATCCTTTTTTGTGACAAATGGATTTGTTTAAACCCTATATTTATAGTTGCCAATGCGGTCCATATTCAACAGCTATATTGTAAATAGTATTGATACATAATAGTCATTTAAATAAAATTGGATATAATAAAACAAAATAATTGAATGTGTTTTCTATAACCTTAATACATTTAATTAAATCAAAATAATGAATTTTATTCATAACTGTTCAGGTCGTTACAGTGTTACCCCTTTTATAAATTTGACCCTCAAAAGTTTATTTCCCATACTAAAAAACGTGAGGGAAACTCTACTTTATCACTTCCTCTAGTTCCCATATTTTATATTCAAAATTTTGGTATCTCCAAAACACATTGAATAGGGGCATTGTCTTATTTTTTTAGGGTTTTTTCTCTATGATCTAATATATTCACCGGATACTCCTTATAAGAAATATCAGTCTCCAATGGTACCACCTCTAGACTGAGTAAATGTGATGGGTCTAGTTTGTAATTTCTTAATATGGTTACATGGAATTCATCATGTGCTTGAGATAAATTATAGGGAAGATCTAGTCGATAGGCCACTGTGCGAATATGTTCAAGAATCTCAAATAGACTGGTGTACCTTGTAATAATATTTACCTTCTTACCAAATATCATCACCCTCTTATTTTTAGATATTTAAAATAATAAAATGTCTCCAAAATCATGCTCTAGGGAAATTTAATGATTTTCATCATAGATATTTTTTATACTTTGATTATCTTTGATGATCTGTTGAATGGTATTAACATTCCCCACCATTTATTCAACCATTTCAGGACCTATATGATTTAATTCCACAACATCATCCCAACATTATACTGTTTGACACCTCTTCCCATAAAGGGATTAATAGGGATCCATTTGGATGCTCGTGTGGAAACTATTTTTGTAACAGAACTCAACCAGATAAATATGTTCTTCCCATTCTACCTTGAAGTCAATTGATATTTTTCTAAACATATTTTCAAGAGTTTGGATAAATTAATCATATTATCTGTTATATTGATGTTGATAATCCGTACCAATGTCCATATTAGTGTTTAGACCATAATAGATACTTTTCAGAAACATAAAGATGAATCTTGGATCTCGATCAGACATAATCAACTGTGGTACTCTATACATCCTTACCACTTCTCTGATATATATTTGTCCTAGTTTATTAATTGAGAAATCCTCTTGAATCATAGATAAATTGTACAACCTTTTTAATATGATCTATAATAACCCATATAGCATTATTTCCCATGGATGTCTTTGTAACTATAGTGACAAATTCCTTTGTGATGTTTTTCCATTTCCATATCAGTATGTGTAATGGTTGCATCATCCCTTTGTACTTCTTCCATTCAACCTCCACTTGTTGAAACTATATATAATTTGATATATAATCATCAATCTCCTTATTCATATTATCCCACCAGTAGTTCTCTCAAAGATCTCAAATCATCGTTTTGTTTCCTTGGTGAATGGATAAATTCAAACTATTTGCTTCATCTAATAGTTCCTTCTGTAACTAAGGATTTGATGTAAGACGTAGTCTTGACCCAAATCTCAAAATTCCTTATAAATTTACATTGAAATATGTGGATTTACCTTTTATTATAGTTTCCAATTTCTTCTTAATTTACACATAATATTTTTGAGCATCTATTAATTTTTAAATAAGAGATAGTTGAGATATAATTTGTGATAGGATTGATGATGCTCATTCATTTGAGATTCTAATGTCTGTCCTCTTCAAATATAACAAGATCAGATCATTCTCAATTCTCATAAATGATAAAAGTTTTGGATCTTTTCTGCTTATAAAATCCACCAATTTGTTCACTTTCCCAGGATGGTAGTGGACTGAGCAGTCGCTATCCTTGATGATCTCAAACCATATTTATTGGAACAAATTTAATCCTTTATATGTGAGTACATTTTTAATACTTTTTTGATATGAATATATTTCACACTTCTCCCCTAATAGATAATTCCGCAAAATTTTCAAATGAATATCACCACTTCCAACTCTATATCATGTGTGGGACAATGTTTATCAGGATTATTCAACTCCATTAAAGCATAGGATATTAATTGTTCATTTTTCATCAATACACATCCTGATCCCTTCTTTGAAGAATCGCTAAAAATTATAAAAATTCCTCCACTTGTGAGTAGTTTCATCATAGGGGTGGTGATAAGACTCATTTTTAACTCCATGATTATTTTTTCACATTAAACATTCCAAGAAAAATTGAAACACTTTTGAGTTAGCTTGGTTAGAGTGTTTGATAATCATGAAAAATTTCACTAAAATCAGTGAGAATATCCATCAAACTCCCAAGAAACTATGGATATCGTTCATAGATGTTGTCCTCATCCATTATTTAATTTATTTTTTCATTTAAGGGCCTACATAAATACCATTTCTTGTGATGATATACCCAAATAATGAGACTTTATTTAAACATTACCCTCACTTTTTGTACACTTCATTGAGATTATACTTTATCAAGGTCTTTAGCATAGTGCGCAACACCTCCTCGTTATCCTCCTCTGTTTTGGAATATATTATAATATCAACTATAATGAATACCATGAATTTTTCAAGATAATCTATAAATACTCTACTCTTCAAGCCTATGAAGATTACTAAAGCACTAGTGATTTTGAATGGTATCATTATAATCAAATAATCCGTTTACCTCATACAAAAAAGTAGTATCAGGGATATCCTCCTTCTTCACCCTAACATAGTAATATTCTAGTTGTAGATCCTCCTTGTAGAAGTATTTTTCTCCACGTAGTAGATAAAAGAAGTCATCAATCTATAGAATAGGATACTTGTTCTTTATTGTGATCTTGTTGGGCTCTCCTAAGTGAACACATGGTGCATTTACCCATACTTCTCCTTGATGAAGAGGATTTGTGCACCACATAGTGAATAACTTTGGTGTATGAATCCATTATCGAGATTATTAGGTAGTTATTTCTTTAGTTCCACTAGTTTAATAACATCCATCCTATCAAGAGTCATGGATATTGTCAATGCCCCAAGTATAATATAGATTGAAAATTTGACCTCTCGACTCTAAAGAAGTCTAGACAATTCCTCGATAAACACATCAGTGTATTACCTCACAATAAGCATGTCTTTAAGGATAGTAGTTTCCTTAAAATCATTAATTTGATCTCTATATGCTTTATAATAGAGAAATAATATCCATTCTTGAGATAATGGGGATAAATAAGATTCATCCTCCACCTTTCACTTGTAAATAATAGGTCTTGACTCACTATACATAGATTTATTTCCTTCTCATGGAAATATATGGTGGATCTATATAGGGAAATCTAACCCCTATTCAAAATAGCATCAAATTACACCAATAAAAGTATGAAAAGGATCACCAGGAAGTTCATTCCAAAAACAATGGAAAGGGTCAATTTATTTACCTAGGTTGAAATAATTTCCCTATTTTCTATTTTCACTAACATATCTACTTCTATTACTTATGGTTATGTTTGGATATTTCCTCTAAACTTTCTTGATATAGAGAAATTAATTGAACCATAGTCAAAAAATTTCTCCCTATTCATGAATGAATAATTAGAGTACCAGTCAGCAATTTGTTATTACTATTCACTTCAGTGGTTGTGATGGAAAAATCTCATACTTATTAACTTGAATGTTTTTTTCGTCAACCAAAAACCCTTGGCTTAGTGCTTTGGTTTGCAATGTTCCTTAATTCCTTATAGTTTAAGCAGTTAAAAATGAATTGAGGGTTGACTAGAGTATTATAATACAATTTCACATAGGTGGGATTCTCCTATCAACAATCATGGGTGAGGTTACCTTCTCTTTCACACATAAAAATTTCCATTTATTCTTCGGAGATTTCTAGGGTGCTTTTTTATTACCCTTTGACAAATGGGATGCTAAAATTTATTAGCACTATTTGACTTATCCATTTAACTACAAGAATTAAGCTCCACTGTCTTCTTTTTATCCACAAAATACCCTTGGGATTCTACAATCTCTATTTAGAATTTGGAGAACCTTATAAAATTTCCACAAAACTATCAAATTCAGGGATCACCAAGGATATTTGAAGACTTGGATTTATCCCACCAAAGAAGCAGTCAACCTTACAATATATTGTAACGACAAAACCAAAGGCATATCATGGAATTCTTTTGAAGTTTTCTTTATAAGCCCTAATAGATTCTTAATCTTTTTTTCTTGAGGGTATATAAATCCCTTTCCATTTGAATATGTAGAGTGGGAGTAAAATATTTATCAAAATACCTTTTTTGTAATTACTTACACTCCATTTTTTTATCTCTTCACCAGGCTTCATATTCTTGATCAATGTCCACCATTGATCTTCTTCCCTATCCATAAAACTAACATCCATAAGAACATTATATTTTTCATAACATTGATTGATTTATATGAAAATATCAATGAATTTGATCCATTTTTTATATAGTTAAGTGATCAGATGGTCCATTTAAAGTAGGAGGCCATTGTCACATATAGCTTTTGATTGTGTCTTGTTCTCTCTTCAGGGGGTTATGGTAACTCTTATTTATATAGGTTTCTATTCATAACATTGGTTAGTTGAGAGAGTATCATGATAAATTTTTTGATACCTGCTCCCATCAGATTAGGATTCTCATTCATGGTAGTTATCACATTACCCTCGCGCATCAGTTGTTAACCGGATTCCTCCTATTACCAGCCACTGCTAGAATAAAGGGAAAATTATAGGTGATTATTTTAAACTATTAAAAACATAAAGGGTAATCCAATTAAAATACAGGGATAAATTATAAATTACATTTATTTCATATCTTTTTAATTTCTAGGTTTTAATCTATGTTATCCATGATCTATTGTTTAAAATATATTTTTATGTGCATTTTTTCTCCCTTAATAATGGTTTATAAGGAGCATAAGAATATACCATAGGATTGTCAAACTAGGTTCAAAATAAACAACTTTATCAAACACAATATTACCCCAGGTTTGGCCTGTAACATCTTTTCAGAGTTGTTACCCTTAGGTACATCTGTTCTAAAATCACACCCATTTTTCATATCCAAAAAGTTATATATTTAATTGATAAACCACGTCATATATACATAATGAAATTTAGGGATGTTTTATAATACAAAGTCTTATCAGTAATTCATTATCTAGATTTATCTAAACCTAAGGAATTCACTACTGTTTTTTGTCTTAATCCCAAACATAACTAAACATCTCCTCTAATACCAACTATAACAACCCTTATCTTTATTCCAAATTTTAAAATGATTTATTTCATAAAATTACACGTAATAAAATGTATAATATTGATAGTTATAGTGTAATTTAAAAATTAGGTACATTTCATACCAACTTAAAAAATGAAAATAAATATCTTTATTTAAAACTTCTTTAACATGACCAAAAAGATCCTTCATACATAACACTGCATGTGATAACATGAGGACATACATAAGAAAGATGGTGATATATAAAGATGAGTAAGGGAATAAACAAAAAATAAAATTCATAATATAATAAAAGTTATAAAATTTATAAAATTGGCTTATCAATAGATCTTAAAAGGAACATGGATAATAAGGAATGATATAGCATGATAATCATAACATCAAAAATATATAAACTACTTAAAACACTCCATCATAAACATAGGTCAAGTCTAAACCTACCAAGACATCATGGGGGGAAAATTCCAATAAAAAATATGGTAAACCCTGTATCCCAATATGATGTATCATGATACTAATCATTACCTAATTCATTAGTGCTCAATATAATTCTAAGCACACCCGTCACATTAATTTCATTCTCATGTTTATGAGTACCATATAGATCAATCAACATTAATTAATTCATTATAATAATTTATTCCATGATCAAAGTGTGTGGAATAAATACATTTAGGTCTCCAATAAAATAAGTATATTTGTGTAAAGGTGAATACCCATGATAGAAATTGGTCATGGTATTCACTACACATTTGTTTTGGAATGATAAATCTCAATGAAATTTTGACAGAATTACAACCTCAAATAAATATTCATAAAATGGTTTAGTGACCGAGAAATGTGAATATCATCATATATAAATGAGATTCCCAGTAATAGATAAACGAAAATAGATTTCCCAAAATAATAAATTTTCTATATAAGATATAACATAATTAATAAATATGAATAAAGAAGAGAAAAAATGATCCCTTACTTGAATGTGTGACTCCAGCGTATTGGGAGGGAATTTCATAGAGCTTGAGGGAGCCTTGGGAGAAATATGGTGCATGTAGTTTGGTATATGGATATATTCTATGTTGTTTTAGTGAAGTAAAATGGTATTTTGGTTAGGATCATATAAGAATAGAATGGAATTTCATTATTATTTTGTTTTTTGGACACTACATAATAAAATATCAAAAACCACAAACTATCACATGGTTTTCAAATGGATTATTTCAAATGGGGGTGGTATACATTTTTTATTAGAAAAAGTTTGAACATATTAAAATATTAAAATTAGTAATGTGGAGTTGGGAACGCTCTTAAAGAAATTATTTTAAAATCGTAAAATATATTATGTGTATTGGAGGATTCATAATGGAATTACACAATAAATAAAATAAGAATAAAATCAAATTATTTAACATTTAAAACATATATTTGGTATTGTATTTTATTTATATTTGTTATTACATCACTTTTGGCTCATTTGTATGTCATAAAACATAAAGAATATTTATACATTATTTAATTTTTACCTGAAAATTTGATTATTGCAAACAATTATAAAAAATTCACCGTCGGATAATTATGACATTAAAATTAAAAAAATAATATTAATTTTATTTAAATAAATTTTTAAATATTTTAATTTTCAAATTTTAAATAAAAACAACTATTTATTAAAAATCGTGAGCTTTATACAATAACATTTTTTGTAAACCCTTATAAAAATTTCATTTGACATCATAACAAATTATATGGTCATTTATATTTAATAAATCTGTTTTAACAATAATATTTAATTTATATATTATTTAATTTAATAATAAATTAATTAATCAATATTTAAATCTTAATTAGCCCAAAATTTTATTTGTGTTTTATTGAGTGAAAATAAAAAACATTTATTAAGTGAGAGTAATTGAATGAAAAAATATTCATTACAATATATAAATTAATGTATATATTCATATTTCTTGGGAATTGATACAGATCCCTTTAATAAATCAGAATATTCCCTAAGAGTAAGTTGTGTGACAATGGGTCTTTTAAGGGGCCATTCAGCAAACATGGTTCATGTCGTGATATCAATGTTCTTGAACTTCACCTGTAAATTTTTTCGCTCATTCTTAAGTTATTAGATCTAATATTGGTCTTTGTCTAAGGAAAATATAAGAAATGATACCTCCCTCATATTCTTTGATAAATGGGCTTCATAGAATACGATCATGCTGGTTGAGTCCATCACTTAAATTATTTGTGAAAAAATATATTTGTTAAAACTCTATATTTAAACTAGTCATGTTATCACTGTTCAATGGATGAATTATCAATGGAACTGGTACTTAATAGTCATTTAAATCCAATTGGATATAATAAAAAATATTTTCATATTTTGTTTCTATAACCAAAAGAGATTTAATTAAATAAAAATGGTAATTTTATTCATAATAGTTTGGGTAGTTACATATTAATAACTTCTAAGATTTATTTCACCAATAAATATTATGATCTACGATGTGATTTCTATGGTTTAATAATTTCAAGATCATGTTCTCAAACCCTTATTCCAATTTTATCTATAAGTGATCACTGGTATCTCCCTTTTTTACTAACTATGAATCTTAGATCAATAGTTATATTTTTTTCATTCCCAAGTTCGTGAAGAATAGATCTAAGTATTATATGTTTAAGAAGGATACTAGTTATGTGTTAATTAGTGGCATATGATTTAGTTATCTCATGAACAAATGTTTTACACATCCAAGTCTCCAATAACCCTAAACCTATATGATTCTTGTATGCATCAAAATTTTATGCATTTAATATTCATCTAATAACATGTAATATTTAGGCATTGAAAGTATGTTTCATTATAGTTAGTATTAGAGTGGGGTATAGTTAGTCTTTAGAGATAATAATTAGAAAATATTTTCAAAAACATTTGGGATAATTCTGTGTATATGATTACATCCTATGGTTTATGAAAATAATAACTTGTGTAGTTTTCTAAGAAATGCATCCATTTTTTATACTAAAGGTGGATGAGATTTTTTCATATATGAATCTAGAGGAAATAATCTCAATATATATAGGAAACTATATCTCAACCATTATTCTAGTTTATGACGAATGTTCCCTTAAAATATACCTTTTTTGATACTCATAAGGGATATACTTGGGTTAATTCACAATTTCATTATCATCCATTATAATGGATTTGAATAGATGGTGAATATGAATGACTTAGATTAAACCTATAGTTTCATAGATAGAAAAAGAGGATACAAGATTTATACAACTTATAGGTGATTTTTTTATTATGATGTTTACGATGAAGAATATTGTTGCTCATAGAGGGATTTTTATTTTAGTTAATTTATAGATCCCAAAAGAATCATGTTAATAATTAATGTGATAGAAAATGTAATTATTTTCTACCTGAGAAACCAAATGATATTGAATATGAGATTCAAACTGTCATTTATCTTCTAATGCAACATTCTCAATTTATGAATAATGATGAGCATCAAAATGAGAAAATTAGGGAACAATGTGTTTTTGAGTCCTTCAAGATACAACATCCAACTTATTTTAGTGGTTTTATTGATGCACTACGTAGTAACCCAATTTAGGTACACCATTATTTTATACATTTTTTGTATTTTGAGCCTTTGGGTAAGAATCTATATGTATTTGTAGGTGTAAAAATGGGGGACCCATAAACTAGTTGGTTCAGAAATATGCATGAGAAATCTATGCTATAAATATTGGTTTCATGAAGTAAATTGTTTAGGGCAGATGTTCAAAGCATAAAAATGAATAATATAGTAAAATGGTTTCATGCCATAAAATTGGTTTTCAAATAAAAATAATAGACATTATGGTATTTCATCATAACTGGAACTCAATGAATTTATGATATAAATTATCAATTTAGGTTGTGAAACATTTGTGACATGGATTTTTATCAGTTATAGTGCTTGTAAATACTCAAATGTTTTCATTCTTATTTCACTCAAATTCTTGACTTAACATTGGTGTTTCTAAAGGTAATTGACATTTGGATTCCATTGGAAATGAATCGTAGAGAATTTGATTATAAAAAAAATGGTTACGGTATCCTCCAACATTATCATCTTTGATATCCTTGTGTTGTATAATGTAGAACCATGTATCAGTGTATAATTTTATATCTATGGGTTTTGAATTATATAGATAATATCATTGGGGAGTTTTTAAAATAGAACAAGAGTAAGATGTTTGATCTGCATAGTCATCTCGAATCATTTTCTATAATTGTAATTGGTGTAGGTGAATTCTATCACACTCTATCATTATAGAACCTTTTGACTTGAATATTGATAAAATTTTATTATTCTTTCATTGCATATCTCATATATTTTTTATGTGGAGAATCCAAGATGTGATATGATTTCAAAATTTTAGTTTCGAAAGATTATCATGAGATTTTTTTATCAGATTTTTTTTGAATGATTCGGTTTTCAAAAGAAGTATTTTTTTTTGAAACAAAATTTCATATGGGTGATGTTTTTGGAATACATAGTGGTATGTGTTAATTTTGAATTATACATGGACTTCATAAAACTTACTTGGTTCTTAGTGTTGACTTGAAAGGAATAAGGGAATCTCACTGAGTCATAACTTTGTGGAAGATAGATTTCTACATTTGATTGATTATGTTGTCATTTGGAAAGCATTCATGTGTTATTATAAGATGTGGAATAGGTATAACAAGTATAATGTGAAAGATAATGTTAAAGGATTGATTTTACTAAATTTCTTTCATAAAATGATTCATTTTTATAAATTGTTTCACTACAAAATTTAGGGTTATTAGTGGCATATATTTAGTGTTCTAGTGATGTTTTAAACCTTCACTGAATTATTTAGTGGATGTTTTTAAAACTATTGTTTATTTCAAGTTTTATAGTCAAATATCATTAGTTTATTTGATTTCACTGTGGTATTATTAACTATAATTATTGTATAATTTCAGGATGGTTTTTTTGTTTAATTAGCATCAGTTGGTTAATAAAAAATATCTACTAGGAATATAAATAAAATAAAATTTACCACAGAAAACCATTTAACAGTTATTATTTTAAGAAATGGTTATTCTAAACCATATTTTAATACATTTAATATAATATGTTTAGAGGAAGTTATTACAAACAACCACTAAATATGTTTTGATTTTTAAAAAATATTTAAGAAAAAACAATAAATATAAATAATTGACATGATATTAACTAAAACATAAATATATGATAAACCCAACATTCATTCATAACACATCCACGGTCATATAAAAACTTCAATGTTCATCATAACCCAAGTCTTAGTCACCCCATACATCAACCAATACCTCAATCATCAATATATACATATAAATTATGTCCAAAGAAACCCTATACTAGTGTACCTCCATGCCATGACATTCATTGTATCAGTATACCTATGAATCATCTCATCAACTAAAATTAACCAGGTCAACAAATTATCTATAAAAAAATCAAAAAAAATTAAAAATAAACATAATAAATCAAAATTACAGTACAATAATTGATAATATTTTAACATAACAAGGAAATGAAGAGTAGTAAAGGTAGACCTTTAAAAAATGTTGTGGATTAGAATGGTCATCCTCCTGCCTAATGTTAGCATCTACCAGCCAAAATAAAAACTAGAACATTTAGGAAAGGAAATATGAAAGGGAAAAGACCTGGACCATATTCAAAATGATGCATAGAAAATATATTATTTTTATAAATAAAATAGAAGTAATTTTTACACAAATAAAATTATATATAATTAAAAATACATTGAAATAGGAACAAAGTTATATAAGATAAGACTCAAAACATAGAACTGAAAAGGGATAAGTAAGTACTGTAATTTATTTTTTAACCGAAGTGTGGTGTGTTTTGAAATTTATTTAATGAATTTTTATCAATATTTTGAGATAAAAAATTGTACAATATTTTAAAAACAATTAAACGGTATTTATCTCATTATTTCACATTAATCTCAGATCTTTTTATGTGGTTTTTATTATTCCAAGCACATTTTGGTTTTTTAAGACAATAAAAATGTGTTTACGGACATTATATGAAAACCTTCATTCAGAATGGAATTCATTTAGTTCTTAAATTTTAAAATTAAATATACAGTATTTTCACCTGATTTCATGTAAATCAGACTTCATATTCCTTTTTTGATAGTTACACGTATGTTTTAGTGTTTTAAAATAATACCAACGTATTTATGGACATGATGAAAATAAGTCTTTTGGAATAATGTTTCATTTATTCCTACATTTCATGATTAAATCTATCATAATTTTTACCTAATTTAAAGAAAACCTGACATTGTTTTTGTAGTTTTGACCATTCAATGCATATTTTAGCATTTTTAAAAAATAAAAATGTGTTTATAGTCATTACGGCATACCCAACTTTCAAAGTGACATTTTATGAATTCATAAATCTCAAAATTAATTATGTAGTCATTTTCCCATGATTTCAAGATAATATGACATCATTTTCCTAGTTTTGATTGTTTTATGAACATTTTAGTGTTTTAAAACACTCAAAATGATTTTTTTGTGATAATGAGAAATCCATCATTCAGAATAATGTTTTTTCAGTTCCTATATTTCACAACTAAATTATAAATTGTTTCACCCTAATTTCATTACAATACATAATTTTTTGTTTTGTTTTGATCGTTCCA
Organism: Viscum album; assembly: GCA_963277665.1. NCBI lineage: Eukaryota > Viridiplantae > Streptophyta > Magnoliopsida > Santalales > Viscaceae > Viscum > Viscum album. Next base: position 426,610,918 of record OY728130.1, on the reverse strand, counting down.
TTCACATTTTAATGTTTCAAAACACTAAAAACAAGTTTATATGCATAATAGGAAAACTGTAATTCGGTATAATGTCTCATTAGTTACTACATTTCAAAATTAATTATATTGTTGTTTTCCACTTAATTCAAGATAATCTGACATCTTCTTCCTTGTTTTAACTATTCCCTACTTTTTTTAGTGTTTCAAAATACTAAAAATATGTTTATGTACATAGTGGGAAAACCATCATTCTGAATGATGTGACATTCATTATTTCATTTCAATATTAAACCATTAGTGTTTTCCCCAATATCAACACAATACGTCATTGTTTTTATGGGTTTTACCATTCCATGTATGTTTTATAGTTTTAATAAACTAAAAACACATTTATGGACACAATTAGAAAACTATCATTTGAAATGACGTGTTTCCAGTTCCAACATCTCACAATTAAATTTTTTGTTGTCTGATTCCAACTTTAGGATAATATGATTTCATTTTACTATTTTTGACTGCACCATGTGCATTTTAGTGTTTTAAAACACAAAAAACAAATGTTTTTGAATCCTTAATTGGAAAATTTTCAATTAGAATGATGTGTTTCTGGTTTCTACATTTAACAATTAAATATGTAGTGTTTCCCCTTGATATCATGACAATCAAGTGTTGTTTTTTTTATCATTACATGTACTTTTTAGTTTTTTAGAACACTATAAATGTGTTGATGGTAAAAATGGGAAAATCGCCATTTCTAATGCTATGTTGTCAGTTCCTACAAAAAAATTAAATCTATCGTCATTATCCCATATTTCAAGATAATATGATGTAATTTCCCTGGTTTTGACCATTACATACATGTTTTAGTGTTTTAAAACACTAAAATTTGTTTACATCTGTAATTGGAAAACAATCATTTGGAATGACATGTCATCGATTCCTACATTTTATAATTAAATCTATGGGAATTTATTCTAATTTCAGTGTAATATGACATCATTTTCTAGGTTTTGACTACCTAACACTTGTTTCTAATGGATTTTTCTCCTTTCATAAGTGTCTATCGAGTAATTCTTATTACAGAAAATGTCTATTTAACATTTTATATGTGCGTACACATAGAAAAAAACTAATCAGTGACTTTACTTTTATCATAGGATATTCCAACATTATTTTCTTAGTTTTGACCATTTAATGCATGTTTCATTGTTTTAAAAACACTAAAAATGTGCTTATATCCATATTAGGGAAACATTCATTCAGAATGGTGTTTCATCAGTTCTTGCATTTAAATATTAAATCTATAGTCATTTTCCCCTAATTTCATGGCAATACGATGTTGTTTTCCAAGTGTCAACCCACCTATTATGTTTTTAGTGGATTATTTGGCTTTAATAAGTTCTTACAAAGAAATTATGACCACACCATAGGCTGTATTGTTGGGTCACTCTGTATTTAATTGATAGTATTTTCATTGGTTTCTTACTTTATATAACATTTAATTCACCATTCCAAATCCAACATACATATTAATCAGGGAAACATTTCAGTGCCAAATTCTCATATACATTATTTCTATTCAACCATCACTTGAATTTACAATCAGGAAACTGATATTTTATTCTACCATCCACTTATATTATTTCAATTTTAAAATCTAAAAATTCTTCCAAACCCCTGAAATGTTGATGTATGTTTCAATGTAAATTAATCCATCTTTTTTCCATAGGTATTGGATTTTATTATCACTATTCATTTATATATTAAGATATGAATGTTTAATCAAAAAAGTAAAATCAAAATTAAATATCACCAAACTTTCCCATTGACTCTTTTATAACAACTATAATGAAAAATTATATGAATAAAATAATGAATGTTTTCTTACTAAAATTATAATATAAAAAATGAATCAAATAAATTATTATTTCTCCCAAACAAAGAGGAATAGAATGAATCAAATTAAAGATAATGGTGTCTTATTCTCTGTTGTTGTAACTAAGGAGGGTTCGTTCCATTGAAAAATTAGATTCATTGATCAATGTCTAAACTATTTCCTATTTTCTAACTAAGACCAAGAGTGCCCCTTTAAAATGTGAATTAAATTTACACATTATGTGGGAATCATGACATGTCATGCATACCCAAATAATTATACTCTCTATGTAAATATTCTATTGAATAGATTTAGTGTGACTTCATATTGTTCCATGAATTATATAAATCAACTCTCTTTAAAAATATTCAAATCAGATGTTCCTTCAATCTAAGATAAAGATAAAAAAAGATGATGTTATCATTAATTTGAATAATTTCTATTACAATTTTCTAAACAAACGATAAAAAATTATTCATTTCATTCAAAAAAACAAATTAAAAAACTATTAGTATTTTTATTAAAATTTAAATTTGTTAAAATAATATCAATGAAATAATGTTGGAGGTTACAGTTACCATAATCAATAATTCATTATCTAACAAGTAAACCTTAACCCTTACTACTCTATTATTATTCGATATATTTTTCTAAAATAAATTATTTACCACATATTTATAAAACATGAGGCATTCTGATAAATTTAAATAGGGTCTAATATCACATTTTCAAGGCTATTAACCTTAGATACCTTTCCATGGTCGGTTATTTAACCATGTGTGACCCCAAACAATACCACCAAATGGTCATGAGTTGTAAAATAACATTAATTATGTATATATTAGAAATTTAAGGCCTAAACATATATAGAACAAAGTGGAATTCAATAAATATAAAATACCAACCATGAAATTATTAATGATATAGATTCCATAATTGACTTATGTCATAAATGAATTTAATTTTTAATTTAATACAACATAACCAAAATTAATGATTATTATAACTCCAAATTGATAACTATGAAATCCAAATAACTCGTTATAAAAAAATTCCTAAAAATTATTATTTAATGAAAATAACAAATTCTATACTATTTGTATCACACATTATTGTCCATATAATACTCTTAGATAATATATTTTTGGTGAGGATGATGAAACCATTAACGGGGGTATTCATTTTCACCATTGAGGGGCTCTGAGCTGGGAAAAAGTATATCGAAGGGGGGTCTGCATCGCCACCGAAGAGGGGAACCAAGCTAGGGTGATGGAGGTCAGGGTGGAATTTGCATCCCCAACGAGCTTTCTAGAGAGAATTTTGGAGTTGGTGGATCATGGGGGTCGAGGTCGAAGGGGGTCACAAGGATTTTGGGTCACATGCTTGATGACACGGGATTGGTATCAACACTGGGAGGCAGAAGAAGAGGTGTGGGGGTATGTGGGTCACTAGTTTGGGGTCACCACTTGGGAGAGGAGAGGAGGTGGTTAGGGGAGTCTGGGGGAGGGGTTTGGGTTTCATAGAGGGATCATGGGAGGGGAGGGATTATGGTTATTTTAAAAAAAAATTAACGGTTGTCTAATTTAAACCTTCATTAATTGAAAACATAAAAAATTTGCAGTTTGTTTATGAAAATACAACTATATTATATTTTTTATACACTAGATTAATTTCATTACAGTTTCTATAATAGCCATGAATAAACAACCACTAAAAATAACTTTTTATCATGTTTTGATATTATTTACCTCTTATTTGTATAAAATGTGAAAACTTATTATTATCCAAGGGATTTGTGATGAAACTTTTTTAGGTAAATCATATTTAATGATGTACTCACCTCTAGGTGGACACTTTGGTGTGTTTTTAGACATCATATGTTGAGATATAAGCACGGTTCATGTTTTTACCTCTCTAATGGTGATCCTTGATGTCATGGTTTGGTTACTAAATATTGAGTTGGTTGGCGTCCACATCTTGATCTAGGGTGGTTCCATATTAGTGCCAATTTCATTCCATTTGGAGTCTTATCCTTGAACCATTATTCCCTTTTCCAATGCTACTTTTATATTGTTCTATTATGTTTTTTCATTTAATTACGGGATTTTTCATTCATTCATCATGTATATAGGTTTTATTGTACTTATTTTTTTTAGATGGTTGTGTATTCTTTTGGAAAAATATTCTCCCAATGGTTTAATAATTCCAAGGTATTAATTTTTAGCGATTTTTGTCTTGGGGATGTCACCTAAGATCAATATAACCACCTCATTAATCCCTTGGAAATGAGTGAGGGGTAATATGTCCCAAAATATTTGTTTAGGAATGGATTAGTATGACTAAAAAGATAATTTTTTTATTGTAGAGAAAATAGAATAGTTATTTTAGTTGTATACCATTTGTAAGGAGAAGCAGATCAATTGTAGAATCCTGTCATGAAACAAAATAGACATGAATAAATTTACTCTCTGGAGTGGGATGAGTTTAAGAATGTATTTTTCAGTATGTAAATTCCTAATATAATTTATATGAAAATAAATAAGTAATTCATGAAATTAATAATTAAGGATAATGAGTCCATTATTACCTATGTGGACATTTTTTCAATAATTGTGAGGTGTGTGTATATGGTATTATCATTCAACCTGAAAGTAAGATTGATTGATTTTGGGTTTTGTAGTAGCATTGTAGAAGATCACTACATATACGAAAGACTATAGCAGCAGTGGCACTGTATCGGTGGAGGCACTGTATCGGTGGAGGTACTATAGCAGTGTGGTACTGTAGAAGGTGTTGTAGCATCCCGGGTATTGTAGCAGTATTATTCACCAAAAGGCCCTTTGGGTCAAAAGATGGTATTTCAAACCATGTATTTATACTAATTGGTATTGGGCCTTCAGAATATTTAATGTGTCTCCCTCTACCCAGTTTGAAAGAGGCCTTTTCTTTAAATAATAAATGACGCTTCGTCCCCAACCTTTAAAAAACAATATTGTTAAGAAGATATCCTTTCATTTATTCTCAAATTTTAGATTTAGACCTGGATGAAATTATCATTAGGGGACTAGTTAATGATTTATGTATTAAAAATAAGGTTATATATAAATTTAATATTGAAATAATGGAAATATGATGTAAGATAATGATAGAGAATAATCACCACAAAACACACCACTAAGACTCTGGTTTTTTTAATATATGGAGTATGGGAGTTATGGTAACAATTGTTCAAATACAATGGTTAATCATACTTATAGACATCAATAACCACTTAGGACTAGGTTAAAAGTAAAATCATACATGATCTCTATTTCTGATGTAGGGTATGATAATGAAGTGGTGAATTGTACACATACCATCCACTCAATAACTAATCATGTCATATTTAATTCTATTTCTACTCAGGTTTTTATATCTAGATAATTTTTTAAGGGTATCACAATATCACATAAATTATTATATATTTAATTCATATCGAAAGCTCTTAATGGAATGATGATAAAATCACAAGACTATAACACTTATCTGATTGAATCTTGTGGTAATTTAATACCTCCAAATATTGTTATTCTCCCTCTAGTTGAATTCAAAACTTTTTCGTGCATGGATTAGTTATTTTATATAAATCCCAAATCAATTTTTGAAGAAGGGAAGTCACATTTCTTATTCTTATCCATTATATGATTGTCTGTATATGTGATGATGTATGTTAACTTCAAATCAAAATTGCATCTATTATGTGGGACTAGATTCAACTTCAAGTGGGGTCATTATCTTAGATGGTTGGGGAGAGACTCAACATCATAGATATTCCTACTATACAAAAGTTTGTTGATGAATTTATCTAAGATTTATCAGGTATTACAACGAATTTTGATGTTGTTTTTTCAATATAATGCATTCCATGTATTACACCTATTTTAAAAACTCCATATAGAATGGACCTGATTGAGTTGTATGAATTAAATAAGAAACTCTTTTTGAATCTTGCTTATGGATTCATTTCACAATTTCTGTGACCATGGGGTGCACTGGTTCTTTTTATTAACAAGAAACATGGATCAATGTGGCTTTATATTTATTATAGAGAATTGAACAATATCAAACCCAAAAATAGGTATTATCTACCATATATTGATGATTTATTCGATCAATCATGAGGAGATCAAAATTTCTCCAAGATTGATCTTTGATCATGATAATATATGTTAAGGGAAAACATTTAATTCATACCCAAGGAAGCATTCCATATAATGTTTAGAAACTAATAATTTATACTAATTCAGTTTTGTCTTATTATTTCCCCCACTATGTTCATGGATTTAATTAATATAGGGGTTGTCTATTAACTTGACCAATTTATGATAGTATTTATAAATGATATTATTATATATTCAAAAATCAAGAAGAGCATGAAGATCACTTATGGATTGTAATAAAGTCCTTCAGGAATGAAATGTTGTATGAAAATTTTCCCAAGCATTAATTTTTTCTATATAAGGTTTCATTTTTTGGTCATATAATTTCAAGAGATTTTATATCAATGGTTTCATCAACGAGAAAATTTATTTAACATTGGTCTTGTGATATAGATATGTAGTCTTCGAGGATTTTATAGATCCTATAAATAGTTTGTGGATAATTTTTAATTATTTTATAATCCAAACACCACATTAACTTGGAAGGTAACCCAATTCCAATGGACAGATGAATGTGAAGGAATATTCAAGGAACTGAATAAAAGGTTAGTTATTTCATTTATAGTTACACTACCTTAAAGTGGAGAAGGGTTTGTGATCAATAGTGATCAATTAATGAATGGATAGTTATGTGTTCTCATGCAGAATTATATAGTGACAGCTTATGCCTCATGATAATTAGAGGTTCATGAACCAAAATACCTAACACATGATTTGAAGTTATATGAAAAAAAAATTTAATTTATGTTTTGGAGGAATTATCTGTATGGAGAAATGTGCAAGATACAAACCAATCATAGAAGTTAAAAGTATATATTCACTCATAAAGAGTTGAATATGTTCCACATATTAAGGTTGTAGTTGACTATGGATTATGTCTACATAATACATTACCACCCTGGGAAAGTGAACAAGGTGTCTAATACCCTTAGTCGAAATGATCATGCTAGTTTACCTATGATGGGGATCATAACAGTACCAATATTTGTAAATTTAAGGACAGATTATGAAATCTTGAAGGAAGGGGAGATATCAAATCTTTATAAACTGATTTTTAAACCATCTATGGTTAATTAACCGACTATCTGACTATCCATATCATATTCAAATGGGTTATCAGATGAAGATAATAATTTATCATTCTCTATAAATCATAGAATAATAGAGATGAATAGAAATCTAAAATAGTAATTCATGTGGGAAAAACAAATTGAGATTTTGTAAAGTATATATCATGGTGTCTGGTATATTTCCAATGAAAGGCTATGAATTAGAATCTTAAGGGTATTTTATAACCATTTCAAATACACTAATGGAAATGGTAAAACATCCCCATTTATTTGGTCAATGGATTCCCCAAATAGTATAAATGTCCTAATGCTATTTTGGTTTTTGTAGACAACCTTATGAAGTTAACAAACTTTATTTCTATCAGAGAAGAATAATAACTTGACCATCATGATAGAATATAAATTAATGAATTCTTAAGGTCCCATGGAGAACCACATTCTATTATATATGATTAGGAACCAAGGATTACGTCAAAGTTCAAGAAAATTCTACATCAATATATTTATTCCGAGTAGTGTTTCAGTAATTCCTATCATCCTCAATCGGATTTTCAGTTTAAAAGAACCATTATAATCCTAGATGATATATTAAGGTCTTCTTATATGGAATTAGAAGATTTTTGGGATCGAATCCTTCCTCTAAAATAGTTTTCTAATAAAAAGAAACTTTTCTAAAGCATTAAGATTCACCCAAATGAACACCACTTTGGAAACTAGTTTAGAAATCAATCTGGTTGTGATGAAACTATAGAAATAAATCTATTGGGACCTGAACTAAATAATTTAATAAGAGTTAAGGTTAATTCCATTCAATAGCATAATAGGTTATCTCAGTGTCTATAGAACAGTTCATCTATAAATCAACAATTAAATAAATAATTCTATGTTTTTTAGAAGGTAATATAATGAATTTATCCATGAATGTTTTTTGATATTTAGAAGAATATGAAAGTCAATTCATTGTTATATTTCCCCTTCTAAATACTTAATCATGTAGGGTTAGTAGATTATCTATTAGTGATTCAAACATACTTCTCTTAAGTTAATGATGGGTTCCATGTATCTCTCTTATTGAAGTAGATACCTGATATATCACATGTACTAAACACATAGGTTGTATCACTAGAGGAAGGGCTTTACTATAATGACTAACTAATATAAATATTTGATAATAGTGATAATAGTACCAGACTACTTACCTAGTTTAAGTTCTCTAGAGGAATCATAAATTTAATGAAGATTCATGAGAACCCAAGGATGTGATGAAACAAAGATATCCAAATTTTTTATATCATATTGATAGAATTTTAAGGGATAATATTGTTTTATGGGGAGTAAAATGTAACACCACGAGATTTTATGTTTTATTTCTCTTCAAATAAATTTAATTTTTTTAATAACTTGTGGTACATGAGAGCTCAAGTATAAATTAACTGTTGTATAGTATGTTATAATATCTTAGTCATTATATTAGTGGAGTGAATAGGAATAACCAATATAGGAAAAAAATTAATTTTTTTAGATAAAGTAAATTTATTGATAAGTAGTACTTAATTTTAATTAAATTCATTATATTCTTTATGAAAATTTTTTTCCTCAAAACGAATTTTATTTATTTTTATTGAGTAAATAATATAATTAATTTCTTAAAAGTTTATTAAATTTATCAAAAAAAATGAACATCATTTTAGAAATTAGCATATAAAAAATATATTATAGTTATTTCTTGATAATATTCTGGAAAGATTGATTTTTCAATGAATAGTGAAAAATAATGATTTTAATTGAAATTACCTTTTCATTAAAATAATTTATAAACATAGATTTTATTTTAAAAAAGATATAAAATTAAAATTAGTTCATTTATATTATTAATAATTCAATTATGGAAATTTTAATCAATTTAATATTGTATTTTGGTATAAAAACATTTGATACATTAGGAAAAAAGTTCTAGAAAAATACTTTTTGTCATGTTTTATGGGATTAATATTAACTTAAATTGAATAAATTATGTGAATGGAATTATATAAAATATATCCCATGTTTTTATTCATAAAATTTAATATTTTGTAATTATTTTAACATAATGTTTTTATTAATGAATAGAAAAAATGTAAAAATCTATTTCCACAGTAAAGGTGAAAACAGACCTCCTAGTGTGATGAGCCAAGACATATGGCCATGTCTTCCAATTAAAATTGTATAAATACTATATAATAGAAATATTTAAACCTAATAACATCCTTAATTTAACTCTATATATATTTGGAAAATTTTATTTGACTATAAAATTATTATATTTTAATATTTTAATAAATTCAATGTGTGTCATCTCCCCTTCTTATAAAATAAAATGCCTTATTTCTATTTCTTGCATCATATTGATCAATATAGCTAGAAACAACCCAAAAAAATTGTGTTACAAGATTTTTATCCATTAATTATATGTTTTCATCTTCTTAAAATATCATTATAATGTTACGTAAGAAAGGACAAAAAGGAGGTCAACCAAAGGATATGTAATCATCTTACCCAACCTCTTTCAAATTATTTCCTCCTCCACATCCTATTAATAATTGGTATTCATCATAAAGTAGTAAATTAAGTTTCTTATGTGTACTTAAATATTATTATTATTATAATTATGTAATAACCATTATAAACCCTCTTTTTCATCAAATGGAAAGTGAAAGTGGCACTCATGCGTATGTGTGGAAAACCGCCTCCACATCATGATAAAAATAATTTTCTTATACCATATTTCATGGATTATTATTATGATGGAATTAATTTTTATATATAATATTTATTTAATAATAATAATTTTTTAATTATTATATAGTATAAACATTCTTACCTTCTCATCAGTTGGAAAATGAAAACGTCACTCACCCATACGTGTGTGTTAATACCTCCAAGAAGTGATATGATTAATTTTTCATTTTTCCTTTAAATTAATTGTAATAAGCATGTATTTAGTAAATATATATGATATATATGATATAATAATGATTTTATACATGTGAATTATTATGTTCCTTTCTTTCATTCCATCAGTCATAAAACGAAAACCCCATCATGTGTATGTACATCATACCATCTATATGAATAATGTAATTCATTTTTCCATATCTACCTTTTATGGATTAATATAAATATATATATATATATATATTATTTATTTTATGAATATTATTATGTATATGATATAAAAATGATCAATGTATATGTACCAAAAATGTTGAATGAAAAATCACTGGAAAAACAAAATAGATAACACATAGAAAATATGATTTTAATAATAAATTATTAATAAATTGGTATTTAATTGTTATAAGTGGATAATATATGATATTATAAGTTGTTAAATTATACTATTCTATAATTATAATAATTTTAAAATTGTTATATAGGATGTTGATGTGCTTTATGTCTAAGTCAAACTTGAGGTAAGAGGTTTATGTTATAATCTCATTATTTATTAGGATTATATATGATTATTTTTTTATGTTTAAAATTAATAACCTACCTCTAAATATTATCATTATTTTTCTCTAACTCTAGTAATTTATGTAATTTTAATTTAATAGTAACATTTTCCTCCATTTTTACTTAAAATGATTGAGAAAATGTTTCTAAGAAAAAGACACTTTATTTCATATTTAATAAGGAATTGTTTCTTCCTTGTTCATGTTTTATTTAAACTATTTTAATGGTTTTTTATATTATCATAGTATTGATTAATTTAATTTTTACCATGTTTTAATTTTTTACAAAGTGGTTTGAAATTATCATTCTCTTCATTTTCCAAACAACATGTTTTTTTAACAAAAATGAAAAAGGAATCACTATTTTGAATTAAAGTACATGAAGGGAATTTCCCATTATCATGACCACTCAATTAATGTAATATTCCAATAAATGTTTCCACGGTTTTTTTCATAGAATATTTTTTACTTAATATTTTTAAATTTTATGTAATTTAAATAAGTAATTTCAAATTGAACAGTGTATTGTCCACAAAAAATATTAGAATGATATTTTAAAAGAATTTTTCATATTTGATAACATCATTTAATGTAACTTATGATTTAACAAGGATATGATCCAATGAGTCCTTCCACATTCATTTTTTGTATGGATCATTTTTATTATTATTTAAGGATGATTTAATGAAAAAAAATTATTTACCATAGGTAAATTAAGTAACGATGAAAACATTATGAAACATGTTTTCTTTCTATAGGTTATGATATGATAAATCCTATCTTAACTTCTAGAACACATATATATGATTTTAATTATGTTATGGGATATAGAATTACATACCCTCTAATATATTGTGTAATTATTCATATCTAATGCAATAATAAGGATTTCAATGTGGAGTGAACCCAATTCAATAAGGGAATATTTCAACTATGATAGTGTTGGGAGTGAACCCTGACTAATGATTTAATGGAATGAGTAGTGAACCTAATAAACTATTATAGACTTCATTGTATTTCTTGGATATCAAAATAATTTTCTATTCTTATGTGTATGCCACAAATATACATCTTATTCTGATTTTATTTTCTCTAGGATAATTTTTTTTAATTATTTTATGATAAATTTTTATACAATACTAATATTTAAGTCATGATTCATGATTATTATCTATGATATACTAGGTATAGTTTTAAAATGCTAATATCATGTTCTCATATGTCTATGTTCATATTGTACTTAAGTTATCAATGATATCTCCCTTGTTTACCCTTATGGAGCTTCTAATCTAACCATTTCATATATTTTCATTCCATGAGTTATAAAAATTGTTTTTAAGTATGATATTTCTATGATCGGTTCTATTTATGATGAACATAGTGAGGGATGTTGTATATTTATTATGAGCCAGTTATTCATGTATCCTGTTTTCGCAAGATTCTAAACCTAAATTATTGTTTCATGAATTGTAATGTTATGTAATAAATATTCTTCTAATAAGATATAATATTTATATATAAAAATTATAGATCACTATATGTAATGGTTAAGTGTATTTCAACACTTGATACATAATACACTTAATTCATGAAATATCCTTAATATCTCGCATTAATTTCTTCTAAAATAGTTCCATTTTTAGAAATTTTCTACCTATAACCATTGTTTATAACTTCAGGTTATACAAACATAAGAAAATAGGTGATCAAAATCTAATTGTGGATTGGGTTCACTCCCCATTATTATTATATTCTCCCATGGGATATCATTTTTTACCAAAAATAATTTGAGGACTAAAAAATCTACACCCACTCATCAAATAATTAAAACCATGGATATGTGTGCATAAAGCTCATAAAAGCATTTATCATTTCATTATAGAATAATTCAATCATGGGAAAGAAATAGGATGCATAAAAATATTAAAACATCATCATCATAGGTAATCTATAGAATTAAGTTTTATGGTATTATTAGATTATACCCCTAGTGAATCATAAGAATTAATAAAGGTTAATAAAATTTGTTGGAACCAAAACATTGTCTATTTTCGGATTTTCTTTCTCATTCACAATCTCATATAGTATGTACAGAGTTTTATAATTGTAATGATCATTTATAGCATAGTATATATTTCTAAATTATATAGAATTAAGTGTATTGATATTCCTAGAATATATATACTACATTACCATAAGTTATAATCATCAATTATACTTTAATTGGAAGAAGAAGCTGGTTGAATAACTTGGTTAAATATTTTAAATGTTTCTGAAGAGAATGATTTTAGAGATGTGGGTTTTTATGTTAATATCTCAATCCTCAACGAGTGATCATTTCTAGCTCATTGGAAGATAGGTGTAAAACCAATTTCATATATAGATGTTATAGGATATAAGTAACATATTGATTCTAATGTGAACTTATTCTCACCTAGATGATGTTTTTGATGCTATATTTTCATTGAATACATTGATAAAACCATCATCTCTTTAAATTGGTCCTATATTTATTTTTTCATGAAAGTGTTTTCTGATGATCTATAAGATTGCATAATATTTCCAAGTCAAATTAAGAAGTCTCATGCCAAATCATAGGTTTCACAAAAATTATAACTCCATGTCAAGTTATCGAAATATGGAAAATTAATGGTTATTCATGAAAGTGAATTTTTTTTTTGAAATATATTTTCAGTTTCATGAAGTTCTAAAAAAGTGATTATTTGAAGTTATCTCTCTAAGATATAGAAAATGAAAGTGATTCACATAGAAATTTCCCAAAGAGGTAATTTTGTGTGAACAAGAAAATTGTTTCCAAAAAATAGAGTTCAATAGGTTTCCTTACCATATTTTTAAAAGTAAAGTGTTTTAACAATGTGTGTCAAGTTAAAAAATAAGTCTTTCATGAGCCCATGAAATAAATAGGGTATTTTTGTAACGGTGTTGATTTGCATTCCAAATTCATCGTCAAATCATTGATGTTCAGTGAACATGGAATGTTGTGTTGAAGTTTATTGGTTCACAATCAAGCTGCATGAAGGGTTACGTGAATCCATAAATATGTGTCTACCACCCCTAATTAAAAATGATGTAGACTTATTGAATTAATGGAGGATCTGAATCATGAAATAGTTGCACGAAGATATTTATTATTTGAAGAAGTATTGAAAATATAAGTTATGTTGAGAAAGGACTTGTGTCAGTGGGACCTAGTGTGTTTTGTTAACAAATTCAAATAGACATCAATTGTTCAGAATAACATATTGAATAAATTAGAATTGTGAATAATACTTTCATAAATGAAGATCTTATGTCTATAACACCATGTGAGGTTCATAAAATATTGAAAGCATCATGAAAATTGTATGTTTCATGAAAGATAGAAAGTTACATGAAAGTGAGGAATTTCATGACATAATAAAAGCTCAACGAAAATAGATGAGTTGTTCATAAGTGAATTATTTTCTTGAAAAATGGGTATTGATCAATTTTTCATGTGATAATTGCATTCATGGAGCATCAAATCTAGACTATGATGCAGTAAGAGTCTCATATTAATATTGTAAAAAACCTTATAGTATAAATATATTTAAAAAGACCAAAAACTATATAGACTCTAGAAGTTATGTTATAAATGTAGTGTGTAATGGTGAGAAATAGGTATTGTGCCTTGGGTGAGGAGGGTCCAAACTGAATTCCTTGTTATGATAGTGTTCCCAAAATAGAGTGACTATTTTCAAATAAATTCTATCCACAAAAATTGGAAAGCCCATTGCATTTTGTAATGACCAAAAAAATTTAGTTCATTCTCCTTGGACAATATCTTTATAGTGAATAGTTTAAATATCCTTGTGTCATATGGATGTTTTACTTTCTTATATATTGGAATCTCACTTTAGGAGTACAAGAGGGAGGATTAATCATGTGATAGGTTGAACAGAGTTCCTTCCATTGTGAAAACCATATCCTACAAAGAAGTTAACTAGACTATAGAGAAAAGTTTAAATTTATTTATCCCCCTAATTCACCCCCCCCCCCTAGAGTGTACATAGTTCCACCAAGTGGTATCAAAGGGTAACGTATTTGAGTCACTGTTTGACCTTAGAAGCCAGTTTTGGATTTATGCACATGGATTCTATGATGAATCCAACATTATTTGATGTAAATGACTTTTATGGATGTAAAAAATAAATGATAATCTTCATAAGTACTGGTGATTAATATATTATAGAGTAAACCCAATGATATTCAGACTTGAGAATGAATAGTGAGAAAACTAAAAATTAACTAATAGAAAATATCCATAAAACTATTTTTTCAATAAAGTTTATAAGAAAAATAATTTTTTATTTATAAAAATGAGTTTTGGAATACTTTAGAAGATGCTTATATAAAATAAATAAATAATAAGTATTTGAAAACGAATGTCAAAGATTTACTTATGACAAAATAAAAGATGGAGAATATGAATAAGAAGAATAATTTCAGAAGATCGGATATGAAAATAGAGGTGAATGATTCCAATTCACTTTTTTCTGATTCTAACCATGATATGGGAGTTTCCTATAGACCCAAGATGGTATATTATAAAAGGAGAAAGATATAGAGGATATTCTTGACCTTCAGGAATAAATTAAATGTGCTCTATATGAATTATATATTTGAAGAGAAAAAAGAAATATAGTGGAAGTCCGTTAAATTAATTATCTGTCTATATGGATGTTCAGGAAGTAGATATGGAATTACATAATAAAGAAATAATTGACCAATATATGGGAATAATACTTAGCATGTGTGTTGGGAACATCAAACTATATAGCTATATCAGTTGGATTTGGATATGAATTTATAAAGAGAAAATAAATAGGATGGTTCTTTTTATGTATTGATCAAAGGGTTGGTGTATCAATAGAAACCTCAATCCTCCCTCTAACAGCTTCTATGGTACCCCTCTCCCCATGCATTTAACTATTTCTAATAAATCATTTAAGTGGAATATTCTTACAGGGAGATAAGATCTCTGGGTGTGTATGTACTAAAAGAAAATCGATGAAAAGGATAAATGGAAATAAATATGACGAGATGAATCAAAATACTTGAAACTCACATATAATATAATATTTTCTATGTTATGTTATACAACCACATTATTTTCATAAATTTGTTTGTAATTTTCATATTGTGGATGTGGAACACCATAAGATAAAGATCCTAATATAATACTAAAGTGTTTTCAAAGCTACAATTGATTGATCCATTGGGTCCATGTACCATTTAATTTTCAATAATTGGTAACAGTCATCAGTTCAAGTTGTATTTCTCATCTCAAAGAATAAATATTGGTTGAGAAGTAAAAATGATCATGTTTTTCATGTTTATCTTCTTTTTTATTACAAATTCATATCATTTTATTATTTTAATGATATTGAAAAACATCTTGTAAAATCATTTACATTCCAAAAACATTACCTCCTCATTTTTGAAAGTAATTCAACTTTTTTATTAGCTTAATGTTGGGTATAAACAAATGGTATCTTCCTGAAGTGGGATATATTTAGGGATAGTTGATGACAATAGTTTACGTGTTTTTACCATTATCTAATAATTCAGTCATTTGATGAATATAAAATCATGCATACTATATGGTACAATGTGTTTAACTTTAACAAGTGGTGTCATTTGGATTAACAAGTGTTATTTCTCACGTGAATGTTCTTAATTGACTTTTATTTGTTGTATGGTATTAGTTTCATTGAGATCATAGTATTATTTAAAAAATAATGAATGTAATTCTACTAGAATATATTAAAGTATTGAAGTGGCATGTATAACATTTATGTTTTTTTAACTTAAACTCTTTTTTCCTATAACATGTTTTGAATTAGTAGGCTTGGAGAATATTTTGATGACTCAATCCAATCTAGTAATTACACTTATTAAAAATCTATCAAAAGTGAAATATAGAGATTGAAGGGGTAAAATATCTCAATATCTATTTTTCCCACAATTGGAATAAGACTATGTTCCCACATAAGTTAATGAACAAAATTGGTAATCTATTGAATGGAGATTATTGATTAAGAAGGATTAATGTTATTATGAATAATTCGCCTATTCACTTCACAATGATAGGGGAGGAGACCTAAAATTAAATATGGGTTCAATTATTCCTTAATAGTTAGGATTTCATATGGGTCGATGACATAAAAGGAAAACCTGACAAGAATATGGTGAAGATAACATGAATAACAAATCTTGTTTCGTATGGAACTTTTCATTTTAATGTCAAATGAGGAGAGAATGTCCACCAGGGATTAAGCTAAGGAATCATAAATCCTTATCCAAAAAATATTTATAGTATCTGGAAGATTATGGCTTTAGTATAGAATTTTAAAAAAATAAAAAGGGCGAGAATATTAGATAAAAAACTATGTATGGTATTGGATTGTTTTCAATCATACTGTAATATAGTATGTCTAGAGTTTTGGAATGTTAATAAGAATTTAAATAGAAAGTAAAATATTGAAGACTTGAATATAAAACCCATTAAAGGAGGAAATTTTGGGAAATTCTTTTAATATTTCATTTTCAAACCCATAAGTTATGATCATGATTGTATCTTCAATAGGAAGAATAATCTTGATTAATGAGAAAGTTGAATATCAATAACATTTCTAGATAGATTGATTTAATGAATATAGGTTGTGAATATCACCACTGAATCCATATATAGTGATCATTTATTGATTATGTGAAGATAGGCAAATCAAAATGTTATTTTATTATGTTGATGGTTAAATGTCAGAGAATGATTCAAGTGTGGAATGATTATCACTGAGATAAATTTTCACAAGATATTTTGTTTTTTCAAATACATAGTCTAAACTCTTGTCTCAAGTAGTGTTTCAAATTGTGATTTTTTTAAGAAAAGGGTTTACATGACTAGAGAAATTAAATAATTTTTATAGTGAAAATGAAGAAGTATAGTGAAAAATTATAGGTTGTGTTACTATAGTGACTCTAAGACGTCTCATATAACTAAGGAAAAAGAATGGTTTTTTTCTCACAAATGAAAAACGTTTTACACAATTTATTTTTATTTTTAAAAGATTCATTAATGTAATAATTTGAATATATATCATTGAAATAACAAAAAAAGAAGTGATTTGTAAAATATTTTCTTGAATAGGTAAATTTGTGTAAATTTGACAAAATATTCAGGAAAATGTTGTTTCTAAGGTGTTCTAATCATATTTGGAAAACTTATGAATTTCAGGAATTTCTACATAGTTCATGGAATTAGAGTTGTGGGAGCCCAAGAAATGAATATTGGACTTTCATACTGGTAGTAAGTTGTTTAGTAAAGGCAAATACAAATAGTTCATATTCAACGAACCCTGAAAATTATGGGTAATTTTTGTGGTATGGAAGGATATAAAATAAAGGGACAAACACATCTATAAACAAGAATATTCCCCCATCAATATAAGAGAGCTAGAATTAATGAATATTATAAGTATTTGAATTGTGAATGTCACAGCCTGACGTCAGAATACCCAGATTCGGTGCCTTAAAACATGATGTGTAATTTTTTTTAAACATGAATTGATAATTTACACATCATGTTTCATACAGAGGATCATTATAGTTTAGGTTTAGGGAAACTAGCCATTTTTTATATGGTTCTTCGGCTAAAAACTGATACCTGAAATTTTTAATTTAAAAACGTTGGGTGAGCATACGAATTCATAGTAAGGGGTTTTCAAATAACATAATATAATAGTTATAAATTTTTAAATAATTTGTTTATAACATCCAATAAAACATTTTCTTAATGAATTATAAAGCACAAGTATCATAACATAGCAATTACTCTAAGAATTGTTAGGGCACATTTCATGGAATAATGATAGAGTTATAAAGAAGCATGATTCAATTATAAGAATCCTCAATCAGAATAACAAGTAAAATACATTCTAAATAAGTATGACATGTGAATATGTAGGTAAAAAATTAATAACTAAGAGTAATACATAATCAGAGTTGCGCATAAAAGTAATAATTTCAATTTCATCCTTTACTGCTATAAATCATACATTGGCTAATAAATCTATGATTGTGGAATAAAAAATAAGCCATAATATTTTAATTCATTTTGATTCTCATAAACATAATATATTTAACAAAGAATATTCTACTAGTCAAATATTCTTTTGTTAAATTAAATTACATAGTCATAATGAGAAATGTGCATAATGTGGGACTACGTGAAGTCCTCAGCCAATACGCATAATGATTAAGGCCTCATCCATAATCCTTAATATATAAATTTCTCAAGGACTAGTTCCATGACCATAGTTTGCCTCATGAAAGATACTGATGCACTGTGGGGCTGTAGTAGTCCCTACCCAACACTTACATAAGTCTAATACATTCCTCATTTCAATAAATCAAAGTCCTCATACCACTTCAAATTATTAAATTATTAATCACTTATCCATACAAGTCTCACATATTACTTGGTTTCTAATTTCACGTCATTTAATGTGTCCCGTACCACCTTGAATAATTTAACTTCTCATTTAATATTTATTCAATGTTTCCCATACCCCTTTGAATAATTTAAAATCTTATTTCATTAAAATTCCATTTCTTTATCATTTACATAAACAAAGTAATTCATGCTTATAGTAGTTAATAACAATTCTATCAATGCATGACAATGAATGGGATGTATGGTAGACAACACATGGTTAAATAAAAAAAGAACATTAAACAATAGTTTATCACATAAAATGACAATACCTAAAATCTTTATTATCAACATAAATGTTTTATATTCCATAATACAATTATAAAAATTAGGATAGTTTTCATTCTTATTAAAAACACATGCTAGTAAATGGGAATATCTAACAAAATGGAATGTAGTGATCGAAAAAATTTATTGATGTAGATTCAAATGCCTTAGAATAATAAATAGATTATTTCTTTATTCTAAAAATATTAGTTGGGAGTACACTAGGCTAACTCTTTTTCTTGTATAAATTTGGGTTAGAAATTATATAAACTATATATGCAATGTGTATACACAATATTTTCTCAACCAACCCGTGGTTTAATAAATTATTATGAAAATTATACATCCCAGATATATAATTAAATAACCAAAAATTTGATTTTATGAAAACCTAATTAGTTTATGACCAAAACCCAAATGTACATATGCATATAGTTGTACATACATATAAAGGAGATTTGTACAAAAATATAATTCATTAGATTTTACAAAACTACTTAAAAATTGAAACTCAATAATTAAGAGTCTTAATTTTGAGTATAATAGGGGTTTATCTTAACTTGTATGAATATATATATATGTATGTATTTATATATATAAATATATAAATAATTATATAAATTGTATATAAAGGTTCTTAAATCAAATGTTTAATGACAATTTCATGTTTTAAAACCCATTAATATTATTAGTTATTCAAGGATGTATAAAATACAAATCATGCCATAAAATATTATATGTTGTTTATAATATATATATATATATAAATGAATAACCGAAAATACATGGTGTATATAATAATCCTACACCAAACATTTAATTACCTTTACACGTTTGAGTTAATTATGAACATTAGTAAAACAACGGTTTATTGATTTTCCAAACATGGCACTAAATATAGAAACTTTTGTTCATGAAACCTGAATACATATACATATATGATTATTTATTTATTTCGATTTATGAAAAAACTCAAAACATCACACATCCCTTGTATATAACATATTATGAACTTCATGTAATATTAAGATCTCACCATATTAGAATGAATCAGTTGGCCTTAAACCAAACTATATATATATACAAGTATATACATCTACATGTATATATATATATATATAGCAGACGAAAACCGAAGAAAATAAAGGAAACATTGAATCCTTACCTAGTTTGAGGAGGATAGTCTCAGGGAAGGCTCGAAGGAGGCTCAAGAATAGGAAGAACTGGAAGGATGGAAGTGCAACAAGTTGTATATAAACTATATTATATATACTATATATAATATTTTAATTCCACTTCATGAAAAATAGTGGCCTACTCAGTTTATAAAATGACATAAGGTGTTGTTATTGTGGAATATAAGAGTGAGGAGAGACCAAACAATGTCATAGGCGTGGAAAAAAAGTGCAAGTGGGTATCAAAAAATGCACTGGTTCATTGCATGCGGGAGGAAGAAGACTCGAAGGATGAGAAAAATCATGAAAACAAACATATGGATCGGATTATATCTCTCCCAGATCCGACGGTTGGGGCGTGATGTAGAGATTTAAAAAGCACGGAAGGCCCAGATTAGATCATTTGTGATCTGATGGGTAAAGGTGATGCAATTATTTAAAATAACTCAGACGGTCACGATTAGATCTTGATAGATTAGACGGATCCCCAAAACACGGAGATATACTGTGGCTGCTAGGAATCGAGGACCGCACCGAAATAGATGGTTCTGATCACGCACGTATGGATTTAAAGTCGTGGATCTGATCCTGACCGATATCTTCTATCCCACATCAAAATAGAGGGGCTCTCGTGGATTCTTTATAAGCCCAAATCTCTGATCCATCACTCATATTACTCCACCTCTCCTCCCAGTACCACCCCGTATCAGGTTCTTCTATGGGTGCTCTTCTGCTCCCGCCCATGTCGTTGTGCCGCCCCACATGGTGTCGCTATGGTTCCTTGCACACTCACCTATGCCCAACCTTATATGTAATTATACCCCCTACGTGCTAGACATAGCATGCACCATGTGTGTGAACTACCCCTGGGCTATTACTAGGGGTAAAGGATGAGAATCCCATCAAGGATTTGAGGGCCCGCCCACAAGGTGGACCTCCACAACGTGGGGTACTCCCATAAATTTTAACAGACTAAGAATTTATTTTTTTAAAAATATAATTTTACATATATATTTATATAGGTATCTTCAAGATATGATTTCCCTATTATAAACTAAATATTTTTCTTTAGTTGTATAAATGAAAATGTTTTAAAACACTAAGTGATAAATTAATTTTTAATACATCATTAATAAAATATTATATTAGTATTATTAAAATAAAATTCATAGTTTTAATTTAAACAATAATAATGAAAACATATATAAAATCTTTTCCACACATTTGGAATATCTGAAGTGTATTTGAAACCAAACACTCATTTTGAAATCATTCTAACTGTATCTTAAAATATTAAATCTTTATCTTTTTGAAAAGTTTATAAATCAAGTTTAAAATTATAATTTCAATGAATACTTTAATTATTTTGGAAAAATAATTATTCCTAGGTTTTTTATATTAAAACACAAAAAGAGAAACTGCTATAATTATAGCTGTTAGAAACTCAACTGTCACCCGAAGGTAAACTGTCAAATTAAGTCCTCATAATACAATGCATTAGGGTGTTCTATATTCAAAACAACCTGGTGAAGAATGGTTCTCATTATACCATTGATGTTCAGTGTGATTCCAGTGGCTTTGGCCATACTGATGTTTATTGTGATAGATCCAAAATATCCTTACTATATGCATGAATTATTTTTTTTATTGGGTGGTCTCCCAATAATCCAAATAGTTATTTTAGTATGAAGTTTTGGTTACATGAATTTTATTAGTTTTGAAGCAATGTAATCAAATAAATTTTAATAAGAATGCCTTTTTATTTCTTATTGTTTTTTTCTAATAACATGAAAATTAAATAGAATAAAACCATAATATTATTATTAAAAGAGAAAAAAGTTTTGGGTCCTCACATTATCCCTACCTTAATAGGAATTGAATCCTCACAATTCATTTCATATAACCATGCTAAAAAGACTCTATGAATTTCTTCAGAACATCCCCCACCATGGAGGATCCTCAGGTGCGGTCAGCTGAATACCCAAATTGGTGTTCAATTATTCCACTTCATTTTCCCAAACACACCTCATACAGTAAGGGTTAAACTTTTTCATTGAGCACTTCGGCTTCTAGAGGGAGTCTCTAATAGTAGAATGTTCAAAGATGTATGATTGGAAAAACTCTCTAAGAACTCGCTAGAATTTCTCTTGTATGAGAATGTAAATGTCGTAGACATGGTCATAAAAAATGAAGCTCATAATTTGGTTCATGTAGGTTGTGAGAATATTCCCTTCAAAGGAAGCATCTTGAAACCTTTCCCTAGCTGTGAAGTTTTGGGATAAAGTGAAGAATAGAAAAATACATTCATGTTACTTTCCCCTTTGCCTAAACTCAACGACTTGGGCAGTGGCTATGCGGTGTTAGATATTTCCATTTCCTTGGCAGGAATAGAGAATGTCTAGACTAATCAACACCTCATAAAGATTTTTTCATTTTCATCATAGGTTTTTGAAGGGAAGGTATTCTTCCGCATACGTTCTGACCATAATGGTCTCTAGTACCTCAATGGTAAGAGATAAGATATGGGTTTGTCCTTCCATTTGAAAAAATATCATGAAATTCCAACCAATGAAACTCAACCAAAATAACAGACACTGAAAAGGATGGAAAAAGAAGAAACAAAAAGTTATATTTTCATAAAACAATTAGAAATCAACAACCATGACTAATGGTTTCCCCAGTTCCCGTTTGCATGGATCCTTTAAAAATTTCAAAACTCTCGATCTACCTTAACCAAATGAAACTCGATAAGTCTGGTTCAATCTCATGGGTACACTTATGGTGACTCCAGAGTGAGACATGAGGGGTGTAAAGTAGAGAAACATCAATGTGTACTTGATGTATATATAGAGAACGGAAGGCCTCAATTTCAAGGATTTTAAAGTCCATTACTTGATTGTAATGGCCATTGGACAAGATTTGACACATATATTCTTCATGGAGGTCACCCACTACTGGAGCTTATTGTAAATCCATGAGGGACTGACTGCCTTCTGTTGCAATGAAGAAACTAAGAAGACCCTCAAAGTACATTCCTTGATGTTCATATGATAGAAATTGAATTTTCATCATAAATAGGTGGTCAAAACCTACTCTTTAGTGGATTGAAATTACACAGGGAGAGTTTGACACGTCGTAGAGGTGTTTCCATGTCATAAAAATGTGTGCAAAATTTATAAAGTTGTTGTTGTTGGATATGGAAACTATGGTTTCTAGAGCCTCAATAGGAAGAGAAAAAATACTTGTATTTTCGTTTCCCATTTGAAAATTAAGAAACATCGTACTCTGTAATTCTTAAGTAAGAAAAAATTATCCAATTCTGGTTTTCTAGTGTTATATAAACTGACCCTCTAATACCAACTATCACAGCCCGACTTTAGAATACCCAGAGTCGGTGCTGCAAAACATGATTTCTATTTTTTTACAAGAAACATGCATTGATATTTTACACATCATGTTCCATATAAATGATCATTACGGTTCAGTTTTAGGGAAACCAGCCACTTCAAATATGCTTCTTTGGCCAATAATTGATACCTAAAAAATTTTATTTAAAAACGTAGGGTAAGCATTTAAATGCCAAGTAAGGTGTTTTAAAATTACATGATATACAAGTTATGACTTCTGAAAACATTTTTTTATAATTTCCCAGAAAAAATTTTCTTAAAGAATGATAAAACACATGTATCATAATATACATTTAGTTTAAGAATTATAAGGGAACATTTCATGGAATACTTCCAGAGTTAAAAGGATGAAAGATTTAATTATAAGCATGATCATTCAGAATAATAAGTAAAAGAAATTCTAAATATTTATGACATGCGAATATTCAAGTACAAAATTAATAACTACGAGTAATAAATAATCATAGTTTCACATAAATGTAAAAACATCAATTTCATCCTTTACTATTGTAAATCATACCCTAGCTAATAAATTTATGAGTGCGGAATAAAAAATAAACCAAAAGCTTTTATTTTATTCTGATTCTCATTAACATAATCTCTTTATCCAAGAATATTCTACTAATCCAATATTCTTTTGGTTAATTAAATTACATAGTCATAATGAGGAAAGTGCATAATGCGGGACTCCAACAAGGCCTTGGACAAGACGTCTAATGATGAAGGCTTCGGCCAAAATCCATAAATCATAAATTTTCAAGGCCTTGTTCGAAGACTGTAGTTTCTCTTATTAGACCCACCGATACACTGAGGGGCTGTAGTGGGCCCCACTAGACACTTTCATAATTCCAATGCCTTCCCAATTTCTATAAATCAAAGTTCTCATACCACTTTGATTTATTAAATTACCTATTACTTATCATTCTAAGTGTCAAATTTTCCTTGGTTTCTTATTTCACATTATTCAAAGTGTCCCATACCACCATGAATAATTTAATTTCTCATTTCATATTCATTAAAACTATCTAATACCAGTTTTAATAATTTAATTCTTAATTTCATAAAAGGCCATTTATTTAGAATTTACATAAACACAATAATTCATGTTTATAGGAGTTAATAACATTTCTATCAATGCATGAAAATGAATGACAATTCTGGTAGGCAACACATGTGTCAATAACTAAAGAACATTAAACTTTAGTTTATCACATAAAATGAAAATCCCTAAAATATACTTTATGAATGTAAACATTTTATATTCAATAATAAAATTCTAAAAATTAAGATAGTTGTCATTCATATTAAAAATTCATTCTAATAAATTGGCATATCTAACAAAATGGAACTTAATGATTGGAAACATTTATTGCGAAAGATTCAAATGCTTTATAAAAATAAATAGGTAATTTCATTATTCTAAAAATATTAGAAGGGTATACACTAGGGTAACTTTTGTTCTTGTATATATGCGTGTTAAAAATTAAATGAAAATATTTACAAAGTGTATACACATTATTTTCTCAACCAACACATGGTTTAATAAATTATCATAAACATTATACATCACACATACATAATTTAATCACCAAAAATTGGTTTTTATGAAAACTTAATTATTTTATGATCAAAACCCAAAGGTACATATGCATATAGTTATATATACATATATATGAGTATTGTACAAATGTATAATTCTTTATATATTAAAAAACTACTTAAACATTGAAACTGAAAATTAAGAGTCTTAATTTTGAGTATAATAGAAGTTTATCTAAACCTGTATAAATATATATATATATATATATAACTAATTATATAAAGTGTATATAAATGTTCTTAAATCAAATGTTTAATTACACTTGGATGTTTTTAAAACCGTTCGGATTATTAGTTATTCAAGGGTGTGTATAATGCAAATCATTTCATAAAATATAAAATGTTATTTATAATATATATATATAAATGTATAACCAAAAATACATGGTGTGTATAAGAGTCTTACACCAAACATTTATTGACCATTACACGTTTTGAGTTAATGAGGAACATTAGTAAAAGAGGGGATCATTAATTTTCAAAATGTTCCACTAAATATAGAATTTTTTTTATGAAATATGTATACATATACATATAAGGTTATGTATTTATTTCCATTTATGAAGAATCTCAAAACATCATACCTCACATGTATATAATGAATATCATACTTCATGTAATATAAAGAGCTCACAATATTAGAAGGAATCGGTATGCCTTATATCCAACTACATACATATAAAATTATATACATCTATATGTATATATATAAAAATCCAAAACTGAAGAAAAGCAAGGAAACATAGAATCCTTACCTTGTTTGAGGATGAGAGGCTCGTGTAAGGCTCGAAGGAGGCTCGAGAAGAGGAATAAATAGAAGGAAGGAAGTGAAAATATTTGTATATAAAATATATGATACTATTATATTAAATATTTTAATGTTGATTGTTGGAAAAAAAGGCCCTCTTAGTTTACAAAATGACCTAAGTTGTGGGTCTTGTGGAAGATGAGAGCGAGGAGGGACCAACCGATGTCATGGGCATGGAAAAACGGTGCAAGTGGGTGTGGAAAAAGGAACTAGTTCAGCGCATGTGGGAGGAAGAAGACGCCGCGAATGAGAAAAATATGGAAAATAAACGAAATGTTGGGATTAAATATCTCCCAGATCCATTGGTTGGGGTACGACGTGAAGATTTAAAATCGACGGATGACCCAGATTAGATCGTGTATGATCTGACGGCTCAAGGAGATGCAGTTATATAAAATAAATCATACAGTTATGATTATATCTTGAAAGATCAAACAACACACAAAAACAAATAGATATACTACGGCAGCTAGGAATCAAGTACTGGACTTAAATTAACGGCTCTGATCACGCGTGACGTGATATAACAGCCTGGATGCGATCCAGGAAGATTTTTTCCATCCCAAATCAAAATGTAGGGGCTTTATTGGCTTCTTTATAATCCCAGGACTCTGAACCATTGCTCATATTACTCCTCCTCCCCTCCTGGTACTTCCATGTACCAGGTTCTTCTACGGGCATGCTCCTACGCTCACCCATGCCATTGTGCCACCCCACACGGTGGTGCACGGTTCCTTGCACATTCACTTGTGCGAAACCTTAGGGGTGACTATTCACTCTGCATGCTAGAACTAGAATTCACCATGCGTGCAAACTACACCTCGGCTATTTCCAGGGGGTATAGGGTGAAAATCACATCATGGATTTGAGGAATTTCTTACAAGGTGGCCCTCAGCTAGGTGTAGTTCTCCCATAAATTTGAAAAAAGTAAAAAATTTATTATAAAAATAGGTTTACATATATATGCATACATGTATCTTAAAGATTTGGTTTTCTAATTATAACGTAAATATTTTCCTTAGTTGTGTAAATGCTAAAGCTTTAAAACACTAAGTGATAAATTAATGTTCAAGACATCAGTAAGAAAATATTATATTATAATTATAAAAATAAAATACATAGTTTTAATTAAAACATTAAGAATGAAAACATTTATAAAAGCTTTTCAACACATTTAAACTATCTAAAAAGTATTTTAATTCCAAACCCAATTTTGAAATCATACTAAGTGTATCTTAAAATAGTAAATCATTATCCATTTTAAAGATTATAAAAAGAGTTTAAAATTATAATTTCAATGCATAGTTTAATTATTTTGGAAAAATAATTATTCTTAGGTATTTTAAATTAAACCACAAAAGGGGAATATGCAGTAATTAAAGCCGTAGGAAACTCAATGGTCACTCTATGGGTGACATTTGAATTAAGGCCTCATAAAACCATGCATTTGGGTGCTCCATATTCAAAACAATCTAGTGAAACATGGTGCTCTTTATAGCACTAATGCTCAGTGTGGTTGTAGTGGCTCTAGCCATATTGATGTTTATTTTAATGGATCCAAATTATCTTCACTATATTCTTGGGTTCTTTTTTTTATTGGGTGGCCTCTAGGTAATCCTAATAAGGCTTTTAATATGTATTTTTGGTTAGTTTAATTTTTTTATTTTTGAAGTCATGTAATCAATTCTGTTTTAGTAAGAATGGCTTGTGTTTATTTCATATGTTTTGTTGGGATAAAATAAAAATTAAAAAGGATAAAACCATAATATTATTATAACTTGAGGTATATGTTTTGGGGAGCCATGGTGAAAGAGTCGTGTGAAGATATTTCTTTCATAAAGTGGTAATTAAAATTTGAGTTGCATGATTAAGGTACATATATGAGTTTGACCAAGTGAGTTCTTGGTACAAAAACACATGGACTTAAATTTCATGGAATAACTTCTTGTGAAAATTAGAAATGTTAATATCCCTTTCAAAAATAAATAATCTATGTTTATAAGACGTAGGGATATTTTTGGAAGATTTAATGTATCGTAAAAGTTAGTAGATTCATGACATTTTGAATGTTAAGTGAAGTTGTAAAGTTTCTCGACATAATTAATGTTTCATGAAAACAAAAACGTTTCATGAAAGTTTGTGATTTTCATGAACATATGGTATTGAACATATATTATAAGTGAGCAGTTACTTCCATGAGCATAAAATTAGGATGATGATGCAAGAAGGGTCTTTTATTAATCATGGAAAATCTTTAGGATTCTAATATATCGATGAATATGTAAACGTCTATAAACTATGAAATTAAATTCATCAACATAGTACACAGAGGTGACGAAGTGTAACTTGGTCTTTGATGGGGAGAATCCAAACCCAATAACTTTTTAAGTCAATGAACCTGTAATAGAGTGAAGTTTTCCAAATAATCGATTTCCACCAAACTAGTGAATATGATAAAATTTTGGTATGACTGACAAAATATTAGTGTATTATCCTTTGACTAGGCCTTTTTGGTGAACTAATTAAAAACAATTGTCCTTTAGATGTTAAATTTTCTTATAAATTGTTTTATTACTCCATAAAGTTGAGAGGAACGGGTAACCAAGAATGTCTAAACACAATTCCATCCAATGTGGAAACAAGGTCATAAATGAAATTCAATTATACTGCGTAGAAAAATTTGAATATTTCCATCACCATTATTAACACCCCTCCCCCAATAGTATGTATCTTTCTCTAATAACATTGTTGAAAAAAACATTTGTAAAATCATTTTAAATATTCCTTCAAAAATGAGAAGAATTATCTTTTTCTTTGGATAAATTTTAAAAAGGATAAGTAAAATGCTCCAGGAATAATGGTAATTGAATTATCATTGAAAAAGCCACGGAAACATGTAAAATAATATTTTTAATGAATAATGAAAATGATGGTTGCAAAATTTTTAAAATTGATAGATGTTAAAAAATATTTGTTTCACACTTTAGAAAGAAGTCAATTATATACTACAAATAAAACATATTAAAGATTTATTTTTCAAAAAAAATCAATGTAAAATATATTTGTAAATATCTTCAATAAAATAATTATAGTATATAAAATGACATTATTCCATCATTTTAAAGAACATGGATAAGGAAGAACAATATTCCCAACCTTAAAATTAGTTTGAAACATAAAAAATGAGTTTATAACATAAACCCGAGTCCAAATTGTTTTTCGTAAGCACTCTAAAATCATCTATAAAAAGTTTATAATTATTATAAATATATAATAGAATAATTTTTATACTTAAATTATATATATAATTCACTTATAATTTTCAATTACTCATTTTTTAGTAATTCTTAATTAAAATCAGTATTAAGAGTCAATTGTTCTATTTTCTGTGAATGTTTTGGTTCATAAATTCTGAATCTTACACCTTTGTCAGGGTTAAATCATATATAGAATCTTGTAAATATCATAAATATCATATTTATTTATTATATTAACTTTTAGAACCACAATTTTAATATGGTGATGGGAAATTAATAACATCATTTTGTGAAGGTGGTAGTCTATACATACTCATAGGTGATGTTTTTATATTTAAATTGGTAAAAATAAATGAAGGTAAATAATAATTTATATTTCCATAACTTTTAGTGTTTTAAAAATATCTTATATACTCTATAAATACATATATATACCCATCAATTAGATACAGTTGTGAAAAATGAAATACATCGCTACATGATGGTGGTATTCTGCCTGAACACACGAGTGATGCTTTCCATTAAAATTGGATATTGAAGCCGTATAAAATATTTGTTGCATCAACATAATATCCTTTTATTATATAAAATATACTGATTTCTATTTAAACTCTATTTTTTCTCACGGTATGACAATATTATGAAAATTACCTCAACAATATTAGAAAGATGAAGAGTCCCTAGATGATTCGAAGAAACTAGACTCGGCTAGCTTGTGCACACCACCCTTGTGCAACAAAATGCTCAACTATCCCCCTATGTGTCACTAAATGGATGGTCATACCTGCATTGGGTACCTGTTCCATGAACATATGTAGGGGACCCCATTCGATTAGGGTTTCCTATTTTCCATGAAATTGGAACCTGGGTAACCTTATTTTTACAAATGTAAAATTCATAGAATCCCCAAATCTTGGGTTATGTAGCCCCATGACCTTGGTCCTCAAAAGCCTTCCAGTAGATCTCTAAAACCTATGATAATATGGAACAAAGGCGGATAGGGAGATCAAATT
The DNA here is from genome assembly GCA_963277665.1 of Viscum album. Lineage (NCBI taxonomy): Eukaryota > Viridiplantae > Streptophyta > Magnoliopsida > Santalales > Viscaceae > Viscum > Viscum album. The sequence goes on along the minus strand of OY728130.1, from coordinate 426,580,241 downwards.
TTCTCTAGGGTCAAAACACAAATACATATACTTGAGGACCTCTTCCCTCCTATCTAAAAATAACTACCATGTAGGTTAGTTCCTTGACTAGAGACCTATGTGAGACCCTTCTAGGGACATGTATGGAGATTTGTGGTGCATAGGAAAAGGTACCACCCATGAGATTTTTCCCAAGTGGTCTATTATCCAAGGAACCTCCATAATGTGCATTCATATCACCATTCATGAAGAAATTATTTCTCCTTCCATAACCCACATTAATCACCTCCTATTCATCAAGCTAGGAACTACGCAAGACCCTTCTAAGCACTATTCTAATCAACCAATGACATGGATTCTTGTCTTTTAGATCCCTTGTTAGAGGGGGATAAATTAAAACATCCATTGAAGCCTCTTGACTTGAAACACATTAGTGAGAGGCACACAAGCATGTCTCCCATTTGGATAGGTATTTATTCAGATTAAGGTGTCATACAATTGTTCTTTATAATTGTTAGGTTCCTCAAGATGTAAGTGGATTTTCATTACCATGGTCACGAGTACCCTAAACCTGGGGTAGATTAAGGGAACTCCAAGTCACATATTCTAAGGTAAAGACCATCTCTTAACCTAGTTTCCTATCACGATATAGGCTTGTGGTTCCTAGTAGGGAGGGATAGAATCACTCTTACAGTAACCTTTGATGTGTGGGTTCTTAATCGCCTCCCTTTCCTAGGAACCGGTGTTAAGGTAATCCCTATGGATTAACCCACTTTTCTTTCTTATAGGACTTATAATTCTTCATTCATTCTTTATTCCCCAATTATATGGTCTATATTAATATGGGAAGTCATACATTACTATCCCAGATATAAGAACGAGAGGGAATGGGCACATCAAATCGATTTCTTCTTCTCCTACTGCTTCGGCCTCCTCAACTAATGGACGAAGGATCATGAGGTTTCTCAGATCTTCTTCTTCCTCTTGTTTCTCACATTAGATTATGAATCATATGGTCTTGGTAATTAGAAATGGTTTTGAAATCCATTCATTTAGATGCATGTCTACGTAGAGAACCTTTTCTTGTAACTTTATCTCTCCTTTCCTTAGAGGGCCTCTATAAGAATGGATCCTCAATGAAATGGATCCAACCATAGGTAATCCCTCTTGGAGTAATCCCCAAGTCATTTTTATAGTATGTATTACTTTTCTTCCTCTTCACATTCCTGGGTTATAGATAGATAGATCTTCATACGTGACTATCCTGATTACCAAAATATAAGATGAGATGGGCGCATTCAATGCCCTTTATCATTCCATTTGGGATCCAAACTTTGTCCACCAGCGAACAAAGTAGATCATGTGATCTTGAGATCAACTACATACTTTTTTTCTCATACTAATATTAACTCAATTGGGCTTACAAGTTAATATTGATCACAACATCTGCATCATCTCGAACCTCCAGTGGGATAACATGTTCGTGGTGATCACAACATCTGCATCATCCCAAACCTCCAATGGGCCTCCTATTTCATATAAGCCCCATTCATCTCCACCCAGAGAGCCTTATCCATATAATTAAGCCCTATCCTCTACCCAAATGGGCCTCTTATATGTTTTATTCATTGATACCAAGTATCAACATTCCAAGGGACATGTTGCCAATAAAGTAGAATATAATGGCCCTCCTCCATAGGTAAAACTCTCAACCAATAAAAAATACACAAGCTTTGCCTCTCAAAAAAACTGGGATATATAAGAAGCTTCCCTGAGGTCTAAACCTAACACACAAATTCACCATAATTTTCTCCCAACCACATCCTTGTTTGGGTCATATCCAACCGAGAGGGTCATTTTCTATTCTGGTCCCTTTCATCACTATCCATATTGGTTCATATCCCCAGAAATATTATTCCCCCCACTTTGGATATAATATCTCTTTAGGGTTCCTCTGGCCACATTGACATAATTCCCACACCATTCATGGATAGGAAACATTCACCTGGACATCCATATTTCATGACTTTAAAATGCATGGTTTATTCCTCAACAGATGACCTTAAAATGTATGATGTGTCCTATTAAGTGCACCCAAACTATCTGGGATCTAATTCCATTCGTGGGGATACGTAGGAATCCAAAATCATGTGTCTTATCCTAACATCAAAACAAATCATGTACCCCTAGATGATGATAAACAATAAATTTCCCCACTACATGGATTAAAACCAACTTCGTGACAATAAACAAAAAAATGAATCTCTAATCCATTTGTAAAATGGTACCATTAAAGTAGAACCACAGATACATACTGATGTCTCCATTGATGAAGAACCTCAGATACGTATAGGTTATTCTAATCACTACACATGATAATAATTTATTTCTACTTCAAGGGTGGATTAAATTATAAATTGAAATTAAGGAATTATTGAAAGGCATATCTAAATATATTAGAGAGACCTATAGTATGTAAAAATTCCCCAAAAATGGTTTAATGATTAAAAATTATCATCCTCTTGAATAATTTGAGTTCCTAAGTGTCATTTTTAATATTTCCCAATGATCATATACAATTTTAAAGTTGGTCCATGAGTCATCATGGATATAATAATAGTTGGTGTTTTATGGTTCTGTGAATAAAACCCATTGAAAACCATTCTAAAGGGATGTCGGTATATGTGTCTAATGTGAAGGTTATTCCACCAGCACCACAAAATGTAATTCCAACCACACATGGAATTTGGGGAGGAAAAAATGGTGAACCCAATGTGAATACTTAACTAAGATAATGGTGTCACCCACCTATCATTCCCCTTTTTCTCTCAAAATAGAAGCGGGATGGACAAGACAACAAATCATACATGTGTTCATTTTTTGAGATGAAACATTAAAATGTTTTCATGTTTATGTCTGTCGCTTATATTTCAGGCACATCAGATAATATCTCCAATCAATAAAAATGATGTCACATAGAATTTCACAAGAATATTACATTGATACTATTTGTGTTCTATCCTCATCCAAGCATAGGACACCATCACCAAACCAGCATCTCTAACGTGGGGTCTCAAACACATTAGTCTGGTATTATTGCCAGAATGGTACTATCTAGACCCTAGTGGATTTCAAATAGGACCTCAATTTCATGAAGCACCACCAGTCATCCACTAAGTGATTTTTAGCAGTCTATAAGTATATAGAGTTGTTCATCATATCCAATTATTTCAGGATCTTATCCCCATAACATAATAATAAGAACCTACCATATATAGGTAGGTAGAACATGAGGCCACGAATAACCTCTCTACCAAAAAACTAGGGTCCTTCAGAAGGAATCCTTATAGAAATCACTTCCACCAAAACCATGCAGTATTAAACCCTCAACATGATTAGGGTGTTCTCCTCAATAGTATAGCCTAAGTCATCCAGACTAGAGAATGAAATACAAATTTCCAAGGCAGTAACTTTTTAATAGGGATCAGGGCCATACCTCTTCCCCCTATAGATAAGATAACTAATAACATTCGGAAGAAAATTGATATTTGAAAAATACAACTAACTACATTAATTATGCCTTCTAGTAGAATTTTTTTGCAGCATTAAAATAATCCCACCAACAAAATTTGGTGGCACACAGCAAACATAAACCAACACATACCTACACTGAGATATCAAGCTAGTAAAATTCAGAAACTATCTTTGAGAAAGAAAAAACCCTTCCCACATCATCCAAACATACCAAAAGACTCATCAGGTAGTTTTTGAAGTATACTACTATCCAAATCTAGTAGTTCTCCATGAATAGAATCATTCACTAACTTACCTTGACCAAGCCTGTCAATAGTCTCATCTACCAGCACTCTTGGAAGCCTTCTAGAAATTTCAGTGACAAAAAGGGATAGACTCAAATATTTTCCCACACACTTGAGTACTAACACTATCCCCTAGTAGTAAATTGGGGAAAACATCATGCACACACCAATTCTCCAACTACATAATGTGCATATATTCTTGTTCCATATACTAAGGTTACTAATAACATCCTGACTGTGGTGAAACGGCAGGAGAATATTAAAGTCATAGGGATATACTTATTTTCACCCAGAGATATCTCACAAGAACACTTTTACTCCTTCTAAGGATATTATCTTCGATTTTGGATGGATCACCCCTTATTATCATTTCCCATATTCACGATTCACTCCTTATACTCCCTAATTGTTTCCTAATTCTCAATTTGTTCTCTCTTCTCGATGACCAAGGTTTCCTATTCTTTGTCTTCTTCTTAATTTTCCTTAAAAGTAATCCAGCTCTTCTCTGGTTTAACTAGTCCCATTTTAGTGTTTTTTTATTAGAAATTCTGGGATTTCTTATGCTCCCACCTCTTATATTATCTTATGAAACTTCATTCTAAACTCTTTCGGGGGTTAGAATAAAGTCACTTCAGTGGTTTGGGATTATGATGGTGTGAGTTCAGCAGAATCCCATTTGGATTTTTTTAACTCATCTACTCTTTATACCCATACTCTTATTCTTAATCTCATTCTGTTTATCATGATGGTGTTTTTGGTGGTTTTGGGATGGTTTTTTTGTAGTGATTCTGTGTCGGGGGCTCGACTCGGCTTCTGATGACTACTGACTTGGTATATAATTTAATCAGATGGTTTAGGGACGAATGTTTCTACTATTTCATCTTATTGACGATAATTTTTCCTTCAATACACTGTTTTTGATTTCTGATGGTGATCTCACTCTAATTTTTGTCTCTCTTGGCTCATCATAGATTTTTTCTATGTACTGATGGTTCTAAGTGATTCAAGGATTGTTGGGGAGGTCCTATAACTCATACTATACTCTTCCTTCTACGTCCACTACCCCTTTCTAGGTCAATTAGATGTGACGGTGTTAGAGGATTTTCTTGGATGTGTTTTTTCTAGTGATTGGTTATTTTAGAAGAAACTTCATCTCTTTGGTCTGATGGCATGTGGTGTTTCATTTTGGAGTTTTATGGTAGTGATAATGGACTTGAGTGTTGGTGAGGGACTTTATAATCTGTTTATCTCTTCTAAATGGTGTTGTGATAAGATAGAGATGAATACAATAGTGATTGGATGGTAATGACAATGGTGGGGAATCATTATGGAAGGTTTTTTTGATGTTGGTACTCATGGATTGAGGTCTCCTTGGGTGATATGATCATTATGTGTTTTTTGAATTTTGAACATTGTATTTACAATATTTTAAATTGTATCCCACATGTACTGATTTAGTAACCATTCAACCTAAAAGTGGTTATTATGAAAATAAAAAATAATGATTTCAAGTTCGTTAAAGGGAAATGCACAAATTTATGACCAAATCGTACAAAAATTCTAGTGTATCCCAACAGTGACAATAATGGAAGAGGGAAAGATACACCACTCTATCCATAAAAATAGGGTGAATCATCAGCATGTTACCAATGAGAAGACACCATCCTATTATCCCATCCTTGAGGGCCATGGGGAAAACTACCCTTGGATATACAAACAACTTGATTGAGTTCATACCCCCATTCCAAATAGTGTTAATCTACCTATTCCAAAGGACAATCAAAGGTAGGAAAAAACCCCTTACAAACATCCATAACTCTATCATAAAATTTCCAGCAGTAATACAGGATCTATTCAAAAAAGATTTCATACCTAAAAATCACATTCCAGAGTAAGTGTCCCTTGTTTCCCATAAGAAGGTCTCAAAAAATAAACCATAATAGGGATGTATAGAAAATGAACAGTCAATCTATGATCCTACTCAAATTAATTCTTGAGTCCTTAAATCCCTCAAATGTTTCTCTATGTAATATATATTTCCTACTCTCCCGTTATCCAATCATGGGGATAGTAGGAGTAATTATCAAGGTCCTCCCAAAATGATTCACCATAAAGTCTTACTTCATGTTCATAATCTGATTGATCTTGAGATCTCATCTCTTGATTTGAGTCACATTATCCCTCAATGAAGATAGAAGATCAAATAATGAGAGAGGAATCCCCTTATATTCATCCACCTGAAGGCCCCCTATTGTATATTTTTTATAATTCAACTTGTAGTTGGATGTTGTTCCATAATGGTAGTTCTACCCATTATGGAATTGGCTTCCAAAGTTCCCTCCACATTAGTGATTCACTTCGTAAAAATGGTCATTTCGTTGGCAATTTAATGATGAGAAACTCTTCATACCATGAGGCACTTGGGAAATTGAGTCTATTCAAGTCTGATGCCAGGTCATAAAAAAGTGAAATCCCTTCATATCTAGAAGATAGCTCAAGGTGATGGTCACTCTCCAACCCACCCGTAGATTACCTTTCTTTCAGCATAGAGGAGGATGTCCCCACAAATATCATTACTAATCATAAGTACATAGGAATGAATCTAATTTTCTAAAAACAGGTCAAGGATCCTATATAAAAAGATTAATAGTACAAATTGAACATGGGGAAAAATTCTAAAGGTGATTTTCCATTTATTTTCTGGCTATTAGCCACTCCCTAGTTCAGTATTCCAGAGGTGTTGTTTGGATATTTTGTGCACAAAATATGCCTCAATATATGGAACACTCTTATTCAATTTAGATATAAAATATAACCCTAATATGAGTATTAAAGATGCGTCAAGGGAATAGAAGGGATAAAATTCCAAATTTACTTAGAATCTCTCATGGCTTAACAATATACAAAATTGGGAAAATAATAAGAATCCCTTCAGTGCGCACACCTCATCACATTAAACGAATTATGTCAGTTGATTATAGATACCCCATCCACTGTTCATATTAGGGAATGTGTTTATAAATTATAATTTCATTTAAGTGTACTCCCCGATAAAAAAACTATCAAATATGGAATCATGTAATATCATATATCTAGACCGGCATCAATAAATTGACTCTATTCACAACATATTATATACCTAATAAAAATAGGTTCGGATAAAATATCACCAATGTCAATCCAAAAGAGGAAAATCAGTTGAAATATCATTGCATCATGTGTATAAAAATATTGAACACGATTCTCAATTAAGGTAAGTCAATCATCAAATAGCACAAATGTAAAATAATGTGAAACAGTTATTAAAATAAAATAGTTAAGGTGAAAACCTAATGATGCAACCTCCCAATGTTCGAACATGGCTATATAAAACTAATAAGGCAACCATGGTAGTAGAATCCATGGAAATCAAGGACAAACCCAAGCCTACAGGGTTGGAAAAATTTCAATACAACCTTTTAGGTAAATAAATCATGCCTGAATACTTCTATAAATAGATATAAAATAGCCCCTGTCTATAGGGATGGTGTCGTATTCTCCTCCTTAGTGAATGTTAGTCTTATCCTGAAAATTGGTAATACCACCGAGTGAATTAATCAAATTTTTCTCATACAATGATTCATTATATACATTGTTAATACACACGAACAAATTTTCTATAGATTCCATTTGGATCACCATCCCTCAAATGGGCCAAGAGAGCCAAAGAAGCAGAGAAAAAGACCACATCGAGAATGAAAAAAGGGTGGTATTTCAAAGAGACTGATGATGTTCCTGTAGTTAAGAACACAGTGGTGAATTTCATTAACAATATCCCTAAATATTTTATATAACATAATTCCAATACAGATGATTTGTAGGAAGAATTATTGGTTCATAATATAGTCCAAATCGAAACTATTGAATAATTTGTGTGTACCTAAAACTATTAGAATGGCCGAAATTTGGGTATTCCATCAAATCCCCCACCTTGACCTACTCAAGTAGCACCCAAAAACGAAAAAGGGATAAGTTAAGGTTTCACATTAATTACTCCTTGGAAATGATGGTCCCCTATACTATAGGAAAGGTTTCCTCAGAAAGGGAAAGAGATGAAAAAATTCAAAATACTGCATGAAGAAATATTATTAGTAAAAATACCTCCTTAATATGATCTCTAAATAGATTTTAAATTAAAAGAACCAATAGGAATTCCTTAATTAATATCATACAAAAAAATGGCCAAAATGTAGCTATAATATCCATTCACTATGGGGTAAAAACAACAAATATACGTAGATCCCATAACAGTAAATTTATAGATTACTTGATTGGGTAGATAGCCAAAACAAGGCCAGGTGCATCCTTATTGTCCAAACCCAATAGCTTTCCCATGAAATAATACTAGCAGGGACGCCATTGTTGCCCCTAACTATCATTTCATATATTCAATCTCCTACTCATCCAAACATTCCACAACAGATCATGAATACTATTAAGTCTCTGTCAATATGAGGGGAATATGTGGGTAATGGAGTGCACTGGTAAAAATAAAAAAGAGGCCTTATCCTGAGTGGGATGATATAACACTTCCCCAACCCAACTTTTGAAATGCTAAATTTAAAATTTTCAATGAATCAGGTGACCCAAAATAGTATTTGATGCATTTTGTATCCCTATATGAGCCCATGATTGGTACCAATGGACAAAAGCAGGTAGAGAAACCCAGGTGCTTCATGTATTCATTATAGTGACCAGCCTTTCTGTTGTATAGTATTTTTTCGTCTTGATCAATTACAGGATGTGAATATATCCATAGGAATATTTTATTTAAATTTCTCTCAACACTACAGAAGACAATAGACCTTGACCTCTCTAACTACAAAAAGTGGGGCAATGAGAAGTTTTTAAATTTCATCACTCAGTATAAGGGGTTTATATACTTCCTATTTCAATATCTGAGAATCTATGCAATGTGTTTCACACACTACTCATCCTTGTGAAATACATAGGATGGTTTCAAGATCTTGTCTCAATATATCAATGTATGGAAGACTCTATTGTACAAACCAAGGATATGGCCCAAGTAATTCCATATACTCAAGGAAATATAATTGAAAAATGCCTAGCTTCCACTATAACACTTATGTTGTCTCTAACACCTGATATAGCTCCCAAACTTGAACTATATCATATAGTTATGAATCCTAAGGTTAAAAAATTACCCACCTTGTTTAGAAGAAAAAATGGATAAGAGGATGAAATAGTATTAGGAGATGAAAAACAAGGTTTATTCTTTCTAAAATTACCAAGTACATGACTAATTCATCATGCATTAGGAAACCATTTCATAAAATTTTTAAAGCCCAAGAATCCATACTAGGAATGTGGAGAAGATCTCCCAAACTTCTTCCCATTCCATTAAGCATTGGGCAATTACATCCTAGAATTATTTGTTTTAAAATACTTCCTATTTAAGATTTTGGACTCTTGGAATGTGAATTTAGGAAATATGATCAATCAGAAATGTTTTAACCTCCAAAAAGATCTAGAACAACCGAAAATGACCTCATCTTCTCCTTCTATGGAATGGAAAACTCCATGGATAGATCAGTCATATAAAGGAAATTCTTCAAAATAATGACAATGGTAGAAGAAAACAAAAGAAAAAATAGGAATATGAACCTATACCAAGGCCAAAATTTATTTTATCTCTACTAGACTTCATGCCTTTAGTTTCAAGAACACTTGAACTTACCCCCGCCACCAAATGGAACCATAATAATCAACTCTCCTGACTGAGTCTTCATCAGATAAGGAGTTGATCATCAGTTCTATGAATATTATCCACATAATGGATCCCTTATTGGATGTTGAGGGTGACTATTAACCTATGTTCTGTAAATTCAATAAGAAAATTATGGGAAGATGCCACCAAATACAAGGATCAAAGGGAATATGTAGTCGTTCCAGAAGTCAATACTCTAGTCACATACCCACTCAGACTATATATATAGTTGAAATTCATGGGATAACCCTCCATCTAGCTCATCAAGAGAATGAAGGTTCACCCACAAAAGCCAGATTTTTCCCTGACTCAATCATTCTATGTGATTTACTAGTAGATAAATCCCTTCTTTATCATCATTGGAATGAAGGAAGACCTAGTTGACATTATTCACAAAGAATATCAGTACTCTAAACTCCTATTCCAAGGTCTGAATTGCCTATATCAAGATTATATGTTCCTAATGTTATTATAAAAGAGTGTCTGCTTGCTAGGAATCATAGTTATTTGGATCTGATGTAAGATATTTTATATTAGTTATCCCTTTTTCATCCATGTTCTTAGTCATGGTTTTTTTGATTGTATCAAAAGACCTTCAAGAAGCACTTATAGAGGCTTTTTCAGGCCCTGAAAAATTTCTGGTTGATGTTTCTATGACTGAATTACATCATCTAAATGTAGTTCCCAGATAATTACACATGATCATCTCTTTCATAGAATTGGACAAAGAAGTAATTATACAAGGACACATCAGAACTTTTTATGTATCTATAAAAATTAATAATTTTGATATTTGGTGAGTATTTATTGACAAAATGTTAGGTTTAAACCTCATTATGGACCCAAAACATCATCAACGGGGTTATAACAAGTCCCATATGTCCCCCTCATCACTAATTCTATAGGGTTATGAAATGTATGAGTAGAGGTCTCTTGATGATTTCAAGTACAAGACTTAGTTCTGGGATCTTGTGTCTCACTTAGGATTCCTAGATTTTCGGTAAGATACAACCTTTCTTATTTTTCTTGGATGGCCTTGGTTACATCCCTACACAACTATTCTAAGTGAGATAAAATATCCATGAACTGAGTATTAATCTTGAACTCATCGAGATTCCTCTTCTCACACTTGTCATAAACCTATAGCATTAGAGAATAGGGGGGAAATAGGACTTGTTGTAACCTAGTTGATGAATTTATAGGACTAGAATGAGGTTTAAACCAAATATATTATCAATAAATACTCATAAGACATAAATATTCTTTAATACATATAGATACATACAATGTTATGATGTTTCCTTGTATGGTGATAACACCCCAATTAATTCATGTGAATTATAATAAATAGATGTGGTATTCTACCAGCGGGGATAAAAGAAACCCATGATTGAAAATGTATCTCAAATAAATGCCTTGAATAGTTTGGAGATGACTCTATCTAATTCCATTAAGCATCTCAGTAGAGATTATGTGATGTTCATAAATCAAATTGATGAGATGGGTCTAATTTCATGTTCATTTTTAGTGACTTCTATGATATAAGTCATGGAAACTAAACTTAGCAGTTCTAGAGAAGTTTTCGACTCTCTAGAAAGTGATTAAAGAATGAGTAATAATCCCCTCATTACATCCCATTATATTTAAAAAATCAACATCTCATCATCTAGATAAGAAGTTCTTTTTTTCACCACATTTTAAAATATTAAATCCTCCACAGACTCAGAGAAAGATTCTTCATCGCATACTTCTCTTAAGATAATGGAAGAAGTGGAAGTGGAAAAGTAAGAGGAATATGAAGAGGAGGAGTATCTAAGGTGTGTCCCTCCATCATTTTCGGAAGGTTACTCTACTAATGTTTAAGAAATAAAAATAAATAAATCTGTGTACATCAGAAGATCAATGACCCAATTTGGTCAGTGTGGGAATGACATTCGAAGAACAAGGGGTACACACTTATTCTTAAAGAGAAATCAGGACAGTTTCACCTAGAATTAAACATAAATATAAATCCTTGACCTTGAGGTAGACACACATCAAATGGGATTTTCTGAATACCATCAGGGATACAATTAAGCAGTAATAAGGACACACCCATCTCAAGCCTCTAAAATGGAGTCTGAAGTGGTAAATATTATCAATTCTAACTTCATTTGAGAGGTTCAATATTAAAATTATTTCCCAACCTCATCCTATTAAAGAATATTAATGTGTATAATCATTGTTTTCATCAACCATAGAGATCATAACCATCATTCTCTAAATAATTATTTTCTAATCCTGATCATAGAACTATTAATCGATGCTATAGCTGTTTATCAAGAAATCTCCTCCATGGATGGCTTTTCGGGATACAACCTAATTCAATTGACCCTAGAATATGTGGAAGAAAAAACCTTCAGGGAATCTAAGGGAGTATTTTAATATCGTTTTAAGCCATTTTTTTTAAGAATTTTGGTGTGACATACCAATGTTTCATGTATATAATCTTCAAACACTTACTAGGAAAACTTTTGAATGAAAAATTAATGATCTTTTGGTTATGTCCTAATATAGGTATAACCATCTGGATGATCTTTGTACCATCTTCAAAAAACTACTATAGTATATCATGAAGATGAATTCCTTGAAATGAGCCTTCAGGGTAACCCTAGGAATGTTTTTGATATCTTTGTAATCAATCGCAGCATTGAAGTTAGCCCTAAGAAAACACAAGTTATCCTTATCATGTAACCTCCTCAAAACCTAAAAGATTTGAAAGGATATCATAGAAACTTGTCCTATATATAGTTCTCTATAGCTATCCTCATAGGAAAGTCTTTTCCCTTCACCATGTTGATGAATAAGGGGGTCACATATCAATGGAATGGATAATATCAATAAGAACTGGATGACCATAAGAAATATATCTTGACCTGACCAATGTTAATGTTGTTGATGAGGGAAATATTCTCATTATATATGCAGAAGACCTAGAGATATCACTAAGTTCTTTCCTTTCACAAAAAAATGACATTGGTAATGAAAATAGCCTCTATTATGTCAGTTGAACCATATTAATTGTAGAGACTCATTATTTGGATATTCAGAATAAAATTTGATCATTATTCCTCACAGTTCAAAATTTGAGCCACTACAAACATTACCACATGGTCCATTTGTTCTCTTATACTAATCCAATCAAATATATCCTCATCCATATTAAAATTATGGGATGTTTAGCAGGGTGGGATTTTATCTTGTAGCAGTTATATATATATTTTTCCCTAAAAATAACTGAATTTTTAGGATGTGGTATATTTTCTTGTAGAACAACCATCTACAAAAAGAATGTCGTTCAACATTGAAATTCCAAAAAATGATATCCCTTTTACTCTATATGGGGCCAAAATGTGGGAAATTTATTTTGATAGTGTATCCATGATCTCAATAGGTAAAAAAATGGGAGATCCTAATCTCAAAACTTTTAGGTTTGGAATTATAACCATCTCTACAGTAAAGGCAACTTTTCCTTAATCCTTTCTATTTTCAGAAGGATGTAATAATAATTAGACAAAACATTAGTCCATCATTGTAGACCCAGGGCAAGAATTATGAATACTAGTGGACCACCTAGATGTTAAAAGAGATTAATAGTTGGTAATTAAATAGATCAATGGGGATTACTCCATTAGAAAAGAAGATTTAATCCCCCTTACTTGAATATATCTAAGGGTTAGTGGCGGATTTGCCTTCAGAACTGACTAAGAATCATTTCCCATGATCACATAATTCCTAGTAAGATGCATTGGAAAATGTATATGTGGATTTGTAATTTCCAAAATGGGATTTAAAAATCATCAAAATTTTACATTCCCAAATATTCTTGCATTTTTCTCCACTCAGCGTGGAAGATATTGATGAAATTAGTAATTTTCTTGAACTGCATGGTCCAACCACTGGGTGGATGATACCCATAATAGGTTAGCTTCAAAATGTATTACCCCCATTGGATATATATTAAAAGGAGAAAGTGTGAGGGTATGAAACCGACTTCTCTCTTTATGACAACCAAAATCACCAGAAATACCCCTATAAATTCTACTTTTATAGTGTCCTTATTAGATATATCAATAAAAAAGGGACTTAAGATTTCCTAAAAGAAGTATATTAGGGATCATGTGGTTCCAAAAATTCATTGTGTCATCATTCCAATCAAATATGGAGGCTGGGGTGTTATTAGATCAATATGACACATGATTTATCAATCTGTACCAAAAAGTGAAATTCCTACTAAGTGAATGCCAAATTCATCCATCAACCTCTGGAGTTTCTAAAAATATAAAAATACTCTTGTACATTCACCATATAGGGAATGGATATCATAGAACCATATCCTCCTACAACATCCATGTATTTTAAGAAAATTCTTACTACAACCAATTTATCCTCCTAATGGGATGCAGTAGTACCCATCAAAGAAGTCAAGGCCAAATTCATTTTCTTATTCATGAAATCCAATATCATTAATAGATTTAGTGTCCCTATTATAATATTTATGGAAAATGGAACCAATTTCTATTCCAATGAGCTGGAGAAGTTGAACATGGAGTATAATATCAAATCTAACCAATCATCCCGACAATCATGCAAAAACGGATAGATTGAGGCCACCAAAAAGACCTTATCTAACATTATTAAAAAGATGGTGGATAAACATAAAAAAAATATCCTGAAAAAAATCATTCATTACTTATGGTTGTACCAGACTATAACTCATATATCCACATAGTGAACCCTGTATTCACTTGTGTATGGGACAGAAGTATTCATTCCCATTGAGGTCCAATTTCCATCACTCTGTGTTTCCATATATGATCAGATATCCATAGTAGAGAAATCCCAAAAACAAATGGATAAACTGAAGTTACTCATGGATAGAATATTTCACACCATGAATCATATGTATTACCATTAGAATCTGGAAGTGTGATATTTTAACAAGAATTTCATCCTTCATTCGTTCTTTTAAAGATAATTGGTGTGGTTCCTTATGACTCCAATGATACCAGTAATGAAACTAGTAAATCTCGATCTAATTTGGTAAGGGACTTATTCTATACACAAGGTCCACTCTAACATATCTTGTTCCTTTATCTCGATGGATGGATGTATTATTACATATCCTACGCATTAATGTTTTCGCAAAAATCACTTCATGTGAAAAAAGAGTGATATGTCATTACTGCACATTGTTAAAATGAATAGTTGGTCTTTGTCACATTACCTTTAAAAGCATGGAATATCGTCCATGTCGTAAGATGATAAATTCCATGACACCAATATCCTTACTGTATGACATTAAACTACATGGAATCGTGGTCATGTATTTAAGAACATAAAGGGTACACAATATAGTGCTATTCATATGAATCAAAAATTGAATGCATCGTAGTCAGAGAAATATGACTTTAAAAAATATTTCCCAACATCCTAGTCATAAGATGTTAATCTTTATAACAACATATTATTTTGATGATGTAAATCTTCATGGTTCACACCCCTTTGGCATGATGTGGAACTATATAGAATGTCATTATATGTTTAAGAAGATCAAAATCATTAGTGTTGGTGATCCCACTATGACTTTATTCAAGAACTATGAGTGGATTAATTATTATTATGGTGAGATATGTGGAGACACCCAGAACTATAACCTTTGGTCTATCCGAAAAAAAAATAAAATGACCTCATCACTGTGTACAGGTCAAACCTACACATGGAACCTTTAAAAACTACATGTCACATGATTATGATTCTATTTGAGATATGCAATGAGACATAGACATTATTTATTAGGCCGAGACATCATTCTTGACAATAAAAAAGTCTTATTCTCCACACATCAAAACCTAATTTATGTGGGAAATAATTTTTCAAGAACTACTTAAGGACTGATTCCTACTATCATAGGATATGAAGTGAATGCCATATTTCCATTATTATTCCCTCCCATAACATTATGACTCTTTTAAATCAATTCACCTTCATCCTCAATGCATTATATTAAACTATATGATATTCTAGAACAACGTACATCTTGAATTTCATTTAATAAAAAAATTGGGGCACCTCGATCCAATATCTTTGTCCAACCATTACATGACATAAAGTTCTCCTTTCCACTCCTTGATTAAATCTACCTGGTAAAAAACATTTTACATTACTTTTTTCTCATACTGATCATAGATCATGTGATATTATGAATTTGGGTAAGGTTCTCCCCCACAAAAAAATAATATTAGTTTATGATAATGTTATCATGGTCCTAGATGAAAGGAATTAAAAGGCACACCATGGATCCTTTTCTCATGATATTAAACTACATGTTTTTTTTCCATTATGTGGAATATAAATTCGCATAACTATGGAAATCACCTAATAGGGCTACTATGTTTAGTGTTGGTCACCCACCACACCTCCATTCCAAAATTTTGTCTCGATTAGGTCTAATTTCAATGGGATATATAGAAACACCGAGGCTATATGACTTGGGCCGAAAAAAAGGGTAAATAAAAATGGACCATGTTCTATGTGTTGACTTTAGGATTCATCATTTGGCATTCCATTATGGAAAAAAAAAATTATCCTCCTATAAATACGAAAAATATATGTGTACTCCACAATTCCTGACCAATATGGACCCAAATTCTTTCCCTATGCTCAGACATTTTCACTACAAACATCACACTCCTTCAGAGGTCGCATTACTCTGGTAAATAGTGTCTTGGTTTCCATCACTATGCATATCCTCTCCACTCTTAAGGTCCCTAAGAGTGTGGTGGTCATCCTGGAAAAGATAATGGTGTCCTTCATATGGGATGGGCAACTGGAAGGTAGGCATCATTGGGCCTCGGGGAAACGGATGGTCAGATCCTTATCATAAGGAGGCATCAATATAAGAAGTTTATCCTCAACCATCTAAGGGTTACATGCGAAGATGTCATGGGAAGCTCTGTAGGGTAGGTCTCAGCGGGGAAGAACAATGCAGGGTGTGTATGGTATGAATGGGAATACCCAAAGGAGTCGGCCTTTTAGAATCTGGAAACTGATTTACCCTTATCTAGAGGATATATAGTAGCATTCTTGCTGGATCGTGGGAAAGGGAGATATTAACTTCTGGAAACAAGAGTGGGGGTGGTTAAGCTATTGTTCCAGGGCTGTCCTTCCCAATACATATCCTTTTTGGAGGCAAGTAGTCACCCCTTATTTGCGCAGGCTATTCTGGATGAGTGTCAATTAGAGGTTTTCAACAATATTATCTCCAATGATGAGGAGGTTAAACTGGTTTTCACTGGTTCTGCGATGGGTTCTTTATCCATCAATGACTATGGTCGGGTAGCACGGGTCACCTTGGGGAATGATATTTGGGGGGAGGTTTTGTGGTTCAAGGGAATTCCTTCCAGATTTAATTTTTTTGGTATAGAGAATGAGGTATAGGTCCTTACCTACGAATTAGAACTTGCAGTGAATGGGAGTTAATATGGCCTCAAGGTGTTGGTCTTGTAGGTCCGCCAAGCAGGAGACGGTGGGGCATATCTTTTATGACAGTGAGGGGGCTAGAAGTGTCTGCTAGACCTTCGGGTCCTTCTTTGGGTGGAGGGGTCTTGAAGGGAGGAGTGATGATTTTTTCAGTTCCTTGTTTAGGGGAGCTGGGAACCATGGAGCTGAAAGAAAATCCCGGACAATCATTTTAATTGCAAGATGCTAGACGATTTGGAAGGAAAGGAACAACAGGTGGCACAACAACTTCTCGGGATCATTGGTCAGTATTCTGTTCAAGATGAAGAATAATTTTCTGGATCTGAGAAGGCTGTGTCCTGAGAGCTGTGATGCACCATTGGTGCGCACAATCACATCCAACATTCCTACTGTGTCCCGAGAGGTATCTCCAAGATAGGGTCATTGGGCTCACTGTAACCCTCCAAGCAAGGGGCTTAAGCTCAACACGGATGGGTCGGTGATCCAAGGGGAGATTCATGGTGGGGGCATCATCCATGACCAATCAGGGCCTGTCATAGTTGCGTTCACTAGGTGGCTCGGGATAGGTGACATGCTCCAGGAAGAGGCCCTGGCTTTTTCTACTGGTTTACATATGTGCATGCTCAGGTGGTTTCATCTGGGTCGGGCAGATACAAACTCCAAATTTCTATATAACATGCTACAGGGAAATGGAAGGATCTCAGGGGCTATTACTTACATGGTTAGGCAGTGAAATTTGCTTCTGGAGGTTCACACGGAGGTCTCTCATATCTGGCGGGAGGGTAATATGGTGGATGTCTTTTT
This sequence comes from Viscum album, assembly GCA_963277665.1. NCBI lineage: Eukaryota > Viridiplantae > Streptophyta > Magnoliopsida > Santalales > Viscaceae > Viscum > Viscum album. The sequence continues at coordinate 426,562,352 of OY728130.1, read as the reverse complement.
AGCGTCTCTAGCTACTCTTGATCAAAGTATGTTTTCCTTCACTGACTTGGGTTCATTTTATAGTTAGGGGTTGCGTTTTTTTTTCAATGATGTGATGGGATTGCATTAATTTAGACCACCATAAGGCGGTTTGTTTCTTATGGTTTGTGTTTTAGTATCAATTAAAATGGTATTTTCAGTCAGTAAGACACCCAAGTTGGATATTCATAAGTTTCCCACCAAATTTTAGGTCCCTTCAACCCAAGGATTCCATTCTTTGACTATGTTGTATCACTCCCTAGTTTTTTTTCATATATTAAACCACAAAAAGGGTTTTTCCACAATGACATACTTATCTTTAGAATAAGCCTATTCTATCTCCATAATCCCAAATGAAATTGGTTTCCTGTGTCACCTCTCCTTGCATGAGATATCCCATGATCTTGGTATACCGTTTTCCTCCCTCACATTCAATGTATACATTAACATCATTGGATGGATAATCCTCATACGACTCATATTTTCCATAATATTATGGTCTTTGTCATAAAACCAAAAAATAAAAGACGCCATATCATCCTTGTCGCATGATCATAAACAACACAATTCTTCCTTCCCGCATGACATTAAACTGCTTGACCTTCCAAGAACATCACATGACTTGATTAAAATTAAATTGATATATGTAGTTACACATAAATCCTACACCATGGGCCCAAATTTAAGAAAAAAATTCCCCTTCCTTGCATGTGGGTCAGACCTAATTAAGGAAACATTTACCTCCATTACCAAGTGATTTTGGTATGGAAAAATGACTCGTACTCACATACTTTATATACACTAGCTAAAATCCATGTATATAGAGAACTAAATAAACCCGATATTTCAATGGTCATTTTCAATAGAATATATAATAACCAGGTACACCAATTCCTTGATAGTGTTGTTTTATACACCAGTTGGATTTTCATAAATTTTCCCACAAACATGCAGGTCAACTATAGGATGCCATTTTTTATATATTTTGTAACACTCCCTAGTATGAATTACATAAAGTCACCCAAAAAATGTGTTTTTAACCAATGGAATATTTTTATTTAAGAGAATACTCTTATATATCAATTAGGTCCAAATATATTATCCTTTCTTGCATAATTATCACATCCCACTTATCGGATTTAGAAACTCCCAGATTAGATCTAACAACTTTACCCCAAATATCCTTGTGAATGGTGGGACATTCTCAATTCCTTCAACATAAAACTAAAAAATATTAATATTTCCTTCAATTCTAAAAGAAAATTAAATTACAGTCGTTGATTTTCTTTCTGTATGAATTTAAACTATATACTAAAAATTTCTTCTCACCAGATGTTAATGTGTGAAAAAATCCATCACCATAAAACATTAAATAGATTGATTTATGCCCTAGTCATTTTACATTAAACTACATGATGCCTCATCGTTTTTTAGAGATTGTCTTTCTCCCTAAAATCAGATATTTTACATAACATACCATCCTTTAAACATTCCAAATTTGTGGGGAAGTGTTTTCCCATTCATGTCCAATTCCAATATAGATACTCTCTTCATTCTCATACACCATCCCTTGGAAAACCACCCTTCATGGTCTTAAAAAATATGGATCTTTACAATCTCCCTGACCATTGTTAGTATAATGTTGAAATTACTAGGGAATCTATTGTGTTGAATATGTTGTAACACATCCTAGTTGGATTTGTATATATTTTCCTAGAAAATTTTAGGCCCCTTTATTTGGTGGATTCCGCTGTTTGATTATGTTGTAACATGCCCCATTTTTCATTTCCTAATGTATCCCGCAAAAAGGTTTTTTCAACAGGTGGCATATTCTTCCTTAGGAATTATCCTCTCTATTCCCATTGGCACCAAAAATATTATACTAGAAACCACTTTCAATGATTGTTCTATAGTCTTTCCTAAAATACATGTTTCTAATCATGTTTTAGATTCAAGAATAAAACATTATGACTCAAATTTCCTCATAATATATTTAATGATTTTTAGAAAAATCATGTCTAACATGATTATCTTCAATAATCATTCCAAAACTCTTAGCCAACCCTATTTGACCTAAAACACCAGTCATTTTTTGTCTGACTCGCACAACATTAGTCTACCCACAAAAAAAGACACAATACTTTCCAGGTTTAAATATCACAAAGGGCGCCATGGGTAAAATTTGAGTCTTAGCTCGCAATAACTATGAACTAGATGTTTTAGGCAGGAATAGAGAAATAAATAGTTAAAAGGTATAAATATTGAGAGGATGAAAACCCAAAAATTGAAGCATTAGAAAATTCCAAGTCTCGCATTCTTATTCAAATTTATCTTTGAATTAGAAATAATAAATTAAGGATATGACACAAAATATACAATGTTTATTTAGTTTTTCATATGCCCCTAACAACTATTGAATAATGATCATGAGGCCCCATGGCTTAGGAAAATATTTTAGAGAACTCCCTCACTCTTATTATTATAAACATAACATCATAATGATCACTTAAAATTGTCATTTTACATGTTTTGATATGATTACAATGAAGGATGAAATTTATGAATATATAATTAGAAGAGAAATAACTTATTATTCATCTTCGTGAATACATGGGAGCTTCTAAAAATAAATGTCTCTCTTTCATGTTTTAAAAATTATCCTCAACATAGGCATTGAGTTGCTGGACTAAATCCTAATCATTTTTTAAAGTTTTCCAAAACCTGTCTAATTATATAGAAGCATCCTCCTCATCATTATGGATCTTTGCCTACTCTACAACAACAAAATATATTCTTTCTACCATGTTCCCTTCCAAGGATCAGGAGATTCAGACTATCTCTTCCAAGAAAACACTTAATTCATATTGAAAGTACACTATTTTGTGAGATTTCTCATAACAAAAATTTTGATAATCCTCCACCCCCTTGGTATGGCGAGTTCATCTTGGGATATGATAGCTTTTAGATCCTTAAATTTATTTACTATATATAGTTATACTTTCAATCGTATTTGATCATCCTATAAATAAGACATGATTAACATCACCATGTGATGTATCATGAAGTAATAAAATCATCCATATTTCTAAAATGGAGAACTTATATGGATGTCAGTGAGTTTGAAAAGGTAGATCAGAAAGAGGAATCATAGATATTATCTTCCAGATGTACCAACCAATAATATGATGTTTAGTATGAGGATCATCTTCTATCTCTAATTCGAACTCAGAGGTGCTCTTGGAGGGATAGATGTATTCAAGGATTATTTCCCTTAATGATTTACCTTATTCTTCTCCCTCAAAGATAGCCTCAATTTCACCTATTATTTTTGTTTGAACTGGATTAGAAGCCCCCATATATGGATCCTCATTCAAAATTGATGGAACTAAGTAGTATGTGAAACCCCCCCCCCATCAACATCAGGTGTTCACTATACATTAAAGGCGGTGATGAAACCAAATTGGTAAATAACACTTACCCACTTTTGGATCAACTGTTGGGATTAATACCTCCCTAATACTCCCTATCTTAGTTCTCAAGGCATAGACCTACTGATGGGGAGTTTCCTCATAGGATTTCTCATAAACCAGGATCTGGGGATATCAATAATCTCCCCGTTCAAAAATCTCAGATGTCCCTTCCTCAGAAGAGGGACTATGATGGACTTGGATATCTTTTTCGTGAATTTCCTTGGACACATTATCTATTGAAAAAGTTATACAGGCTGTACTCTGATGTGAGACATAAAATAAAGAGGTGCCGATTTTATTTAATAAAAAGAATACAAGAAAGATAAAACCCATGTACATCCAATAAACTATTTAATTCTAAAAATTCCTCTAGATATCTGATGATATTAATGTTGTTTAACATATCCTCAAGGTATGTTAATTCACATATTGTTTTAAAATATAATTCCTCTCATCTCACTTCATCCTCAACAGTAGGGTATCCAAGATATAAGTATTAAGACCCAAATTGTATCCACCGTCAATTCCTTCTACCAAACCCTTAGTAGTATTTCCATTATCTAACCATTTGGAGTCAGGGTTAGCACCTAAATCTTTATTAGATTTCATGAGATTCTTGTCATCCCCTTAAGGAGGGACAATAGTATTGACATTGACTATTGTCGGGTCCTCTAGTGTAGAAAAAAAAATATTTTAAATATCATGAGGTGATAAAAGTTATAGAAAGCATAGGACTCCTTATAGTTTCCATCTAACATTACCATGGACCTCTCCCCCCTCTACATGAATAGGGGAATACACAGCTTCATCTCTTGACACTTCATCCATAAGGAGGATGGATTCATTAGCAAAGCTATGTGCCACCTTTAGAGTGTTCCCCCCACCCAATACTTGATAGTACATTGTAGGATCCCTTGAGGGAAGAATTCAATATATATTTGTTAAAATATGACCATGATTAAAATAGTATTCCAATAATGTCATGAGATTGAATGACAACACAAAAACACACTATGGTGCATTTGTCGATCCAACATTACTTCCACTTTCACATCCTATCATGGGAAGATTAGGGGGACATATAAGACCCTTTAGTAATAAGAAATTGAGTTGGAATTCAATGTATTACCCATTCCATTTACTCCAACATCTTTCTCTAACATGGGGATAGTTCCATGGAACTAGAAGACACGTCCACTACCCTGATGGGGGATCCTGTGGGCCCATACCTTAGTGACTTGAGAACATTACCTACAGGATATTATTTTTCTTATTCTCCTCAAAACTAAAATATAGATCCCTTGATAATTAATTATGGTGGATTAAATTGAAATGAGAAGAAATGAGAAGAGAGGTATATAGATGTAGGGCCAAAAAATCATCCCATTATTCTTAAGTGTGTCCATATACCCTGTCATGTTCTCCCCAATGCAACATGTAGATACTCACATTGTGGATGAGATCTAATAATTGGTTTCATATATCAATATCCCTAGCTCCCAAACATATTTTTCCTCCATGGATAAAGCACTATCAGGGTGGTGATTGGATGATTCTTGTATATCTCCTAGCTTTGGGATTTTTATTTCAACCTGGAGAAATACAAATATGTTTTTGATTTCATAGATTTGATCCTATTTTCCTGAATTTATATGTGTCTCACGCAACATGGATGTAATTTGGTCGGTTGTGAGGAAGACCTAGCACCTTTTATCTTGGAAGCCTTTAAATTCCTCTTTGTTCTCATAGAAGACTATTTTATTAAAACCTGAGTCTACACCCATTGACAATGAATAAACCACCTTGTTGAATAATATGTGTTTTTCTCAACCCTGGTCTGCTTGATGTCCTTTGACTGAGATCACCTTGAAGACTTCAGAGCTTCAGTGTTGTCACCTTTGGTTTGAACCAATCAACTGCTCCTTCCATGATTAACAGTAGTTGTGGTTGAGGACTAGTGAACATATTTTGTTACTAACCATTCAATATATGAAGAGTTCCATGTACTGGAAAACCCAGGAACCAGCCTAATTGATGTATATGATGGAGCTCAAGTGATTAAATTTTTGGACACCTTTATGTCCATTCAGATCATGAGTTGTTTGGACACCATTGGGGGGTTTTCTTGCCTAACATGTCTGGGGGAATTACACATGACTAATTTAGAAACATGAAGTAGCAGGTAAATTGACATGGATTATAGGCCTCAAAAATGATCTCAATGACAATGTGATCCACCAATACACTATCTCTGAATACCATCATGAATTCCCTCAATTATGTATTATATTTTCCATAATCAGTGAATTTTCTAGCCGATGGATAACCATAGGGGAATAAAATAAAATCTTTTTATACGTTTATCATCCTTAGAACTTCACTACAATTTAGTGTTAAAGACTAAATCCTATAGATATCATGAAAAAATGGGCAGAACTCACCTCCAAGGACTATATCCCAACTTAACATAGCATAATAACTGAATTGTGATACAAAACATCTCCCATAGCACTTCAAATGGACCTGAAATTATTAATAGGTCCTTCCCATTATACATATATAGAAAACTCCTATAGATTATCACCAGGATAGGGGAACCCAACCCTTTATGAATCACATATTCTAATTTAACTACTATAACAAAATTCCCTTTTTATCATGTTTCCATGGGATTCATGGACCAATAATAGGTATATATTCCACTACATTTTTTAGCAAGCCTTTTAGTAAGGTTTTCGCGTTATCTTCAGAATTGATATTGCAAAATCAATGGGTATACTATCCATCACCAAGTTAGGATAGAATTTTCCAATAGAAACATGGTTTTCCAAGGTGGGGCATCCCATAGGATGTTGTTAGATGGGAACCTCAAATTCTGTCTTCATAAAATCCTTCATCCATTTCCCAATATGGATGTTTCCACCTTTAATGAGGGTATTAGTCTTGTGCCTTTTGAGCTATCTTAAAAATCATGTGAGCTAAAGGAGGAATCATATTGAAATCATCCCAAATTGTATTTAATGGGATAATCTCATCATACATATCTCCAAGGATAGTATCTACAAAAATAATATATGTGTCTCACAATCTAAAGATGACTTCGCAGAGCATTAGATGGAATGAGTTTGTCTGAGGACTCCATCAGCTCAACATTTTAGAGATAATTTCTAGATTATTGTAGACACAAGACTTCCCCACCCAAATATCCTCACAAATGATGACATCTAGAATATCCTTCCTAAACTCTACACTAGTATTCCACACCCAGTATTCCCACAGCCATTGAAGCATGACTCCTCCTCAAGGGAATAAGTCTCAGTTATCCTTCCAACCTTATGACTAGCCTTCCCTTCAAGTGTTGAAGGTTGACTCATAATAGTGATTCTTGGACTCCAATTTATGAGACTTAAAATATGAGGTGAAGTGGTTTTGATGCATAAATTAGGATGTAGGAACCATTCTTTGTTGGATATAGACACCCATAGAGAAGACATTAGCAGTATAAAAATTTTTATTCTTTCTGAATCAATACTTCAGAAAAAAAACTCTAAGCCTTCGGGATGAGAGAATCTCTTATAACCATGTCATCATATAAAAGAAATTATTCAATTCATATATATTCTTATTTATACTATATAAAATAATTTTCCAAATATAGGGGATTGGATTCAACCAAGTCATATTAATTTATCCCACTTTCCTTGATCATGTCTAATGAACTTGTACTAGAATTCTCAAGATATGATGTCAAGGAACCCACTGAAAACCTAAAAGAAGGCATCTGGTTTTCCCATTAAGTGGAAATTTTAATCCAAAAAAGTTTAAAAAAATTGTTGAAGTATTATCCTTTGATAAAGATACTCAATTGTGTCCTTTGTTGATATTCTTTGATAACGTCCTCTGTATAGGCCCATAGATGATGTAATCTTGTGAAATCTCCATGATAAGGCAGTCTCATGTGGAATTATAGATCAAGTGGTTGTACATTGTACATATTTGATGGAATTATTTAGGATAACTACTCAAAACAACATGTGTGGTATGAATAAGAGGATGATCATCATGACTAGAGAAAGAGTTTCATGTTCCGGAGAAAGAAATTAGGGAATGGGGTCAGTGGTATTTAGAGACACTGCCAACCTTCTCATCAAACCTACACCATGGTAATGTGGATAAGACATTCACACTAGGCCTACATTGTAAACCTACATGGGTACCCATTTCAGTAGACCTTCACCACCTTCGTAGTCATTTCCACCCTTTAAATCAATATTAGACCCCTTATTTCGATAAGATCAAGTCCTGAGGGTAGGGGGTTGACACTCCTTTTTAGCACATGGTATAGAAATATTATGAAGAGTGCCTAAAGTGTGTTCTAAAAATTGATATCCATAAGAATAATAAAAGGGACATGCCTTAGATTTCCTTCACACATCACCCCTGCGCACCATAAGGATCATGTATTTATTGTTGTGACACTGAAAGGTTGGACACACCTGCACCGGGTACCTACACCAAGTACCTATGAAATTGACCTATGTAAGGAAACTATTTCAACTAGGGTATGGTATTTTAAAATAAATCCTACCCTATATCTCCACATTTTGAAAACTAAAAAATCTCTAGAATCCCCAAATCTCTAGTCATGTAGACCCTTTGCACAGGTCCTCAAACATCCCTCTAGAAGCTTTGAAAAACCTGAGAGAAGAGGGAAATAAGGGGGATATGGATATTAAATTTACTATAACTTCTGAAATTACAAGGTACCCAAATGATTACCACTTCCCCCAAGTCAAAAAATACATTCACAAAGGTCCTTTCCATTACCATGGTCTTATTATATACCCTTCCAATGACACCTAAGGAGACCCATGGTTCCTAGTCTAAAGCCCCATCCAAGTGATGTTGACCAGGCAGTCTATTTCTGAAGGCACCACTATATCATCTAGGAATATTCCCTACATGAATTATTTCTAGCTCCACCTATTTCCTAAGTGTATAACCTCATTTTGATCAATTCATGACCTACTTGAGACCCTTTTGAGCCTTATTCTATGCCACTAATGGTAGGGCTTCTCTTCATTTGGATCCCACTTATGAGGGGGACTAAATTGAAACCTCAAAAAAAGGCTACATACATTAAAAATAATGGTGATAGTAACAACATCATGTATCCTATTTGGATATGAGTTCCTTTGTTAAGACGTGTCCTACACTTGTCATACCTTCTAGATATGGTCCTTGGGGTGCCTATTGATATGTATCCTCTTGGACATGAGGACTCTGAATGTGGGGGGAGTGTTAGGGAAATCCCAATCTAGAATAATAGAGTTATGTCTATGTAATTCACTAGTTGTATATAAGACTAGGGACCTCTTGTTGGAATCAGGGAGGGAGAGAATCACACTTTTCCTTCCAATTGATTTGTAGTGTCTTATTCTCCACTCTTCCCCATGAACCAATTTCTATGGAATCCATCTTGGAGTAATCCTCTATCCATTATTGCGTGATCTCGAAAGTTTTATTTCATCCAACTTCTCCATTCCCATAGGCTATGTCCATATGGGTTGTCAAACATCACTATATAGGATACAACGATCGTAGGGAACTTTCACATCAAAGAACATTCTTCTTCACTTGTCACCCCGACCTCTTCCACCAGTGAACAGAGGATCGTGTGGTTTTTTGTGTCTCATGATCCATTTTTTCTCTCACATTCTATCATGCCTCGTATGGGATTAGAGGTTATCTATGATATTGACATTCATACGGTCAAATTTATATCTCAGTAGAGAACCTTTTTTTATCTTCCTATCCCCTTTTCTTGGAGGAAACCAAAGGTGTGGGTCCTCAAATCCATGTATAAAACCCTAGATAATCCCTCATGGAGTAATCCCCTAGTTTTTCGTGGGTTGAGGAACTCTTTATCCTCTTCACCTTTCCAGGAAATATCTAAATATATCGTCATATGTGACTATCATGGTTACCAAAATAAAATAGGATACAGGCACATAAGAAGTTCTCTCTCATACCTTTTGGGTTTCAAGATCCATCAACTAGTGGACAAAGTGGATCATGTGATCTTTGGATCTACTACTTCCAATAATTTCTCATATAGAGAATGAATCATGTGGGATTAGTGGTTAGTGGTGATCCTGAAATCTTCAAAATATCAAACCTCTAATTGGCCTCCTATCCAGTATAAGGCCTAATCATCACCACGTAGTGGTCCTTATCCATAGCTGTAAGCCCAACAATCCACAAAACCTTTTCTCTTATAAGGTGTCATCCCCAAAACCATGCCTAAACCTTCAAAGTTATATATTCCTAGTGAACGTAAATCCAATGGGACTCTTCCATAGGTATCATATCCTACCCATATGAACTACATGGTCTTTGATTCTCAACTAATTTGAATATGTAGTAAGCCTCTTTGTGGTCCAAACCCATCATCCATATTCATGCTATTATTATCCGGTACTCATTCCCAATAGTATTATATCAAACATGGAAGGATATATTCTTTCTATATCACCTTTATCACAATCCTTATTGGGTCACATACATAATAATATCATTTACCCATATTGCATACCACATCTCGCTAGGTTCTCTCGGGCCTCTTCGATATAAGTCTGACACCATCCTCAGTCAGGCACCCTTCTCCTGGACGTCCTTCAAGTGGGATTTTAAACTACATGGTTTGATCCTCATAACATTACCTTAAAATTTATGATGAGTCTAGTTAAGTGGCACCAAAATATGTGTGTTCTAATTCCTTTCAAAATGTATCCCATCTTAGGGGTCCAATTCTGAAAACAAAATAACCTCATCCCACTATATGATGATAAAGTCCAGAGTTCCCAAATTTGTGGCTTAAATGTAGAATCATAATAATAAACAACAAAAAAATAAATAATCAATTTATAAAATATTACCATTTATGGTGAACCTTGGATACTTACAGATATTTATATTGATGAAGAACCTTTGATTCATGGAGATGATTCTAATCTCCACACTTGCAAATAATTGATTGTTAACTTCAAGGGTGGATAAAATTATAATTTGGAATTAATGAAGGTTTCATTAACATAAATTAAATCTATAATAGAGTCTATAAGTATAAAATAGTTCCCCTAAAAAGTGTGTGATTAGCCCAACCTATCATCTCCTCTACCAATGTAAGTTCTTAACTATCAGTTTCCAAAATTTGAAATGCACACCTACATTTGGAAATTTGGTCCCCAAGTCATAAGGGATATAAAAACTATTATGTGTTTCCATTTCCATGAATAAGACCCATTTCAAATCACTCAAAAGGAAAATGGGTTTATGTGTATAGTGGGTATGTTGTTCCACAAATACCAAAAAAACTCATTGCATCCCCACATGTAATTTAGGTTCAAAACAACTTTATTATAATATAATTTTTAAAATTTATCTTAATGAGGTATAAGAGGAAATAAATTGGAATAAATTTGGTTAAAACCTTTACCTCATCCATTGATATCATCATTGGTTTTAAACCTTACTCATTCTATGATTAGTATCTGGGTTAGACCAATACCTCAAGTATGTAGGGAAGGAAGTTGGTAAGTTATATGGGTAGTTATTTTTCTATTTAAGTTTCTCAAAGTGTGTGAGGAAGTGAGGAGAGGATGTTACATTTAATAAGTGATGGGGGTGGATGTGAAGACCCCAACCCTAGTTTCCTATATTCGGTGGTTACTTTATTACATTGCCATATGATTAATGGTATCACATCCCAAATACCCAAATAGTTTAGTAATCTACGTTAACTAGATACATAGTAAAAATTTTCATTAAATTTTAAAACATAAAATGAACAAATAATTTCATTGAATCTTCTTTTATTCCACCTTTCTGTAATCCTGAAAATCTGTCAAAATATACCTCTTTGTCTAGGGAAAAATGATAAACATTAAAAGGGGAGCTGAAATTCTCAGTAAGTGTAATCATATAATTGAAGCTATGAGTAAATAAGTAATAAACAATATATCAAGTTAGATAACTAAAACACATTTATTTTAATCAAAAACATGAACATAATATGATAAAAATAAAAAATAATCAAATAATTGCATATAAACAATCACATGAAAATGAAACTTAACTATGGATATTCAAAATAATCAATAAATCACATGGAATTTCAATAAATGAATTCATAATCCGGAATAAATAATTTCAAACATCTAAAATATACAATCAAGGCTTCCAACAAAGAATATAATATTTTAAATGATTCTTGTCAAGAATATAACATTATTAAGTATTAATACCAAGATTTCAATAAATTTGTGAGGCCTTGTCCAAAACCTAGTCTAGTGTTTCTCATGAAACCTACTAATGCATCAAGGGGTTATAGAAGTCCTCACCCAACACATTATAATTAAAAGTCATTCCTCAAATAAATTTAGTGAAATGTTAACAACATATATATATATATATATGTTTTGTAAATAACATTCCCTATTCTGTAAACAAAATCACACACCATTCTGAGTAATATAGTGGATAGTATCCAAATAGCACATGCATATCCAAACATATCACAAACAATTTAATAAAATTAGAGAGATGATATCATTATATATTTATCTCGATGAATCATAAGATTCAAAAAGGGTTTTGAAATAGATGAAAATTCTCTTATAAAATCATTGAATTTTTTTAAACAAATACCCCCTTTTTTACTTTGAAATCATTTATTTAAGAAGCTATGTGATTTTAAAAGAAAATTTGTTCTTTGAAAAGAAATTTTTAAACTTGTAAAGGAAGATCCTAATCATTAAAGTTTCATGATGGTAGAAGAATATGCTCATTTAAAATAATTTATAAACATTCCTTCTATATTTGTTTTGAAAAAGTCATAAAGTTTCTCTTTTGGAAAATGAAAATAAATATTCCATTAAAACAATTTAATAAAAGTAGACCATAGGTAAAAAGACATCAATTTTTAAAGATAATGGCAAAAATAATTTTAAATTTTTTTTATAAAACATGGGAATGGAATAAAAATGTTCCCCAGTGGAGACTTAAGCATAAACAATCCTGAATAATAACGAGATTGTGGAATAACCCTCACCATGAACAATCCATTAGTTTAAAATGATTAAAACCATTGTATAATGGTTTAAATAATGGTATTAATTTATAATAGAACTATATCTATATTTTTTATATCATATATGATCCTATAATATCATTGTTTTATTAATAATTCATTATTATCTTTATTTCTAGTGTCAACTACTTCATTTTCAGATGCACATTTGGTCATGTAAGTCTTGATTCTTATGAATAGTATATAGATATTTCATAAAAAGATTGATATTAAGGTCCTAGATATAATATTTATACATTAAAAACATTTTTATAATAATTATTGAATGGTTGACATGGAAAATTAATCGCATCACATCATCCAGATAGTAGGCCATATGTATGAATGAGGGATGGTATCATTTCCTTTTTGGTAAAAGCATAAGAAGTGGATGTTATATTAATTTCTTCAAACTCAATATAATTTAATAATTTATATATATATATATATATATATATTATTTTCATCATTTTACCCATAAAAGTAAGGTGGTGATGAAAAAAATATTACACCACGACATGGTGACTGTAAGTCATACGTACGCACAGGTGATGCCTTCATTTTTCATAGGATGGATAAAAGGTATAATATGGTTATCCCATAATCATAATAACATCTCATAATATATATTATTCATGAGTTATTAATTTACCATGTAAAAAATACATGATGAGAAAGTATAAGAATAAATGAACTAGGACGAGTTGGTAAAAACGATTACCTATTATTTGGAAGAGATTAATTAGACCTCATATTAATGGATCTATGTGTGGTATTTTTGGAAGAAAATGACCTCCAAAACATTTATAAATGTTTTTTAGGATAAATTTTCAATGTTATTCCAAGATAGAATGCTCATACTGGTGTGAATAAGTTAGAAAGGACGTTCCCTTTTTAAACTGAGGTGAGGGGCAATTTTGGAAACTCAAAAAATATTTAATTATTATAAATTAATTTTCAATTATAAATTGATAAAAATAAAAATATTTATAATATAACATGATTATGGGTATAAATCCTCTCAACCAATAATTTTTAGCCATTTTTAGGTCACATTATTACCCTTTTCTTTTAACTTTAACACTTATTTAATCCCTGTAACTCTTACCATGACTACATGTGCTTTTATTAGTTCATTATTTATATAGTTATTATGAAATTCTAGATGAAACATAAATGGATCCTTGTGGAAATTTTAAACCATATCTCAATCATTTGGAGGAATTTTTTTATTTTATATTATTTAATAAAATAATATTTGTTTTAAAATATCATTAATGTTGATTTTGACACAATTCATTAATGTGACTTTTAAAAATATATCAATAAACAATATAACATAGAAGAAAACAATTAATAAATCCAAAATATGTCCGGTAATATATATAATTCATGTATGACATTAATTATACAAAATTATATTTATTTTAATATTTTTAATATCATTTATTTGATATTTAAATTAATTAAAAATTACAACATCACCATTTTGTAGCCTTTAAAAGTATAATTTATTTCACAAAAACTGAAAAAAAATTACCATTATTCAGATAAAATTTTATATTTAAGATTAATATTTATAGTCCAATATTTTTTATAAATAAAAAATTTTTATAAATGTAATACTTATCAAAAACACGAGTATGATATATTTGACACTTCATAAGATAAGATACTATAAAAGGATTAAAGACATACAAGTGGCTCAAAGAATATATAACATCATCACAAGGAAACTTTTTGTCTAAAATCAGAAATATAATAAAATTATGATGAGTTTTAGTGTAATTTTATAATATTTATAATATTATTTTTACCACTAACTAACTGATCTACCCTTAACCATGGTAATTGAAATTTTTATATTTACTATTATAATTGGTCAAGAATTAAAGGGGACCTATTTAATAAATTTACACATTATTATTCATAATATGGAATCCATTTCCCCTAATTTAATTTATAGATTTTGTAGAAATTATTTTAAATTTAATCCTACTTATGGGATGAAACAAGGGGATCTTTAAATAAAATGTTCAAAATATTGAAATGTTTCTATAACCAAATTCAATGTGAAATTTGTAACAGTGAAATAAATTGTATTAAATGGTATAAAATATAACTAATTATACATTAAAACCTTAAAAAATATAATTTAACAAAATAAATTATTTAGATGAAACATATTTTTTCAGTTAAATTCATATTCTTTTTACTATTCATCTATACATGAATCTTATCAAAAAATATTAAAAAAGTACATTTTTATATTTTTAATTTAAAGAAAAAGTTTATCAAAAAATTATGTCTAAAAATGTTCCATTAAAAGGAGGAAAACTACCTTCATAAAATTATAGTATTTTAATGCATAAAACTGGATTTATTCAGGTGTTATGCCTATAAAATATTCTAGATGAATATCAAAACACTTGATCGGCTATATAATACATAGATATCATTTTTTATTACTATTCATTCCATATAATTTACCTACTATGTTATAATGGTTGTGTTTAAATTAGTATATTTAATTATATATCGTTATTCATTTAAGATTAGTTTTGTGTGCAATGTAAGATATTAAATAAATTAAATGTATTTAAAAAATAACATATCATAAAATATTACTGTGTTAAATTCTCCCCTCCTTAAATAAATTACTTCCTTGTTATTTTAATTTTAACATCATAAAATCAAGGGATGATACTTCAAAATTCATTTGTGGGAAAACCTCATCGGAAGTTGGGTTGACAAAATATCCTCTTAACTAGAGGGAAAGGAAATTTAAAGGTCATCAAAAAGTTTGGGTTTAAAATTTTATAACATTAACTTAATGTAAAAACCTAGATATGGAAGATAAATATAACCATTAAGTTTTGATGGAGAGTTTTCGGGAACATGGTCATGAGGAAGCTTACAATCACAAATCCATAAATTTTTTATCGGTTAAAAAACTATTTATTTCTCAAAATGAAAAGAAAATGAATAAACTTTTTATTCCTTGTTCTTTTCCAATAGTTGAGGAATTTTTTACTACATATATAAGAACTCCAGAAGACTCACTTTATTTCATTTCAAATCATAAGATCATCTTTTGGTTATTATTAGATCTATTAACACTTTATTTTTTATACTAAGACTAAGACATTCGAGATGAATTTTATGCCTGAAACACCTTTACCAAATTATTCATAAGTCATTCCTTAAAACATTAAATATTATAAAAACAAAATGGTTAAAAAATTTATCCAATATGATAAATCATACTTTAAACATAAGAAATAATATTAAAAGCACAACTTAATCAATTCCATAAGTAGTTAATCTTATTACTCATCTGGAATATGTTTTCCCAAATTCCAAGACCAATGATTCAGAATAAAGGTCACTAAATTTCAAAAATCAATTTGATTCTATAAATAAGGTTGATCTTATTGTATCATAAAAAATATATTATTACCTTTATCATCTAAAAAACTTAATTCAAACACGCATGCTTCCATGATAATAAAATCACTGGTTTCTGAATATATTTTTAAATCCAAAAATCTAATAATTCAAGGAGAAATAAACAATTAAATCACTAACCACCTTCATGGTCACCAATAATATCACATAAAATTATATTTAATATTATAACAACATCAAGAATTTATTAAGGGTTATCTTACCTAGATAATGTGCTTTCCAAAAGATTAACTTTCCATATAATAACTTCTATAGGTTACTATTATTATTCATCATATGCCACCAAAAACTTAAAGAAGAAGTATTGCAGTACAATCCATTTATATCTCATGATTCTTATTGCCATGTAATTTTTTATAAAATAATCATGTAACATAATTCTTGAATATAAACACAGGATTATTAATCACTCCTCTTAATCTGTGACAGTATAATAAGCTTGACCATGATCAAATATCTTCTTTTGAGGTAAATTCATTTGATTCCTATGACATTGATTTTCATAGTGTCTCATCTCCTTATTTTTTGAATAATTTAAAATTATACACGTTTTTATTACACTTCAATCACAATCATAGTGGACTTTGTCTCCACACTCTTAGAAAACTCCCATTTTTATGCAATTACTAGGGTATTTCATTCCACAATTATCACATGTGGGAACTATTACATTCGCATCTTTCCTTTATCCATATTTTTTCTATTTTCACACTAATTCTCATGAATCTCTCCAAATCTATAATACTTATAAAAATATTAATTTTTCTCTTTATCACTTTATATTATTTTCTCATATGACAAGAGTGTTTGGGAGTCTAGTTTCCTTCTAAATATTGGCATAGAGCCATCGAAAAATTGATCATTTACACTATTTTAATTTTTTTCATTTATGTGCTTCCAATTCCTTTTATTGTGAATCATTTATAATGGATTGAATATACTATATAAGATAATATAATTATAAAAATAATTTATAATCTCATAACTAGTAGATCACATAACCAACACTGAAAATAAAGGCACAACTAATCTCAAAATCATAAGCTTGGTTTATTTGGATATATTTCCAAATTTTTTCACTGGGGGTTATTCTATAATAAAACTAGTTCCAAAAGTATCTATTAAACTTTATCTAATAACAACTATAAATACCCTGACCATAGTTTCCTAGATTCAGTGGTTAGTATATTACATTAGCATAAGATGAATGGTATCACATCCCAAAGTATCGAATAGTTTAGTAGTCTTGGTGAACTATATAAATTCATGAAATATAAATTAGAAATAAAATAAAAATAATAATTTAATTGATCAGATTGTATTTATTCCACATTTTTTAAACCTAAAAATCATTCATAATATACTTCATGGAATCTTGGGGGAAAATAAAACAAATGAAAGGGGTGAGATAAATTCTTAGTAATGGTAATCATACCATGGAAGCTATGAGTAATAAAGTCATAAACAATAAGTAAAGGTAAATAAATGAAAAAAATTCTATTTAATTAATAATGTGATCATAATATGATAGGAATCAAATATTATCAAACAGTGACATATAAATAAGGACATGAAAGATAAACTTAACCATTGATATTATAATAAATAGAATATTCTAGTAGATTATCAATGATTGAATTCATATTGATGGAATTCATAATGTTTAACATATAAAAAGTATTGTTAAGTATTCATACCAAGAATCTAATACTTTTAAGGTTTTTTCCAATAATATAACATTATCAATGATTCATACAAATAATAAAAGAGATGGGTAAGGCCTTGTCCAAAATCCAATCCAGTTTTTGTCATGGGACCTATAGAAACCCAATATTAAAATACATAGACATTACATCATTTTAGATAAATATTCAGCACATTACAAAAGAAAATTCATGAGGACTATAATTTTTTAGTGTCTTCGGAAACATGGAACAAAATATTCTCTCATGGTGAAACATCTTCTATGTTTCCTAAAATGATATTCCCCTTTAGTGTTTATATTTAAAACCTTTCTTCATAACATGGGGAAAATAAACATAATAAAGGGGTGAGATAAATTGCTCATTAAAGGTAAACAAGGGAAATAAAAATGAGCATAAGTTTAAGATAACATGATCCTAACATTTAAAGATCAGACCCTGTATATAAAAGATCATAAACATGAATCATGAAATAATGATTGGAAATTCATAATATATGAATCATAATGGAATCAATAGCACAATCCATGAAAGAAAAGTATAGGAATAATACATGGAATTGTGGAACACACATACAAATAGAAAATACTCTATCAAGATACTTAAGAAGACCTTAATAACATGTGAGGCTTGGGATAGTGGCGTGTGTACCTAATTTGGGATTGGGATTCATGCCCTTGTACCCTCTTCTTTTGGTATTGGGATGCCCTCTCGTGTACCCTCTTATTTTAGGGTTGGGATTCCCTCATGTGTACCCCCTTTTTTGGTATTTGGATTCCATCCCATGTACCCTTTTGATTTAGGATTTTGGTTCCCTCTTGTGTACCTTCTTGTTTGGGGATTAGTATTCCTTCATGTGTACCCTCTTATTTTATCCATAGGATACCCTATTGTTTTTGACTTTTGATTCCATTCCATTTATCCTCTTGTTTCGGTCATGGTATTCCCTACTGTATACCCTTTGAGATCAAAAATTTTTATCATTAACCAATTCATTGTAGGTAGATATAGGTCCCCCATCAAATAATTCTATAATACATGCATGTGCCACATGATAACAAAAACTTTATTATATCATGACACATAAAAATAAATTGGTTCCATAAATATCAAATCATAACCCATGAAATGACATGGGTATAATTAATATTTCATAATATCATCAATTATAGAAAATAGATTGGTATGATGATCATTTAACCGAATAATACCCCATTAAAAGTACATTTTTTCAAAATAATATAAATCAAGGAATATAAATGGGTTTTATAAAAATCATTCCATCAAAACATAAACCATTAAATAAGGAATATAAATGGTATTCTTGCATTATATTCCCAGTAAGTCATAAACTATAACAAAGTATGTCATCATAGATAGATAATGGTTTTTAAATATCACATGAAACATTTCATAAGTAAAATGTACTTTCATTGAAAATATTTTTGAATAAAACCATTTCAGAAATAAGTTTCCTATAAATAAATATATACAATTTCATTTTAAATATTTCTTCTAGAAAATAGATTTTCCTCTTTGAAAAACAAATTTTAAAAAATCAATAAAAAAGAAAACCTTTTTCATTTAAAATCAATTTTAAAATTTGTAATGGAATATTCAAGGTAATTTTAAAACCTTTTTCATGAAAATAATTTGAAACTTAGAATGAATCCTTGAAATTATTTGGAAAACCATTTTCTAGAAAAATTATAATAGTATCTTAAAAATATTTTGATATCCATTATTCTTGGAAAAATATAAAAGAGGATTGAAAATATTTTGAAATCCTTTTTCCTTGAAAACATATAAAATGGTCTTGAAAACATTTAAAATAATTTTAAAAAAAAAAACATTTTTTAAAACATTTTTTAGAAAACATGGTTCTGAAAGGACACAACATAGAAACCAAATAGAGGGAAAATGTAGGATTTTAATAAAAAATCATTATTAATTATATTAAGTAAAAAATAGTGTAAAAATAGTAAAAATACATTAATATATCCTTAATAAACATAGGATAAGATCATTAATGAGTGTTCTTGAGAGTTGAATCCTAATATTTCATCAAAGGAAGTATAATCATAAAAAAAATCCCAATAAATGATATGATTTTAGTAACAAACTATTACCTATTTGGTAACATTGAATCATACTATAAATGATATAATAACACTAAATGAAGCATAAAACGTCATTAAATAAATTTATTCCAGATATAACATTTCAACGAGACGTATATACTCTCCATTGAAAAATATAGGTTCATAACATGTCATGTATCTCAATAAAGTCAATTTAAGACAAAAAATTCATTATCAATTTGGTAACTTTTTAACCATTTACCTCAAGAAAGAAAGATCATAAAATCTAAATTTAAATACAAATAATCTTAAGTATAAAAATCATAGAATACATACATGGTAATTATAAACACTACACAAAATAATTGAGTGGCTAATAAGGCATGTATCTCGGAGATATAAAACGTGAGATGGGAAAACCCTTACTCCATAGAGAACATTTAAATCAAAATACCAGCGAAGTTATAACCCCAAAGAAAGATTTTAATCTCATTAAATAAAAAAAATTAATCATATAAATTTCCCTAGGAAATAATATACACTACAAAAAAGAATTGAGTGGTTAATATGGAATGTATCTCATAAAAATAAAAAGTGAGATTAAATTCCATGGCCTTAAGTCCTGAAAATATTTGTACACATTCAGAAATTACAAATAATAAATTTTTGTTAATTATACATATAACACTAAACCATATTATTATATCTAATACCATGTATTATTTTATTATTACTTCATATTACTCAATTATTATGAATTCCATTTTAATTATATGTTTGGGGTAACATCCACATTGTTTTTTGTATATATTTTTATGTTTTATTCTTGATAGTCTTACTTAGTTTATGATTTATTTAATTTTAGAATGTAAAACATGATATAAATTTAAAATATATTCAATATATAATATTTATAATAATATATAAAATATATAAATATGAAATGCAATAAATTGTTCATAGAGATGGTTGGACATACATACACATGAACAATGTTTTCGTTATATTGTTATATAGAAAGAAAAAAAGTAAATAAAATATATTTATATATTATCATTCTAATAAAATATTTATTGTATATATATCATATAATTTTATTGCGCTCATCCTCAATACATTTCATGTAAATTAAAAATTAATCACATAACTTTGAGGAAGCGGTAGCCCACGCGTCCACTGATCAAATTATCTTATTTACATAAAATGTAAATAATGATGTTATGTTTTATGTAATAATTCAAGAATTATAAAAAATAAAAAATATTTTATATATATATATATATTATATAAAAATAATATTTCCATCATAATTCCCACCATGAGAGGTGGTAATGGAAAAAACGAACAACATCGTTTCGTGAGGTAGTAGCCCGCCGTAACATGAATGGTAAGTGTATTAAACATTAGATGGACTTTTTTGTATGTTTAGATAAAAATCATAAAGTAAAATAATATCCAAGTATTTAGTATAATTATGTTATTATATAATAATAGAATAATAATGTTTGAGCGGTAGATAATTAAAATAAAACAAAATATCTTGTAGAAGAATGTTCCCTCCTCTTATGAAAACTCCTCTTAGTTTCCACCAAATGGATTACTTGATTGGATTTCTGGAAAAGGTGAGGATTATTGTATGAAGGTAGGGATTTTGGGAATAAAATTGGGAAAATATTATCTAAATGTATTGAAATGATTGAATAAGTGGAAGTGGTGGGTTCCTTTTTATATTGGAGGGGGAGTGACATTCTTGTAAATTTATGAAAAGTGAATTCCACCCACATTTTTCTCGTGTCATGTGGCTCCAATAATGGTCAAAATATGATAACATGTATAATATTGTCTAAATAGTAATATACAATAGATTGTTTACAAGTTTTTATGTCCATTTTTCCATGATGCTTATGGTTTAGTCCTTTGTTAAGATAATTTTCAACTTAGTCACTATAATTAATATTAATCAATTTCACAGATATTTTTTGTCAAATACTAAGTTGAACTTATTATAAATTATAAATTACTATTTATAAAAATGTATAATCTATTTTTTTAAATTAAAAAAACATAATCATTAGAAATTAATTTAAATTTAATCCTGCAGACATGAGAAAATATGGGTTTTTAATGTATAAATGTTCAAAAGTTCAAAAAGTTTTTATATAAAATTTAAATGTGAAACTAAATAGAATGTCCTAAAGTAAATTAAATGATGTAAAATTTATCTCATTAAAATTTAAATAAAATAAAAATATAATTTAACACTAAAAATAATTTTGATGAAAAGTGGTTTTCAATTAGATTTCAAAATTTTTCACTACTCATCAATAAGTAAAACTTCTTAAAAAATTACCAAAAATTCACCCAAAGTGAATTCTAATATTAAAATTTAAAAAATGAAGCCTATTTTTTCAGATAAAAATTATAAAATTGATGAAATTTAGCTTTAAAATGGGTTCACTATTAAAAGGATGTAAAATTACCTTTTACAAAAATACATGTTTTTATAAATATAATGGGATTTATTCTTATCTTATACCTATAAAATATATTGAATGAGTATAAAACTTTTATTTAATATATAATATATAATGTTTATTGAAATCATTAATAAAATTTTTTTTCATTAACATATATTGATAAAATTGTGTTTGCTGATAGAAAAATAGTTTCCAGAGAAATGTAATTTCTTTATTTTCAAATACTTTATACACACATTAATAAAAAGTTGATAAAAAACAAATAATATTATATACATGTTTAAATATTATTTTTACAATTTAGATAATATTTTTCATAACTCACATTCTAACGGTTAGGTAGTAGTTATAATAATATTTTAAAACTACTATTTTGTTGTTCAGTAAGACTCGGACTTGCATGTAATGAACGATACTAAAGTGAATCGATATTGTGTGTAATAAAATTTAAACATAGTGATCCATGTACCATAAGCTAATTTAATTGTATCATATAGAGAAATATTATCTTTGTGTTGCATATAATGAAATCCAAACTTATTTATTTCATACAAAAACTGTGTTTTAATACTTGAAAGTTTCTTTCATAGAAACCCACATCAAAAAATGAATACTAAAAATTCTTTTAAAATGGAATGTTAGAAACATAATAGCTACCTAGAGTGACTCATAAATGGGTTTCCACATATGAGAACATGGGGTTAAATAGAAAACATTTACATTGAAGAAAATTGTAAAATAATCATGGATATTTATGAAGATCATTTATCATAATAAAGTGGGCGATCCAGATAAAGTAAATAGTCACAAAACCATAAATTGAAGATGTGTGAATGAGGTCATTGATATCATAAAAAATTATGACAATAGGACATAATTTTATTTGAAGACCATTTTCCTAATATTCGATAATTTTTTATACAAGAATATATACTTACTTTATTTCATTAGCTTTTATAAAAAAATCTCACACTTTGGTCTGGCCTTGACCAATTTCAACTTCACCTCTAAATCTAAAAAAATAGGGGGGTTTTCCATTCCTAAAGAAATAAAATATCTTAATATCCAAGATAATTAATCATATATATCTATAGTTACCATAAACCCAAATTAGTTATAATAGATTATCAAATATGCATAAATCCTCACATGGTGGGATAATACATTGATCTCACAAACATCATCTGAAGATTAACTTAAACATTCCCTAAATTATTAACATTATAACCCTTACAAAAGATGATAATACAAAACATTAGAATGAAGGTCACTAAATTTCTCCAGAACAGCTTAGCATTGAACCCATGTATATCATTAATTAGCTCTTTCTCATCATATATCAAACAGGTTAATACCTTCATTATGTTTTCTCTTAAAAATTAGTAATAAGAAAAATTACCATAAAACCATATTGAAAACATGAATACTTCCTTATTCCACATATTATTGGATATATTCTTCAAATCCTAAAAAAATGAAACTTCTTCCATGATAACATAGACCCATTTTTTCAACAAATCCTTTATTATTTCTAAGGTTATTGATACTATCTAGTTTGCTTTATCTAAATCAATCATCACTTTATCTAATATAAACATGATTTTTTCACAATATTGAACACATTAAGGGTTACCTTACCTTGATAAAAATATCACTTATAAATGCAATCACTTTTATACTTTATTAGAACAATTAAACACATCCTTTAATATCCTTAATAAAAATAATATACTAAAAATACGTATATATTTCATGATTCATATAAAACAATCATTGAATTCCAAAACATAAATACTTCATTCACTCTACTTTTTTCTGAAGCCGTTAATTAGTTTTCATCATATAATTCCTTAATAATTGTTCCATATAAAATGACATATGAGTAGTTGATTAAGGTTATTTAACCTCAACATAAGAAGGATTATTATGTTTAATGTAGACAATATAGATTAAACATCCCATACATTTCACATGTCCTTTTCATTCTCTTTATAATCAGTAGTATAACCAATAATCGCTCAACCTTACTAATAATATTCATGATATTTGCACTTAGGGAATTGATTTCTATAATTACCATACTTCCCACATCTGAAGAATCCAACTTTAACATAGTTTGTTTTAGTTCACACAGTTGACTGTGACTATAAAACATATTCTGAGAAACACTTATCATAGAACTGACTGAAAATTAATTTTTTATTATCAAACAATTTGAGGTAAAGTGGGAACCGCACCATCTAACACAAAAACCAAAAAACAACCAAAACAGAGAAAACCTGAAAACCGAAGCTGTACCTCCCCACAAAGTCATGAAAAATTACTTATAGGATTCTTAAATCATAAAACCTACATTAAAATATATAACCCTATTTAATTATCCCTAGAGACATCACTAAATATATCTATATAAATATACTTAGGGATATCACTAAAGTTTTATTATCATAGTTTCAAAATAACGAATTAACCATACCTTTGATACTAACAATAGTGACCCAAGCATAAAATACATGGATATTACATTATTTTAGATGAAAATTCATCATATAAAAAAAATCATTCCTTATTACTGTAAAAGTTTAGTGACATTAGAATCTTGGAACTAAAAATTCTAACTTAGTGAATGATCTTCAATGTTTCTCATGCATATATTACCCTTTAGTACTTCTATTCAAAACCATTATTCATCACATGTGTAAAGTAATCATAAAAAATGGGTGAGATCAGACACATAGTAATGATAAATAAGGGAGATAAACATAAGAATATGGGTATGGAAAATTTATCATTAAATTAGAAGATCATACCATGCAAAATAATATCACAAACATGAGTCATGGAATAATGATTATTTGTTTATGAGAAATGAATCATAACATAATAAACATCATAATACCTAAAACCATAACATAATAAACATCATAATACCTAAAACCATAACATAAAAATAATATATTTTCCTATGTAATAAACAAAAACCTAAAAATCCTATTTCACTATAACCTAGAAAGACCTTCATATCATATTAGACATAGGATATTAACATGTGTACATACTTAGGGATTGGGATTCCCTCCCATGTACACTCTTGTTTTAGGATTTTTATTCTATCCCATGTACCCTCTTATTTCAGGATTTTTATGACATCCTATGTACCCACTTGTTTTGGGCTTTGGTTTCCCTCCCATGTACCCTCTTGTTTTGAGATTGGGTAACCTATTATTTCAACCATGGGATTCCCTCTTGTTCTGAGCTTGAGATTCCCTCCCATATACGCTTTTATCTCAAAAATCATTAATCATTACCCAATTAATTAGTGGTAGGTATCGGTTTGACCCACCACATAATGAAATCATACATGAATGTGCTGCAATATAACAAAATAGTAATCATATCCTCACCCATAAATATAGATGGGTTTGCTAAACATTATATCGTAGAAAATGAAATCAAATGGGTATCATAAAACTTTCATCATATTATTTCCTATGGAAAAGAGTTTTGTCTCATAGTCATTCCATTAAATAATAACCCTTTTAATGAAGGGGGATTCAAAATAATATAACCCATGGAATAGAAACGGGTGTCATATAAATTATTCCATAAAAATATGAACCACTCAAATAAATAATAGTAATGGTATTATTTTATTATATCACTCGTAAGTCATAAACTATATCAAAGTATTTAATATTTTATGGAGAAGGATATTGAAATATTACCTAAAACATTTCCTAAGGTTAATATCCCTTCTTTAAAAATTATTTCCATAAGACCATTTCAAATATCATATTCCTAAAAAGAAATATTTACAATTTAATTTAAAATATTTCTTGGAGAAACTATCTTTTCCAATTTGAAAAAAAATTAAAACATCATTAATTTTGAAAACCATATTAATTTAAAATGTATTTGAAAATTTATAGTGATATATTTAAGTTATATTCAAAACCATTTTAGAGAAAATAATTTGAAACTTATAAATAAGGATTGACATCATTTTGAAATCTTTTTTCTAAGAAACTTATAAAAGAAACATAAAAATATTCGAAAGGCCTTTTCCCTTGAAAACATAGAAATAATTAATTAAAATATGTTGACAAAAATCCTTTAAAAAATATAAAATGGGATTTAAAAAAGTTAAAAACGAATTTTTGAACTAAAACATTTTTAAATAAATTATTTAGAAAACATGGATTTGAAAGAAAACAAATTTCCGACAAAAGACAGAGATAATGTAATATTTTTTAAAAAACACTTTCTTAATTATCTTAAATACCAAATTGTGGTAAAATGGTACCAATACATGAAGATATAATTAATAAATAGAGGATAATGAAATTCATAATTTTTATTTAGATATGCATCATAATATTTCTTCATTGGAAATACAATTGTAAACAATCCTAAAAAAGAAGATATTGAAGTGATAAAATATTAACACTTTGGTAACTATGAATTATACTATACATGATATAATAACATTAAATGAATATTAAATTATCATTAAATAATTATTTACATGATATAACATGTTAAATGGTGGAATAGACACCCCATATTATAATATTGGTGCATAGCATGGCATGCATCTCAAAAAATGAAATTTGATACAAGAATATATTTATCAATTTAGTAAATTTGGAACCATAAACCCCATAAAAGAAAGATCATAAAATTTATATTAAAATATCAATAAATTTAAATATTATAATAATATAATACATTCATGGTCAGTATATATACCATACAAAATAAATGTGTGGTTAATAAAACATGTATCACACTGATATAAAAAGTGATATGAGAACACCTTAACTACATGGGTAAATTTTGATTCATGATACCAATTAAAAAATAACACCAATTAAATATTTAAATATCATTAAATAAATTAAACAAATGATATTAAGTTCCATAATTTAGCTTATCTACCACATAAAAAATCAAGTGGTGAATATGACAAGCATCTCATAAAAATAAAAAGTGATATGAAATTATTTTACCTTAAGTATTAACTTCCTTCATGCACGTTCAACATAAGAATATAAAGAATATAAGTATATTTTACATATTACACATAACCATATTCTTATATCTCATAATATATGATATTTTCTTATGACTTTATGTTACCTATTTATTAATAATTTCATATTAATGTTATGTTTCTGGTAATATCTACATTATTTGAGAATATGCTCTAACTTGTTATTATTTATAATCTTACTTAAATTATTATTCAATTTTTAATAGAATTTAAAATATTATATAAATATCATATATATTAAATATATAAATATTTATAATAATCTACAAAATATAAAAATATGGAATGAAATACATTGTTCATAGAGACGGTAGGTCGTACATACACGTTAATGCATCTTCCATTTGGTTTTCATATTGAAATAATGAAATTAAATGATATATATTTATATCTATATTATCATTATAGTATCATTATTATTTCTTATATATCATTTAAATTTACCAAACTTATCATTACGAGTGAATCACATCACTTTGAGGGTTGGTAGTCCACATGTCCACAAATAAAGTCAACTTATTTAAAAAAATGGAATTCATGAAGGTATGTTTTAAATATTAAATAAATCATAAATATAATATATATCATATAAAAACAAAATTTTCAACATAATTCCTACCATTATAGATGGAAATGAAAAAATTAAGAACATCTTTTTACAATGTGGCAGTCTGTCAAGTTCATTACCAATTAGGTGGAAGTGCTTGTAAGTGTAGGTAAACCCCTATTATAAAAACATCCCAGTATATTTATTATTTTTACGTTATTATATATTCATGTAATAATTTGATTTTATGGGGTGAAAAATGAAAATAAAACAAAAGATCTTGTGCAACGATGTTATCACTTATTTGTGTAACTCCTCTTGGTTTGCACCAAATAGATTCCTTAATTCGATTTCCTCCAAAAGATAGGATTCTAGGATAAAGGAATGGATATTTAGAGGATATTTTGGTATATGTTTTTTGAGACAACGTTTTATATAGGTGTGAATAAGTGGTAGGGGTGGGTAGATTTTTATAGTGGAAGTAGAGTGGAATTTTATTTAATTTTTGAAGAGGAAATTTCCCCCATTTTTTTCACATGTAAAGTGTCTCAAATAATTCTCAAAATATGATAAAAGGGGGTATATTTTTTAAATATTTACAAAGAATTTATTTTTTACAAGTTTAATGCTCATTTTTTACCTTTTGTTTAAGTTTTAGGCCTTTGTTAAGATAATTTTCCTCTTTATCAATGTAATAAATTTTAGTCACTTTCCCTAATATTTTTGGGAACAATTAAGTTTACATATTCATAAATTGTAAATTATGATGATTTAATATATTTAATCCATTTTTACAAATCCATACCACATAGGTGACATAAATTAGTTT
The DNA here is from genome assembly GCA_963277665.1 of Viscum album. NCBI lineage: Eukaryota > Viridiplantae > Streptophyta > Magnoliopsida > Santalales > Viscaceae > Viscum > Viscum album. The sequence continues at coordinate 426,533,576 of OY728130.1, read as the reverse complement.
AAAAATAATTCTATAAATGAGACAACAAAGGGTTTTTTAAAGTAAAAATGTTCAAAAGATTAAAATATTTTTATATCCCAATTCAATGGGAAATTGATTCTAATGAAATAAATTAGATTAAGTGATGTAAAATTGATATAATTTAATATTAAATCTAATAGAAAATATATTTTAACCCTGTAAATTATTTTGATGAAAAATCAATTTTGAATTAGAATTCAGTATTTTTCACTAGTCATTAGAGAATGAAATTATTCAAAAAATACAAAAACCTCAAGAAAAGAAAATTTTTATATTATGATTTCAAAATTGAAGTTCATTTTTTTAACTAAAAATTATAAAAGTTTATAAATTAATATTTAATATTGGTTCTCCATTAAAGGGTGGTAATATTACCTTTTAGAATAATACATCTTTTTATTCATAAAATTAGATTTATTATTATATTTTACCATTAAAAAATATTAAATGAGTATACAAATATTTATTTAATATATAATTATAGATTTTATTTAAAACGTTCTTCAAAATTGGTTTTTTTATTTATTGGGGAAAAAAATTTTGTGTACATAGAAAAATAATTTTCATAGAAATGTAATTTTTTTATTTTCAAATAGTTCTTACACACACTTCTAACTAATTGATTACCAAATTATTAATTTTATTTACATGTGTAAATAATATTTTAACAATTTAGTTAATATTATTTATAACATCTATTCTAATAGCTAGGTGTTTGTTATAATAATATTTTCAAATATTATATTGTTGTTCGTTAAGACTCGGCCATGTGTGTAATCCATGTTGTTGAAGGGAATTGGTATTGTGTATAATAAAATTAAAAAATAGTTTTCATATTGAAAAATATAATCTATGTGTATTGTTTAGTTCATGATTAACTTCTGTTGAGTATAATTTAAATCAAACATAGTTATTTCATTTAAAATAATATATTCAATGTTTTGTGAAAAAAATTGGAATGATAATATTAAGTAAAAAAATAACAAAACTCTTAGGGTGTTACAAGACCTATATATACATAGGGGGATATAGTGGGACTCACACATCACTTACTAATTCCATTACATTATTCATATTATTGGGTTTAAACATAAACAACACGTAAATGCAAAATGTAAATAACATTCCATAATCAGTAAACATAATCACAATCCATTTTGAGTAATATGGGGAATGGAATCCAAATAAAAAATCCATATTTAAAATGATTATAATTCATTTATAAAAATTTGTTAGATGATATCATAATTTATAAATCTCAATAGAGAGTAATATTCAACAAGGGGTTTTGATATAGAAAAAAAATACTCTAATAAAATAAATTAATGTTCTTGAGATATACACTCATTTTTTACTTTTAAATCATTTATCTAATAAATTTAATAATTATAAATAAAAAAAATTTCTTAAAAATAAACTTTTGAATTTATAATGGAATATTCATAACATTATAGAATCATGATGGTAGATAAAGACTCTCATTACACGTAAGTTAAAAAAAATATTCCTTTTGTATTTTTGTCTAAATCTCAAAAAGTAACTCATTTCGAAAATAAATGATTTCATTAAACACATTTTATTAAAATTTAAAAATTCTAAAAAATAAATTTTACATTTTTAGTATAATATTAAAAAAAAATTGATAAAAGTTTTAGAAAACATGGACATGGAAAAAAAATTCCCCGTTAGAGACTTATATACAAACAATACTAAATAATAATGAGATTGTGAAATAACCCTTACACTAAAATTTACTTCGGTTGAACATGGATTAACCTCCTATATACTGGTTTAAATATTTTTGTTAATTTATAATAGAACCATATCCATATTTATGATATCATAAATGATCCTCTTATTTTTTTGTTAATAATATTTCATTATGATCATTGTTTTGGGTTATAACTACTTCATTTTCCTATGAACGTTTCCTCATATAAGACTTTATTATTGTCTATAGGATATTGTTTCATTGTATCCATAATTATATTAAGGTCAAGGAAATAATAATTATTCCTTATATTAATTTTTATAATCATTTTTAATGGTTTACATGGAAAATGAATCACATCGTGTCATAGAGACGGTAGGTCATACGTATGCACGAACGATGATATCATTTCCTTTTTAGTGAAAGGTTAAGGAAAAGGATGACAAAAGAAATTTTATAGAATCAATATAATTTCATAATTATCAAATATATCTATAATTTTCATCATTATACCCATCGAACTAATGATTTTATGAAAAATAGTTTACACCACAATGTAGAGACAATAAGTCATATGTACACACATGTAGTACTTTTGATTTCCATAATATGGATAAAAGGTGGAATATATTTATCAAATAATCTTAATAAAATATCATAATATATATTATACTGTAATTATTACTTTATCATGGGAAAACACATTAAGAGTAAGTATAATATGAAATGAACTTGGATTAGCTGGTAAAAATGATTACCTCTTCTTTGGCGGATTTTTTTTAAATTTCTTCTTAAGGGATATTGGTTTAGTCTTTTTAGAAGACCTGGAAAACTAGAACATGGATAAAGATGTTAGAAAGAGATATTTTAAGTATTTGGTTGAGATATAAGGCTAAATGTGCTTTGAATAAGTGACAAATGTGGTTCCCTTTTATAATTCAGGTGTGGGAACTTTTGGAAGCACTGAAAATATTAAATTCATTTAAATTAATTTTCAATTCCAAATGACTCTAAAGTGAGTTATTTGAAAGTTAATATTAGTATGAGTATAAATCCTATCATCCGATAATTTTCCAACAATTTTATATAATATTCTTATGGTTTTCCTTTAGCTTTAACTATTTTGTAATCCCTTCAACTCTTACACTCACAACATGAGTTTTTACACTTTAAGGGTTAATATAATTACTTTAAAATGAAAAAATAAAAATAATTAGATAATTTAAGGAATTTTAAACCTTATCCAAGTCAAATTTATTAAATTTATATTTTTATATATTTTAAATCATTAAATGAAATATTATTTATTTTAAAATTTCATTAACTTAAATGTTACCACTATTAATTGGTTTTTCCTTTAAGAATATATCATTAAATATGATATGAACAGACTATAAGCTCTAATAAGACTATAATATTTATAGTTAATCAAAGAAATGGAAAAAATTAAGTATCCAAAATTATATTTTTCTTAATATTTTGAATATAATTTAGTTGATATTTATATTAATTAAACAATTACTACATCATCATTGTGTAACAATTTAAGATAATTATTTTTAAAAAAAATTAAAGAAAATATTCATTTTTAAGATAAAATTTTAAGATTTCATTTTTCTATTTATAAAATAATATATGTTCTGATTTACTGAATATAAAAAATGTAATACTTATTGAAGATATGAGTATGCTATATTTCAAATTTCTTAAAATAAATTACAATAAATGGTTTAAAGTCTTTTATGTGGCACTAAAAATCAATAAAATTGGACCATGGATGGTTGGGATTGAAAATAATTCATAAATGTTTTTGAAAAGTGTACGATGCTTTTTTATTATTTATAATATTATTTTTACCCTTTACTAACTGATTTTCTCTTAAGCGTGGTAATTAAAATTACAAAGTTTACTATTCATATTAGATAAAAAATTAAAGGGGATTGTTTAACAAATTTAAACCATATGATTACAAATATGTAATTCATTTCTTGTAATTTCATTCTTCTAATTTTATGAAATTAGTTTAAAATTAATCCAACAGACCTGATGAAATAACCCATTTTTAAATTAAAATGTTCGAATGATTGAACAAAATTTTCTATACAGATTAAACGTTAAATTGATTCCAATGAACTAAGCTAAATTAAATGAAATAAAATTCATCTAATTATACTTTAATATCAGTCCAAAATATAATTCAACACTATAAATTATATAGTTTAAAAATATATTTTCAATTAAAATTCATCATTTTTTCACTATTTATCAAAACTTGAAACATGTCATAAAAACACAAAATATTCAACCAAAGCTAATTTTTATATTCTTATTTCAAATAAAAAAAATTATTTTGTTAAATAATATTTATAGAAGTCTCAAAAATTATATTTAAAAAAAGTTCTACCTTAAAAGTTGATTAAATATCCTTTAAGAAAATATAGCGTTTAATGCGTAAAATTGGATTTATTCTTATATTATGACTATAAAATCTTTTGGATGAAATTAAAAACATTGGATTGATTATAAAATATAAATTTTTTTAAATTTATTTAATTATATTCCTTATTACCAATGTAATGTATATGTTATAACGGTAGTCTTAAAATAATGATATTTAATTATATATCATTATTTATTAAATCATAGTGTTGTTTGCAACATAATCTATAGATGGAATTAATTTTTTTCGTAAAATTTATTTTCATAAAATCTTTTGGTGTTACAGTGGAACCCCTGTAAATACCATTAACTATAAAATAATTTAATTTGATTTTCATGGTGAAGTATCACAAAATAATACCAATTTAGATGACAAGTTATGGGGAGACCAAAATCTACTCAACCAATCAAATAAATATGAGGTTTTTGAGAAACTATAGGAATTAAACCTTATTTAAACCACTTTTAACCAATTTTCACCATCACCATGAGGGATTAACTATTACCATTGTCGCTATTTATAATAACTAGAAATAAAATAATGCTTATAAAAAATTGAAAGGTTATTTCAAAATATAAAATTCAGTTTATCAGATTAAATTTATAAATATGGAAGAAATTATTTACAAAAATTAGTGAAAAAATCATGTAGAAACTATTTTTCTAAAAAATATATCTCTAAGCTTAAATATAATTTAATTTAACGTCCTTTTATAGTAACTATAACACCACCATTATTTTTTAAAAAAATAACATCATGACCGATATCATGTATGAAATAAATAAATATATTATAATTGAATGTAAAATCCTAAGACTTTATGATATATTTTTTAAAAAAATAAATTCAATCTCTTCAATAGCTTATGATGCATGCAACACTTAGTTTTAATGAAGTTTGACACTTAATTAAAATCTTATTCTTTGAATATGACCTTTATAACCTATTTGTTACGCTGGAGGATATGAGTATTAATGACTAAATATTTAAAATTATATAGTTTATGAATGTATAAAATTAATTAAATGGATATATCTTGATTAAAAATTAAATAATAATTATTTTAAAGTAAAATAATTTTTTTTGAAAACAATATTTTTTCAATGAAAACAGTTTTTGTCACTAATTACACACTAATATTTAATTTATTTTCTCAATTTTATGAAATTTTTTTTATAAAATTAAAATATTTTTTGAAATCATAATATAAAAATTAATTTATGGTGATGTTTTTGAATTTTATGGAATGTTTCATTTTTCAATGAATACAGAAAAAAAATCGATTCTAAATAAAAACTTTCTCTCCATTTAAATTATTTACAAATATAAATTATATTTTAAATAAGATTAAATGTAAAATTAGTTAAATTATATATCTATTAATAAAATTTATTTATTTTAATATATTTCATATTTATTTTTTTATTAAAACTTTGTAATATTTTATACATTTTCTTTTTGAAAACATTCTTTCTCATCATTGGTATGGGAGTAGTTTTAAATGAATTTGTTCCACTTATATGAATGTAATTTTAAAATATGGATTCCATATTTATAATCACAATAATATATTTTATCTAATAAGTTCAATATAATTTTTTACCAAAATTAATTTTAGGAATGTAAAAAATATTTAACGTGGTTAAGGTAAAAATGGATTTACCATGGGGTTAAACAAATAATGTAGGAGTTAAAATGACCTAAAACTCTATAAAAGTCTTATTTTATAGACATAATTTTACCTTATCCTTTAAAATTTATAATCCTGGGTGATTTGGAATCTTTTTTCATGTAAATGACTTTATCACTTTGGATTCTTTGGATAATTATCCATGTAATCTCCAAGAAAGTCCCATTCACCCCAAATAAAATGAAACTCTCTACCCTATATTATTAAAATCAATAAAGATATTTTGATCACCCAAAACATAAAAATTTATCTAATAAAAACACTTATACACATGCTTGAGATTTATTTCTTCTTAAAATACCAGCCTAAGGGTCCTTAAGAGGATATTCAAAGGAGGTTTCTCTTAGAGAAGGTCATTTTCTTAATAAATATATTTCATTTTCATTCATATTTTTCAATCATAAATTAATTATTGACACATAAAATATATTAAAATAATAAAATATAATATAATTATATGTAATTATGTTTATTGAATAATATATATCCACCTCCACTTCCATAAAATGGAAAACAAAATTTTCGATCGTCTCTACGGTAGACTGTCACCTCGCGAACTGATGTAGTTCGTTCTCCATCTCCACCATTAAATTATGGATACAATTATGGATTAAAAATATTTATATGATATTTATTAAATTATTATACTACTAAACTTACTATACTTCATCTAACTTCTTACCTAGTAATCATTTGGGAAACCATGACATCTCCAATCCGTATGTGTGGACTACCACATCCACATAGAGATGTGAACTTTTTTTCATTTTATTTTTACATAGCAGTAAAAAAAAATATGGATTTCAATAGTATAAATTATATATAAACATAATAATTAATCTTTAATGGTTAATATATTTTTATTTTCCTTTTTCAATCTGAAAAGAATATTGAAAATAATGTTCACATGTACGTACATCATACCTTCTCTATCAATGATGCAATCTGTTCTCTACCACAAACATTTATAGATTACTATAAATAAATATATAATAAATATTATTGAGATTTATATCAATGTAAAACATCTAGATATTATTCAAACCTGATCAAATTAAAAATACCAAAAAATACCAAAGCAATACATACTTCAAAAATGAACCAATTGTCATGGAGAAAAGTGATTTTAAAAAATACTTCTAATAAATGCATGAAAAAAGTATATAATTAAATCAAATATTTAATGATTTATATGATTATGGTTCTTTAAGCTATATCTAATAAACCTATATTTATTATATAGGAGGTTAAGATACATATAAATGTTGTCAAACAAGTGGTAAGGGTTTCTCATCTCACTTCTCCTTCCAATAGACATACATCTTAGTCACCACTAATTTATTTTGTGTGGTGTATATAATATGACTTTAATAATATGTACCATGAATTAATTTATATTTATAGTATTTAATTTTTCATTTGATGTTATTTGTTTCATGAGTCTTACGATTCAAAACTTACCAAAGTGGTAAGGGTTTATTTCAAAATTTCATCATCTTTCTGGGCTGTTTATTTTAGCATCTCCATTGGAGTAATTATTTGATATTTCAATATTAATATCAATATATTTTATTAAACTCTGATTATTCTTGAAATTTTAATGTAAAATTAAAATATTTCCACTCTTTAGTACTAAAAATTATTTTTAAATTTCTTTAATAAAATTATACTTTATTTTTTCCTTCGGTCGAAAATCATTTTTCCCGAAAATGCATGTTTTTAAAATTGTTTTCAAATGATTTTAACAATTTAAAAATAAATTATTAAACCAATTTTTAGATTAAAATAAATATATTGATTTTGTTTCATTTTCTAATAAATTACAATTTGGATTTTATCAAAAATGTGAAAGGAATATTTGATTTAACATTTTCATCAAAAACACCATTTTTCACCATCCTAATGACTTGATGTTATAAATATTGTTTTCAAAATATTGAAAGGTTATTTACAATGAAAATTATTTTGAATGATTTTTATGATCATTTTTTTGAATGATATTTTCGTAGTGAAAAATATATTTTCATCAAAAAAATTATTGAAATTTTTATGGTATTTTTATTAATTAATGACATCAACCCTTTAGTGTACTTATAATCCACTATAGATATGTTATATTGGTACCATTGTTATTATCTATCTAGATTTGTTATGATAATTTTGACAGAGAATGTACAATTTTATATATATTAACCATACTACTCTAGATGGTTTATGATTATGATTATTTATTAGGGTAAGTATTAAAATTTTGTATATTAGTTTTTTAATATGAATATTTACGTTGATTATATTTCCCAAATTTATATTGTTAATGCATTATATTTATTAAGTGATTTGTGGGGACTAGAATTACATAGCCCATCGATGCATCGTTCGGTCTAATGAAACATATTAACTTTAGTATTTTGCGGAGGCATTACCCATTTATGTAAGATGTCACAGAATGAGGCCTTGATGGTATGAGTTCATAGTATAGGGGCTCAACATAATGTATAATATATCTATAATTATATTTTTTATCATTGCGAATTTAGTTTTTTATATTTCATGTAGTTTTTTGATTAATTAGAATATTCATGGTTAAGATTCAAGCTCATGTGATTATTTATATGGATTTTTTTGATCATAATTCATTCCTACAACATTTTTTCCAATATATTGATAAATTTGATTTTTTTAGTTATATACCCTTCCCTAATAATTATTCTTTATTTATTAATATATTCTTCTATATGCATACCCTTACGAACCTTTTGAGATCACCCATTCATTATGTTTTATTTTCCCCAAGAAAAAAGGATGTGTTTGGTAATTGATATGCATGGATATGATAAAGGTAATAATAGAAATATCAAAAAAAAAATTTATTTTATGTTTTAAATTTTAATGTAAATTTCAAGTATGTATCTAGTTTAAAAAAAATAATAAGCTATTTATTCCATTGTGGTGTATTTTTTTGTATCCAGTTCCAATGTAACAAAGTAGAAATTAGCTCAATGTTATTTTTGTAGGGGTCTCTATAGTTGGTATCTGTGAAAATTTATTAGAAACCTTGTGAGCTGTATTAAAGAAAACATATATTAAGTAACATAACCCTATGATAAAATTTGAGGATAAGTATAAAATAACATCCTAATGTTTTGGTAAGTAATATATTATGTGGGTTTTCATGTCAATACATCCATTTCTAGATACTACAAGTTGATGTGTTTGTTACACCAATCTATATTGGGGTAATAAATATAAAAATGGTTCATTGGTATTGACCTTATTATGACCTGGTTCTTGAAAATAGGCCATACTGTACGCCTATTTTAACACTATTGGGGGATATTCTTGGGATAATTTATATTTTCATTACAGGACAATATGAAGTATTTTAAAATAAATATATCACCAAAGAAACCTTGTTTATGAATATAAGATTAAATATGCATAAATTTATCAATTTATGTTAAGTGTTTCACTATTTTTGGGATTATACATTATGTTATGTATTGTTATGATCAAACATAATGTATTTCATTATTCAGAAATGGTTTCTATTTGAAAAAAAAATAGTATCAATACCAAAAATCCAAATGGTAAAAATTAATTTTTATTTGATGGGATTAAGTGAATTGTTTAAAGGTAACTAGTCTCCCAAACATTATCAATATACAAAGACATAGTATCAAATGATATCAAGATATAGAAATAGTTCTCTAAGTATTATGTCTCTGATGGGAATCCAGAGAAAACTGTGGAAGAGAAAAAATAATATATATGGGGAAGAAAGTAAATTGGAATTTTTCAGAATGTGAGAATTATGTAATGAAACACCCTGATACTTGCTAAAAGGTAATGCGAGTTTTCCCCATGAGTAGATATAATTTACGTTTTTCTCTTAACAGTAATTTAAATAAATAAATTCCCAATGTTAAATGCTTCATATGTAACTATATGGGACTCTATACAAAAAAACAATTACCCATTCATTAAGGGAATATACCTCAAAAGAATTTAAGGGATCATTTTAAAGATTATTCTATTACCAAAGAACAAAGTGGAATGATTAAATTAATTATGATTTTGGATTCATGTGTACTTTTTCATGTGTATTTTTGATATTTTTATTAGAATAATTATGAAATGTATTAAAGGATTTTTGATTTATTGTTTCTTAAGGTATTTGAGTGCTTTTATTGAATGGTATTGATGACTAGGAAAGGTGATTCAGTGTCATGATTAACCTCATGTAAAAATATTATTAAGGGAGTATTGGCATTAATATTTCCTCTATATCAAGATAATACTAATAAAGATATTTTTATCGGATACTACTGGTGACATTGAAATTGGTTCGGGATTAAATGTTTATGTTATCCTTTCTGTAGTTTACAGGATGTTTTGGATTTATGGAATATATTAGAAAACCTGAGATTTATTTTTGGAGGAATGCATTTTTTTCATTTATTTTTTATAATTGTCAAGGTATTCACATATTTATAAGGTGAAATTAAGATTTATTTTATTGTGGATGAGTAATAAAATGTTGATTTAGTAACCTTACTTCTAAATTTTTGGACTTAGAATTTGGATAGAAATATTTTGGATGATTCATAAGGTTAAACATTTATGAAATGGAGTAATTTAGATTTTTTGAGATATAATTTGGTTATTATAGATTAATTTATAATATTTTATAAGTTTTTGTAACCATTTAGGTTTTAGTAAAGACTATATGATTAGCTTCATAAACTTTTATAGGTCTTATGATTTGTTAAAAGTTAGTTATAGTGATTCAAAAATAAAATAAATCAACTTGGATATTAACTTCATATAGTAAGAAATAAAGTATAAATTGATCAAATAATAACCAAAGGATAAAATGATAAATATATTTTCTTTTTTTCCCAATCATAATAGTAAAATAATTCCCCACCATTCTAAAAAAATATCATGAGACAAAAATAATGTCCAACCACATTTATATTGGATGATTACAATGTTCCCTAAACTCAATAAATATTTAGGGTTTTATAATCGTTAAAATTCCATGTATTACCCCCTTTATTGTGATCAACGACCACTATCACCCTTTTTTGCCCAACAGTGCTATGATCTTTCCCATGTCTCTGTTCTCATTTCCCACCAACATTCTCCGACATGGAAACAAATTAATGTGTTTTTCTTAAATACATTCATACATAATTTCTTATCTTATCAAGAGGATATTTTATTAACTCTTTTATGATGTCAAATTCCACCAAAACTATTTTTAAATTTAATAACATTGATTACTAAGATCAATACTAAATTTTGGGGACACAACTTGTTTAGCAGTGGTAAAATGTAACACTAAAAGATTTTAAAATATAAAATTCATGGATGATAGAATTATGATATGAAAAACCAAGATTAGAGGATAATATATCATCTTAATAATATAAAATATATTTATTTTTAAATAAATTCAATCTCTTTGATAGCTTGAAATACACGCAACACTATGTTTTAATGAAATGTGACACTATATTACAATATTAGTCCTTTAACATGACATCAATCATTTATTTTATATATGATCCAATAGGAGTATGTTCTATTGATACCATATTATATAATGTACCATTTTTTATCGATAATATATTACCATAGCTACAATAGTAATCTTTCATGTACCACTAGTGAATGTGAGACTAAAACCTATATCATATATATTCCTGATAAAAATAATATTTCTTTTCAGTCCAAGGATATACCGCACTTTCTATAGAATCATAAAACAGTCATTCTTTGTTTTAATCCATTCATCTATATTCCCCAGAATCAATAAGGTTTCATAATCAACAAGATTTACCTGGGAATGTTTTTCAAGAATATAATTTTAATCAAAATCTTCTCCAAATTGGAATGAAAATATATGCTTGAGTCTAAAATATAACACTTCATATGGGATATCCATTCTTAACTACAACACATCATTAGTTCACTATATAGTTGTGATTTCATTATTAGTGTTACAAACCTCTTTTCTATCTCAACACTCCTTGACATGTCCTTTATTCTCAAAAATCCAGTATGTATGAATGGATCCCTTTTCCTTTTTTTGGATCTTTCCGCTAAATTTTTATCATAAAATATAATTATATCTTAATATATATCTGCCTATGTTTCGGATAGGTTTGAAATGCACAACGGTTCTGTATCCGACGATACGTGGACCTGCTTTCCATAGGCAGTTGTTCGCTGGGCGATTTGGCCAGCGACACTTAAGAACTCACATTGGTCTAGAGGATGGGACGTCGAGCTCATCGCACCCTTTTGGGGGAAATTATTTCCTGTTCTGGGACTCTCTTATAGATTTAAGAAGTATTCAAATGTTCGTGAATCTTTGGTTTATACCCAATCATAGTATCCATGGATTACTCCTGGTTGGAAATGGTCAGTTGGATGCAGGGGTTCAGAATCATTTATGCCTGAGTTTTACCATCCCTCGTTGGATTGATGACCCCGAGGAGTCTAGACTCACTGAGACGGAACTAGTTTGAAGCCTCATAACCAAGAACTCTGGAGTTTATTGTCATCCAAGGGGCAGATAATGAATTGATCGTTTGGATCAAACCCGTGATACGGGATTCCTATGTATCCCCATGAGAGGAATAAGAACCCTCGTAGTTTGGAAATACAGTTTAACATCATGAGGGATGAAGGATGAACCGATGCGAAGGGGGTCGGAACGGCCGATTGTTGGGCTTGAACCTCATTAAGTTTTCCAACACACCATGACTTAACATGGATCAAAGTCCTCGTAGTTCGGATTGGAATGTCGGAGAACCAAAGTGAATGTGGACCCAGGGGTCCGATGGTGATCGGGATTGAACCTCTTGGAGACTTCCTACGTATCCCGATGGTGGGTAATCAAAGTCCACGTAGTTAGAATCGGAGTGGGGATTACTCTCTAAGGCAACCCAGTGTAATGGATTAGGGATTACACTCTGAGGAGGACCATGGGAGGATTGGGGCTTACACTCTGAGGAGGCCCATAAGAGGATTTCATGGTCGATGCCTATTCTAAGCCCATGTGAGTCATTCTCTGTGTGAGAAACAAGAGGCAGCAGGGACCAGATGATCAGGTCGCGAAAGGTGCGTCTGTGGGAAGTGGGCAGGGTTTACACATTGAATAGCCCAAAAAGTCGGGGCTTACTCTGAGATGGATTCCCATGGAGAAAAAGCACAGCGGGAGAGGGACTTGTCCCCAAAGAAGGACGGAGCAGCACCCTTCCCCACTATTCCCTTCCTTGGCCATGGCTGTGGGGAAGTACGAAGGTGCATTGTGGCTTCCTTCTGATGGGTAGTCCGATACGCCCCGGGGAGGGGTGAATTGCCCCAGTCCTAACAAGTGGAGGGGTAGAAAGGGGACTCCTGGGCTCGGACTCCACATTACTATGGGAATGTGAACCCAGGAATGCTTCGGAATTCCGCTCAAGGGCCGGAGAAACCCCTTCGCCCCCGCTTACCGTGGGTATGTGAACTCAAAACAGCGCACTGATGCGCCTGAAGGTTACATCACACGGGTCGGGTGGCTTTGGTGGGGGCCTCGTCTTGGGGCTGATGAATGGGCCAATGGGGGAATTGAGGAGGATCGGGCCAGATTGGAAGGACTTTTGCTGGCTCGGGGAATGGGAACTCCGAAGGATTAGGTTGGCCACAAAGGTATATGGGTGGTGGCGCCCTTTGCGTAGGGAGGTGCTACGCGGCTGGAGAGGCTGTCTGAGAACTAGGGTGGTCCGCAGACTGATGGTCATTCCACGAACCGGGGTGGTTCGTGGATTAGTGGTCATCCCACGAACTAGGGTGGTTCGCGGATTTAGTTTTGGCCCATGTACCAGGTTGGTATGCAGAGGGGTCCATGCAAGTAGTGGAGGCCAAGGGAGATACCGGTCGGGGGTTCGTCGGTCGGGGCTTTGACCGTGTATGAGGGTGCTACGTGGTGCAACAGATCAGAAAAGGGGCATAAACTCCCTGGTCTGTGGGGAGTGCATCCGCGGAGGGGCCATGGTTCGCGGTCTTCTTTTCTTTTTATTTTAAGTTCACGGTTCACCAATTTGTTATGCATTTTCGGTTCCTTATTAATTCTCTTCCAATTTCAAACCTGTTTTGGTTCACGAACTGAAACTTTGCTGTTTGTGAAATACTAAGATCCTTCCTTCGAAAACCCTCCACCCGAATCTGTTCGACCTCCAAAATTGTCTCCATCGCTCTTCCCACTCGATCTCCTTTTATATAGTTAGGAAAGAGATATATATGTGGTCATGCGGCACATTTTGTGGAAGCTCATGATTTGAAACCCGGTTTACGGATGTCTTGGTCAATCCGCAACTTGCGGGGGGAATTTAACTCACCTCCTCTGCGAACAAAACTAACTCTGTGAGTGCTTCGCGGCCGCAGAGGGTTCCACCTCAATTCCATGAACGAAAGTGGATTCGGTCCAGTTCGGTCGACGCGGTCTGTGGCTTGGGAGGTTCGTGATGGTGAAACGGGTTAGCACCCGTCTTGCTTCGCGCCTTCGGAGGGCTTCTGCCACCATTCCGCGAACGACAGTGGACCGTGGAGTGGGGTGCTTCGCGGAACCGGCTGTGCACCGTTTTCATTGGACTGGTCTATGGACTGGTTCGTCTTGTCCCATCCTTTGAGTATTCTCCACACTCTTCCCCAATTCTTTGTGGGGGAAGTTGGGTAGAATCTCCCTTGGATTAAATGGGATTTTGATTCTTCCTTTTTCAGATTTTTCAGGACCCTACAAATTCCCCCCATCAGAATGGGGTCCGATCAGAATGAAGAGGAGGCCATTCCAATGTAGAGTGGTCCTGAAACTTGAAAGGTTTGTAGTAGGAGAGTGGACCCTATAGGGGACCACGCCTATAAATATGGTGGCCCTCCTTTGTCCTTTATCGGATTCTTCATGAAACCAGAGCTCTCTTGCTTTTTTTCTCTGCATGATCATTCCTTCACAAAACGCCTTGTCCACGAACCAGCTGCCACTTCCGCGAACCATTCCTCGTTCGCAGTCACCTTCACCCACAGACCAATCTCCCAACCATAAACTAACACTTTTAATTAATTAAAAATTAAGTCATGACGGGCCGTGTAGGAACACGCTCCATGGTTTTGATGGTCCGCGGTCTGAAACCTTCCTTACTTTGAAAATTTATGAAGTCTACTGAACCTAATTATTTATGTCCGGGATTAAGATTCCACAGAGAAACCTGGTTTGCAGTTTTCTGGCCAACGCTCCGCGGCCCAGAGTACTGTGGACCTCTTCCACGTAGGGTTGGTTTGTGGGATGCAGTCATCGTGAACCACATTTTGAGGCCTGTTTGCGGACCTTTAAATGAGGGCTTCGTGACTCCTTTTCCATGTGATTGGTATTTTTGTCCATATTTTATTATTCCATACTTACAATTTTCATGGTTTTGATAATTCAGGGAGAAAATATGGTTCCCCCTCATCCAGCACCCAGGCCTGCTGTCGAGCCTCTCCCAATTGGTTCAAGGAAACGTCTAGCTATGATTCCTAGAGCGGAAAGCATCAAAGAGGACCCTAGTCGGTCCATCATTCCTGATGACGATGTCTTGAAGGACTTGCTCTCTCTTGAGCTCCTTGGTTATCCACTATCAAATCGGCTTCCGCTTTACGACTTGGGTCTTCAAGACTATTCCCATATTCCCCCTACCTTATTAGGTATTTCATCACCTTGCTTGGATGCATCGCTGAAGTGCATTCAGGCGAACCTCAACCAATCAGGGGATATAATCTCTGATACTAATCTGAATGACACGTTCATTTTGAGAGGCTTTGTCTGGACCCAAAGTGATCAGTGTGCACAAGAATTCTCTCAATAAGTTGTCCTCATGAGTTACCCCTCCATAATTAACCTTACTCGGGGGGAACTTGACGTGGGGTGGATTTCTAGGTGGGATCTGGGATCTAGTGGGCTTTCCTTGAATGACTAGGCCTGAGCCTTCTGGGTCCATTATCATTGTCGGGAATCTCCCGAGTCGTTGGAAGCTGTCAATTTTTACTCCATAGTGCGGGCCTCCAAGTTTTCTGTTTACCCGCCATCTTTGATCCAGCCTGGCCTGCTCAGTCACTGGTTTTCAAGCACTAATACTTTCCACCTTTCCCATGGTGAATTTGGAACTATCTTGTGGTACATCTACCAATTAGGAGGGCTTCCAATTATTGGTGAGATGTATGATGAGTTTATGCCTACTCCTGATGCATGGGACGATGTCGAACAAGTGCCTTCATTGGTGAGGGATCTGCTAGTTATGGCGGGGCGGTTACTGGGTCAGGCCTTGCGTGTCCACTCTCTTATTCCCTATAGCACCTGGATAGGTTTATTTCTGAACACCATTGGTCCTTTGGCGAAGGTCAAGAACCCCAGGACTCATCCTTCCCAAAAGTCACGAACCATCCCAAGTTCCTACTGGGTGGTTTTGGAGGCGGGAGACTACCTTTCGTGGGGTTACATGGTGTGCCCCTGTGTGCTGCCTATGCTCAGATTGGAATGTATGTATTCTCTGTTTTTTAGTTGGTGGCTATTCCCTTCTTAGGATATCAACCCAAACGTCAGGGCTTGCACCTTGATGATGGTAGTGGAGTTGGAAGAGGGACGCCCGGTGAATTTGGTCGTGCCCACTTTGGCTCATATTTACATAATACTGATCCATATAGAGGAGGGTGGGCCACCCTACCATTTTAGTGGGCCATTTCAATTCTTATACGACTAGATATCGGATCATTGTCGCTGTTATGAGTATTGTCACAACACAGTCATCCCACTTCCGACATTTCGGCCTACCTCGCTCGATATAGACGGGGTTCGCTAGAAGTCCCTCCGTTATGATGAAGTCATCAAGCTTCTGAGTGAATTATCTCATTTTTCTTTATCTCCTTATCCCACCCCTTCTGGTGTCGTGGTTGACAACCACAGGGGGAGCCTGGAGGAGCGTTATTACATGATTTCACTACGGGATGGGTTTCTGTCAGTGCGGATTGATGGGTTTTCTATGTACGAGTTGTATGCCGCCAATCATTTTTCCCTCCAGTTTGGGTGTATTCAACTCCAAGTTTCCCTTCCCCCTCCTCAGGATCAAGGACTGCACCCATCCATTCTTCATCAATGGTGGTTGATGCTGATGCGGGAGGGATCTGACACAAGCATTCCCATGCTTGGAATAGCAGCAGCTTCCAGCCTATCCTTGGGGTATGCAAGAATGTGGGTAAAACCTTATCCTGATGGGATCCTCTGGAAGGATTTCCAGTAGGTTCCCAAATCAAAATCCATTGTGGCTGCTGCGCCTATCGCACCTTCCTCCTCGGCTCTGATGGAGGATCGACTGATGGCTTGTCGGTCAAATCGACTCAGGGGATTTTCTTCTCACAGCCCCTCTACGATCGAAGTTCAGACAGACCCCACCCTCTTGGACGTGGATGAGGATGACCCTGTGGCTTTGGATCCCAGGGAGGCAATGCATGAAGTCTTTCTGGCCGATACCGGACTTAGAAACTTGATTCCCAAGATCAAACCGGGGTTAGAAGCTTCAGACCTTCCAACTTCAGAACCATCTTCTAGTGTGCACATATCTGCACTGATCGTAATTCCAGACTTCATTCCTATACTATCTATAGAGGATATCAAAGATCATCATTTCATGGCGGACCACCGAGTAGTTTGCAGGTGGGCATGGCCCCATATTTGAGAGATTGTCTCCGAAACTCCTCTGGATGAGATGGAAACTAAAACTGAATCTCTCCGATAACTCTTCCTAGGTTTGGGGTCAGGTGGCTTAGACTATCGGTGATTTCATTTTCTCGCTTGCCAGGTTGTCACGGCCAATGAGGAAGTTTCCACTAATGAACGCAAACTTTCTCACTTTGTTGCCTCTCATTGCGGGACCCAATCCTTGGAGGAAGCCATGATAAATCTCCATCAGCTGATAGCTCAAGAGGCGAGATCTCTAGATTAGGCAGCCTCCCTATCCTCTGAGTTGTTTGAATGTGAAGTATGGGCAGTGATTCTGAGGGCTCAGTTGTCATCTCTGACTAGTAACCTTGAAGTCACCAAGAAAGAAATCAACAATCTCCAAACAACAGAAGGAAACACTCGTTCGGTGGCCGAGGTTTAGGCCAGGGGGAGGGTCTTGCTGGAGAAGACTTGCAACAACCTCCGTCAGACGGTTTCTGATCTGATGGAGAGAGTGAGGCAAGCTCCTTTGTGATGATCAGAGCCATTCTTGTACACTCTGTTTTTCTTACCCCCCCCCCCCCCCCGTTTTTTTATTACTGTGTGGGAGAGGCACCAGCTTATGGACGTCCTCCCTTTTTGTTCAAACATAATACAATATTTTTCAATCTTTCCCTGCTATATAATTGAATGTTACTGGAGCAATTATTGTGTAAATAAAAACTCACTGAATCAAAATTAATCATAATTCAGGAAAAAAGAAACAAACTCAAACTTTTTCCTGGATCATGGGATTTAACGAGCATAGTTTGACTATTGCTAGGGTTTTATATGAAAACCCCACAAACTTTTTGTCTTTTTTCTTTTAATACCCTAATTTTTCCGGGGCCCATTTGGTGTGGACCCAGCGGGTATGGCCTGACTTTTTCTTAGGTCACCCTTTTCGGGTTTTCGGCCTAACAGGCTTTGTGCCTCTTTTTGTGAGCAGTTTAAAGCCTCGCGGACAAGAATATCAATACTGAGGTTTTTGGTCGAATAGATTTTACTAGGTATGGTGTGGAGAGGGTCCCAATGAGGTTTGGTTGATTAAACTATGCCTCAATATTCTTCAGATGCATATGGGTGGAACATGTTTAGATTTGAAAGACATGCAGGGAATGTCTCAATGCATGGGAGTCATATCAACATATATAGGTAGGAAGATCATTGCCTAAGGAAATCTTGCCTTTGGTAGATGGGACAGGAGCTATCAATATGCAGAGCCGCTGAAGGCATGGTATGCATAGTCGTGCAATGGTTTCCTTATGTCAATCACTCCATTTCGGATGGTCTAAGGACTTCATGGAATTTCGGCTAATGGAAACCACCATGGGTGGATTCGAGAATTATGAAACCACTAAGGGTGTCTCGGAAAGGGTATGTGACGTCTGAAAAGGGTTTGAGTACTTTTTTATTAATCAGGAGTGTGGAAGAAAGGTTCCTGTCTTGCGCATTTATCTAGCGTAAAGGATCATTAGAGCTTGGTGCAGTTTAAATTCATGTAGCTAGGACCTCATTTAGAATGGAATGGATTCTCCTAGTTCTTGGTAATCTCATCAGAGAAATTCCACCATATTCAGGTGGGGTTGTGAAAAAGGATGGTAAACTCTATCTCATAGGGTTTTTGAATCCCGGGATGGACCTGGGGGCTCAAAGGCCAAGAGGCGTACGGAGAGAAGAATTGCCTAAAGAAATCTTGCCTTTGGTAAACGAGCCAAGGGAGATCAATATACAGAGCTGTAGAGGGCATGGTATGCATAGCCATACAAAGGTGTCCTTGGTTCAATGATTGTATTCTCCCGATAGTTGGGTAACTTCAAGGAAGATTGTGATTCGGTACCACCAGGGGTGGTTTATGAGAGTTAGGCTCTTTCTAAGTACAGAGTATGGTTTATGAGGAGAGGGTGCCTGGATACGGGAGAAACATCTAGGCTAAATTTACCGAGAATGGGTGAAGTCATTCCTTCCCACACTGGTGTGAGACTGTAGATTGTGCAGGTCTGACCAGTGCATTGGGGGACAGAGAAAAGCATATGTTCCTTACTGAACCCATGACAGGTTTGACTGTGCTATTTAACGTCATGTGGTAAAGATGACTTTCATGAAATTTAATATCATGCAGTAAGGATGAGAAATATTATTAAAGGATGTTGTGCAATTTAACATCATGCAGCAAGGATGGGGAACATTTTTCTTGGATGTTTAATGCTGGGTCTTTGCAGCTTTATTCCAAGTGGCCAAGGTGTTCCATGCAGTTTAACATCATGCGGTAAGGACGTATTTGCAAAGGCTACTCTCAATTAGAATGTAACTGTGCCTATACATCTCGTCATTCCTCAAATGTGGAGGGGGATGGATTGGTGTAAATCGAGGTTTCGGGGCTTCTTAGATGAGGAGAAATGATATGGGGGCTCTGAGGCCGGTAAGCGTACGGAGATAGGAAGCGTATCACTTGAGGAAGTCTTGCCTTTGGTAGACGGGCTAGGGGCTATCAATATGTAGATCCACTGAGGTCATGGTATGCATAGTCGTGAAAAGGTGTCCACGGGTCGATATATTTCCACTTCCGATGGCCATGAATGGTTATGAGGATCTGCAATTGTCTGTGCCATGAAGTCTTTCTTTTGGTAGGAAAATATCTTGACATGTCGGGCATATTCGGCCCTGGTTGTTGTTAAAGCTTAGAGAGATCCCTATGCTGATTTATCTTGTGTGCGGGGGTGTACCTTCACTCCATGCAATTTAAAATCATGCAGTAAGGACGAAGTACTCTTAGTTTAGCGGTCATAGAGATAGGACCAATGGGTGACCATTGCTGTAGTCACTCGAAGGATAATTTAGTTAACATTCTCTGATATACTCTGAACAGGGTGGGGGATTAGGGTTGTAGACTGTAACTCTGAGGTTTCATGGATTAGGAGATGTGGTGTGAGGGCTCTGAGGCCGGTAAGCATACGAAGCTAGGAAGACTACCGCCCGAGGACATCTTGCCTTTGGTAGACGGGCCATGGGCTATCAATATGCAGAGCCGTTGAGGGCTTGGTATGTATAGTCATGAAAAGGTGTCTCCATGTCGATGACTTTCCACTTCCGATTTCCATGAATGATTATGAAAATCTGAGATTGCTCATAGTACAGAGTTTTTCATGCGAGGGTAATGGTGTCTGAGCATACAAGAAACACCTTTACTACAATCATCCGTTGAGTCAAAGTAGCCTAGCCCTAGCTTGATGTTCATAGATGCAGGTCATCTTGTGAACCACGGGTAGATACCTAGGCTAACCGGTTATGGATACCCTGGCCACATTTTGATGTGAAAAGGGGGTTCAAACTTGTAAACCACTGCTCCATAAATTTCTGGATCGGGAGATTTGATATGGGGGCTCTCAGGCCGGTAAGTGTACGGAGCTAGGAAGTGTGCCACCTGAGGAAATCTTACCTTTGGTAGACGGTACAGGGGCTATCAATATGCAGATCTGTTGAGGGCATGGTATGCACAGTCATGAAAAGGTGTCCCCGGGTCGATAACTATCCACTTCCGATGGCTGTGAATGGTTATGAAGATCCATAATTATCCGGGTCATGGAGTCTGATGTATGGAGGGGATGCATCCAAATACGCAAGGAGTATTTCCATCTCATTTATCCATATATATTGGGTGGGTCACGACAAATTCCATGCAGTTTAAACATCGTGCGGTGAGGATGAAGTACGTGCAGTTTAATGTCATGCGGTGAGGATGAAGAATACACCCCGTGCAGGTCTGGTCCGTACACAGGGGGAGAGAGATTTTTTTTTGAATGGCTCGGGTAGGAGGGGGAACCCTGGCATCACTACTTATCCTGTGAGGGCAATAATCAGGACTCACGTAGTTATTTTAAGGGAATACACCCTGTGCGAGTCTGGTTCATAAGGGGGGAAGGGGCATTTTTTTCCTTTTACCCTTGTCAGTGTCGTTTAACGTCGTCCGGTAATGACGGGGAATACACCCCGTGTAGGGCTGGTCCGCACACGAGAGGAAAGGGAATTTTTAACTTTTATTTGGGGATGGATGAGCCAGGGTGAGGGACTCTGGTGTCACTACGTATCTTGAGAGGGTAGGAATCAAGCCTTACATAGTTCTCAGAAAGAAGTACACCCCATGCAGGGCTAGTCCGTACATAGTGGAAGGGGACATTTTTTTAATTTTATTCCATTTGGTAGTTGCTGGTCTAGGAGAGGCGATCCTGGAGTCACTACGTATTCCACGAGGTCAATAATCAAGCCTCACATAGTTCTCTTTGGAGTACACCCCGTATAGGGCTGATCCGTACACAGGGGAAAGGGTCATTTTTAAATCTTCTCATTCGTGTAGTTTAACATCGTGCGATAAGGACGACGGATACACCCTGTGTCGGTCTAGTCCATATACGGGGTAAAGGGAATTTTTATCCTTTTCTTATCCAGGGGTGGCTAGGCCAGGATGGGGAACCCTGGCATCGCTATGTATCCTGCGAGGGAAGGAATCAAGTCATATGTAGTTCACCAAAATTTGTACAGTTTAACGTAGTGCAGTGAGGACGAGAAACTTCTTAGTTTAAGGTCATAGAGTTTGGACCATTGGGTGCTTGGAAGTTCAACATTATGCAGATCAGATGATAACTGCTTTTAGTTATGCCGGTGAGGACGGAATACTATTTGTTTAAGGTCATAGAGTTTGGACCGTTGGGTGCTTGGCAGTTTAACGTCATGCATCTCTCACAATAACCACTTTTGGTTATGCCTGTGAGGACATAATACTCTTAGTTTTAGGTCATAGAGTTTGTACAATTGGGTTCTTGGTAGTTTAACATAATGAAGCTAAGACAATAACTATTTTTAGTGATGCCGGTGAGGAAGGAATAATCATAGTTTAAGGTCATACAGTTTGGACCGTTGGGTGCTTGGTAGTTTAACGTCATGCATCTCGGACGATAATTTCTTTTAGTTATGATGGTGAGGACGGAATACTCTTATTTTAAGGTCATAAAGTTTGGACTGTTGGGTTCTTGGTAGTTTAACATCATGTAGCTCAAATGATAACTACATTAAGTTATCCCGTTGAGGACGGAATACTCTTAGTTTATGGTATTAGAATTTGGACCGTTGGGTTCTTGGAAGTTTAACGTCATGCAGCTCAGATGATAACTAGTTTTAGTTATGCCAGTGGGGACGGAATACTCTTATTTTAAGGTCATAGAGTTTCAAACATTGGGTGTTTTCTAGTTTAACGTCATGCATCTCGGACAATAACTACTTTTAGTTACTATATGAAATACTTATTCAAGAATCTCACATTTGTAGGAGCGGTGGTGAACTGCCCATCCATGGAGATCAGGGAATATGCTTTGTTGGAGTAGACCTTGTGTATAACATATGGTCCCTCCCACTTGGGATCTAGCTTTGGAGGTTTCTTTTTGGGTATCATTGGGGTTCGGAGGACCAACACCAATTCTCCTTCCAAGAAAGACTGAAGACAGACCTTTTTATTGAAGGCTCATGCAATCCGGTTTTGGTATACTTCCAGATGGTGCAAAGTGTAAAACCGCTTCTCGTCTAGCTTCTCTAATTCACCCAACCGCTTTTCTAATCGCTCATCGTTGGATAACTGATCACAAACAGCAACATGGAGCGAGGTCAATTGGATCTAAATGGGAAGAACCACTTCTATTCTGTATACTCATGAGTACGGAGTAGCCCGAGTAGCTGTGCGAATTGTGGTTTGGTAAGAAAAAAATGCATGGAGAAGTTTATCCGGCCATGAATTGTTGTCTTTTTCCACCATTTTCTGGAGAATGTTTGACATGATCTTGTTGAAGGCCTATATCTGTCTGTTGGACACTGCATGGTAGCGGGATGAGTGGTTAGCCATGATATTGTATTCTTGGTATAGTTTCTCCAATTCAGCAGAGCAGAAGTTGGTGTCATTATCCATCGGTATTGTAGAGACCCAAAGCTTGATGTACATGGACATTACATTAATTTTTGTGGAATACTTAATACATAACAAAAACAGACACCAAATGATCATAATAGTTTAGTGTCTTTGGAAACATAGAACATAATCTTCTAATCTTGTTGAAGGATCTTCAACATCTCCCATAAAGATCTTCCCTTTTTTTCTTACCTAAAACCTTTCTTTATATCCTGGGGAAAATAAAACATATAAAAGGTGAGCTCAAATTCTCAGTCTTGGTAAACGTGGAAAAAAATAAAACAAACCATATACATTTGAAATTGAAAATAACAACATAAAGTTTAAACATCAAAATCTTGAGTTGTGAAATAAATATTGGAAATACGGAAGGCATAGATCATAAAGGAACATCAATCATGATAAAATAAGATGAGAATAAAACATTTAATTTTTGAAAAACATTAAGAACATGATATGATATCCATAGTAGCCAAGGCATTGCTGCCATGACCATCTTAGTGGACAAATTCCCTTTCAGAATCGAGTTCACTCCACGTTCTCGTCCTGTATCACTGAACTGGATTAACTTACCATTTCAGCAATGTCTATCTCATGAGATATAAATCCTTACCCAATGCATTGGAGTGAGATATAGGTCCCACCCATCTCATAATGAAACCATTCTTATGTGTGCCACAAAATCATAAATCATACATCATAGCATAACCCATGTAATAAAAATGGGAATCTTAAACATCATGTCATCATAACATAATCCATATAAGATAAAAGGAAATCATAAAAATAATTCCATAATAACATAATAAAATCAATGTAAAAATAGGGATGTAAACATAACCCTATATTATCTTATATGGAAAATAATTTTGATAAAACGCTTAAACTCCATTCTTGAGAAAAATATCCTTTATAGTTCAAAATCATTTTTCCTTTCTAAACATATCATGCTATTTTAAACTAAAAAAAGTTGATTAAAAATAAACTTGAAAACTTTTAAATAAAGATTCATGGAAATAATGTTCTATGAACTCATACAAATCTATTCATTCTGTATAAGTTAAAAAACATTCTTCTCATACTTTTGCTGGAAAAGACAAAAAGTACCTCATAATAAAAATGAAAAAAAAAATTCCTTTCATATCTTTTAATAAAAACTTACCAATGGGTAAAATTGGATTTAAAAAAATTTATGAGGATAGAAATAATATTACATATTGAGTAAACATGGATGTGGATGATAAATATTCCCCAGTAAATTCTGAAGTATAAACAATCTCATATAAAAATGAGATTGTGATATTTTCCCTTACCTTAGGTCTTATATGCTTCATACATCTCCGAACATCCTATATAATGATTTAAATAATTTCATTGACTTATTATAGAATCATATTCATTGTTATGATATCATATGTGGTTCAATTATGACTTAATATTACCCGTTGTTTTATAAATTCCATTTTAAAGCAGCGTTTTGGGTAAAAGCGTTTCATTTATCGTGCGTGTTTTGACATGTTGTTCTTGATATTATTAATGATATCCTAATTTACTAAATTATAGATTTTAAAACATTATTTATATATAATATATATTCATCATATAAATATATATGATAGATCAATAAATGGAATGAAATACCCCATTCATGGAGAGGGTAGGTCGTGCTTACGCATGAACGCTGTTTTCATTTCCTTATTGAATTAAATGAAATTAAGTAAAACGAAACATATATGTACATAAATCCCGTATCATTATTATGTAATATATTTCATTATTATTTATAATATATACTTTATAATAATACTTGAATGGTTAATCATGGAAAATGAATCTCATCGCATTTGTGGAGATGGTAGTCTGTACGTATGCACGAGCGATGATATCATTCCCATGATTGTGGAATTGTATTGAAGTGTATTTATAATATTTCAGAATCAATATCACTTTACAATAATCATATATAGTTATTTATTTACACCATTATACCCATCCATGTAAGGTGGTGGTGGAAAACAGATTACACCACGGAGTGGAGACGGTATTCCATACGTACGCACGCACGCTGATTTCGTTTCCGTAGGATGAATAGAAGATGAAATTGGGATGTTTAATATTTATAATAACATATCAGTGTATGATTGATACTGGTGTTATTAATTTATGATGAAACAAATAAATAAGAAGAAGTAGAAGAAGAAATAAATTGGAAAAAACCGGTAAAAGATATTACCTCTTCTTTGACGCGCCTCTTCTTAACCTCCTCTTAAGGCACTAGGGTTGGTATTTTGAGGAGACTAGAAACTCTATAATGTTTCTAGGGAATATGAAAATGGAAATGGGTAGGGGTTGGACTAGCTTCAAGGCTCAAAAGGGTGTGACGAGAAGAGGGAAGGGGTGCCATTTTTATAAGGGAGGAGAGGGGCACTTTAGGAAAAACGTAAACTATTATTTTATAATAATGTCATATTCGGTTTATAATAGCTCCAAATTGATGTATTTGTAATATAAAGTGGGGATGGGTCGAAATAATCTCAACCAATAGGTTTTTTACAAGTTTAGGTTACTATTTTAACCTTATCATTTAGATTTATTTCTGAGTTAAATAATTTAACTTTTACTATGTCTTCTTATTTTCTTACACTATATGGTTAATAAACATACTATAACAAGCCAAAAAAACCACAAGTGGTTCATTATTAATATATATAACGTTATATAAGTAATTTGGCCAAACCTTATATTTTTAAGAATATAATAACAATTAATAATATGATATTTGTTTTAAAAACTGTTTTATGTCAATTTTGACATTATTTGGTAATTGATTTTTGTGAAAATCCTAACAACATTATTAGTTCGAAAAACGTTAATTGAATAAATTCTAACATGTCATATAAACCTATAAAATTAGTGTAATTCATAAAAATGTTCAAATTAACTTTATTTGGGTACTTATAATATCAATTATGATAATATTTCATTATTTAGTTAATTACTGCATCACTATTGTGTCATAAATTAATTACCTTATTTATTGTCTAAAAATTAGAAATAAAATACCATTAGGTAGTAAATATTTTTATTTTTATAATAAATATTTATAGTTGAATTTATCTTATGTATAACCCTATATTAAAAATGCTTTAGTTATTAAACATTGATTTCAAATAGTTTAACTCTTTTTTAAATAAAATAATAATAAAAGTCCTAATCAAATCCAAGTTGACATAAAGGGTAATGTTTTATTCCTAATATTGTTTTCGGTCGAATTACACTTATTCAGCAGAATTAGGACATTTTTTAGGGTAATAATAATATCATTTTTACCCTTAATTACACTATTTACTTTTAACCGTGGTAAATAAAAGTAAAAAGTTACTATTCACCAAAAATTATTTTTATCTTATTGAACCACATTTTACTCATTGATATTAAATTTGTCTCTCGGATTTTCGAAATTCCACTCACATAAGCGGTAAAATTATGTTTTATGTAAATTTTTAAATTCTCCTAGGAGGTGGGTAAAAGACGGTGAAAAGTTCAATAAAATTTTTATATATCTGAAATTATTATAAAATGACTCCAATGAATTACATTGAACTTATATAAGTATTATGTATCAATTTTGGCCTAAAATAAATTTAAATAAAATAAATAATTATTTAAATAAAAAGTCGTTTTTTATATAGTAACCTAGTGTTTTCACTATTCCTCAAAATTTGAATGTTTTCAGAAAAATACCAAAAATTCACCCTAGGATAATTTCGATATTCTGAATCCAAAAATGATGTCCATTTTGAATGATAAAATTTAGAAAATTTCAAAAAGTGGTTATTACTATTCATAACAGCTATTTCATAATAATATTATAATAATATCTCGTTTAATGAAACTCGATATTGCGTACTACACACGCTATTGAGGAATGTCTTGATTGCGTGTAATGTAAGCCAAGTCAGGGCTGCGTGTATTTAAATCTATGTTTGTTGTTTTGAATAACATAATCAAAACTTATTTCATTTATACATTGAAAATAATCATTACTTAATGTTCCATAGAATAATTTTCCACAAAACGAACTTGAAATTGTGTGTAACACGAGCCAAGAATAGTGTTGCGTATACTGCAAGATAATACGGTGTTGCGTATAGTACAAGCTAATTTTGGTGTCATGTACAACACAAGACATCAATGAAATTAAAAAGAATAATTCTCATAAAATCTCGGGTTGTTACATTCTACCCCCTTAAAATGAATTTTTCCCTCGAAATTCATCGGAGTTATAAATGGTTTAGTACTTGAATGTTTCCTTCATAGAAATCCACATCGTAAAAAGGAATACTAAAAGTACTTTTTAAAAAGTAAAGTATGAAATGTAACGGTTAACCAGATTAAATCATCACTGGGTTTCCACATAGGAGAAAATAGGTGGAAATATTGATATGAAAGAAAATTCTAACCATCAAGTTCTGATGGAGAGTGGTAGAGGACATGGATATGAAAAATCCAATAATCACAAATCCATAAATTGGTGATGATTTAAGGTACCATCTGATTTTTTCGGATATAAGGACACAAGGAAACCATTTTTTTTTTCAAGATCATTTCCCTAAAGTTGAAGAATTGTTGAATTAAATGAAATACTTAATTGATTTTAGTACAATCTCGCTGTTGTTTGTGCCTTGAAAAATGTACAATTCATCTCTTAAAAAAATGAAGTTGAATTTGTCTTTTGTGAAGTGTTAGCAGATCATGCGATAGAATGATAGGTCATTCCATCTATCTCAAACATAAGGTTACCGATATTTATCAAATGTACATAAGTTCATCTATGGTGAGGTTAATTGTATATGATTCCAAAAATGGACTTATACTTCATCTATCATACCGCTTAATATAATAAAACTACTTTCTACTAACCAGGTACTTCGTGTAGGACAATGGTAGGCGATAAAGGCATGTCGCACTTCGGTTGTGGGTTCGATTCCCGTCACCTTGCCCAACGTGACGGGTTTTCGCCCGTCCTGCAGGTTGTCCCTTTTTCTAAAACTACACTGTTATAACATTCTAGAAATAATATCGAAAAAATTTCTATCCTTAAACAATACTATCTTATGTCTAACATAATCCATTCCAATATTTAGGCTTATCCAAAATACTTCGGTCCAAGATCATAGTATAAAGAAAATGATTACTTGAAAGGTCATATAACAAGAACGTGAATACCTTCATTTATCCCCCATATATCATATGATATATCTTTTTGGTCACATTTCAAACATTTGAATACCTTAATCATGTATTCTCTTGAAACAAAAATTATCATATAACCACAGTGAAAACATGAATGTTGTAAAAAGGTAACTCTTTCCACCTACCAAAATCCCTAAAATTATATATACTCAAACCATGATATCACTTTATCCTTATATCAGTCATGAGCTCATGAATACTATCAAAATTTCATTTTCTTTTTATCCCTTCACTATGCGCATATCATCTTCATTCCAAAAATATCTGAATAACCTTTCATGGTTACCTGTACCATTAAATATATACATTAAAATACTTTAGAAAAAAATAGTGTAACAATCCTTACATGTTTCTTTATTCCATAGTAACATTAAATAACCTATAAAACATAACTCTTGATAAACATACAATCATTCCACTACCTTCTTAAACCATTGACCAAGCTTCAACACTTCTTTCATATCATATATCAATTGTAGTCTCCTAATCATCATCCACATAAATACTACCCATATGACCATGCTAATTCTCTTCATGAGATTTTCTCTTAGGGCATTGGTTTTAATAATTCCCATACATTCCACACTTAAAACATCTAATCATTGTTGATGTCGTAGAAATACCATTATCCTTCTCCATGGTGTTAACTGAACCATTTCCTTTGCACTTACTGGATTTGTGCCCTTCTTTTCCATACCCAAATCATCTTCCAGTTCCTTTGAAACATTGTCCTTGATGCCTCTTACAACATGATTTACATGATGGAAATTGAACTTTCTTTCTTCTATGATCATCATGAAACTCCATATTTCTCTTATTAGCTGAGTCAGGAAACTTACCAAAGTTGAGATTATTGATCATATTATGAGATTTCTGATTAGGCATAATAACGATATTTGGTCTTCCAAATCCTGTTTCATTTGGTTGCTCATGAAGAATATCATTCTATTGTCCATTATATCCTCCATCGTCGTGAATCTTCCTGTTTCCAGCCATTTTCTAAAACCCAAAAAGAATAGTGTGAGAGGAAAAAAATCATGCTAGGTTAAACAACATAATAAAGGGGGAGTAACTTCAATACCTAACATCTTAGGTTTCATTCTAAGTTCATTACTGTAATTCTAGGACTATAACCTATAATTGTACTTAACCTTAGGTACATCTGTAGACATACCTTAGAAATATCTCTAGGGATATCATTAAAGTTTTTGCATCCTAGTTTCCAAAGGTTATCTAAACTTTTCCTCTGATACCAACTGTAGAGACCCAAATCTTGACGTACATAGACATTACATTACTGTTTTTGGAATACATAAAACATATCAAAAACAGAAACCAAAGGACCGTAATAGTTAACTGTGTTTGGAAACTTGGAACATAATATTCTAATCTTGGTGAAAGATCTTCAACATCTCCTACAAAGATCTTCCCTTTTTTTCTTACCTAAAACCTTTCTTTACATCCTGGGAAAAAGAAAACATATAAGGGATGAGCTCAAATTCTCAGTAAGGGTAATCATGGAAAAAAAAATAAAACAAACCAAATACATTTGAACTTCAAAACATGAACATAAAGTTTAAACATCAAAATCTTGAGTTGTGAAATAAATCTTGGCAGTATGTAAGGCATAGATCAAAAAGGAACATCAATCATGATAAAATAACATGGGAATAAAACATTTAATTGTGGGAAAACATTAATCACATGATATTATTTCCATAGTAGCAAAGGCATTGCTTCCAAGACCATCTTAGTGGACAAAGTCCCTTTCTGAATCGAGTTCACTCCTCGTTCTAGTCATGTATTACAGAACCGGATTAACTTACCAGTTCATACATGTCTATCTCATGAGAATTAAATCTTTAGCCAATGAATTGGCGAGAGATATAGGTCCCACCAATATCATAATGAAACCATTCGTATGTGTCCCACAAAATCATAAATCATACATCATAGCATAACCCATGTAATAAAAATTGGAATCTTAAACATCATGTCGTCATAACATAATCCATATAAGATAAATGTAAATCATAAAAATAATTACATCATAACATAATCAAATAGATGTAAAAAAGGGATATAAACAGAGCCCTATATTATCTTAGTTGGAAAATAATTTTGATAAAATGCTTGAACTCCATTCTTGAGGAAAATATCCTTTATACTTCAAAATCATTTTTCCTTTCTAAACATGTCATACTATTTGAAACTAAAATAAGTTGATTAAATATAAACTTGTAAACATGTAAAGGAAGCTTCATGGAAATAATGTTCTATGAAATCATAAAAATATATTCAGGCTGTATAAGTTAAAAAAACATTCTTCTCGTACTTTGTCCGGAAAATTCAAAAAGTACCTCGTACTAAAAATGAAAAAAGATTCCTTTCATATCTTTTACTAAAAACATACCTATGGGTAAAATTGGATTTAAACAATTTTAGAAGGATATAAATAATATTACATACTGAGTAACCTTGGATGTGGATGATTAATATTCCCCATTAAATTCGTAAGTATAAACAATCTCGGATAAAAATGAGATTGCAAGATTTTCCATTACCTTAGGTCTGAAATGCTTCGTACGTATCTGAAAATCCTGTATAATGATTTAAATAATTTCATTGAATTATTACAGAATAACATTCATTGTTATGATATCATATATGGTTCACTTATGACTTTATATTACCCGTTCTTTTGTAAATTCCATGTTAATGCAGCGTTTTGGGTAAAATCGTTTCATTTATCATAGGTGTTTCGAAATGTTGTTATTGATAATATTATTTATATCCTGATTTACATAATTCCAGAATTTAAAACACGATTTATATATAATATATATTCGGTATATAAATATATATGATAGATCGATAAATGGAATGAAATACACCATTCATGGAGACGGCAGGTCGTGCTTACGCAAGAACGCTGTTTTCATTTTCTTATTGAATTAAATGGAATTAAGTAAATGAAACATATATGTACATAAATCCAGTATCATTATTATGTAATCTCTTTCATGATTATTTATTATATATACATTCTAATCATACTTGAATGGATAATCATGGAAAATGAATCTCATCGCGTTTGTGGAGACGGTAGTCCGTACGTACGCACGACGGATGATATCATTCCCATGATCGTGAAATTGTATTTAAGTGTATGTATAATATGTTAGAATCAATATCAATTTAAAATAATCATATATAGTTATTTATTTACACCATTAATCCCATCCAAGTAAGGAGGTGGTGGAAAACAGATTACACCAGGGCATGGAGATGGTATTCGGTACGTACGCACGCGCGGTGACTTCGTTTCCATAGGATGGATAGAAGATGAAATTGGGTTGTTTCATTTTTATAATAAAATATCATTATATGATAGATACTGATGTTATTAGTTTATTATGAAACAAATAAAGAAGAAGAATTATAAGAAGAAATAAATTGGAAAGAATCGGTAAAGGATATTACCTCTTCTTTGACGCGCCTCTTCTTAACCTCCTCTTAAGGAACTAGGGTTGGACTTTTGAGGAGGCCAGAACCTCTATAATTTTTCTAGGGAAGATGAGAAGGGAAATTGTCAGGGTTTGGCCGAGCTTCAAGGCTCAAAAGAGTGTGAAGAGAAGAGGGAAGGGGAGCCCTTTTTATAAGGGAGGAGAGGGGCACTTTAGGAAAAACTTAAAATATTATTTTATAATAAAGTCATATTAGGTTTATAATAGCTCCAAATTGATTTATTTCGAAGATAAAGTGGGGATGGGTCTCAATCCTCTAAACCAATAGGGTTTAGACAAGTTTAGGTTAATATTTTAACCTTATCATTTAGATTTAACTCTATGTTAAATAATTTAACTTTTACTGTGTCTTCTTGTTTTCTTACACAATATCGTTAATAAACTTACTATAGCAAGTCAAAAGAACCACAAGTGGTTCATTATTAATATATATAACATTGTATAAGTCATTTGGCCAAACCTTATATTTTTATGAATATAATAACAATTAATAATATAATATTTGTTTTAGAAAATATTTTATATCAATTTTTACACTATTTGGTAATTGATTTTTTTGAAACTCATAAAAACTTTATTAGTTCGAAAAAAGTTAATTTAATAAATAAAAACATGTCCTATTAACCTAAAAAATTATTATAATTCTTAAAAATTCTGAAATTAACATTATTTGGGTATTTATAATATCAATTATTTTAATATTTCATTATTTAGGTAATTATTGCATCACCATTGTGTCATAAATAAATTACATTATTTAATGTCTAAAAATTATAAATAAACTACCATTAGGTAGTAAATATTTTTATCTTTCTAACGAATATTTATAGTCAAATTTATCTTCTGTATAACCCTATATTAAAAATATTTTAGTTATTAAACATTTATTTTAACTATTTTAACTCTTTTTTAAATAAAATAATAATAAATGTCCTAATCTAATGCAAGTAGACCTAAAGGGTAATATTTTATATCTAAGATTGTTTTTGGTCGAATTACACTTATCCAATAGAATTAGGACATGTTTTAGGGTAATAATAATATCATTTGTACCCTTAATTACCCTATTTACTTTTAACCGTGGTAAATAAAATTAAAATTTTACTATTCACCAAAAAATATTTTTATCTTATTGAAGCACATTTTACTCCTTGATATTAACTTTACCTCTCGGATTTTTGAAATTTCACTCATAGAAGTAGTAAAATTATGTTTTATGTAAATTTTTAAATTCTCCTAGTAGGTGGGTAAAAGACGGTGAAAAGTTCAATAAAATTTTTATATATATATAATTATTATTAAATGACTCCAATGAATTACATTATACTTTTTTAGGTATTATGTATCAATTTTGACCTAAAATAAATTTAAATAAAATAAATAATTATTTAAATAAAAAGTCGGTTTTTAAATAGTAACCCTGTATTTTCACTATTCATCAATAATTGAAAGTGTTCAGAAAAATACAAAAAATTCACCCTAGTCTAATTTTGATATTCTTAATCCAAAAATGAAGTCCATATTGAAATTTAAAATTTATAAAATTTCAAAAAGTGGGTATTACTATTCATAACGGCTAGTTCATAATAATATTATAATAATATCGCGTTTAGTGAAACTCGGTATTGCGTACTACACATGCTATCGAGAAAGGTCTTGATTGCGTGTAATTCAAGGCAAGTCAGGGTTGCGTGTAGTAAAATCTCTGTTTGTTGTTGTGTATAACATAATCAAAACTTACTTCATTTATACATTAAACAAAATCTATACTTAAGGTTGCGTAGAAAAATTTCCACAAAACGAACATGAAATTGTGTGTAACACGAGCCAAGAATAGTGTTGCGTATACTGCAAGATAATATGGTGTTTCATATAGTACAAGCTAATTTTTGTGTTGCGTACAACATAAGACATCAATGAATCTAAAAATAATAATTCTCATAAACTCTCGGGTTGTTACAAGTATGGTATGAGGGACACCAAATCTGGTGATTATATTGGTTTTCACAAAGCTGACAATGCTTCTTGCCCCAACTTCCTTAAGGGGTACAGCTTCTGCCCATTCGGAAATGAAGTCGGTTGCCGTGAGGATATATTTCAGCTGTTTGGCTGTGGCAGGAGGATATGGTCCCACGACATCCATTCCCCAGACGGAAAATGGCCAAGAGTACTTAGCCTGATGAAGTAACTCCAGGGGTTGGTCTATGAAGTTGGCATGAATTTGGCATAAGTGGCATTTTATGGTAAAGTGCTCGCAATCTCGTGCCACTGTGGGCCAATAGTACCCAAGTCTTCTAACCTGATGGGAAAGCTTGGACCCCGGCTGATGTTCCCCATATACTCCAGTATGTACTTCAGTCATGACGGGAGCTGTTTCTTCTCCATCAATGCATCGGAGGAGGATTCCGTTGAGGCCTCGTTTGTAGAGGACCTCCTGCAGACCTGTGCTGCCATATAGGACAAAGTTGATTGCCCTTCTCTGTATTTTCTCTCGTTCATCCCTTTCTGATCGAAGTTCTCCTCGTTGATGGTAGTTTGCAATGGGGGTCATCCAGCCGGTTGTGGGAGCATGTGGCTCTAGGACAGGACTGACTTTGTTGATTTCTTCCATCTGGGCCTGAACAAATGGCAGGACCATTTGACGATGAGCAGTGCTGATACTTGTTTCATCGCGGTCTGGCTCGGGCAGGGCTGTGGCCACATTTGCTAATGCATCGGCCTGGGCATTCTGAGACTGGGGAATATAGGCCAATGTCGGTTCTGTGGAGAATTCCTCCATTAACCCTCGAACATGGTCAAACAGGGGAATCAGCTCCTCCTTTTTGATAGCACAGTCACCACAGACTTTCTTGATGACCGGTTCTGAGTCACCTTTGACCTTAAGGTGTTCTACTAGTTCCAGGAGTGCGAGCTCCAGGCCTACAATGAGGGATTGATATTCCGCTTCATTGTTCGTACATCCTTCTAACCGGAGGAAGGAATTTGGAAAGACTGCCTTTTCCGAGGACATATTTATTATCCCTAATACCACCTTGTTAAATTTGGGATCTTTCATCCTCTTCCCGGTGGGGCTTCAGGATGCACCACTGAAGTACATTTCCCATGCCACGAACTCCTCTTGAACCGAGAATATGTCTTCATCAGGTATCTCGGAATCCAGTATGGCGGTCCTTGTTGAAGGGTGCTCCGCCAAAAAATCTTCTAATGACTGGCCCTTGATGGCCTTCTGAGGCACAAACCGGATGTCGAACTATTGCAGTATGACTGCCCATCAGGATAGGCGCCCGGTCAGCATCGCACGGCTGAGAATGTACTTGAGTAGATTATTGCGTGAGACCAAATGGACTTTCAGATGATGCAGATAATGTTGCAATTTTTGAACTGCGAAGACCCCGGCCAAACAACTCTTCTCAATGCTTGAGTATCGAGTCTCAGCATCAATCATGGTTCGACTGAGGTAATAGAGACTATTTTCACTGTTGGCGTTGTTTTTCTGTGCGAGGAAGGCTCCCAGCGATCGCTCTAAGGCCGTCACATATAGGATGAGAGGTCTTCCTTCAACCGCGGGCATGATTGCCGGTGGGCTTAAGAGATACTTCTTTAGGCTCTCGAACGCCTCTTGGCAGTCATCTGTCCATTGGTACGTGAATCCCTTCTTCATTAAGATGGTAAAGGGAAATCATTTTCTTGCAAGGTTGGCTTTGAATCGCCTGATGTAGGCCAGGTGCCCATAAAATGCTCTCAACTCAGTGAGATTACAGGGGGTGACAGTGTCACGACCCATCCTTGGGGACCGTGTCGTGACTACCCCAAGCCCACCTTCCATAGGCCTGGGGCTTGCGACTAGAACCAAAGGCGTAAATCCCGATAAAAGGGAAGGAATTGCCTTTATATAAGCAAAAAAAACAACAGTGTATGCTAGCTGAAGTAAACACTATTTAAACTGAGTATAAAAGTAAGTGCTGGAAAGTAAATGGGCCAGAATACAAACCCAAATGAAAGTACAGTACAACAGTAAAGAAAGAACAACTTCAGTAAAGTAAACCAACAACCACTGAGTCGTCCTCCAGATATTCCACCTGAAGGGTGGGTATAAATGGTCTCCTCAACTCCTCTGGTCCAGCCGTCCACTCCGTGTACGTCCCGCCAAGTGGTCCACCTCCAGGTATTGTCCCGCTCCACAAGACTCCACCTCAATCAGTGTTGTCTATCGTCTGCGTCCAACACAACGTAGTGCAGGCATAGCCCGTGCAGGGGTGAGTATATGATATTCAGTAGGGACCCTGAGGCCCCCAAAGGTCTCCCAGAATCCACAAAGGATAAACCAAAAAGGTCAAACACAAAGTATCAACCAACTCTACTGAGGTATATGCCCATACATATACCTAAGTCATCAATTCCAGTTAGGCTCCAACTCATGAGTCCAAGAATAACCCAGTGCACACAGGAAAGCTCAACCCAGTCCACATAGGAAAGCAAGTCAATCATGTCGATGATAATGACTGAAAGTCAAGACTTATCTCACATAGGTATACTACTCATGAAGAGGGGTGGAGATGATAGATGTATCCTCTGAATCATCTACCCTACCGAAGCCACATAGGATCCAAGTACAGAAGTCATCGTTGACGAACCGATGTAGGATCCAAGTACAATAACCATCGCTGTCGAAGCCACGTAGGATCCAATTACTGTCGTCATCACTGCCGAACCCAGGGAGGATCCAAGTACAGTCATCCTCACTGCTGAAACCACGTAGGATCCAAGTACAGTCGTCATCGTCATCACAGTCACAGCCAGCTTTAGGGTTCCCTCACACAACACGCTCGATTCCGGGAGGGTCCGTTCCACGATCCAAGGGGGTCGATAAATCAACTGTCACAAGTGTAGTTTTTATGTATCCTGAAGTTCTATCTTGACAAAAGGAACTGAAAGAAACAGATGATGCGTCAAACGGACGCCCGGTCTGAGAGATATTGGCATTTACATCCCATGGGCCCGGTTAAAAATACGCTCATTTCTAACCTGACTGATATCCAAATTCATCTTAATCTCACATATAGTATTGCAAAAGGACAGTCTCATTGAAAGAGTCCCATTTCCACAAACGGAGCATCGTTCAGACGCGCGGTCCATAAGTTATTCACGTTTAAGTGAATTAGAGGCCCGATCTGTTAAGCCCAATGGGCTGACGGATCAGGTCGACTCAGTTTTGGCGGGTCCGACCCAGCAAAGGAGTCGGACAATCCTGGTGAGTTGCACGGTCCGGCCCGAACTGACGCGGCCCAGTCTGGTGAGGCGAGGTCGGCCCGACCCGCGTGGCCTGCGGCTGGCCCGTCTCATGCGGCCTGCGGCCCGGCTCGGAAGCCAGTTGTGGCTCGTCTGCTAGCTGAGCAGGACGCAAAGGGGGCGCCTCCCCTATTTTTGTAAATGGTGAACCCATTGGGGTCCGCCCTAGTAGCTGGTCGGGGGGGTTACACCCCCCGGTTTCCGGGTAACGGCCGTCCATTAAGGCCAGCCGGTTTGTGAGATGTCGCGGGACCCAAAAGGGGCCCCACCTCCTGGAGACGCCGGTGGCCGGCTCTGCCGTCCGACCCTTCTGGTCCGTCATAGCCTTAGGCCGTGGCTCATCT
The DNA here is from genome assembly GCA_963277665.1 of Viscum album. Classification (NCBI taxonomy): domain Eukaryota; kingdom Viridiplantae; phylum Streptophyta; class Magnoliopsida; order Santalales; family Viscaceae; genus Viscum; species Viscum album. The sequence goes on along the minus strand of OY728130.1, from coordinate 426,495,569 downwards.
CACCGGCGCGGTGCAACAACGTTGTGCCCCTCCGCCACTACCAGTTCCGGTCGCGGCCTTCTTCAGTCTCTCCGGCGTGGCGCGACGGCGCCGTGCACCACCACCGCAGCCCACTCCGGCCGCGGCCCTCTTCGTCTCTGCGTGGTGCAACGACATCGCGCCGCCTTCGTCACAGCCTTCCATGGTCATGGTTCCCTACCAATCACCGCACGGTGCAACAGCATTGTGCACCTCCGCCTCCAACATCAACGATGATTAACAAAAAAGAGGGGAGGAGAATCGGCCGTGTTTGTGAGGTCCGATCTCCTCCCTTTATGACGATATCAATCATCCAAACCTTAAGAAATGAAGAATAATGATAAAGAATTGAACATAAATAACCCCTACCTCAACAAAATATATTGAACGTCGGGTGTCGCGGAAGACGGCGTCGCGGGGTGAGGTTCCGTAAGCGACGGCGGACTGCACCTAAGGGGGAAGTGGTGTCTCCTCATTTGACATGGAGAGAAAATTATAAGGCGAGACATTGTTGGCGAGGTCCTACATCGGTGTCTCGTCCATTTTTGTGGAAGAATAAGGGGATGGAGAATCCGGGGTATCTGAGTCAATGTTCTTCGTCGGAGAGTTGGCGTTCTTCAACAAAGGAGATGAAGTGTTCTTCAAAACTCAAGAGCTCTCTCCCCAAAATCTCAACACAACAAGCCAACCAAAAATATAATAATTATTCTCTTTATTTAATGTAATCATGCCATGTATTAAAAAATTTAAATTTAAAATCACTTAATTAATTAATTGAGGTGGTTCAATTAACTAATAAAAGTGTGTTGGCAAGAGTTAAGAGGGAGAGAGAGAGGAGGTGGAAAGGTTTCACAAGTAATGGGGAGTTTACAAAAAATTAAGAGGGGGTTTAAGGAGTTTTAGGGAATGTGAAGGGTTGGGACTCAAATGGGCCCCACCTCACATTTATCCTCACATGGGTAGTTAGGTGCTAGTGGGTCCCACCCTAACTTCCCCATGTCGGATAAAACCACATTAGATATAAAAAATGAAATTGTTCCACAATTTTATTCACTTCTTATTTAATCCACAAATTTTAACTTCTCCTCCCGAGAAAATGCATCTACGGTAATAGTCTTATTAAGAAATTACCAGCACTGCGAGTTCATCGGTGCCCTCAGATTTTAATTCCGAGCAATGGTTCAAAAGATAGAAAAACCCGCTCGTCCGTTCACTGAACGTACCTGAGCTAAACTTCGAAAATTGATTCCAGGCACACCAGGCCTCATAATTAAGTGTCGTTTGAATCCACTGAATTGTAATATTCCAAAGTATTTAAGAAAAATATTTACTTGAAATTTCCGGTTCTTTACATTACTCCCACCTCAAGGCTTTACGTCCCTATAAAGCTATATCATAAACTAGGGAAAAAATGAGGGTAATGTGCACGCATCTGAGCCTCCTGCTCCCATGTGCTCTCTTGGAGGTTCCCATGCTACCAACGAATGTGCACTAGGGGAATCAACCATCCATGTAGGACCTGCTCCTGGTGATCCTCGATCTCCACTGGGACCTCCGCAAATGTCACCTCTTCATCGATGTCCATCTCCCATTGATCAATGATATGCGTCGAGTCGTGCACATATATCCTCAGCTGAGATACGTGGAAGACGTCGTACACCCGGTGCAACTAAGGTGGATGGGCCATGTGATAAGCCACCTCGCCTACTCTACTAAGAACCTGAAATGGTCCAATGAAGCATGGAGATAACATGTCGCCCCGGCCAAATATCTGTAATCCACGTCGAGGTGAGACCCGTAAGAAAATGTGGTCGCCATTCTCGAACTCCACTGGTCTCCGCCTCCTATCAGCATAGGACTTATGTCTGCTTGGTGCAGTCCCCATCTGTTCCTCGGTGATCTGCACCTTCTCTGTCATAGCCTGAACCATCTCTGGTCCTACGAGTGCTGGCTCCCCAGGGTCAGTCCAGCACAGTGGTGATCTACATGGTCGGTCGTACAATGCCTCGTATGGTGCCATCCCGATGGTGGAGTGGTAGCTGTTGTTATATACAAGCTCCACCAAGGGTAGGTGATCCTCCCAGTTGTGACCAAAGTCAAAGACACATGCACGGATCATGTCTTTGAGTTCCTGAATGGTCCTCTCTATCTGGCCATCCGTCTAAGGATGAAAGGCAGTGCTCAGGCATAGTTGTGTCCCAAATTCCTCCTCCAACCCCTTCCAAAGCCAGGAAGTAAAGAGAGAATATCGATCGGAGATGATAGATGATGGCACACCATGAAGTCGTGAAATCTCATGAACATAGAGGTGTCCCAAGCTCTCCACTGAGCCATGCTCTCTAATAGGTAAGAAGTGGGACGACTTGGTTAGTCGGTCGACAATCACCCAGATGGAGTCGTGTCCTCTTGAAGTACGCGGAATCCCTGTCACGAAATCCATAGATATCTCGTCCCACTTCCAATCTGGGAACTCTTTGAGCTACACCAAGCCTGGCGGAACCTGGTGCTCTGCCTTCACCTGCTGGCAGGTGAGGCATCGGGAAACAAACTCTACCACATCCTTCTTCATACCCAGCCACCAGTGTTGTCGTCTGAGATCCCGTTACATCTTCGCTACTATGTGATGTACCTCCAAAGGTGAATTATGAAACCCCCTCATCACCTCCTCCTCTAATGCAACAGGTACCATGGTACATCCCCTAAAGAGGATGATGTTCTATCCTCCTACATAAAATCAATCTGGTGCATGTCTCGTGGATATTTGTGAACACCGCATCTCACTATCAACGTCCCCACGTTGTGCTTCTCTGACCCGCTGAAGTAGTATAGGAGTGAATGTGAGTGACTGTAGAAAGGCTACTCCATGTCTATCCACAATGGATATCTGCAATGCAACTAGTTGCTTCGTCGCCTCTCCAAGTAGTTGAATGCTCGATCTCCTACTGAGAGCATCACCTACTATGTTCCCCTTCCCAAAAGTATAGACTTTCACAAAGTCATAGTCCTGGAGGTACTCAAGCCATCACCGTTCTCTCAAGTTCAAGTCCTTCTGCGAGAAGATATACCTGAGACTCTGGTGTTCAGAGTAGACTATAAAGCGCTCGCCCATCAGATAGTGCCGCCACATCTTCAAGACGAAGACCGCTGCTGCTAACTCCAGGTCATGGGTAGAATAGTTCTGCTCGTGCTGCCTCAATTGTCGTGAACCATAAGTGATAACTGCCCGCTCCTGCATCAGGACACACCTGATTCTGGTCCCTAATCCGTCACAGTAAACTACATACCCTACGCCCTCCTCAGGTATCCTCAATATGGATGCACTGGTCAATCTATGTCTCAGATCTTGGAAGCTCTACTGACATCTATATGACCACATGAAGGGATTACCCTTCTTCATCAAAGATGAAAGTGGTGCTGCAACTCTAGAGAAGTCTGGCACAAATCTCCGATAGTAGCTAGCCAGACCTAGGAAACTCTGCACCTCCATCACACTCCTGGGTGGTTCCCAAGAAAGTACTGCCTCAATATTCCTAGGATTCACCACAACTCCTACCTTAGATAAGACTTTCCCCAAGAAGAGGACCTCCCTAATCCATAACTAACACTTCGAGAGCTTACCATAAAGCTAGTGCTCTCGTAGCATGACCAGTACAACCCGCAAGTGGTAGGCGTGCTCCTCCTCAGTAGTCAAGTAAATTAGTATGTCGTCTATGAAGACTACGACAAATAGATCTAGGTAAGGTTGGAAGATCCTATTCATGAGACTCATGAACACTTCTGGAGTGTTGGTTACACCGAACGGCATAACCAAGAACTCATAGTGGCCATACCGACACCTGAAGTCCGTCTTCTGCACATCCTTGTCTCAAAATCTGAGCTGATGATAGCCTGACCTGAGGTCTATCTTCAAGAACCATCACTCTCCCTTGAGCTGATCAAAGAGGTCGTCTATCCTCAAAAGAGGATATTTGTTCTTTACGGTCACCTGATTCAGGCGACGGTAGTTGACACATAGTCGTAAGCTCCCATCCGCCTTCTTAGTGAATAAAATTGGAGAAGCCCATGGTAAAGCACTAGGTCGGATGAATCTCTTTCCCTACAAATCCTCCAACTGAACTCACAGCTCACGAAGATTGGTGGGAGCTATTAGATATGCTGGAGTAGATATTAGGGTTATCCTGGGGTACAGTTCAATATAGAAGTCTACCTCTCTACAAGGAGGTAGTATTGGAACGTCTTTAGGGAAAAACATCTTCATATTGATCCACCACAACAGGAAAACTTGAACTCCGAACATCAACCACTCTGAGGATGAGACTAGCCAAATAATGTGTGATCGGCTGCCCTCTCTTCTAGGTAAGCCCATCCTGCGCTTCAAAGGCTTCCTTATCGCTGGTGAAGGTGAACCTGATCCCATCTGTGCAGACACACCGCACTTTTCACCTAATACAGTCAATCTGGGCATGGACTGTAGATAACTAATCCATACCCAAGATGATGTCGTAAGGACTTGACGCCGCTACAATAAGATCCCAGTCGAAGCTCTCATCCCCTAGAGTAAGCTCACACTACCGGAACCAGTGTGCAATCGTCGAGTCTGCTCCCGTAGGAGTCTCTATCCGTAAGGATCGAGCCAACAGATCTGTTGGAATCTCCGAGCTCCGAACAAGGGCAGCGGCAATGAAAGAATGACTCGCTCATGTGTCAATAAGAACCGCAACAAGGGTGGAGTAGACAAAGATAGTATCTCGAATCATCTGAGGTGCACTGTGTTCGTAAGCCTCCACTGCATGAAGCTGAGCCTGCCTCTGTCTGTCATCTCCCTGTGGTCAGGGTGGACCTCCTGGTGGTGGTGGTGGTGGTGGAGCCTCGAAGCGTCTTCCACCACCTACTGCTCGTCCTGCTCCGCGGCCTGCTCCTCTGCCTCGTTCTCCTACTCCATGCGGACCACCATGGTCGATCCTCTATCTCTTCATGGGTCGTCCCTCAACCGTCTTCTTCTCCTCTACATGACGGTTCGGGTAGTCATGAGCCATGTGGCCCCGCCAGCCGCATGCATAGCACTGCCTTCCTCTCATATGAATGGCTCTACTGCGTGTTCCCTGCACCCTCGAACTAGTATCCTGAGGTCGCCCAACCGATATCCTGGTATGCTTGGACCTCTACGACATCTGTCTACTTCCGGCTGCAAAACACTCCGCTACATGTCACCCTACGGTAGGCCTCGGTGCTGGCATAGGCTCAGCAAGGAATCTATCCACAATAAGGGCACACTCCAGTACTCATGCATGCGTCAGAATGCTGAGGGAGATCATCGAAGCCCTGATCTCATGACTCAGTCCCTGCTTGAAGGTTCGGGCCTAGAAATATGTGTCCCGTACCATGTCTGTGGAGTATCATGAGAGGTCGGTAAACCTCGCCGAGTTCTGGGCTACTGTCATGATACCCTTCCGCAACTGTAGTAACTCCTGGATGTGCACCGCACGGAGGGTGTCCGGAACAAACTCCGAGCGAAAGAGGCTCTCGATGTCTGTCCATAGTAGAGATGCCTCGTCGTGCACCTAGAGCATCAGGCTCCACCATCTACCTATTGCTTCGTGTATGAGACTCGTGGAAAGGATCACCATAAGATCTACTGGTGTCCCTCCCAATCTGAAGACTCAGACAATAGCCTCAAGCCAATCCTCAGCTTCCTGGGGGTCCGTCTCTCCACGGAACCTGGTTGACCTCTGTCGCTGAAACTCCTACAGCGTACTCAGGCGGTGTGTACTCTCCACTGCTGAGGCCGGTGGTATCAGTGGCCCAGCGGGGAGAGGTACCGCTGGTGCCTCCGCTGTAATGGGGCCCTGCACCGAGGCCTCGTCGATCGGTGGGCTGCTGGCTCGCACATGGCTCAGAACCCTAGATGGATGCCTTCGTGAGGTCATCCTGAAATGTAATAGGTGATCCACGGTTAGTACAGTATACCTGGTGAGCTGACAAAAAGTAATCACAAAGAAAACCTTTGAAACACACATGCAATCAATGTTTTCGTGCACTGAGTCAGAATCAGAAGTCAGGGTCCTGGTGTATGGATACGTTGGCCGCCACACCAACACTGGACTCCCTGGACTGATAACCACACTCAATACCCTTAACATTATTGCTTCACAGGAAGAAATTATCAGAGTCCTTATTTCTACTGTAGAACCAACTCCTCTCATACCAATTTTTCATGACCCGTCCTCGGGGCCCATGTTGTGACTACCCCAAGCCCGGCTTCCATAGGCCAGGGGCTGGTGACTAGCACCAAAGACGTAAATCCCTATAAAAGGGAAGGTATTTACTTTATATAAGTTAACAAACACAAAAGAGTACACAAGCTGAAGTAAACACTACGTAAACTGAGTACAAAAGTAAGTGATGGAAAGTAAATGGGCCAGAATACAAACTCAACTGATAGTACAGTACAATAGTAAAGAAAGGATAGCTGCAATAAAGTAAACCAGCAACCACTGAGATGTCCTCGGGATATTCCACCTGAAGGGTGGGTATAAATGGTCCCCTCAGCTCCTCAGGTCCGGTCATCCACTCCGTGTACGTCCCTCCAAGTGTTCTATCTCCAAGTACTGTCCCGCTCCACAAGACTCCACCCCGATCAGTGCTGTCTATTGTCTACATCCACCACAACATAGTGCGGGCATATCCCATGTAGGGGTGAGTATACGATACTTAGTAGGGACCCCAAGACCCCCGAAGGTCTCCCAGAATCTACAAAGGATAAACCAAAAAGTAAATTTACAAACAAAAAGTGTCAACCAACTCTACTTAGGTATATGCCCATACATATACCTAAGTCATCAATTCCAGTTCGGCTCCAACTCATGAGTCCAAGAACAACCTAGTCCACAAAGGAAAGCACAACCCAGTCCACACAGGAAACCAAGTCAATCATATCGATGATAATGACTGAATGTTAAGACTCAGCTCACACAGGTATACTACTCACGAAGAGGGGTAGAGATGATAGATGTAGCCTCTGAATCATATCCCCTACCGAACCCACGTAGGATCCAAGTACAGAAGTCGTCATTGTCGAACCCATGTAGGAGCCATGTACAGTAACCATCGTTGTCGAACCCACGTTGGATCCAAGTACAGTAGTCATCACTGTCGAAACCATGGAGGATCTAAGTACAGTCCTCCTCACTGCCGAACCCACATAGGATCCATGTACAGTCGTCATCGTCATCGCAGTCGCAGCCAGTTCTTGGGTTCCCACACACAGCACGCTCGATTCCGGGAGAGTTTGTTCCACGATCCAAAGGGGTAGATACATCAACTGTCACGAAGCCTAGAGTTTATTTATCCTGAAGTTCTGTCTCGATAAAAGAAACTCAATGCGACAGACGACGCGTCAAACGGATTCCTGGTCTGAGAGATATTGGCTTTTCTCTCCTAGGGGACCGATTAGAAATACACTCGTTTCTAACCTGGCTGATATCCAAATTCATCTAAATCTCACTTAGAGTATCGCAAAAGGACCGTCTCATCGAAAGAGTCCTATTGCCACAGACGGCGCGTCGTTCGGACGCGCGGTCCTTAAGTTATTCACGATTAAGTGAATAACGGGCCCGGTCCGTTAGGCCCGATGGGCTGAAGGATTGGGTCGACTCAGTTTTGGCGGGTCCAACCCGGAAAAGGATTCGGACCAGACCGGTGAGTTTCACGGCCGGTCCTGAAGTGGCGCGGCCCGTCCCGACGTGGCGCGGGCCGGCCCGGTCCGCATAGCCTGCAGTTGGCCAGGCCCGTACGGCCTACGGCCCGGCTCGGAAGCCAGCTGCGACTCGTTCGATGACCGAGCGGGACGCAAAGGGGGCGTGTCCCCCTATTTTTGGAAACGTTGGACCCAGTGGGGTCCACCATAGCAGCTGATCGGGGGGGGTTACACCCCCTGGTTTCCAGGTAACGGCCGGCCATTAAGGTCAGCCGACTTGTGAGCTGCTGCGGGACCTAGAAGGGGTCCCGCCTCCTTGAGACCCTAGTGGCTGGCTCGGTCGCCCGTCCCTGCTGGTCCTCTGTGGGCTTTGGCCGCGCCTCGTCTAACCAGTGCAGCACGATTGTGCCGAACCCCTTCGCCACTGCCCGCTCCGGTCGCGACCTTCCTTGGTCTCTCCGGAGAGGCACGACGGCACCACGCACTGCCGCCGCGGCCCACTCCGGCCGCGACCCTCTCCATCTCTGCATGATGCAACGACACTGCGCCGCCCTTGTTGCGGCTTTTTATGGTCGTGGTTCCCTGTCGATCACCACATGGTGCAACGTCATCGTGCACCTCCACCTCCAACATCAACGAAGATTAACAAAGAAGGGGGTAGGAGAATCAGTCGTGTTTGTGCGGTCCAATCTCCTCCCTTTACAACAATATCATGCAGCCAAACCTTAAGCAATGAAGAACGATGATAAATACTTTAACAAAAATAACCCCCTACCTCAGCAAAAGATATCGAATGTCAGGAGTCCCAGAAGATGGCGTCACGGGGTCAGGTTTCATAAGCGACGACGGAATGCACATGAGGGGGAAGTGGCATCTCCCCTTTTGACACAGAGAGAAGATTATAAGGCGAGACGTCGTTGGTGAGATCCAGCGTCGGTGTCTCCGCCCTTGTCGCAGAGGAAAAAGGGGATGGATAATTCGGGGTCGTCGGGTCAATGTTCTTCATCGGAGAGTCGGCGTTCCTCAACAAAGGAGATGAAACATTCTTCAATACCCAAGAGCTCTCTCCCCAAAATCTCAACACAACAAGCCAAGAAAAAATATAATAAGGATTCTCCTTATTTTATTTAATCATGTCTTGCATTCAAAAATTTAAATTTAAAATCACTTAATTAATTAATTGAAGTGGTTGAATTAATTGATTAAAGTGTGTTGTCAAGAGTTAAGAGGTAGAGAGAGAGGAGATGGAAAGGTTTCACAAGTAATGAGGAGTTCACAAAAAATTAAGAGGGGGTTTAAGGAGTTTTAGGGAATGTAAAGGGTTGGGGATTGTATGGGCCCCACCTCACATTTATCCTCACATGGTTAGTTAGGTTCTAGTGGGTCCCACCCTAACTTCCCCATGTAGGATAAAACCACCTTAGATATAGAAAATAAAAATTTTCCCCAATTTTATTAACTTCTTATTTAATACACAAATTTTAACTTCTCCTCCCAAGAAAACGCATCTACGATAAAAGTCCTATTATGAAATTACTAGTGCTGCAAGTTCATCGGTGTCCTCAGATTTAAATTCCGAGAACCGATTCAAAATATAGAAAAACTCGCTCGTTCGTTCACTGAACATACCCAAGCTAAACTTTGGAAATTGATTCCGGACACACCAGGCCTTAGAATCAAGTCCCTTCAAAAGCCACAGACTCGTAAAATTACAAATTATTTAGGAAAAAATATTCTCGTGAAATTTCTGGGTCTTTACATTACTCCCCCCTCAAGGCTTTACGTCCTTGTAATACTACATCACAAACTAGGAAAACTAATGAGGGTATTGAGCATGCATCTGAGCCCCCTGCTCCCATGTACTCTCCTAGAGGTTCCTGTGCTGCCAACGAATGTGCACCATGGGAATCAACCATCCACGTAGGACTCGCTCCTAGCGATACTCGATCTCCACTGGGACCACCGCAAATTTCTCCCCGTCATCGATGTCCATCTCCCCATGATCAATGATATATGTTGGGTCGTGCACGTATCTCCTAAACTGAGATACGTGGAAGACGTCCTGCACCCAGTTCAACTGAGGTGGAAGGGCCAGGTGATAAGCCACCTTGCCTACCCTACTGATAACCTGGAATGGTCTAATTAAGTGTGGAGATAACTTTCCACCCCGACCAAATCTCTATTATCCATGTTGAGATGAGACCCGTAAGAAAACGTGGTCACCATCCTCGAACTCTAGTGGTCTCCACCTCCTATCAGTATAGTACTTGTGTCTGCTCGGTGCAGTCCTCATACACTCTTGGATGATCTGCACATTCTCTATCCTAGCCTGAACCATCTATGGTCCTACGAGGGTTGACTCCCCAGGGTCAGTCCAGCAGAGAGGTGATCTGCATGGTCGGATGTACAATGCCTCATATGGTGCCATCCTGATGGTGGAGTGGTAGCTGTTGTTGTACGAAAACTCCGCCAAGGGTAGGTGATCCTCCTAGCTATGACCAAAGTCAAGGACACATTCACGGAACATGTCTTAGTGTTTCATAATGGTCCTCTTTGTCTGGCCATCTGTCTGAGGATGAAAGGCGGTGCTCAGGTGTAGCTGCGTCCCAAATGCCTCCTCAAACCCCTTCCAAAGCTGGGAAGTAAAGAGAGAATCTCTATCGGAGATGATTGACGATGGGACACCATGAAGCTGTACGATCTCCGGAACGTAGAGGTGTCCCAAGATCCCCCCTGATCCCTGCTCTCTAATAGGTAAGAAGTGGGACGACTTGGTGAGTCAGTCGGCAACCACCGAGATGGAATCATGTCCTCTAGAAGTACGTGGAATCCCCGTCACGAAATCCATATATATCTTATACCACTTCCACTCCGGGACCTCTAAGGGTTGCACCAGGCCTACCGGAACTTGGTGCTCCGCCTTCACCTGCTTGCAGGTGATGCATCGTGAAACGAAATCTGCCACATCCTTCTTCATACCCAGCCACCAGTGTTGTCATCTGAGATCCAGTTACATCTTCACTACTCCTGGATGTACTGCCAAAGGCGAATTGTGAAACTCCCTCATCACCTCCTCCTGTAATGAAACTAGTACCATGGTACGTCCCCTGAAGAGGATGGTGTTCTCTCCTCCTACATAAAATCCATCAGGTGCATGTACTGTGGATATTTGTGCATGTCGTATCTCATAGTCAACGTACCCACGATGTGCCTCTCTGAACCGCTGAAGTTGTAGTGGAATAATTGTGAGTGACTGTAGAAAAGTTTCTCCATATCTATCCACGAAGGATATCTACAATGAAACTAGTTTCTCCGTCACCTCTCCATGTACCTGAATGCCTGATATACTATTGAGAGCATCAGCTACTACATTCCCCTTCCCAAAAGTATAGACTATCTCAAAGTTATAGTCCTGGAGGAACTCAAGCCATCGCCATTGTCTCAGGTTCAGGTCCTTCTATGAGAAGAAATACCTGAGACTCTGGTGTTCGAAGTAGACTGTAAAGAGCTCGCCCATAAGATAGTGCGGCCATATCTTCAATGCAAATACCACTACTGATAACTCCAATTCATGGGTAACGTAGTTATACTCATTCTACCTAAACTGTCGTGAACCATATGTGATCACTGCTCGCTCTTGCATCACGACACACCCGAGTCAGGTCCATGATCCATCGCAGTAAACTACATACCCTACGCCCTCCTCTGGTAGCCTCAATATGGGTGCACTGGTCAATCTCTGTCTCAGCTTCTGGAAGCTCTACTGACATCTATCTGACCACAGGAAGGGTAACCCCTTCTTCATCAAAGCTGAAAGTGGTGATGCAACTCTAGAGAAGTCTGGCACAAATCTCTAATAGTACCCAGCAAGACATAGGAAACTTCGCACATCTGTCACACTTATGGGTGGTTACCAAGCAAGTACTGCCCCAATCTTCGCAGGATCCACTATAACTCCCACCTTAAAGATGAATTTCCCCTTGAAGTGGACCTCTCGAATCCAGAACTGACACTTCAAGAGCTTACCATAAAGCTGATGTTCTCAGAGTGTTTCCAGTACAACCTGCAAGTGGTAGGAATCCTCTTCCTCAGTAGTCGAGTAAATCAGTATGTCGTTGATGAAGACTACGACAAATTGATCTAGTTAAGGTTGGAATATCTTTTTCATGAGACTCATTAACAAATCTGGAGTGTTGGTTACACCGAAAAGCATAACCAAGAACACATAGTGTCCATACCGACACCTAAAGGTCGTCTTCTTCACATCCTTGTCTCAAACTCTGAGTTGATGATAGCCTGGCCTAAGGTTGATATTCAAGAACCATCATGCTCCCTTGAGATGATCAAAGAGTTTATCTATCCTCAGAAGTGGATACTTGTTCTATACGGTCACCTGATTCAAAAGACGGTAGTCAAAACATAGTCGTAAGCTCCCATCCGCCTTCTTGGAGAATAAAATCGGAGAAGCCCAGGCTGAAACACTCGGTCAGATGAATTCCTTTCCCTGCAAATCCTCCAACTGAACTCACAGCTCACGAATCTTGGCGGGAGATATTCGATGTGATGGAGTAGATATCGGGGTTGTCCTGAGGTACAGGTCAATATAGAAGTCTACCTATCTGCGAGGAGGTAGTCCTGGAACGTCGTCAGGGAAACATTTCCTCATAACGTTCCACCACAACAAGAAAACTTGAACTCCGCACATCAACCACTCCGAGGATGAGACTATCCAATTAATGTCTGATCGGCTTCCCTCTCCTATATGTAATCCCATCCTACTTTTTAAAGGCTCCCTTCGCGCCGGTGAAGGTGAACCTTCTCCCATCTGTGTGAACACACCGCACATTGCGCCTAATACAGTCAATCTGGGCATGGACTGTAGATAACTATTCCATACCCAAGATGACATTGTAATGCATCGACGCCACTATAAGAAGATCCCAGTCGAAGCTCTAGGCTCCTAGAGTAATCTCACACTACCTGAACCAGTGTGAAATCGTCGAGTCTACTCTCGTAGGAGTCTCTAACAGCAAAGATCGTGCCAACGACTCTGTAGGATTCTCTATGCTCCGAAAAAGGGCAGCAACAATGAATGAATGACTCACTCATGTGTCTATAAGAACTGCAACAATGGTAGAGTAGACATAGATAGTACCTCGAATCATCTTAGGTGAGCCGTGGTCATAAGCCTCCACTGCTTGAAGTTGAGCCAGCCTCTGTCTGCCAGCTCCCTCTGGTCGGGGTGGACCTCCTAGTGGTGGTGGTGGTAGAGCCTCAGAGCGTCATCCACCACATGTTGCTCGGCCAGCTCCTCTGCCTCGTCCTCCTACTCCCTGTGGACTGCTATGGTCGAACCTCTACCTTTGCCTGGGTCGTCCCTCAACCGTCTGCTACTCCTCTGCATGGCGGGTCGGGTAGTCAGGAGCCATGTGGCCCTACTCACTGCATGCATAGCACTGACTTACTCTCATATTAGTGGCTCTACTGTGTGTGCCCCGCACCTCCGAACCAGTATCCTTAGGTCGCCCACCCGATGGCCTGGTCCACTTAGACCTCTGCGACATCTGTCTATTGCTGGCTGTAGAAGACTCCGCTAGGTGTCACCCTGCGGTAGGCCTCGCTGCTGGCGTAGGCTCGGCATGGAAGCTCTCCACAATAAGGACTTTCTCCAGTACTCATGCCTATGTCAGAATGCTGAGGGAGATCATCGAATCCCTGATCTCATGCCTCAGTCCCTGCTCGAAGGTCCGGGCCTGGAAGAATGGGTTCCGTACCATGTCTGTGGAGTAGCACGAGAGGTCGGTAAACCTCGCCGAGTATTGGGCTACTGTCATGTTGCCATGCCGCAGCTGTAGTAACTCCTGGATATGCACTACATGGAGGGTGGCCGGAACATACTCCGAGCGAAAGAGGATCTCAAAGTCCGTCCAATATAGAGATGACTCTTCATGTACCTAGAGAATCAGGCTCCACCATCTACCAGCTACTGCGTGCAGGAGACTCGCGGAAAGGATCGCCATAAGTTCTGCTGGTGTCCCTCCCAATATAAAGACTCGGAAAATAGCCTCAATCCAATCCTCAGGTACCTGGGGGTCCGTCTCTCTGCGGAACTTGGGTGGGCTCTGTCGCTGAAACTCCTGCAGCGCACACAGGCGGTGTGCACTCTCCACTGCTGAGGCTGGTGGTATCGGTGGCCCAGCAGGTAGAGGTACCGTTGGTGCCTCCGCTATAATGGGGCCCTGCACTGAGTCCTCGTCGATCGGTGGGCTTCCATCTCGCACGTGGCTCATAACCCTAGTTGGCTAGCTTCGTGGGGCCATCCTGAAAAGTAACAGGTGAGCCACGGTTAGTAAAGTATACATGGTGAGCTAACACAAAGTAATCAAAAATAAAACCATTGAAACACACATGCAATCAATGTTTTCGTGCTCTGAGTCGGAATTCTGAAGTGAGGGTCCTGTTTTATGGATACGTTGGTCGTCGCACCAACACTGGACTCCCTGGATGAGCAGGATGCAAAGGGGGTGTGGTCCCCTATTTTTGGAAATAGCAGACCCAGTGGGGTCTTCCCTAGTAGCTGGTCGGGGGCCGGTTTGTGAGCTGTCGTGGGACCCAGAAGGGGTCCAGCCTCATGGAGATTTCGGAAGCCAGCTTGGTCGGCCACCCCTGCTGATCCGCTGCGGCCTTAGGCCGCCTCTCGTCTCACCAACACGGCGTGACGGCGACGTGCCCCTCCGATATGGCCCTCTCTAGCCGCGGTCTTCCTCGGTCTCTTTGGCGTAGCGCGACGGTGCCGCGCACCACCGCCACAGCCCACTCCGGTCGCGGCCCTCTACGTCTATCAGCGGTGTAATGGCATCGCTCCACCTTTGTTGCGGCGTTGCATGGCCATGGATCCCTACCACTCAACTCACGGTGCAACGACACCGTACGCCTCCACCTCTAATATCAACGAAGATTAACAGAGAATAGGGGAGGAGAATCGGCCATGTTTGTGTGGTCTGATCTTTTCCCGTTTCAACGATATCATGTGGCCAAAACATAAGCAATGAAGAACGATGATAAAGACTTGAACAAAAATAACCTCTACCTCAACAAAAGATATCGATCGTCGATCATCGCAGAAGATGGTGTCGCGGGGTGAGGTTCTGTAAGCGACGACCTAGTGCGCCTGAGGAGGACGTGGCGTCTCCCCTTTTGACACGGGGAGAAAATTATAAGCCGAGACGTCGTTGGAGAGATCCCACATCATTGTCTCCTCCCTTGTCGCAGGGGAAGAAGGGGATATAAAATTTTGGGTCACCGAGTCGATGTTCTTCATCGAAGAGTTGGTGTTCTTCAACAAATAATATGAATCCTTCTTTGAAACTCAAGAGCTCTCTCCAAAAAATCTCAACAAAACAAGCCAACCAAAAATAAAATAAAGCTTCTCCTTATTTTATTTAATCATACCATGAATTTAGAAATTTAAATTTGAAAACACTTAATTAATTAATTGAAGTGGTTCAATTAATTGATTAATGTGTGTTGTCAAGAGTTAAGAGGGAGAGAGAGAGGAGGTGGAAAGGTTTTACAAGTAATGAGGGGTTTACAAAAAATTAAGAGGGGGATTAAGGAGTTTTAGGGAATGTAAAGGGTTGGGGATCGTATGGGCCCCACCTCACATTTATACTCACATGGGTAGTTAGGTGCTAGTGGGTCCCGCCCTAACTCCCCCATGTAGGATATAACCACCTTATATATAAAAAATAAAATTGTTCCACAATTTTATTTACTTCTTATTTAATCCACAAATTTTAACTTCTCCTCCCAAGAAAAAGCATCTACGATAAATTTCCTCTTAAGCAATTACTGGCATTGCGAGTTCATCAGTGCCCTCGGATTTCAATTCTGAGCACCGGTTCAAAAGATAGAAAATCCCGCTTGTTCGTTCACTTAACGTACGAGAGAAAAACATTGGAAATTGATTTCGGGCACACCAGGCCCCAGAATCCAGTGTCGTTAGAAGCCACAGACTCATAAAATTTCAAATTATTTACGAAAAAATTTTCCTTGAAATTTCCAAGTCTTTACAGGAAGGCTGAGGATATAATTTTTATTTTTACGGTCCTCTTTGATGCCACGATGGACTACGATGAAGCCAATGTATTTCCCTGAGGTAAACCCGAAGGCACATTACAAGGGATTCATCTTCAGGATATGCCACCAATGTTTGTTGATGATGGTCTCAAGGTCTGACAGGTGATCTGAGTGGTGCCTGTACATAACCACCAAGTCATCCACGTAGCATTCAATGAATCACCCCAGTAACGGTTTAAAGATACGATGTATGGCATGCTGATATGTGGCGCCAATGTTCTTTAGACCAAAGGGAAAAGCCCTGTAACAGAATATTCCTTGAGGGGCCCTGAAGGTAGTGGCTTCTTCATCTTATTGGGTCATCCTAATTTGATTTTACCCGGAATAACCATCCATGAAGGATAGAGCCTCATACCCAGCCGTTGCATCGATTAATAACTCGGTGACTGGGACTGGGAAATCATCTTTCAGACAATGCTGATTGGGTTCTTTGAAATCAATGCATATGCAGATTTGTCTGTTCTTTTTCATTATAGGGACGATGTTGGCCAACCATATGGGGTACTGGACCTCCTAAATAAAGGCTACTTTAATGAGCTCATCGACTTCAACCTCTATTTTGGCTTCATGTGAGGGGTGTATCCTTCTGGCGGCCTGTTTATAGCCCCGATGGTCTTCTGGAAGACCTAGGTGGTGGGTTTCCACTTCGAGATCGAGTCCCGGCATTTCCTTGTAATTCCAGGAAAAAATATCTCGATGTTTCCTCAGGAAAGAGGTATATACCTCGCGCTCCTCGGCAAACATGGCTGCTCTAATGAGAGTGGGCCTTGGGTCTTCCTCAGTACCCTGGTTTATTTTCCTGAGCTCGTCCACCAAGGTGGAGATACCTTCCTCAAATTCGGGAGGTGCATTCCTACGATCTTCCTCCTCCTCTTCTCCCAAATCCCAATCTTATTGATTTTTCAAGGGTAAAGCTCTTGACTCAGGCTCCTGGGAGTCTGAAGGCCAGGCATTGTGGGTGTACTCACTCAAGTATTCACCCTCAGATTGAGGGTTGGCGGAAGTTCCTGCGTTGTCAAGCTCGTCCGTTATGGATGAAGTCATGAGGACAGTTGAGTGTGTGTCTGGACTTGAACCCATTCTATCAATATGGTTGATGGGCAGTACGTAATTTTTTCCAAGCAGCCTGAGGGGGTCATCTTTAACCATTTCCAGACCATTTAGAGAAGGGATCCATTCGACACCATCGACCGAGGGCTTCTTCTTCTTTTTCTCATAAAACTCGTCGTCAATGTAGTGTGACTCGGAGAGCTCGAAAGGGGCCTTGTCAGCGTGCAATGTCCCACTTTTTTCATTGACGCAGTACTTAATGCACTGGTGGTAGGATGAAGGAACGGACATGGGCTTACGGAGCCACGACCTTCCCAGCACGGCATTGAATGTTGTGTTCTGCTGAACTACCAGGAATTATGAATAGGCCACAATGTCTCCAAAATGGGTCTTTAGCTTAATTTGTCCCATTGGGTTCTGCTCACTTTTGTCGTAACCTAGCATAGTTGTGGCCGAGGGTATTAAATCACCCTCACTGTATCCCAACTAACTGATTTTCCATAGAGGAAGGAGGTTAACTCTAGATCCATTGTCAATAAAGACTTTGCGGGTCTCAACATCATCTAGCGTACTGGACACATACAGTGGTTTGATGTGTCCTTTCATGATGGAATCTTCATCCAGATCAGTGAAGGAAATCACTGCATCGCATTCATCCATGCCAGTCTTTGTCCGATAAATCTCGGCAGCAGCTACCTTGGCTTGAAACTCCAAGGGGATGAGAAAAGATTCTATGAGTCCCTCTCTGAGGTTTGCTGACAAACTTAGGGCATCCACGATTGACATCTTGGCTGACTTCTTCGGGTTTCCTTGGCTGTAGGAGGTGGAGAAAGTTTCAATTCATGGTGGCGATGAAATAGTCATGGACATGGTCCTCTTGGAACGAGTATACTTTTTGTCTTCAATCATCGAACTGGTTCCGCTTCGATCCTCTCTGATAGTCCCACTTGGGAAGAGGATGTCGCTGATATACAGGTATCCCTTAATGATTTGGTGGAGGCCTAGGTAGCAAAGCAAGCGTAGGGGATGGATTGAGCATGACAGAAGATGGTTCAGCTCTAACTGTCTGCTTTGTGGGAGCCTATAAGGCTATTCAGGACTTCATATAGGTCCGCTGCAGGGAGTCCTCAATTCTCGGGGCAATGGCCGAGAGATGGCGGAATCCGGTGGTGCACTCCAATGGTATGAGGGGTGTTTGCAGCTCATCTCGAAGATTATCAGTTCATATGGAAAGCATCTCATCTTGAAGCATTGGCCTGTTCAGGTAGTAGGTTAGACCATTCCATCTAGCGATGAAATCTGAGACTCTATTGTTCTCCATCTGCATGCAGTTCATGAGGTCGATGGCCGTTGTTTTAGGAAGTGTTAAGCTGAAGTGTAATAGGAACTGTTGCGGAAGGTCTTCCCAGCTTTTTATTGAATGGGATGGTAGGCTCGTATACCAGATGAAAGCGGATCCTTGCAGGGTCCGCACAAAGCATCTGAGTTTCTCCGCTTCTTGTTGTTCCAGATTTCCCATCATAGGGTCACAATAAGACACGTAGTGCATCATGTGTTTTTTTCGGATCGCCTGATCCATTGAATATTGGGAATACAGGGCTCCTAAAATTAGGTGGAGGTGGTGTGTTTCTCACCCAATATGGGTAGGGCTTCTGTTCTGGTTGTATCGGAGTGCGTTGACCTTCCATTGCTTCTAATCGAGCTGTTAGTGCTTCGATGGTGCTGGTGATTCCCTAGTTTACGTCATGTTGGGCCCAGTCCTGGGCAGGTGTAGCCCGAGGAATTTCTTGAGGATCCAGCTCGGTTGGCACCAGGGGTGCATGTGCCATTTGTGACACCTTCGTAGGGTTAATACGTACTTTCTCTGGTTGCTTCCTGAGTGGAGTGAAGTCTTGGTATTCATCCAGATCCACATTTAGATAGTTGGAAGGGCTAAGAACCTCTTTGGGTGGGATCCCTGACCGTGCTTCATTTATCGGGGCAAAGCTTGGTCTTTGAGGTGCACTTACTGGGACTGAATGATGTGGCTTCTCTTGGGACGCGTTTTCAATAAGATGGTTCCTATGGAGTAGCTCGGTGTTAAGACGCCTCAATTCTTTCATTTCCTCTTCTTGTCGAGTGAACCTCTCTTCGAGTGTAAGTGACTCGTTTTTATCGAGATAAGGAGGCGGGTAGAGGTTAACCGGTCCTTTATTCTTATCTTTATTGGAAGCTTGCAAGGTCAGTGGAAGAAGGCTAGCTGAAGGGGTGGCCATATTTAGGGTGGCCCTCTAGTTCCAGGTGTGCACACCGGGTGGTTCATTGTGAGTCACAACATGACTAGAACCATTACCTCCCAATCCATCCAAATTTGCATCATCCTTGGTGTTACCCATGGGGTTAACCTCTATGGCGTTGATGGATGCATATCGTGGGGCAGAGAAGATGTCATCTTCCAAATAGTAAGAGGATCTCCCGCATCTTTTACTGGTCTTCCATCTTCTGTCCCGAGATTTATTTTGGGATCATTGATGAAGGGTGACGTAGAGAGTCCGTTGATGTGACCTTACGGTACGCCTCCCTCTTGAAGGGGATAATGATTCGAAGGACAAGATAGGGTGGGAACCACTTCTTTTAATTGCCCCCCTTAGACGAGAGAAAACTGATTCTCATGCGGGAGGTTTTTGTTGAGGAGGTAAAAATTCCCCAAGCCCTGAGGGTTGGGTTTGGCTCTGTTCCTTGGACGTCGAGTCTCTTCCCATTATTATTGGTCTTATGGAGGCATTTGTTGTTAAAAATTCCCCCAGCCCTGCAGGCTGGGGTTGACCCTGGATTGTGGAAGTGGCTGCCGCTATCACTACCTGCCTAATCTTGTGTTCCCCCAATTAGGGGTGAACTGGGTGTGGTGCCGAGTTTTTTTGTGAATCAATACCTTATGAGGAGGTAGGAAATGACCACTGATTTGCCTCTTTTAGACGAGAGGCCTATTGTATGCTCTCGGTGGCCTGATTTAGGAGTTCTTGAATGGATTTTTCCTTTCGGTCCTGACGCTTCTGGGACTTACTCAAGGCCCAACTCTGTTGGGTATGTTTCCCTTCCTGATCATGGTCTCCACTCGATTGATGTCTTGGCGTGATGACGTTGCAAGACACCATGACGAACGGGTTCTTCTGGGAATTAAGCAGAGTGAAATGCAGAGCTCTATGCTCCCCCAATCCTTTGATATGGACTCCCGTCGGAGCGTCATCCATGAGGCGGCGCAGATGGTGCAGCGCACAGAGGAAGACTATCTCCATGTTTCCTTTATGCCTCTCGGGTCGTTGTTACCGTTCCGAAGGAAGAGCTTTCAGGTCGATGTGACGCAGGAGGTATTCTATTGTCTTGACATAGTCTACATACCCGTCGTAGGGAAGGAAGCTTGATTTCAGCTGGGGGAGGGTTGTCCATATATTGTAGCAGATTTCATGCACACATTATTTTTATAACTCTTTGGGCATGTTGAATAGAGAGGTGGTTGTGGGCCAAAACATGACTGGGATATCATCTTTGGCCAGTCGTTTCCTCAGGTGCAACATGTCGGCATACTCCTCCACTAGTGACTCCTCTACCTGGTCATCCGAACTGAGATGCTCACCGATAGTGTGGTCGGAGGTAGTGGGGCATGTAGGTGTTGAGTTATCATATGGGCGATTCCGGGGTGGTTCAGAAGATGAATGTAGCACCGGACCGTCTCCTGATTGAATAAGGGTGTCGTTGGCGACTAGTTGGGAATCTAACATGCTTGATCCCATCCTTCTGAGTGCCTCAACATACGAGGGATTTTTTTTGCTTTATTCGGATGGGGGTGGACCTTCCTGTCGATATGATATGTCATTGCGGGGAGGGCCTTCACAATGGCGGCCGCAATGGGGATGACTACCATTACTTCTTAACACCTCACTGCATAGACGACTGTTGTAGTGCATACCCTGGGGAGGACCTCCAAGGAATGTCGTAGCAAGGGGAGGACCTTCTAGCTATGTAGCGTTGTTACGGGGAGGGCCTTCACAACAACTTCCATCATAGGGAGGATGACCATCATGGTTTGACTTTCGATGTGCATCCTGGGTAGGACCTTCAGGACACACTACGACAATGGGAGAACCTTCTTGTTTCTTGGGGACACTACGGGGAGGACCTTTGCAATGGCATCCGTGGTGGTGAGGACTACCATCACTACTGCTGCAATGGTGAGGACTACCATTATAGTTTTTTCAGGGAGAATATCTACGGGGTACACCCAGGGGAGGGCCTTCAAAATGTAACGCAATTAGGGGAGGGCCTTCTCATTGCCTGACATCTCTACAGGGAGGACCTTCGTTATCATGGTGGCGAGGACTACCACCGTGATCTAATGCTCGGAAGCGCGGAGTGTTGTTGCAGCGTAACCCCTGGGGAGGACCTTCAGGGTTGGCCACGATAAGGGGAGGACCTTCTTGTCATGATGAGACATCACTGCGTGGAGGGCCTCCGCAGTTGTGACTATGATGGCGAGGACTACTATCATAATTTTTGGTCCCACTGAATGGAGAGTGATTCCAGTGTATACCTCAGGGAGGATCTTCAGGGTGGACCACAGCAAGTGGTGGGTCTTCTTGCTGCTCGATCATCTGCTCATGTGGAGGGTTTTCGTGACTCGCATCAAAAGAGGAGCTCTCATGATCGATCTTTATATGCTCGTGGGGGAGGCCCCTACGGGTGCTCTGGGGAGGACCTTCAGAGCTACTGGTAGCGACATTGCGGGGAGGACCTTCGCAACTGCTACTGACACTCCCATAATATGGTAATGGGTGGTCAGGGTTCTAAGCCTTTGATATGATCTTGGCGGCATTGGAAGCCCCATCTTCCAGTAGAGCGGAGTTATGAACCCACTCTTTATTTTCCGGCTGCCTTCGACGCATTCAGAGCACTTTATTACGGACAGTGGGGACCATCTGCGGTTGAAAATGGCCTTCACCTTTGGTCCCTGTCTAATTGGATCCCATGATGTTTCCGGGATATGCCGATTAACATCTTGACTTTTAGCAGGGATATATTCCTGCTCTCGAGCATCCACCGTGATGGAATGGTGTCCCCCAGTTGGAACGAGTGAAGCTTCTCGATCCAGTTTCCCTTGCGTCGCAGAATATAGCCAGTGACCCTCCTAGGTGGAAGTAGGGATGCAGATCTGCTCCGAGGTGGCTTTCTCGTCTCTTAGATGAGTCATCTCAATTTGGGAGATGGGCTCACAGGCTCGAGTCCTTGCTGTTGCCGCTGATGCAATTACATTCTAGAAAGTCTGCAAGATATGATATGGGATTGATACCTACTCCTCCATCATTGCCAATATATGTAGAGATACATCTTTGGATATAATGGGTATGAAGGTCCATTCCGGTATCGGAGTAGGAATATCCAGCTCCGGTCCTCTGGTGGTCAGTGGGTACTGACAATTATCCTGTGTCGGGGAAGGTGAACGAATCAGCCCCTGGGTCGGAATATACTAGTTTATCTCTCCATTTTGTACCACATCGGGATGACTGACTTTACTTGCATCTGCAGGGAGCTGGAACTGCATTTATTGGTTTCCCACCGTATCGAGTCGGTGGCATTTGTTGTCAGGGAGACGTGCCCGCCTATTAATTGCCACCACATCTGGATGGTGGGATTTGTTTACCGCCCCCACATCAAGATGGTAGGCATCAAGATAATTTGCTAGGAGCTGGTCCTGCAGGCACTGGGTCACCACCACATCAGGTTGGTGGGCTTCACGACCCTGGGCAGGGAGAGGTTCTTGCTGGGTAGGTCCCATCCTGCGTGAGCGACGGGCCTGATGGTGCCCGACGGGGATGCGTGCCTGCTCGTCTGATGCTTCCATGTCTGGATGGTGGGCTTTGGAGGAGCAAACAGGTGTATGTGCATGTTTGTGATATGTCTATGTGACTGGGCAGCAGAGCTCCTCCTCGGGGACAAGGGTGATGATCGGTCCATGGTTGTATGTTTTCCTCCCTCGTTGGGGGTCCGAGGGGCCGGAGCTCAGGGAGCGTGGTGTTGGATCCTTGGGGCGACATCCTCCTTACCGTTAGGATGTTGATTTGCGGTGTGACCGCGATGACGTCTGCCGGTGGGGGCCATGGATCAAAACCCCCGTTTTGCGGGGATGAAGTCTTCAGCATCGACCTCGTATGCCTCCGTAAGATAAGGGAGGTAAGAGTTTTCTCATTTCGGGGATAGACTCCCGAAACTGTTGGAGACAGCAACATGGGCTGTATGGATCTGCTTTTGCGGTCACTGGTGGGAAGGCGTTCGACGAGTCTTGGCGGATTGGAGGGCATGCATGGCCGGCTCCACCGTCGGGAGAGTACCGTTCACGTTTTACTCTTGGATCAGTGCATCTGATACCCAACATTGAAGATGCTGGGTAGCTGATGGGGTCCTCCGTTGGTGAGGATTTCCGGTCAATTCATTGTTGGTAGTGTGCACCTGTCAGTTCCTTCGTGATGCCATTGGATCAAAGGGAATTCTGTGTAGTGCCTGTAAAACTATTTTAACAAGTACAAACAGCAAGCCCGTCAAAGCAGCATCTCATGACCCCATGCGTAATTAATGACCTTGCATGGCCCTCCTTGTGAGTATAAAGGGGGGACAGGGTGGGGTTAGGTTAAACCTGTCACACTTGGTTAAAGATTAACTTCGGGGTCACCGTTTTTTGTTTTGGATCGGTTCGAAATACCTAATGGTTTCGTATTCGACGATACGTGGACCTTCATTCCAAAGGCTGGTGTTCATTGGGTGATTTGGCCAGCGACACTTAAGAACTCACACTGGTCACGAAAATGGGAAGTCGGGCTCATCGCACCCTTTTTGGGGGAATTATTTCCTTTTCTGGGACTCTCTTATATATTTAAGACGTATTCATATGTTCATGAATCTTTGGTTTATTCCCAAACATAGTATCCACGGATTACTCCTGGTTGGAAATGGTCAGCTGGACGCAGGGGCTCAGAATCATTTTTTCATGAGGTTTAGAATCCCTTGTTGGATTAATTACCCCGAGGAGTCCGGACTCACTGAGACGGTAGTAGTTTGAAGCCTCATAACCAGGAACTCTATAGTTTATTGTCATCCAGGGGGAAGATAACGACTTGAGAGTTTGAATCAAACTCGTTATATGAGATTCCTATGTATCCCCATGGGAGGAATCAAAACCCTCGTAGTTCAGAAATATAGTTTAACATCATGCGGGACGAAGGATAAACCAACGTGAAGGGGGTCAGAACGACTGATTGTTGGGTTGAACCTCATGGAGGTATCCTACCTACCATGCCTTAACATGGATCAAAGTCCTCATAGTTCATATTGTATTATCAGAGAACCAACATGAATGTGGACGCGAGGGTTTGATGGTGATCGGTCTTGGACCTCTGGGAGGCTTCCTACATATCACTATGGAGGGGAATCAAAGTCCACGTAGTTCGAATCGGAGTGGGGCTTACGCTCTGAGGTAGCCCAGGGTAATGGATTGAGGCTTACACTCTGAGGAGGCCCATGGGAGGATTGGGGCTTACACTCTGAGGAGGCCCATAATAGGATGTCATGGCCGATTCCTACTCTAAGTTCATGTGATTCACGCTCGGTGTGAGAAACAAGAGGCAGCAGGGACCAGATGATCACGTCACGAAAGGTGCGTTTGTGGGAAGTGGAGTGGGGCTTATGCACTGAGCAGCCCAAAAAGTCCGGGCTTACTCCGAGATGGATTCCCATGGTTACAAAGTGCAGTGGGAGAGAGACTTGGCCCCAAAGAAGGACAGAGCATCACCCTTCCTCAGTACACCCTTACTTGGCCATGGTCGTGGGGATGTAGGGAGGTGCATGGGGGCTTCCTTCTGATGGGTAGTATGCCACGCCCTGGGGAGGGGAGAAGTATAAGGCCCCAGCCTTAAACCATACTTAATCTTGATTTATTACAAGATTACACATTGATTATCTTTTTAGGTTTAGAGTTTTAGATAATTAGATCATAAAACATGCATTACATTCCACATTTAAACAAAGTCGTTACATAAAAGATAATATTCATTTTTCCCATCAATGGAAACATATTTAAAATAAAACATGGATTCTTTCTTGACACTTTCTTGACACTATCATCATATCATGTACATTTCCCTTGACCTGTGAAAAACATTTCAAAAACATGGGATGAGCATAAAAAGATCAGTAAGGGATATAAAAATATGGAAAGGAAACATGAGTACATATATACATAAGAATGAAATCATACATTACCCATAAAACATATGCAATTTAACATACCTCATCAAATCATGAATAAATCATAGAAATCATAAGACATAAAGGTAACTTGAGGCATTCATAACATTCTTACATAGGGAGTAACCCTCTTGGTTATTTTTGGAATACCCATCACAGTATATTCCCTAAATCTCTTCAGAGAAACCTTAACGTTTAACTCCTTTGTGTTACCCAATGCAATGGAGATCTATATCAGTCTCACCCACCCTTAGTTTATCACGGAACCACCCGTCTTCATAACAAATCCCAAGAACTATAACATAATCGTATCATATAAAACATGCATAAAGGAAACATAACATTCCCACTTTTCAATCACAAGATATCAATACAACACATTTATATAAAAACATTATGAAAACCATTTTCAATACCAAAATAAAAGAAATTAAAATCATGGTATTTATTTTTCATTAAAAAAAGGTATGGCTTGTAGAGGAAGCTGAAACTCAAATAATGGTCACGGCGGCGGAGAAGTCATTATCGTCCCCTACGTACGAAAAAAAAATCCCTTTTGTCAATTAGTAAAACGCTCTGTATAAAAAATATTCCTTTTGGATAAACATAAAATTCAAAGGGGTTTATACACCTTATAAAAGAAGGTTTTGTATAAAACAAAATATGCCTCAATGAATGGAGATTGAGACGAAGTCCCTTACCTCGGGTCTGACTTGACTCGATCGTTCTTTAACCTCCTGAATAATAAACTTGAGTTAATTTCTACTTGCTTAAGAACCTCTTTCGAGTTAATTATTCCTTTTATATCACTTATTACCATGTCATGAACACTATGTAATTTTTTATGTTATTAACGTTCGTTTTAATGATCATTGGTACTTGAGTCAAAAATAAACTCTTTATAATTACAATTTGTTCATGTAAACATTATATCCAGAGTTATAATCATGATGTATATATCATATATATCATATATATCCACTATATACATGCATTTATAATATTACATAACGTTTAGAGGTAAGAAATGAAATGCACCGTTCATGGAGACGGTAAGCTGTATGTACGCATGAACGCTACTTTCATTTCTATTTCGTATTTTATGAAATGGAATCAAAATGATATAAAGGTATATTATAATTCCAGTATAATATCATATATAAAATCATTAATTACATCCTTTATACGTCCCACATATGGCATTAACGAATCAAATCACTTTGAGGGGCGGTAGTCCGCACTTCCTAAAATGAAGATATCGCGTTTACCCATAATGGAAACTATAAAGGTATTCCATAAATGAAAAATACAGAAACTTAATTAAAACATAAACATAACATATATCATATATAAATATAGTGACATCTTAATTTCCACCTTTGAAGGTGTTAGAAGAATATTGAACAATCATCGTTTCGTGAGGCAGAAATTCGTCATCCACGGAAACAGTATGTTTTTAACCATTAGATGTAGGTGTGTGTAAGTTTAGCTAGAATAATTCTTATAACAACATCCTAGTATATTTAAGATACTGGAGTTGTTACAAAATAAATGAATAAAAAGAGTTTAGGGGGTAGGAGAAGCAAAATAAAACAAAAGGACTCAAGTGAAGAGATTACCTTAAAATCGGGTAACTCCCATTGGTTTGAGCTCAAAGGCTTCCTTGGGAAGACTTGTGCCCAAATAGAGGATCCTAAGAGTTATATAGGGATGTGGAGAGACAAAAGGGTCAGGTTTTGGCCGAGCCAAACGCTTTGGAAGTGTGGTTAAGGTGGTAGAGGTGGGGGCCTTTTATAAGAGGAGAGGAGGGGCACTCTTGGAAAGTTACAAAATGTTACATTATTTTCAAATGAGTTTCGGATTTTAAAGGTCCAAAATTGATGTATTTAGAGGATAAGGTTATGAGGGTTAGAAATATACTCATACAATATGTCTTTTACAAGTTTAAGTTATAGTTTTAACATTATCTTTTCATTTTATTTTAATCCTTTATTAATGAGGTAATCGATGCATCATCATGGTGTCATAAACAATTTAATTTATTTAAGGTCTAAAAATTATAAAAAAATACTATGATGTAGGAAATCTTTTTATCTTTCCAATTACTATTTATAGTCAAAAATCTGACTTGTATAACCCCATGTAAAAAGTGTTTTAGTAAAACTACTCATGTTTGTGTCATTTTTATTTTTATATTAAATAAAAAGATATTAAGGTCATTTTCCTTCCAACGTGGCTCCATGGGGTCCCCAAGTTGACCCATGGATTTTCGTGGTCGGCCATGACACTTCCAATAAGGGTAGGACATGTGTCAATCTCATCTCATCTTATTAAAACATTATTTTTACCTTAAACTACACTAATTACATCTAATCGCGATTAAAAACTTAAAAGTTACTATTCACAAAAAAATTATTTTAATCCCATTGAACCACATTTTACTTATTAATGACAACAATGTATGTCAGATTTTTAAAATTCAAAACACAGAGGTGGTAAATTTTCATTTAAACGAAAAAGCAGTTTTTATATGTACCACTTAGTGGTTTCACTATTCATCAAAAATTGAAGTTTTCCAGAAAAATACCAAAACTTCACCCTATGCTATATTTGATATTCCGAATTCAAAAATGATGTCTATTTTAAAAAATTCAAAACATATAAGTTACATTAATTAATTTAATAATTATTTGTCATTGTTAGAGCAAATAACGTGTTTTTATGAAACAATAAGTATCAAAAGATTGACACTAGTTTAAGTCAAATTTCAAAGTGAAATTAATTCCAACGACGACTATTGGATAAAATGGTAAACATATATTCTAATTGAACTTTAAAACCAATTCAAAATATAATCTAATCATATAAATAAATTATATTAAAAAGAGGTTTTGAATTAAAATACAACATTTTTCACTATTTATTAAAAAAATGAACTTTATCGTAAAAATACAAAAAAATCACACAAAGTAAATTTTGATGTCCCAATCATATAGAATAAGTTTATTTTGACAAACATAGCTTATAAAATTTTCAAAATATAGATTTAAAAATGGTTTTCCATCAAAAGGCAGTAAAACAATCTTTTAAAAATATTAGTGTATTCCATGCTTAAGATTGGATTTTCTTCTCATTTTAAGCCTCTAAAACACTATATTATTCATAAATAGACATAGATAAAAATATATATTATTCATTACTGACTTGGGATGTTACATCCTTCCCCCCTTTAGAAAATTACGTCCCCACAATTTATTCACTTATCAAAATAAGTGGGGGTATTTATCCCCCATAGCATTTTCAGACTCCCATGTTGCCTCTTCAATCATGTGGTTTTTTTAAAAAACCTTTACCTGATAAATCACCTTATTCTGTAACACTTTCTCCCTATGGTCAAGAATCTGCACTGGTTTTTCCTCATAAGATAGGTTCTCTTCCAACTGAACTACCTCTGGACTCAAAACATGAGATGGATCTGGCATATACTTTCTCAACATTGAAACATGAAAAACATCGTGTACCTAAGATAAACTCGGAGGCAAAGCCACTCGGTAAGCAACTGATCCAACTATCTCCAGAATTTCATATGGTCCAAAGAACCTTGGACTTAACTTTCCTTTCTTACCAAATCGCATCACACTTTTCCATGGTGAGACTATGAGAAAAACATGATCACCTACCTCAAAAGAGAGATCCTTCCTCCTGTTGTCCGCATAACTCTTTTTCCTGCTCTGAGCTATTCTCATGTGTTTCTGTATCAACTGAACTTTTTCTGCCATCTCATCTACCAATTCTGGTCCCATCAACTTCCTTTCACCCACTTCATCCCAAAAAGCTGGAGTTCGACACCGCTTCCCATATAATGCCTCAAATGGTGCCATCTGTATACTGGAATGAAAACTGTTATTATAAGAAAACTCAACCAAAGAAAGATGTTGGTCCAAAATTCCCTGATAATCCATCAAACAAGCACGTAGCATATCCTCCAAAGTCTGGATTGTTCGTTCTGACTGCCCATCTGATTGAGGATGAAAAGTTGTACTAAACATTAATTTAGTACCCAATGACTTCTGAAGCCCTTTCCAAAAGTTAGAAGTGAACCTGGGATCATGGTCAGATGCAACGGAGAGAGGAACTCCATGTAACATGACTATCTCTTTAAGATACAAACGGGAAATTTGATCTAGGGAAAACGTATCTCGTATAGTAAGGATATGAGAAGATTTAGTCAAGCGATCAACAATAACCCAGATTGCATTATTACCTCGAGGTGTTGTCGGAAATCCCACAACGAAGTCCATTGATATATTCTCCCATTTCCATTATGGTACTGGTAAAGACTGAAGAATCCCTTTTGGTAACTTTCGCTCTACTTTAACCTGTTGACAATTCAAACACTTCACTTTAAAATCAGCAATATCTCTTTTCATTCCATCCCACCAGTAATACTCTCGCAGATCTCTGTACATCTTAGTACTGCTAGGATGAACTGAAAACGGAGAACTATGAGATTCACATAACAAATCTCTCTTCAACTGTGAATCACACGGCACACACAATCTCTTCCCAAATCTCAAAACATAATCATTATCAATATTGAATTTAGGAAACTTACCTTTCTGAACTAGCTCTACCTTTTTCTGCAACTCACTGTCTTTCTTCTGTTCTTGCTTAGTTCTGTCTGATAGAGAATATTTCACTAATAGTTGAAACAAAATAGAAGGACATCCTGAACCAACAAATTCTATGCCAAATTTCATGAAATCCTTAACCAAAATATCACGTTCCAAATGCAACATTGTTAATGAAGCATTACTTTTTTGACTCAAAGCATCATCCAGTTTATTTGCTTTTCCCGGATGGTAAGGAATTTTACGATCATAATACTTGATTAATTCCAGTCATCTCCTCTATCTCATGTTAAATTCTTTCTGAGTGAATATATACTTTAAACTTTTGTGATCAGTATATATTTCACACTTTACTCCATAAAAATGATGCCTCCAAATTTTTAAAGCAAAAACAATAGCAGCTAATTCCAAATCATGTGTAGGGTAATTTACCTCATGAGTTTTCAACTGACATGAATCATAAGCAATTACCTAATCATTCTGCATTAGGACGCAACCAAGTCCTTTCAATGAAGCATCACTATAGATAAAAAACTCCCCATTTCTAGAAGGTAGTGCCAAAATTGGAGTATTCACCAATCTTCTTTTCAGTTCCTGAAAAAAATCATTACATTCTTTTGTCCAGATAAACTTAACTCCCTTCCGAGTTATCTTAGTCATTGGACTGGATAACCGTGAAACATTTCTAACAAACCTTTGGTAATAGCCTGTAAAACCAAGGAAACTGTGAATCTCAGTAACATTTGTGGGTCTTGGCCATTCTTCAACAACCTTGGTTTTTGCAGGATCAACAGTTATCCCATCTTTGAAAACAATGTGACCAAGGAAAGAAATTTGTTTCAACCAAAACTCACACTTGCTGAATTTCCCATACAATTTCTTTTCTTTTAAGGTTTGCAAAATAACCCTTAAATTTCTTTCATTCTCCTCTTTACTTTTAGAAAACACCAAAATATCATCAATGAAAACAACCAAAAACATATCCAAGAACTCATGAAAAATTCTATTCATTAAGACCATGAATACAGCAGGTGCATTGGTTATCCCAAAAGGCATTACTATAAATTCATAATGGCCATATCTTGTACGGAATGTAGTCTTCGGAATATCTTCTTCCTTTACCTTCAGTTGATGCTACCCCGATCTCAGGTCAATCATTGAAAAATACTGAGCTCCCTTGAGCTGATCAAACAAATCATCGATATGATGAAAATGATATTTTTCTTAACAGTGGTGTTATTCAAGGCTCTATAATCAATGAAAAATTTCATTGAACCATCTTTCTTTTTAACAAATAAAACATGAGCACCCCATGGTGATGTGCTAGGTCGAATGAAACCTTTCTCTAATAAATCTTGCAATTGATCCTTCAACTCTAAAAGTTTAATTTGAGCCATTCGATAAGGGGGTTTTGAAATTGGCTTAGCATCAGGAACTAAGTAAACAGTAAATTTAACTTCTTGATCTGGTATTATTCCAGGAAACTAATCAGGAAAAACATCAGGATACTCATTTACCACTGGCACATCATTAATCTGAAGAGTTCCTTTGTTTTCAACAATATGTGAAAGGTAACATTCATTTCCATATTTTACAAGTTTCTCGGCCTCTTGATAAGTTATCAATAGTAAGGGTTCATTCTTGTAAACAAACTAAAAGTCTTTCTGAAAAGAAACTTCTTTAGCTCTACAGTCAATCTTAACATGGTAAATAGAGAGCCAATCCATACCCAGGATAACATCAAACTCTACTAGAGGTAGAACAATTAGGTTTTCAAGTAGGTTCTTTCCACAGATAAGGATAGGGAGATTCTTATAAATTTTTTTTGCCTCAACATTTCCCCCAGGTGTTTTTACCACAAGTTCAGGAGTCATTTCTTGAGATGGTATTCCCATTTTACTAGAAAAGTTTTCCGAGATGAAAGAATGTGTAGACCCCGAATCAAACAACACACTGGCATAATCTGAAAAAACAAAAAAAGTACATGATACCACTTCATTTGATGGACCAACATCTACTGAAGTAGTTGCAAAGGATTTCACCACCCCTTTTTTCTTGTAGTCTAACTTCTTTCCATCACTCAAGCTCTTTGTCAGACACTCATTTTCATAGTGACCCATCTCATTGCACTTAAAACATTTCACTAACTGTAAATCAAATTTGGTCTTACCATCACCTTGATCTTTTTCAGCGAAATCACGAGCTTTATATCCCATCTTACCACATCGGTAGTACTTTCCAGAATTCAAGAGACATTCCCCAGCATGCCTTTTACCACATTTATCACAAACTGGAAACTTAGTTTTCTTACCATCTGACTTTTTTGAAGAATTATTTCCTTTCTCCTACCACCTTGGTCTCTTATTCTGCTGGTTGTTATAGAACACTTGATCATCAGAAAACTCCATTTCCACCTTCTCAGCACATCGAACAAGCTTTTAATAACTTTTAAACTAATGAGAAGACAAATCCCTTCGATATTTTGGCTTTAATCCAGAGTAAAAACGATTTATTTTACTATCAAGGTCTTGGTTAAAATTTGGAGCATACCTTTCCAATCGAGTGAACCTTTCTTCATTGGAAGCCACAGAGTCTTCCTCTTTCCTCAATTCCAGGAATGGTTTTTCCATCCTAAGTCGAACGGCCTTAGGAAAATACTTCTCAAGAAACATACCTTTGAATTCATCCCAGTCATGAGCATCAATCTCATTAGTGTCCCTGATATTTTTAACCATCATCACCACTGATCTGCCTCACCCTCCAAATGGTAAATAGCAAGACTAACCTTTTGATTGTCTAAACACCCCATTACATCGAAAATCTTCTCCAGTTCTTTAATCCACCCATCAGCTAACACAGGGTAAGATGATCCCCTGAATGATGGGGGATGTTGCCTCATGAAATGTTCCACCACTGACATGTTCCCCTGCGATTGATCTGGCTGATCTCGTGCATTGATACCACCAACATTTATCTC
Organism: Viscum album; assembly: GCA_963277665.1. Lineage (NCBI taxonomy): Eukaryota > Viridiplantae > Streptophyta > Magnoliopsida > Santalales > Viscaceae > Viscum > Viscum album. Next base: position 426,462,787 of record OY728130.1, on the reverse strand, counting down.
TTGAGTCAACTACGCCATTACTAAAACAAACTGTTCAGTTCCAATTCCGACCATCTCAGGATGCTGATTCGGAAGGTTATTTCCTTCTGTGTGCCTTCTTAGCACTACTTCCCTGTTTCCTCTGTGGAAAACCATTCTGAACAAACATGTCTTAGATGAAGCAACATGGTAATCTTCAAATGCTATATAATTTAAATTTGACCATAAAAAAATAATTTTGGATAATCATTTAATATAATTATAACTCCTAAAGTTATCTAAACCGACCTCTGATACCAACTATAAGGCATCATCCTTAATCCTTACTTAATCTTGAGTTATTACAAGATTACACATTAAAGATCTTTTCAGGTTTACAGTTTTAGAGATTTAGATCATAAAACATGCATTACATTCCACATTTAACCAAAGTGGTTACATAAAAGATAGTATTCATTTTTCCCATCAACAGAAACATATTTAAAATAAAACATGGATTCTTTCTTGACACTTCTTTGACACTATCATCATATCATGTACCTTTCCCTTGACCTATGAAAAACATTTCAAAAACTTGGGATGAGCATAAAAAGCTCAGTAAGGGATATAAAAATATGGAAAGGAAACATGAGTACATATATACATAAGAATGAAATCATACTTTACCCATAAAACATAAGCACTTTTACATAACTCATCAAATCATGAATAAATCATTGAAATCATAAGACATAAAGTTAACTTGAGTCATTCATAACGTTCTTACGTAGGGAGTAACCCTCTTGGTTACGTTTGGAATACTCATCACAGTATACTCCCTAAATCTCTTCAGAGAAACCTTAATGTTTAACTCCTTGGCGTTACCCAATGCATTGGAGAGCTATATCAGGCTCACCCGCCCTTAGTTTATCATGAAACAACCCATCTTCATAACAATTCCCAAGAACCATAACATAATCGTATCACATAAAACATGCATAAAGGAAACATAACATTTCCACTTTTCAAACACAAGATATCAATACAACACATTGATATAAAAACATTATGAAAACCATTTTCAAAACTGAAATAAAAGAAAATCAAAACATGGTATTTATTTTTCATTAAAAAAATGGTATGGCTTGTAGAGGAATCTGAAACTCAAATAATGGTCATGGCGGCAGAGAAGTCGTTTTCACCACATACGTACGAAAGAAACATTCCCTTTTGTCATTTAGTAAAATGCTTCGTATAAAAAAGATTCCTTTTAGATAAACGTAAAATTCAAAAGGGTTTATACACCGTATAAAAGAAGGTTGTGTATAAAACAAAATATGCCTCAATGAATGGAGATTGAGACAAAGTCCCTTACCTCGGGTCCGACTTGACTCGATCGTTCTTTAAGCTCCTAAATAACAAACTTGAGTTAATTTAAACTTTTATAAGAACCTTTTTCAAGTTAATTATTCTTTTTATATAACTTATTACCATGTCATGAACACTATGTAATTATTTAAGTTATTGACGGTCGTTTTAACGATCATTGGCACTTGAGTCAAAAATAAACTTTTTATAATTACAAGTTGTTCATGTATCCATTATATCCAGAGTTATACTCATGATGTAGATATCATATATATCATATATATCCAGTATATACATGCATTTATAATATTACATAACGTTTAGAGGTAAGAAATGAAATGCACCGTTCATGGAGACGGTAAGTCGTACGTACGCATGAACGCTACTTTCATTTCTATTTCGTATTTCATGAAATGGAATCATAATGATATAAAGGTATATTATAATTCAAGTATAATATCATATATAAAATCATTAATTACATCCTTTATACGTCCCACATATGGCATTAACAAATCGAATCACATTGAGGGGGTGGTAGTCCGAACTTCCTAAAATGAAGATATCGCGTTTACCCATAATGGAAACCATAAAGGTATGCCATAAATGAAAAATAAAGAATCTTAAGTAAACCATAAACATATTATATATCATATATAAATATAGTTACATCTTAATGGCCACCTTTGAAGGTTTTAGAAGAATATTGAACAATCATCGTTTCGTGAGGCAGAAATTCGCCATCCACGGAAATAGTATGTTCTTTAACAATTAGATGTAGGTGTGTGTTATTGTAGCTATAATCCATCTTATAACAACATCCTAGTGTATTGAAGATACTGTAGTTGTTACAAAAGAAATGAATAAAAAGAGTTTAGTGTGTTGGAGAAGCAAAATAAAACAAAAGGACTCATGTGAAGACATTACCTTAAAATCGGGTAACTCCCTTTGGTTTGAGCATAAAGGATTCCTTGGGAAGACATCTTCCCAAAGTGTGGCTTATAAGTGTTATAGAGGGATGTGGAGAGACAAAATGGGAAGGGTTTGGCCGAGCCAAAGGCTTTGGAAGTGTGGGTAAGGTGGTAGAGGTGGGGTCCTTTTATAAGAGAAGAGGAGGGGCACTCTTGCAATGTTACAAAAGGTTACTTTATTTTCAAATGAGTTTTGGATTTTAAAGGTCCCAAATTGATTTATTTCAAGGATACGGTGATAAGGGTTCGAAATATACTCATCAAATAGGTCTCTGACAAGTGTAAGTTATAGTTTTAACATTATCTTTTCATTTTATTTAAATCCTTTATTAATGAGGTAATTGTTGCATCATCATGGTGTCATAAATAATTTACTCTATTTAAGGTCTAAAAATTATAAAAATAAATTCAATGATGTAGAAAATATTTCTATCTTTCCAATTACTATTTATAGTCAAAAATCGGACTTGTATAACCCCATGTAAAAATTGTTTTAGTAAAACAACTCATGTTTGTGTCATTTTTTACTTTTACATTAAATAAAAAGATATTAATGTCATTTTCCTTCCAAAGTGGCTCCATGGGGTCCCCAAGTTGAACCATGGATTTTCTTGGTCTGCCATGATACTTCCAATAAGGGTAGGACATGTGTCATGCTCATATCATATTACTAAAACATTATTTTTACCTTAAACTACACTAATTACCTCTAATCGTGATTAAAAACGTAAAAGTTAGTATTCACCAAAAAATTATTTTAATCCCATCGAACCACATTTTACTTCATAATGACAACCATGTATTTCAGATTTCTGAAATTCAAAACATAGAGGAGGTAAATTTTCATTTAAATAAAAAATCAGTTTTTATAAGTACCACTTCGTGGTTTCACTATACATCAAAATTGATGTTTTCCAGAAAAATACCAAAACTTCGCCCTAAGCTATTTTTGATATTCCGAATTCAAAAATGATGACTATTTTACAAAATTAAAAACATATAAGTTACATTAATTAATTTAATAATTAATTCCCGCTGTCAGAGCAAATAGCGTGTTTTTATGAAACAATAAGTATCAAAAGATTGACACTAGTTTAAGTCCAATTTCAAAGTGAAATTAATTCCAAAGACCACTAATGGATTAAATGGTAAAAATATATTCTAATTTCACTTTAAAACCAATTCAAAATATAATCTAATCATATAAATAGATTATATTAAAAAGAGGTTTTGAATTAAAATACAACATTTTTCACTATTCATTTAAAAAATGAACTTTATCGGAAAAATACCAAAAATACACACAAAGTAAATTTTGATGTCCCAATAATAATTAATAAGTTTATTTTAACAAACATAGCTTATAAAATTGTCAGAAGATAGATTTTAAAATGGTTTTCCATCAAAAGGCAGAAAAACAATCTTTTAAAAATATTAGCGTATTCCATGCTTAAGATTGGATTTTCTTCTCATTTTAAGCCTCTAAAACACTATATAATTCATAAATAGACATAGATAAAAATATCTATTATTCATTACTTACTTGGGATGTTACAAGAAGTGCCCCATTCCTAACACGTGGAGGGGCAGAAAGGGGACTCTCGGGCTCGGACTCTGCATTACCGTGGGAATGTGAACCCAGGAATGCTTCAGAAATCCACTCAAGGGCAGGAGAAACCCCTTCAACCCCGCTTACCGTGGGTATGTGAACTCAAAACAGCATGTTGATGCACCTGAAGGTTACATCACATGGGTCTGATGGCTTTAGTGGAGGCCTCGGGTCGGGGCCGATGAATGGGCCAATGAGGGGATTGCGGAGGATCAGGCTGGATTGGAAGTACTTTAGCTGGATCAAGGAATGGGAACATTGAAGGATCTGGCGGGCCACACAGGTATATGAGTGATGGCTCCCTTCGCGTAGGGAGGTGCTACGCGACTAGAGAGGCCATCCCCGAACCAGGGTGGTCCACGGACTGATGGGCATTACGCGAACGGCGGTGGTTCGCGGCTTTGTGGGCATCCCACGAACCAGGGTGGTTCACAGCTTTGGGTTCAGCCCGCATAACAGGTTGGTACGTGGATGGGTCCATGTGAGCAGCAATGTCCAAGGGCAACACCAGTCAAGGGTTCGTCAATCAGGGCTTCGCTCGCATAGGAGGGTGATACGCGGTGCAACGAATCGGAAAAGGGGCATAAACTCCCTGCTCCGCAGGGCGTGCATTCGCGGAAGGACCATGGTTCGCGGTCTTATTTTCTTTGTTATTTTATGTTCTCAGTTCACCAAGTTTTTATACGTTTTTGGTTCCGTATTAATTCACTTCCAGTTTCATACCTGTTCTGGTTTGCGAACTAGAACTTCACTGTTTTCGAAATCCTAAGCTCCTTCTTTCAAAATCCTTCCACCTGAATCTGATTGACCTCCAAAATCGCCCCCTTCGCTCTTCCCTCTAGATCTCCTTTTATAGATTGGGGAAAGAGATTTATATGTGTTCATGCGACACCGTTTGCAGAATCCCATGATCGGAAACCCAGTTTACGGATGACTTGGTCAATCCGAAACTTGCAGGGGGCATTGAACCCACCTACTTTGCAAACCAAACTAACCCGTGGAGTGCTTCGCGGCCGCGCAGGGTTCTTCCTCCATTCCACGAATGACAGCTGATGCGGTCTGAGTCAGTCAATGTAGTCTACGACTGGGGAGGCTCGTGATGGTGAATCGGGTTGGCTCCCGTCTGGCTTCGCGCCCGTGAAGGGCTTCCGCCTCCATTCCGTGAACGATAGTGGTCCGTGGAGGGGGGTGCTTCATGGAACTGGCTGTGCACTGTTATCATTGGACCGGTCTGTAGACCGGTTCGACTTGTGCCATCCTTTGAGTATTCTCCACACTCTTCCCCAATTCTTTGTGGGGGAAGTTGGGTAGAATATCCCTTGGATTAAAGGGGATTCTCATTCTTCCTTTGTGAATTTTTTAGGACACGACAACCTATTCTCTCCGTATTTAGATTATAAAAAAAGAATATTCTCAATTCTCTTCTCTAAAAATCCCAATCGAGGATTTGGTCTCGCACATCCTTCATAACCAACTTTACATTACCCAAATAAATTCTCATGACTATTATTGTTTCTTTCAGACTACCATGTAATGAATATAGTGAAACTAGTGCACATACCTCAACAAAAAAAATCATATTTCCCTTAGATTAGAACTGACCTCTTATGGTGTTGAATTCGTTGATGTTCTCCACAACAATCTTCCCTCCAGTAATTTTCAAATTGAAAAATCATCACATCAGGTATTATTTGATGGATATATAAGTTATAATTTATATATTCACTAGATCTTTCTTCATCCCAATTTTCAAAATTTTCTCTATGAAGTTGAACTACATGTTTTGGGCCAAAATAAAGAATATAACACCTATAAAATTTTCATCTAGTAGATCTTGTTCCATCTTCTCTATCTTCTTTAGTTTTCTATACATATGTGGTATGTGTATCTTCTTTTAATAAGGAAATTCCTTGAGATGTAACATCTAGTCACATAAACAAGCAATATTTAAGTGATAAAATTTTATCTGGCCTTATTTTATATACATCATTCAATTAAAGAAAAGAAAACTTGATTTTTCAAACTTAAGTTCTGATACCAGTTGTCATGTAAATTCATTTACTAATAACTGATCAATGAGTTTTGAAAAAAGTATAAAAGGAAAGATCAAAAGAATGAAGGAATATTCCAAGAAACAAATATTTATGTGGTTTGGGAAATATAATTTATATACCTAGAGTTGTATAAATATCACTACGTTTGAGAGGATAATTATAGGTAAAAATAAAAGATTCAAACTATTAAGAATCCTAGATTTAATGAGCTCGCAAATAATATGATGAAATTATCATACTAACTAAAAAATAAGTATTCTATGCTATAGTATATCTTGAATGGAATTATTTGGATCATTGGTAACCTTTCATTATCACCAGTCACATATTGTTACAATGTCATGATCAATTATACACTATTATAATGTATTAGAGAATGCTTCTATAGTAAGTTCACACTACAACAGTTCCATATGGGTATTTTCAATCATCTCTTCTACAGTGAATCAGAATTTCTACAATTCCAAAATTGTTTGATGGGGACTTTAGACCCTCAGACCCTCAGACCCTTGATTAGGGGCATACTTCCCTATAAAAACTCAATGACCTCACCTTAGAGGTTGAACCAAGGAATTTTTCGTCAGGTGTGCAGTACGGACCCCTAGTAGTTTTCTCAACGTCATCTAAGTACTAGGATACACTGATCCAACAAATAAATCCACAATAAGGAATATCAAAATGAGGAAATATCATAAAATTTAATGGATGCATCTCGACTTTAGGTGTTTGGAGGCATGGTATAGGCTTACACATAGAAGGATGATGGATTATAGAACCATGAATCGTCTTCTTATCGACCAGGAATGATGATCGAACTCAAGGGGGAACATGGGCCTTTGAGATAGAAAATATAGGGGCTAACACCAAAATGGATTACCCTAGAATATATTCATTTCATGTCCTTTGACAATTAAATAAAGGTGAAAATACAATTTCTGCTGATTATACTTATATAGAAAGGGTGTAACACCCTGGGATTTTGAGAATTATATTTTTAAAATTAATTTATCTTTCTGAAATGTTTCATTTCATGTGACATTAGAAATACGCCTTACATATATATTAATACACTAATTGAAACATTCCATTCACATGTCATCGACATGTATTTCACTACATGAAATACCAATCTATCTTGTACTACACTAAAAATTGCCTTTCCTTACACTACCTACATCCCTGACTAATCTTATATTACACACAACACATATGTTTCTAAAAAACATAATTTTATTATTATATTTCTTTAAATGATATAATGATGACCTATTCATTAATATTAGTTATATGAATAGTAATAACAATTTTTCAAATATTATTTATAATTTTTATATAGATAAAACATATTGACAGTGAAATATATTATTTTTGGTAAATTCAATTAGGTTTAAAATTATTGTTTTCTCGAATTGACCAATTTTAATAACAAAATTAATTTTACACACATCTCATAATTTAATTTGATAAAATAATTTTCATTTTTTAATTTATAATACCAAAATTATCTTAGGGTAAATTTTTGGTATCGTTCTGATAAACTTTATTTTTTGATGAATAGTGAAAATACTACGTTTTATTTAAAACCTTCTTTTTTTAAATAATTATTAATGTTAAATTATAATTCAGATTAATTTGGGGTCACATTTTATCAATTGAACATATATTAATACAATTTAGGCCATTAGAATCAATATTACTTTTAAATTGAATATAAAAACATAATAATCTTTTGAACTTTTTTCTACTTTAAAACCATGTAATTTCATCTCATCTACGGGATTAACATTAATATTAGTTTTTCCAATTGTGTGAGTTAAATTTCAAAAAATAAAAAAACACCATTATAATCAGTATAAAATTTATATTATAATGATATCATGTTTATTTTTTACCAAAGTGATTGGTAAAAGTGTTTAAATTTATTTACATAGATTAAGGTCAAATTAAGCTTAATTTAAGACTAAACTTTAATATTCAGATCCCAACTGACCTAGAAAATTTTATAAAACTCATTTTATTGGAATATTTTATTCATAAAGCTTCCATTAATTATTTTTGTTGTTTTTTTTACTTTTTTTAAGTAAGAACTTGTGTCCACCTAACTATTTTCAAAAAATCCAAGTGAGTCATTTTCCTTCCCTAATAAAGGCCACCACCTCTCCCACATACTCACACCTCTCAAACCTCTTAGTTTCATCCAATGTATGCCCAATTGACTTCCCAAAAATCCTCCCTTTATCCTATAGGCCTTAACTTGGGTATAAGTAAATCTAACGAATCTTTTTTTCTCCATCCAAAACGAGTTACCTAATTAAGAGGTAACATCATCTCTCAAGTGATTTCTTTTATTTTCTTTAGCCACCCCCTCGGATATCTTTTTCCATGGTTGTATAACAACACCAGTATCCAAAAAATTTTAATACCATATTATTATTTGTTTTAAACCTACACTTACACATACCTCCATCTAATGGATATTGAACATATTGCTTATGTGTATGGTGAACTACTACCTCACTAAATAATGATTGTTCAATTTTCCTTACCCCTCTCATAGAGAATATTATGACAGACAATCTATTTATTTTTGTTATATATTTTATTTATTATGAATTTTAAATTATTTATTCCTTTTACAACTCATGTATTTTTACTTTACATTTGGTTTTAATTCGATAATTTCGCTTGAGGAAGTGTGGACTACCGCCCCCTAAAAGTGATATAATTCATTCATACAGTACATAGAGTGTATTAAAGATGGTTTTAGTGAATATATAATATATATATGATAACATAAATATAATATAGTAATGATTTATATATACATATATATACATATATTACTTTTACTTTTTTCATTCAACATTATAATTAAACGTAAATAGATTTTATGTGTAGGTACGGACCACCGTCTTCAGGATCGATGCATTTTTTTCATACTTATATATTCTATAGATTATTATAACACACATAAACTTAATATAAATTACATTTATATCATTTTTTAAATTCTATTAATCCTTATATAAATTATAAATAAAAAAATTATAAAAAATTATGAAACATGTAACTAGTAAAGTTAATATTACCCAAAGTAAAATCTTAACACTGAATTATTAACAAACAGGTAATATAAGGTCATAATACCACCATATAATGAATTATATATAAAAATATTGTTATGTAAAATATGTATAATAAATTTATATCTATTATACATGTTTTTGAATGAGTACGATGATAGTAAACTCACACAGTAAGGGGTTTCATCTCACTTTCTATTTCTATGAGATACATGCTATGTACTCCACACATTGATTTTATGTGGGGTATTTACATCCGATGATTTTATTCTATGTATATTATAATTAAATTTATGGGTATTAACTTATCCATTATATGATCCTTCTTTCTTGGGGCTTAAGTTTCAAAAGTTACCAAATCGATAAAATAGTTATGTCTCAATTTTATTTATTTGAGAATCATGTTTTGTTATGCACCAAAATCATACTTATTGGTGTATATAAATCCTTTAAAAAAGTTATATCATGAATTTAATTTCTTTCATGATTTTTTATGTTTTTTTTAATTTTTGTTTCTTACATAGTTAGTATGACCCCAATTTACCAAGTTATAAGAGTTTATTAAGACAATCTCATTGTTTTTCAAGTTGTTTGTGTTTACGCTTCCATTGATGAGATAATATGATCTATTTCTTAATAAAATTTATTAATTTCCTTATCATATATATATTCATGATTTATTCATATATTGGTATCATTTATTCCACTCTTTGGTAAATAATATATTTAAGAAAGTGTTTTTATGAAAACCGGACCTTACCCACTCATCATTCCGGAATATGTCTTCCATTAAAACCATGTTTTATAAAAATGGTTTCAAAGAATATTTTAATAATCCCATATAATCACTAAAATAAATGTTAACCCTTTTCTTCTTTTACTAATTTTTTCAATGTAATCCTCTTGTCGATTTTCTAATGGGGCATTTTTTCTAACCTTTTTACCATGTAAAAGGAATTTTATTTTTACCTCATATTACATATAAGTATTTATCTTCCATAAATACTTTGAATCTTTATTTTCATGTTTAAAGGATAAATTTTAAAACAAATAATTAAAAAATATTCTCAAATAAATGGTTTTCGAAACCTTTTTAATATCCTTTTATATGTTTTCAAGGAAAAGGGTTTTCAAAATGTTTTCAAATTTGTTTTAAAAATTTTCAAGGAAAATGGTTCTAAAAATGTTTTTATACCTTTTTTATATATTTTCAATGTATTTTAAAAGGAAATACTTTCCAAAAGGTTTTATGTTTTAAAGATATTTTTTTCAAATAATAAATTATATATTTCTCAAGATATGTTTTCAAAATATCCATATAAATTATTTTCCTTCTAAGATAACATCTGTTCATGTTACTCTTGCCCTTATAGAAACTATTCCAAATGTTTAATTCATATTATTTCATTAATGTTTTATGTTTTGATGGAATTATTCTTATGAATTTTTTTTCTCTTTCTTGGGTTATTTTCTTTTGAAACCGACTACTTTTCATAAGTTATTATTTGATTAAATGATTATGAAACCTATCTCTTTTCCATAGGTTATGATGGGATGAAATTTTAATGATACCCATTTCATTTCATGGGTTAAGATTTGATGTTTATAGAACACATATATTTTTATGGTTTATGGTATGATGAATGTTTTATTATCTTGTGTCATATGTTTGAATGGTTTTATTATGATATGGGTGTGACCTATATCTCCATATAATAAATTGGGTAATTATGGATGAATCATGAGTATAAATGTTATGAATGAACCTGATGAAATGTTTATAATGTTACTCATGGACCCAGTTTCATGTCAATAAGTTTATGCATGAACCTGATTATATGTTTTCAATGCTATGACTGAACATTATTATTTTTTGCAATGTTATGAATTGACATGGTTTCATGTCCATAAGTTTATGTGTTAACCCGGTTACATGTTCAAAAAGTTATTCATGGACCTAATTTCCTGTCCATATAGTTATGTATGATCCTGATTACACATTTACAATTTTATACACTGACCTATTTTCATGTCTATAAGTGGATTATGGGTCCTGATTTCTTATCTTTAAATTAATTAGTGAACCTATTTCTACTAATACAAGTTCACAACATTATAAATAAATGTTCATGAAAAAAATTTCATGTCATATTATTATGATTTTCTTTCATGAATTATGATATTAATCATGTTATGATCTATCTCTTACAAACTTACAATCTTTATTATGATCTCTTATTCATAGGGTATGATCTTCAAATGTTATTCTCAAATTCCATACCCTTTATTTCACATTATGCTTATTTATTTACTTTATTTACCCTTACTAAGCATCAGAGCTCACCCATTTCTTATGTTTCCTTTCAACAAGTTATGAAGAAAGGGTTTAGGTAGAAATAATAAAGGTGGAGATCTTTATGGGATGTGTTGAAGATCTTTTACTAGGTTAGAATATTTTGTTTCTATGTTTCCAAAGACACTCAACTACTACAGTCCTTGGGCATATATTTTTATAATTATTGATTATTCATGTAAAATGATGTAATATCCCTGTATGTTAATCATTCCTTTCTATAGTTGGTATCAATGGAATGGTTTGGTAAAGCTTTAGAAACAAGGATAAAAAAATATTAGTGATATACCTAGGTAAATTTCTATGGATATTTATAGGGATGTCTTAAAAGATGGATATAAGTATTAGTTAAATTTTAGGGAAATGTCCCCAAATTTTGGTAAAGGATAAAGTGAGTGGTTTCCTAGAAATACATCCTTATCAAGATACTATAATTCAAAGTAGCTTTAGCATAGATGTACCTTGAGGTAACAACTATGACAAGATGTTATGGTCCTAACTTAGGGTAATCTGGTATGTAACAATGGGCCTTGTTTCACCATAGGTTTGACACTCCTAGGGGATATGTGTTGGGAATTCACAAAATCTTCATGAACCATAATGGATTTCAATATAAGTTGACAATGAATAACATAGGATGAGCCTAAGGTTTCATAGATTAATAAAGGTGTCAAGATTTAGAAATCCTTTAAGTTATTATTTTCATGACTATGTAGTTTTCTTCTATTATAAGTAATTCTCACACTAGGCCTTATGGTTTTAGTCAATGGAGAGAAATTGAAGGAACACAGTTCATATTTAATGTTTCATATTGGGAAAGTATTTGAATTATGAAAATATATTTCCCAATTTTAAATCTTACGACTGCTACTGGTGGTCGTTGTAGGCTTGAAAAAAATTCAGTCATTAGTGACCACCATAGGTGGCTTATAATATGGGAGTTAAAAAGAACAATTAAAATGATACTTCTCAAATAGCAGAAACAAGCCTAAAATCAGAAGAAGAAAAATCAATTCAAAACCATAGAAACACCAGGATCCTCAAAAACAATAAATGATCGACAAACTTCTTTATATATCCAGTGATCAAAAAACTCTAATGCATTCCAATCTTCTACATCAATAAACCTAAAATAAGATACAAAATAAACAACTAAAAAAAGAAAATGAAAATTAGATATATTTATTCATTAGGTATATATATTAATCAAATATGGATTTTAGGGATTTATGGCATTTGGATATTTGGGAATTTGGGAATTTCACCAATTGGCCAAGTCTCCAATTAGAAAATTGTCCAATAATCTAATATTCCATTATTTCATTTGGTCATTAGGCCAACAGTCCAATGATCCATTAGGCCAATAGTACATTAGGTAATTAAGATAGTAGACTATTTGGACAACTTTCAATTAGAACCGTGGGTCATTAGGCCGTTAGGGCATTAGTTCATTAGGGTGTTATGCCATTTGGTCATTTGGAAATTTGTCCAATTGGTCATGTATCAATTTATCCAATTGGACATTAGCCCAATGTTTACATTAGACCACAACACTCATTACTATACTCTATTAGAGACCAACTATGTTTCTCGTATGTGATTATGTTGTATAAAAAGTGGTTTGGACAACCATTTGGGTGCATTCTCTCAACATTGAACAATAAAGAGTAAAGTTTAGTGCTGAATAGCACCCCTACCAACCCCTTACACCCCCCAAACTCCCCTTGGATAGCCCCCCCCCCCAGGACAGTACCCCCCCCCCCCTGCCCCCACTCATCCCAAACCACCCCCAGACACCCCCCCCCCCCCCCCCCGAAAAAACACCACATAGACATCCCCCCCACTCTCTCTATACAACCCCCCCCCCCCCCCCCCCGCCCACCGGACACCCCCACCCTCGGACACCCCCCACCCTCAGACACCCCCCACCCTCGGACACCCTCCCCCCACAAATAACTCCCCTCGGACATCCCCCACCCAAATATTCCCCATGAAACCCCCCCCTCCCACCCACCCCCCAAATTCCCTCGGGACATTCCCCCACCCCTGTACAGCCCACCCACCCCCCAAACTCCCCCCAAAAAACCCCCCACCCCTCCAATCTCCCCCTAGAGAGCCCCTCCATCCTCTAACACCCCCACCACCAGACCCCCCACCCCCGGACACCCCCCCAAACTCCCCCCTGCAGACAGTCCCCCACCCTCGGACAGTCCCCCCCCCCCACACACACCCCAAACAGCCCCCCCCCCCCTCACATCCCCTACCACTCCACCCAGAAGACCCCAATAATATATTCAATTTCAGTTACACATGCGCAATGTGTCAATTTGATTATAATAAAATTATAACCAACACCAGATTTAGTAAACATGAATCTTAATTATCTATCCAATTAATTATCAATCAATTTAGGATTTACATTGTTTACTAATTTCTATCATGAAAAACATGTTAATCCACTGCATAACAAACCATACTAACAAAAATATTATATATATATATATAGTACACTATCTATAAACATAGTAAGATAACAATTTTTATGGTATAAAGAAACAACACTGGACCTTAGGTGATTAGGTTATTTTTTCATTTTTGAAAAATTCCATTAAGCCATTTGGTCATTTAAGAAATAGGAAAATATTCCATTAGGCCAATTGGACATTAGGTAATTCAGACATTAGTCCATTTTTCCAATTGTTCCATTGGGTCGTTAGGCCGTTCAACCATTAGGCCATTGGGGCATTGTGTCATTATGGTGTTAGGTCATTTCGGTGTTAGGCAGTTGGGTCATTCGGCCATTGATGCATTGGGCCATTGGGGTATTAGTTCGTTGGGGAGTTTTTCCATTGGGGCTATGGGGCGTTAGGCCATTTAGTCCATTGGGGAATTTGGACATTTGATCCATTGTGATATCCAGGCATTCGACTGTAAGGCCAATAGGTCAGTATGCTATTCGACCCTTAGGATAATAGGACATTAGGCCATTCGGAAATAAATTCATTGGGCCACAAGTCCATATAGGTCATATTTCCATTTATCCATAAGGCCATTGGGCCATATGTCCATTAGAAAATTAAGCCTTTGGGCCACCTAGCATAATTCTTATCCTCCAATGGGTATTCTAAAAAAATTATATATCAAAATAAAGTATCCAATTACTGATCATACTCTTAAATTTAAAAAACATTGGAGTTTTTTAAAACATAAATTGTTCTAACCACAAACAATTCTACATTTAAAGTCTAAATCAATATATAAAATTAATTCAATAATAAATATAAAAGAAACACACCTTGTGAATAGGATGTGTCATGCATGTTCATGGATACTACCTCCATCCAGTGTGGTAGGGGCCTACAAAAAATAAAAATTATAAATCTTTTAATAATGAAAATAATATAAATTAAATAAATAAATTCATTATAAACTTGTGTTGTATGATCCCCTACCCTATCATTTGAATGCACATATTCTCGTAGTGTTCTAACCTCAGAGATAAATTGCACATTTACCTCCTTGAAAGCGTGCAAACGTGCCTCGAAATTTGACAACTACTATGTCATTCGAGAAACAGAAGGACCTAAAACCTCAGCGTATGATACTACAGAACAATGAATCCTCTTTCCATAGGTCAAAATATATCCATGCTCGTCACGACCAATAATGTGATGGAATATCTCATCCCTTCACATGGGAAGTTGTAACTGGTCCTCTGGCAGCTGTTCTAACTCAACTTCAAATTGAGCATGTGCAATATTTAAATATATATATATATATATAGATGAATTTAATTCTTTTTAGTGAGTAAAAACAATTACTATAAGAGCTGGAGCCTCTGTATCATTTCGATAATGAGTTATCATGCACACCGACATTTTATCAGTCGGTGCACCTTACTCCCATAACTATGTACAAGTAAAATATAAAGATATAGCACAAAACCATATTAAATAATAAATTAAAAAATTAATAATAAATAAATCATGTTGGATTTGAGATATGTGGTGATTCCCAAACCTATGAGGTGGTCCCTACAATGCTCGATTATCGAAATGGCATGTTGACACCTCCTACATTCAATTAATTCAAATTTCATACAAATATAATGTCATGAATTATTGAAAAAATATATACAAAAATAAATATACTAACCATAGTTTCCTTAGTAAACCAATGTGAAACTATGTCGTGCCACTTAAATAGGAGAACACCTCTCGGGACTTTTTCATGAATGTCTAGGGCACCCACGTTTGGTACCCATAGCTCCCTCTTGATTTGCCTTTATAATCTTTCCACATTTTACAAAATTTTCCCCTCCACACCGACCAAAAATAATTGGGGAACACTTTAATACTATTCTATTTAAGGAAAAAATCACACAATATATTATTTTTTAATCATAGGGAAGAAACTACAATTGTCTGCTTACCTGAACTACCCTCCAAAGCCATTGTTATGTATCTTAAGGGATAGAATCCCAGTCATGTGTGATCAATGGAAATAGATGTGGTTCGCATATTATATGACCCAGATGATGAATAAATGTCAGTAAAATCACTCCCACAGGATGAAATATCTCATCAAAATAAATAGTAATGGTTGTATTGGAATTCTATGATGCAATTCCACGACTAGGGCCTCTCTTTTGAGTGGAAGAAGCGGTCGAGTCGGATCCTGTTGAAAAACAAATTATGCATAATTTGATAGATGCACATATATATATGTTTTTAGAAATTATATAAAAAAATAAACATATTTACATTCAAATATACCTCTACCCTTAGACGTAGATGGCTCATATGGATGATGTGGATCAA
Source organism: Viscum album (assembly GCA_963277665.1). Classification (NCBI taxonomy): domain Eukaryota; kingdom Viridiplantae; phylum Streptophyta; class Magnoliopsida; order Santalales; family Viscaceae; genus Viscum; species Viscum album. The sequence goes on along the minus strand of OY728130.1, from coordinate 426,446,571 downwards.
CTTCTTATTCCCCTGACATGCCTGCAGTTGTAGAAAACTTTAGTAAGGGGACCATAAAAAGTTTCAAAATGATAAATTAGATTGTTTTTACTAAAATTAAATGTTTAAAGTTGTTAATAAAACAAAAATATTCTCAATTATAGGAAAAATACAAGAGGGTAAGAGGGCTGGATATTTCCTTACAAGAGACAAATAAAGCGCATGAATATCAAATAAAAATTTTTATTTTTTTTTAACTATTTGTGCATGAGTAAAGTATAAAATTCTAAAAATGTGGAAGGAGAAAATTTCCTATAAATTCACCACATCATGAAGGGTGAATTTTTTCATGTTTAATAAGATAAACTCCCCAGATGGAACAAAAAATATTAAGGTTTCCACCAAAAAATAGCAAGAAAGTAAATCTAGTTAGACTACTTCTAAAGAGAATAAAAATAGATTCATTGGAAAATAAAATTTTTGATAGAGGTTAGGACATAATGTTAAGGAGTCCTGACATAACATGTGATAATTTGCAACTCAAAGTACTAAAGTAAGGGGAGAAAAAACCGAAACAAAGAGAAAATCCATTGGACAACTGCAAACAACCCAAAAAAATGTAGAATTTGTATTTCAAAAAATAGATTCGATTATTTTGGAAACATCTATGATTACAAAAAAAAATCTCACTTATATGAAGAGTGTTAGTATTTACCAATCCAACACAAATCTTATTTTGTTGAAAGGATAATTCCATAGCAAGGGGGGTCGGTAGTGGGGGATGTCAGGGGGTGGGGGAATCCAAGTGGAGGGGGGAGGGGTTGTGCAGGTGGTTTGGGGGTGGGGGGTTGTCCAGGTGGAGGGAATCTTTTTTGGAGTGGGGGGATGTCCACAGGGGGTTGGGAGTGGGGGATAGGGGGTGTTGTTTAGGGGTGGGTGGCTGTGGGGGTGTCTAGGTTTAGGGGTAGGGGTTGTCCAAGTGGAGGGGGTGGGGGCAGTCCAGGTTGAGCGGGAGGGGCTGTGCAGGTGGGGGTGGGGTGGGGGGCTGTCTGGGGGGAGTTTCTTTTAGGGGGGGGGGGGTCCGGGGGTGGTCTGGGGAGAGAGAGAGAGTGTGTGTGTGTGTGTTGGGAGGAATGGGCGCTGGGGGAGGTGTTGTCTGGGGTTGGTTTGGGGTGGGGGTTGTTTGGGGGAGGGGTAGGGGATGTGCAGGTGGTAGGGGACGGGATGTCCAGGTGGAGGGGTGGGGTTTGTCCAGGTGGAGGGGGTGGGGGTTTTCTGGGGGAGTTGAGGGGTTGTCCAAGGTGGGTTGGGAGTGGGGGATGTCTGAGGCTGGGGGTGGGGGTGTCTAGGTGGATTGGGAGGGGAAGGGGGTGGGGGAAATCTGGGGATGGGAGTGGGGGGAAGTCTAGGTGGAGGGGGAGGGTCTTTGCAAGTGGGTGTGGGGGTTGTCGAGGGAGAGTGGGGTTATCTAAGGGGGGTTGGGAGTGGGGTTGGTTGGGGATGGGGGTGGGAAGCTGTCCAGGTAGAGGGGGAGGGATGGGGGTTGGGGGTTGTCCAGGTGCTGGGGGTGGGTGTATGTCCAAAATCTAGGGGTTCATTTTGACTAATAATAATAAAAAATTCTTATATACCAAATTCTTTTTGGGTTGTTTTAATAAATTTAAAAAAATTATTTAAACTAAAGAGCGGGAAAACAATTATACCATTCATTAAAAATTAAAATCGACCATTTATCCTTCAAAATACGCTCTAACCCAATAAATATATTCTTCAGGTTGAACTGTGGTATGTTGATCAAGATGTTGGGAAATAAATGGAATAGTCTCGAGTTCATCTTGTTCAAATAAAAAAACTCTTTGTCAGGACATCTTCAAAACAACTAGCCAACTAGGATTCAAAGGCAAATAAATTAATAATACTTGTTCTTCTTGTGAAGACAAAATGAAATTTTCATTATCAACTCCTTAATTTTTGTATAAAATATAGTTAAAATTCACCATTGTAAAGTTACATTGATCGAATTTACTTCCACACACCAGATCAACCCAATTACATTTTAACAATACATACTTCAACCTGTGTTCATATACAACTTCAATGATGTATTCCAATTGAAAAAAGTAATAAATAGAATAAATTAATTGAAAAATGATGCCATTATTTTGTGTTGATTATTTTTCATCAACATCTTTAATATGAAAAATCAAAATCCACTAGCATCTATATCTTTTTAAGGACGAGCCGATATAGATGGACCCTCATCTAGTTGGATAAATTCGTCAATTAGAGTGGTGTACGATAACTCCCTCAGGTTATGAACCAACATAATTCAAAGAATTCAATAATGATTCCGAAAAAATAAATTAGTATAACACTTCACTCAGAATAAAAATCAAATTATATGTATAAAATCCTTTAACCAATAATGAAATAATGAATAATGATATTTTTTTAATTTGATACTTAGTCGCACGAGGCATCTCTTCTTTAACTCATTAATTTGTTTCCTAAAAATGGCAATGCGATGTATAAATGATCAACTTATTCAAACAAAAAATGTCAAAGTTAAACAATCAAAGTGATAATAAACTTACTTCATTAATAGTGAAGATGATGGAGTATTGAACAAAATATATCGATGTGATGGTATCCACTCGATGTTGTCCATATCAAATATGGTTACTTCTCCAACTGAACCATCATGAATCCGAGATGGATTATCTAATTTTGTTTCAACATTTATAAGATATTCTACACAAAAAATAGTACACTCATCCATCAAATAACCATAGGATATTGATGCCTTCAGATGAGCTCTGTTGCGTACAAATAATTTCAATGTATTCAGATACATATCAATAGGATACATCCACATGAATTGAACTCGATGAGTATCCATTACTTCATCACTTAAGTGTACTGTCAGGTGAACCATAATATCTAAACATTTGGGGAGAAACAGTTTCTCAAAGTGAAAAAGCATTAGTACAATTCGGTTCTACAAATTTTTTAAATCACTCATTCATTTATTTCTTAAAAAAATCTATCTAAAAACATTACTCATATCAATCAACATTTGAACAACATTGGGGTATAAACAATCAAAAATTGTTATTTGAATCAAATGGGGAATTATTATGTCATTCTCATGACTTTTCATACCTTGTAATGTCATTCTAATCAGATTATCACACTTTGAAATATTAGAAGAGTAACCATCATACAACTTGAGCATCTTTAAAATGTAATTAAATGTATCTTTCTCCATTTTAGTCATTCTATACTATGCATTAGGCATATATTCTTTGTTTCCCTTAACTAACTATAAATGAAATTGTTCCATTAATCTCATTTCTTCTAAATCATGACTTGTATTAACATGGTCCTTTGATTTTACACTAACATCTAAAACGGTCAACAATATATTATCACAAAATTTTTTCTCAATGTGCATGACATCTAAGTTATGCCTTAGCATGTCAATTTTTCAATAAGGGAGACTGTAAAAAATACTTCTCTTTTTCCAATTGTGACTGTGTTGTCTACCGGCCCCACAAATTTTGGGTAATGAATAAACCACAAAATCCGGAAATTCATATATCATGTGGATGATTTATTCCTCAAATTGTGATAACATTTTGACTCGTGTCATGATCTTTGGTGCTAGGTTGAACTCTCTAGAACAATCAAATGTCACTCTATTATATCTGGACCTATACTAAGGGGGGCGTATGTGACCCATGTATGCCCATTTTTTGGAATTTGTAATCCATATAGATGTTTTACTTTTATTTCAACAAGGGACAGAAAATTCCCCTTTCGTACTCCAGCCTGATAAATTTTCTTAAGTCGGGAAGTCATTGATTGTTGAAAATAAAGCATCCTACAGTTTGAGCATTACATTCATTCCACAGTAATAAGTCGTCACACCATCGCCCCAAAATTCATTCAACTCATCAATCAATGGTTGAAGGTAATGATAAATCTTATCCCATGCACTTATAAGTCCAGCAATAAGAGGTGAAAGTAATATAAATTGTTGCTTCATACAAATCTATGGAGGAAGATTATACGGAACCAACACCATGATCCATGTGTTATGAGTTGAACAAACCATAAACTTGAATGGATTGAATCCATATATTCCCAACCCCAATAGGACAATATGAACATCTTTAGAAAAGTCGGGGTGTCTCTTATAAAGATCCTTCCATGAACAAGAGTTTGCGGGGTGGGTTAACATATCACTTTCTTGATTTCTTTCTACAAGTCATCTCATTAAATTAAAAACAACATATGGAATAAAAAATCATTTCAGCCTCTACTTTAGGGGAAAGTAACGCATTTGATTTATGGCAATCAGTTTTCACTATTTCGCAGTATGACTTTGATGTGTCTGATTTCACCTTTTCTCTTTCCACCTAGAAGCTCCACAGACAGTACAAATCTCCAAATGGTCATTTTATTTTCTAAACAACATACATTTGTTTTCACATGCATCTATGGTCTCATTTGTAAAACCTAAGTTCTCTGTCAACTTACGTGCATGGTAATAAGAATTAATAATCTTAGCTTCAATAGGAAGAACATTTTCCAATAACAAAAATAGCATGTCAAACGATGTGTCTGACCCCTGATTCAAATTATTAAAATATAAAAACTCCATGATAAACAAAAAGTTATTGTAAACAGTACACCCAGGATATAATTCTATTTGGCATCATCAAGTACTTCATAAAACCTTCTTCATTCATGATCTGCACCGGAAAGCATATTTATGTCACCAGTCTCAACATTCTGGATGTCAATCCATTTATGAGCCAACCCACCTACCATTTCAATTAATCATTTCATGAATTGAATCATTCATCCTTGCATTAACATCCATTTTAACTGTAGTTATATTTTGACCATGATTATATTATTCCTCATGATGAGTCCAACTCTAATAATATTTCATAAATCCATTCATGAATTGGTGAACTCTCATGGTATCTCGTATGAATTTATATCTGTTTTAATATTTTCTACATATAAAAATAATATATTAACTTTGAAATCCAACAGTGAAATTAATAAACTTCATAATTCCTTTGAAATATTCTCTATAAGTTCAATTTGGAAGGACAATCTAACTCTTATCCATGATAATATATGTATAACAAACATTTAAACAGACCATCATATTACATACATTTTTAATATTAAATATATTTAAAATAAAGACTGACTAATTGAATGTGGACCATTTATAAAATAAACAATTAAAAACTCTAAATAATAAACAATAGAATTGATAGCGGAATAGAAGTGAAATCCCATGGCATCACCACCATGTTGGTATGGTAAATCTAATGATGATTCTATATTAAAGAAACTATATTGAGAATGAATTTGGTCTATAATTCCATAGAGTAAACATTTTTAAAGAAAGAAATATTATAACAAGGGAAAATCATTATTCAAATATTTGGTATACTACTTTTTCTTCACAACTGTTTAATTTTTCACAATCATTGGTTAATTTTATCCTAAGGTAACTGATTGGGCCATCCACAACAAGCTTGTTAGCATTCGTCTGTGAATTTCAGGTTTGGTACTCAAATGTGTTTTCATAAAATGACTCATCCTCTTGTAAACATGATAATTTTAGTTCCCTTTAATATATATTTTTCATTATAGAGATTTTGATAGATCATGGGTCATATATAATGACATTACTTCAGTCATTTCATCAGATGAGTGTGGGAGGTGATCAGTTAAGAAGAAAAATATATTGTATATTGGGTATAGTAAAAAATTGAAAACCAACATGAAAAATAAAGAATCTATGGTCCTCTAATATCATAATTCCTAAATTTTGATACAATATAATCAAAACATATAAAAAAATTATAACTATATAAAGTCAAATTCTAAATCCAAAAAAAGTAAACACAACATATAACTTGTATGAATATATGGTACAAGAAAAAATTCATCATATACCAATCTTGAACTGTAAACCATAGCAACTAAGTTAATGCCTACCAATAAATAAACAAATATAATTTGTGATGAAAGTCCCAAAATCAATTAGTGATTAACAGTATTCTCAAACCCATAGAAATTCTATCTTCGTACAAATAATGTCTCACTACCTCTTGGATTCACATTGCCTTTGTTACATTAGATGAAGTAAAGATTAACCATCAAATATAGAAATAAATCAATAATTTAGAGAAAACTAACTAATCCATATCAAATATAACATCAAATATATAAAATTCCTGAACAAAAAAAATACCAATCTATCTTGAATTATGTTATCAATAGAGAATATGTGGGATAATGAATGTGATTCCCCATGCTGAATCACAGGGTCCAAGACAGTGTTCATCATGGCCTCAAGCAGGTATCCTTTAATACAAAATGTTTGTTACTAGCATTAAGGGATTGAATGTCATCAGAGCAGAAAATTTACCCGTGGTATCAATAAAGAAAAGAATAAACGATAACATAATAGAGTCACTAAATAGTAAAAATCATAATCCATGGTACGTATCTCAATTCATATAGTAAAAAAGCCAAATACCCCTAAAGTGTTTGGTCAATTAAAGTGTGTGAAATAACAAGGATGTGAAAAAATATTAATACATCACTCTAAATTCCATACAAATTCTACCTATAAACACTATTCATTGTACCGTAGCCCCTATCATCAGAGAATTTCCCTTGTATCACAGATTATGACATCTTCACATGCATCAAGATTCCCATTCGTTGTGGGACTATGAAAGTAGTAGGAAACAACCAAGTATTCCTTAACACATGTGAAATGGTATCAGATTTTATGTTGTGATAATAAATAAATGTGCCTAAAATAAAACACACGACTATGTTCAGAGTGGTCATGTGCTAAACAAACGTTGGTTCCATGGAATATCATATTGAGCAACACCATATAATATTAATAATAACATATATTATCGAAACACATGTGATCAAACTCAAACATGGATCTCATAGGCTATGCAAGCACCCACATGTGGTAAATCCTCAAACATTTTCTCATGGGCTACACACACAGAGAGATATATGATAAACTCTAAAATGGTATAAATCAAATAACAACACAATTCAATATCAATCAAGTCAACATATACATGTACTCTGCATTTCATGTAACTTCCATCCTCAGGTAAAGTGTGAAGTCTTCTCATACACACATTTCCAACACAAATTGTTTCATAATTATTCATCAACACAAACCCGTATACACATGAACTTCAATTTCCACACATTTTATTCACATGAAATATTTATATAATCTTCATGCATTCCAAATTTCTGCTGAAAATTGCCAAAAATTTAAACCCTAAAATATAAATTAGAGGATACCCGATAATGTAAAAAAATCAGAATAGAGGGGAGTTGGAGGTGATGTTGTGAGGGAGAGGAGGGGCAGTGGAGGGGATCTATAGTTGTAGGTGGTGTGGAAAGGGAGGGGATGGGTGACGACGGCGGTGGGGAGCTGGAGGAGGCGATGAGGTGGCGGTAGAGCAGTGTGGGAGGGGACGGGTGGTGCGGCGAGGGAGGGGATGGGAGATGGTATCAGTGGGAATCTAGAGGCACAGAAGGTGCGGTGTTGGTGGTGCAGTATCGCTGGTGTAGCGAGGGAGGGGATGGGCGGAACTAACGGTGCAACGAGGGAAGGGACGGGCAGCTACGGGGGGTAGGGTTCAAGATCAAGTACAAGGGGGAGGGGCGCCGATTTATGTATTTATTTATTTATTGATAATCCTTGCGACCGCCAATGGTGGTCACCCATATAGGGGTGTCTACAAAACCTACTTCTCTGAAATTGAAGCATAATTAGATTTAGGTTGAGGAAAATTAATACAAGATTCATATTTCATATTCAAGTAATTATATATTAATGAATTATTTGATGAGGCCTAAGTAATGGTTTAAGAATAATGATTATGGAGTGAAATATTTATGTTTTGGAATTTAAATATTATGTTATATGGATCTCAAAATATATGATTATTTTCAATATACAATTTCATTAAGTTGCATATGAATAAGTAAATTTGATGGTACGGAATACCCTGGAATTGATTATTAGAAAATTTATCGATGTCGTAAAGGATGATGTTTACAACTTCTTCGATTTAAATAATATATCTATTAATCATTGGAGTAAGGAATTATGAACTTTATCCAAAAGTATTTATGGTAGTTAAGTTTATTACCATACTTCAAGAGAATATATGATGATGGTATTCCCATGTTTAGAATGTTACAACCATGAGCTACTTTGTGATATATGGGGGATCAATGCTAAGAGATTATTTTGAATTTATTTATATGTTTTCTGGATTTTAATATTTCATAAGGTTTATAAGGTTCTCTGTGCAAGAAAATATTAAGTTAAAATTAAGGGGTAGTATTTATGTATTGATATTTTATTGAAATTAATCTTTAAAAGGAAATATAGGGATTAACCTTATTTCAAAAATTTCCATCATGTTGTGGAAATTATATTAGTATGGTTTTATAAAAAGACACCATATATTTCAGGTAACAACCAATTAAGTACATCAAGGGTGTGGGTCATAAACCCATTACCAAAGGATGATAAGGGTTTAACTCCTACTACTGGCCTACCTAATTTTCGGGTTAATGTATAATTATTTTTGATGAATAATTAATTATGATTAAAAAATAATATTAGTTTTTATGTTTATATATTAATGTGTTAAACATATTAATTTTTAAGAATAGTTATAGATAAATAGTTATAAATTTCATTCCTTTATGAGCCTTGAGATCTACCAAAGGTGTATTTTTTCAATTCAGTCATAAAAGTTAATTTATGGACATCCATTACATGAATTAATGGATGAATTATAAATTGATAAAAGCACAACTAAAGAATGAAATTTTTTATATAGAAATATTTAAAGTAAGTATATTTATTTATATTCATGTTTAATTAAATAATTACTCAACATTAGGTAAATGGTCAAAAAAAATTGTTCTCCTAATACCCAAATTCTGTTGAACTGAAGTCATTTTAAATCATCACATATTTTTGACTTTAAGGCCCTAAAATTATCATTGATCATTCACTTGGTTTTGATTGATGACATAAATCAATCCATTAAATTATTTAAGATTTTTCATACATTTCAAATATTCACTCCCAACCTATATTCTCCTATGTGGAAAATCATTTATATGTTACATTGGGTAACTGTTATGGTCCCAGTTTTCCCTTTTAACGGAAGTTTCATTTTTTATTTTTACGATGTTGGTTTCTCTGAAAGATACTTTAAAGTTTTAAACCATTTCTAAACTAGAAAAATTTCAAGGGGGAAGCATTTTAAGGGGGGTATAATGTAACCCCCTGATATTTTGTGATGTTTTTTTTGAATTAATTTATCTTTTTAATATTTTTCATTTTCATGTGACACTGAAGAAAGACTTTAACTATATATATATATATATATATATTAAAAAACTAAGTAAAAAATTTATTTTACATGATACTAACATGGATTGAGCTACTCATTATACCAACTTTTTGTACACAACACACATTACCGAATTGGCTTGTGTTACCTGCAAAACTGACTTGGCGTGCACGATAAACAACATAGATGTTTCTAAGAAACATCATTTTCTTGTTATAATAATTTAAATTAAATAATTATAACCTAGCAAATAATATTACTTATATTATTAGTAATAATATATTTTAAGATATAATTTATAATTTTTTATATAGATAAAACATATTGATAATGAAATATATGATTTTTGGTGATGCCCTTTATGATTAAATTTTTTTTCTTGAATAAACCTATTTTAAAAACAAAATTAATTTTAAAAACATATAGAAATTAAATTTTAGAAAATAAATATATTTTTTAATTCATAATACCTAAATTATATTACACTGAATTTTTAGGATTTTTCAAAGAAACATCATTTTTTGATGAATAGTGAAAAATACAGCAATTTAATTAATAACTGCCTTTTCATTTTAGTAATTATTAATATTAAATTATAAATTAATTTTTTTACTACAAAAATAGATATGTTATACATATATTAATAAAATCTATGCCATTATAATGAATTTAACTTTGAAATTGAATATAAAGACTTAATAAACCATTGAACTTCTTTCTACTTTAAAACCCCATAATTTCATCCCATCTGAATGATTAAAATTAATATTAATTTTTCTATTTCTATGATTTGAATTTCAAGAAACTGATATACTTCGTATAATATTTCTATTATAATGATATCTTGTTTATTTTTTACAAAAATTATTAGTAAAAGTACTTAAAATTAATCACAATGATTAAGGTCAAATTGAACTTAATTAGAGAATAAACCTTAATATTAGGATCCCAAATGACCTATCCAATTTTCCAAACCCCATTGTTTGTCCATATTTTTATAATCCTTAAACTATTTATTTATGTGGTTTTGGTATGAATTTTTCTAGGTAATAACATGTGTACACCAAACTTGTTTTAAAAAATTCCATTTGAGACCTTTTAATTCCATATAAAAGGCCACCACATCTTTCACACATTAACACCTATGAAACCTCTTAGTTTAAGAAAACATATTTATGATACACTTCCTAGAAATCATACCTTTATCCTATATTTGTTCTCATAGACAGATGAAAATCCAATTAATCCTTTTGGCATAAAGGAAAAGGAGTTACTCGATTAAGGGGTAATGTCTTCTCTCAAGTACTTTTTTTTTATTTTCATTATCCACCCCTCAAAGTTTTTTTTTCCACTATTGTATAAAAGAAAAAAGTATAATAAATATACTAGGATGTTTTATGCTAAGTTTTCCAGCAAAACTTACACACCCCTCCATTTGGTGGATGACGAACATATTATTTAGGTATACGGTGAACCACTGCCTCACAAAGCAATGATTGTTCAATTTTCTATACCGCCTCTTATCGTGGATATTGTGATGGAAAATATGTCTATATATATTATATATTATAGTTTATATTTATAATTTATAATTTATTTAATCTTATTTATTCCTTTTTCAACACATGTATTTTTACTTTCTATTTGGTGTCAATATGATAATTTTATTTGAGGAAGTGTGGACTACCACCCCCTCAAAGAGATATGATTTGTCCATACACTACACAGATTGTATTAAGGATGTTTTTAGTGAATATATAAGATATATATGATATCATAAATCTACTTTAATAATTATGCATATACTTATTTATACATATATGTATTTTGCTTTCTTTCTTTCCACATGAAAATTAAACGGAGATAGCGTTCATGCATACGTACATCCTATATTATCCAGGAACAGTGTATTATAATTCATACATATATATTCTATTGATTATTTTGATACAAATATATTTTATATAAATTATATTTATAACGTGGCTTACAATTTTTAAATCATTATATAAATTATAAATACTAAATCTATAACAAATTAATAGTCATGTGAATAATAAAACGAATACTACTCGAAGAGAAATTATAACATAGAATTGTTAAAACAAATGTTAATATAAGGTGAAAATAAAACCATATATGATATGAGATATAATAATATGATTATTTAGAAGATTTATAATAATTTAATATTTATTATACCAGTGTTTTGAATGAGTATGATGAGATTTAAGACACAGGGTAAGGGGATTTCATCTCACATTTCATTTCCATGAGATACATGTTATGTTTTCCACTCTTTCCTTTTGTTTCGTGTATATGATTACCATGATTTTATTCCATGTATAATATAATTAAATTTATTGGTGTTCACATATCAATTCTATGATCCTTCTTTTATGGTGCTTATTTTTCAAAAGATACCAAATCAGCAAAATAGTTTTCTCTCAATTTTCCTACTTTGAGACTCAAGTTTTGTTGTGAACCTATAATCTATGTATAGGTGTATATACATATATTTTAAATTTTATACCATGAATTTCCATTCTTTAATAATATTTAATATTTCATTTAATTTCCTTTTCTTACGTGGAAACTACGATCTGAAGTAACCATGTTATAAGATTTTGTTAGGACAATCTCATCTCTTTTCAAGATTATTTATTTTTATACTCACTTTAATGAAATAATATGATCCATATATCAAGAAAATTAGCGAATTTTATTATCCTTTTGTTATTAATTATTTATTAATATATTGGTACCATTTATTCAACTCTTTGGTACATAACATAATAAAGAAACTATTTCTAAGAAGGCTCGATTTTACCCTCTCTTCCAATAAAAATATGTGTTTATTTAAAACCATGTTTTATAAAAAGGTTTTAAAAGAATATTATAATAATATCATATGATTATTAAAATAAATTCTTACACTTATTTATTTTACCAATGATTTTAAAGTAATATTCTTGTCACTTTCAAAAAGATGCATTTTTTAACTTTTTAACCATGCCAAAATAATGTATTTTTTACTTCGTATGACATGTACAAATTTATCCAACATCAATCCTTTGAAGTGTTTTTTTCATGTTTAATGATTAATTTTTAACAAAAGGGTTTTAAGAGATATTTTCAATGAAATTTTTTTGAAAACGTTTTCAAGCTCCTTTTATAAGTTTCCAAGGAAAATAATCCAAAGGTTTCATTCATCTTATTTCATGAATGGTTAATTTTTTGATGGAATGATGCTTCTGAAACTTGTTTCTCTTTCATTAATTATATTATTTTGAAACCCACTTCTTTTCATGGGTTATTCATTGTTGAAATGATTATGAACCCTATCAATTTTCCATAGGTAATGATGTGATAAAATTTTAATGATACCCATCTCATTTTTGGGTAATAATTTGATTTTTATAGAACACATATCTTTATATAGGTCATGATATGATGAGTGTTTTATTATTTCAGAACATGTATGAATTTTTTTATTATGATATGTATGGGACCTATATCCCTTTCCAATGCATTGGGTAACAATAGATGACTCATGAGTATAAATTTTATGAGTGAACCTGATTTCATGTTGATAATGATATGCATGGACCTAGTTAAATGTGAATAAGTCTATGTATAAACCTAATTAAATTTTCAAAATGTCATGATTTAACCTTATTATGACTTCAAAATGTTATGCATGGACCTAGTTGCATGTCCATAAGTTTATGTGTGAGCCATATTAAATGTTCACAATGTTATGCTTGAACCTGATTAAATGTTCACCAATTTATGCATGTAACTAGTTTCATTTCCAAAAGTTTACATGTAAACCTGATTACACATTCAAAATGTTATGCATGGACATAGTTGGATGTCCATGAGTTGATGCAGGGGGACTGATTTAATGTCCTTTACATAACGAGTGAACCTGTTTCTACTTTTACATGTTCAAAAAATTACAAACACATGTACATACCATATATTCCATGTCTTATTTGTGATGTCCAAGACCCAGATGCCACTTAATATGTGTCTTGAGACCGATGGGACACATGTATTCAAGAGAATATCCCAAAAATACAAAGGCTACTGACAGGAATCGAGGGAATAATATGGCATCTCACTTTCTTATTACATAACTTTTCATTACATTTGAAAAACAGAAGATATTTAAAGTCATTGTATTGGAAAGAATTTACATGATACATGAAAAAAAAACAAAATTTTAATATTATTGAAATTATTCTTGAAATATTTGTCCTAAGTATAATTATTGCACATCATAACCTGATTACATGCATCAAAGGAAAGGGTTAGCATAAGGCCTAGTAAGGGTAAATAAGGGAATTTGTTTACTTGTGATATCAAAGAATAACTTTATGAAATACATAAAGACATGGTATAATGGAAATAGAGTAATATCATAATAAAAATAACATGAATCATAACTTGAAAATTTGGATACAGAATTTAATTTATACATTCATAAGCATATCACCAAGGTACATCCCCATGGGATCATAAAAATTACCAAAGTTATTTACCAAGGTATTATAAAACTTGAAATCTCTAGAGATTAATTTCTTTACCCAATGCATTGGAGAACTATTAGGGTGAACCATTAATATTTATTTATTTTCATGTGATCCACATATATCAAAAAATAATTCATAAATAACGAAAATATAATAAAATAAATGGTTTTCATTTCCAAATCATGACGTATAAAAAGTTCTTCAAAACAAAATCATTATATCATTTATAACCCATGAAAAGGTAATGAGGGTTTTATATATGTAAATTCCAGAATAAAATATATAATTTTTATTCCTTGATGAATATAATTGTAAATTAAATAGTTTTGTTTTTTCATATAAATAAATAAGATAATTTGTTGAGAAAAAGAGAGAGATTGTGAGATGAAAATTCTGCAGCATTACGTCTATGAAACATGGTTTTAGAAAAAATTAAAAAGATATGGGGTAGGGGTTACCCTTTCATAAAATAATCATAATATAGTATAGTGAAATAATATAACAAAAATAATAAAAAGTTATGGAAATTTTAAATTCATACCATATAAAAGAGAACTTGAAAAAAATAGAAGTTTGGGGATTCCCTTTTGAAAATTCGACATCTTAACAGTATCACTTAAAATTTAGAAAATGAGTTGATCAGATCAAAAAGGGTCTCTAATCACGTGGAAATAAAATTTACAGAAATAAAGATATAAAATAACATACCCCAAAATAAGAAAATTTAAATTTAATAGACATAACATAAAATAAGTCTTGACTAAAAGAGGTTGGTGAAAGGTCCCCTTTCCACGAAGAGTAACTTTAAAAACTCGAAGGTTAAGAATATATGGGCTTTAGGGAACATAGGTATGACTCCTTGGGAAGTAAAAAACTGGAGCGTAGTTTTGGAGGATTTTTGAATGAAAGTAATTGAGGAATGAGTTGGTATTTATAACAAATATGAGGGAATATTTTATTAATTTCCAATGGACACCTCAATACTGGTATTGGAAAAACCCATGGTCTTTCTAATGGTATTTGCCCATGGTTTTGGCCAATTGGGATGCCCCATATAATATTTTAATCCAAATTATTCTACCATCATTTTAAATTACATATTACATCATTATGATGTACAAAAACACACCGAAAACTCGAAAACTGTATTTTTACTATTCACCAAAATGCAAACCATTTTATAAAAATATCATAAATTCAACATAACCTAATATCAATGTAATGAATTCAAAAATGAACTCCATTTTATGGAAATAATTTTCTAAATATGATATATTTAATTTTTAATTAAAATTACTATTTATTAGAAAAAATATGAATACTTAACTAATAATTTCTGAAACAGTTATTTACTTATGCTATTATATCATATCACCATTAAAGATTCCTAAATAGTATTTATACTTAATTAAGTGAGGTTACTATTCCATTGGTCATATTACTATTCATAAGGTTAATATTACTATTCATAATTTCGTATTCACCAAAAATTATATGGATCTTATCAGACTCTAAATTTCTTACTGATCACAACTATATATGTCTGGTTTTTGAAAATAACATCATATTGTTAATTATTTAATGTAAAAAATATTTTAAAATACTCTGTTTTTCATTATTCATCAATAATATTGGTAGCAACCCAATCTTCCACTGTATGTTTCCCTTTGAATAATGCAGTAGCTTGCGTTGTACTCAACTAGGAGTTTTAACACACCACGACTAATCGAACTAGCCGTTATGAATAGAAATAACCACTTTTTGAAATTTTATAAATTCTATTTTTCAAAATGGACTTCATTTTTGGATTCGGAATATCAAAATTAGCTTAGGGTGAATCTTTGGTATTTTTCTGAAAACGTTCAATTTTTGATGAACAGTGAAAAAAATTGTGTTATTGTTTAAAATTTACTATTTATTTAAATAATTAGTTATTTTATTTTAATTTATTTTAGGTCAAAATAGATACATAGTACCTATATATATTCAATTTAATTCATTGGAGTCATTTTATAATAAGTTTGGAAATATAAAATTGTACTGAACATTTTACCATCTTTTACCCACCTTCTAAGAGCATTTAAAAATTTGCATAAAATTTATTTTACCTCTTATGTGAGTTGAATTTCCAAAATTCTAGATACATGGTTTATATCATTAAGTAAAATTTGGTTCGATAAGATGTAAATAATTTTGGATGAATAGTAACTTTTCACTTTTATTTACCATGGTTAAAAGTAAATAAGGTAAATAAGGGTAAAAATGATATTATAATTACCCTAACACATGTCCTAAGTCTATTGGATAAGTTTAATTCGACCAAAAACAACCTTAGGAAAAACATATGACCCCCTTCGGTCCACTTGGATTAGATTAGGACATTTATTATTATTTTATTTATAGAAAAGTTAAAAGTGTTAAATTCAATGCTTTATAACTATACCATGTTAAATATAGGTTTATACATATAATAAATTAGACTAGAAATATTAATTAAAAATATGAAAATATTTCATACATAATTGTATTTTATTTATAAATTTTAGACATTAAATAATTTAATTTAGTGATGACACAATGATGATGCAATAGTTACCTTATTAATGAACGATTAAAATAATTGATATAATAAATATCCAAATAAATGTAATTTGAGACTTTTGGTTAATTAAACTAATTTATACATTAATATGAAATTTTAGGATTGATTAATTAATTTTTTTTCTAGGTAATCATGCTGTTATGATTTTCACAAAAACCAAATACTAAATAGTGGAAAATTTGACATAATTGAGTTTTAAAAAAAATACTATATTATTAATTGAAATAATATTCCTAAAAATATAATGTTCAGGAAAAGGACTTAGATAAGGTTATATATATATATAATTAACCACATGGGGTTCTCTTGGATTGTTATAGTAAGTTTAGGAATGATATAATATAAAAACACAAAGAGACATGGTAAATGACTAACTATTTAAATAAGAGTTAAATATAAAATATAAGGTTAATATGGTGACATAATCCTATCAAAAACCTATTGGTGGTGATTTTTTCTAACCATCTTCACCTTATCATCGAAATAAATCAATTTTTATCCATTATAAGCTGAAAATTATTTTATTATAAAATAATATTTCAAGCTTTTCCTAAACTGATCCTCACCTCTCTTATAAAAGGGTACTTCCCCTTCTCTTAATTTCTCACCTCCGAAGCCATTTAGCTTAGAAAAACATGGGAAAAATATACTCCCAACATTATCCCTTCATCCAAGAGGCCTTACTTTGGTCATAAATCCAATATAAGGAGCCCTTTTGATCAAATCGAAAGAAAGAACTCGAAGAAGAGGTAAATATTTCATCACCACTTTCAAGTTCTTTTCTTCTTCCACTTCCTCATTCTTTGTTGTTTCCATTATAAAATAATAACTCCAATATCTTCTATATAATTTTATGTTATTACAAAAATGGTACAACCATATTCATTATTCTATCGATCATATGAATGACAAAGTTACCATACGTGTGTACGCACGACTTACCGTCTCCACATTGTGGTGTAGTTTGTCATTCAAACATTTCATTATTTAGATGGGTATAATAATGAGTAAAAATGATGTAAATAATATATATATATCATGTTAAATATTATTTATATATTACATACGATCCAATTACATATGATTTCAACATCAATATAATGATATTGTCGCTCGTGCATACGTATGTATTACCGTCTCCACGAACGTGATGAGATTCATTCCCCTTCATAATCATTCAAGAATAATTTTCATTTTATGATTAAAAATAATTTTTAAGAACTTAATATCATTCTATATATGACTAAAATACGTCTTCTCCATAATAAACATGGCTTACGTAATGTGTCATATAAAGGAAAATGAACCAGTTAACACCTAAAACAATGATACTACTTTAATATTATTAACAAAGCAATATTAGAGGATCATATATGATATATTATTTATTTATATAATTTAATAACAATGTTTCAAATATTATATAGGAGGTTAAAATACCATCTATTAAAGAAAATTACAAGGTAAGGGTTAATTGCACAATCTCATTATTATCTGAGGTTGTTTGGGCGTAAGTTTATACTAGGACCTCTTTATCATCCACATTCATGATTTCATAAAATATATTTCATATCTTTTTACTATATACTAGAAAATGAGTTAAATTCATTTATACCCTTATTTGACCTCATATGTTTTGAAATGAATCTTTCTTTCATTTTCCAAACAAGGTACTTTATGCCCTTTTCGACCAAATTAAGGTAAGAATGCGTTTTTTAACTTATACAGCAAGTGGGGATATTTTATGCTGTTATAACATCGTCAAAGCTTCCCTTACCAGCTTATAAAAATATTTTTAAAGTAAATGTTTTCTTTTATAATTATTTTACTTTTAAATGATTTCAAAATAGAAAGAGTGATTTATTTAAAATAGTTTTCATTTCATCTATGTAAACATTATTTGTTGGATTTTAAACTTGTTTGATGTTGATTTAAAATGATACAAATGTTCCATATTTAATTTAAGGTTTTTTGACATTTTTACTATGGATTTTTTATTTTTAAACCATTCATGTTTTATGGATAAAGTATTGACATTTCATATGCTAGTTTTAAAACGAATGTTTATGTTATGTTTAAACCTTTTCATATGAGGAATGCATTGGACTTAGTAAGTGATAGGTGGAGCCCGCTATAGTTCCTAAATTCATTGGTAAGTCTCATGAGAAAAACTAATGTCTTGGCACAAGGCCTTAACAAAATCTTATTTGTAGTCTTGGCACAAGGCCTTGACTATGTGGTGATGAATTTTGGAATTATGCGTTCCATCATTATGAAAGTGGATATTGATATTGCATGTTATTATTTGACTAGAAGAATATCTATTTGAATAATTAAATAGAATTATTTGATTTTATCTTTTCCATAATATGATAAACTTTATGTTTAATAGAATTTTCTTTTAGTCTTACACATTGCCTTAAATTTTTATGCATATTTGTGAAAGTTTATGCTATAATGTTATCTATAATGAGCATATGATCTCACCCCTTTCTATGTTTTATTTTATCAAGAATGTGAAGAAGTATTTTATGGTTAACCATCAGGGATAGTATAAGGATATAAGTGTGTTCAAAAGGGAACAAAATGTTGTTGATATTTTTATTTCATGATATAATGTAAAACTTATGAATGTGTCTAGTACTTCCAAGGCTACTAAACAAATCAGTATTTCGGGACATGATTCCTTGTATCGTGAAAATGTTATGTAATAATATAGTGACTCTAGGTAACTGGGGTCGAGGAGTTAAAATATGAAACTTATTGATAAAAATAAAAAAAAGCATCCTATAAAAATTTTGAAATTTGAAATTCAAAAGTTATGGTTATATTACTATAATAAGAAATATCAATTTTATTTATAAAAAAGATTACACAAATTAACTAAGTCCTTGTTAGATATCCCTATATACCTCCTTCATATGACCTAATAGTAAGGTGTTCAATGGTGATAGAATCCTAGGGTGTCTCGGACAACATTTCACGAGTGGTGATTTCTATCAGCTTGAACTTCCCCCATAGATGATTATGTTTAGGCTTAACATGTTGAAGCGTATATTAGGCTTGGATCAGAGGAATGACCAGTGATTCTACCTCCTTCCCAAGCTCCGAAATATGGGCTTTTTACATCCCGATTCTAATGGATGAGGTCATTGACTCTTCCTTCTATAATTTTTTAACCATGATCATTTGTATTTATAAACAATAATCATAACGACAAGATATTAGTTTACAATGGTTATATTGACCAACAGAAATAATTAACCAGTGGTTATATAATGGTCAAATCCCAAAGGTATCATTTCAATTATACTCACTTTATTAATAAATGGATATAGTTTTTCTGAGTACAAAATAAAATAACACACAAATTCAGGAAATAAAATATTATCTAGATGCTCAAGTCATTACATTCTTCCCATTAAGAAATTTCATCCCCAAAATTTAAAATCATACCCTTAGAAAATGTGTGGGTACTTATGCCTCAAAGACTCATCTGGTTCCCACATGGCTTTTTTCATACATATTGTTCCTCTACAACCCACAAACAAGGTGGGTAGTCTTGTTGTGTAGAACCATGTCTCTTAGATCCAAGAACTCCACTAGCTACTCCTTATAATAGAGGTCAGGTTTTATTTTTATAACCTTTGTATTTAGTACATGTGAAGGGTCATGTATGTACTCCCTCGAGAGAGATATGTTGAAGAAATTAGGAACTATTTCTAGATTTAGAGGAAGTTCCAGTTGATAGGCCACTGCTCCTATGTGATCAAGGATTTCATAGGGGCCAATGTACCTAGGGTTGAGGTTTCCAGTATTACCAAAAATCATGAATATATACCAAGGTAAAATTAGAATAAATTTTTTTTCACCAACATCGAACTATAATTCCCTTTGACATGTTAGCGTTCCTCTTTTTCTGAATCTGAGCAGCCTTAATGTGTTGTTGGATGGCATGAACCTTTTATGTCATTAATTTCACAAGATCTGGACCAGGAATATTTCTCTCACCAACTTTATCACAAATACTAGGAGTTATACATAGATTCCCATATAGATCTTCATAAGGTTCCATTTGAATGCTCGAGTGAAAGTTGTTGTTGTAATAGAACTCAACTAATGAGAGATAATTGTAGGTTTTCCATTCAAGACTACTAATATTTCCTTACTTATGTATTTTATCTTAGAATTATACTTTAAGAGTTAGTCTAACCCAAGTATAATATCGAATTCCAACATAGGAATGAATTCTAGATTTTTTATATGAATTTTTCACAATAAATTAAAAACTAAAGGCTTGAAATACTATTGATGATTGGATAATACCTCTAGGATTTGTGACAGATAACTCTACTTTTAGAAAATACAGGGTTGATTCTAAATTCTTTTCAAACATAGAGAAAATAAAAGAATACAAAGAACTAGAATAAAACAAAGTACTTTCTATCATTAATAGAACAACAAGAGTACCTTCCACCACATAATATAGAGCTTCAACATCAAATATCATTATAGAAAAAGAATGAACAAACTCTATTGGCCTTTTTAGAGGCTGATGGTGATTCCCGTTTACTGCCCTTGGTTTTGGACAGTGCTTGGAAAAGTGCCCAAGGTGTCCACGTTTGAAGCATTGGACTTCAGTTATGTCATGCACCATATTCCCTTTGTTGTTAGTGTTGGTATGTTAAGGATTCACCTCATGATGACAATTCCACCTAATATGAACTTCTCTTCCACACTTATATCACTTATCTCTTCTGAGAATGTAGTTACATGAATTTTTCTTCCCACATCTATTACACATGGTACATTTTAATTTCTTTCCTCCTCTTCCCTGATCAAAGCTCCTCCCTAATCTTTTCTCAATTGATCTATACTTGTCATTGGATTTATGAGACCATAGTGACTCTTTGAACTCTAGTTCAACTTTCATTCCACTCCATATGATCTCCTTATAATTATCATTGTTTTGATTGGCTAGTTTCCTTCGTAGATGAGGTCCTAGTCTACCAAAGAATCTATCAACATTACCATTATAATATATGAAAAATATTTATTTGTAATGGTAAATTCTTGTGAAGTTCATATCGTAGCTTCCAATAGATTCATTCTCCTTTTAGTTCATCTTGAGAAACTCCTCCATTGTTGTTCTCATCGAATGAGAGAAATAATTATTGAATAAGATCCTTATAAACTCTTCCCACTCCATAGATTTAACCTCTAATCATGGCCTCATTTTTTAATTTTTTTCCCACCACTGATTAGTTTCTCCCTCTCAGTGGTGAACAACCAGAGTGACCTTCTCTTATTCTGAACAGTGGAGCATAGAAAAGATCTACTCGATAGAGCTAATCCAATATTCAAAAATCAATGGGTCCGTAGATATACTGAAGTTTGGTGGTCATTAACACATAAAGGACACGACATAAAGTTTTTCCCTTCACAGTGAAATTGTTATCTCATATTGATTCAATTAATTTCCCATAACACGAGTCATTTGGTTCTTTATTCTTATGAAAGTGTCCATTATGGATTCTATTAGAGGGTATTTGTGTAACGGTAAATTGCGGTCAACATTTGTATGGTTCCTCATATTTTCCTCCATTTTCTAAAATAATAAATCCTTAGTGATATGCTTATTTAATTTATGATTATTTTAACTATAAAGGATTTTTATGACTAAAAACTTTTTTCATAAACATATTATTTTTTCATAACAATTAAATGTTTTTCATAAGTCTTTATAATTATTCGTAACAAACTTATGATTAACTAAAAATACCCTTTGGAGTTTCAAACCAAGAGTTCAGCAAGGCCCATTTTTGTGAACCAGTTCTTGTTCGAGTCAAGATCAAAGCTGTGTTTTCGGTTTTTACCCCTATATACATCTTTACTAGAGCCACATCCACTTGTTCATATCCAAAGAAGGATCTATTTGTTCAAAAACTGTTTACTTGATATTTCACCAAAATACCAGGAATATTTACTATATTTAAAAATTTATATAGGGTTAATCCTAAAATTTTCACAACCTAATTTCCACAAATAACTAAACTATCCTTTTATACTTACTATGGAATCCCGCATTCATCTTACATAACTTTTCATTACATTTTTCAAACAGAGGATCTTTAAAGATTAGTGTCTTGGAAAAAAGTTACATAATACATGAAAACATAAAACAATCTTTCAACCCTTTTGAAAGGAATCCTAAAATGTTAATTCTATATAAAATTTCTACATCTCTTAAGCTAGGAACATACATAAAAGGAAAGGGTGAGAAGAAGATCCAGTAATGGTAAAGAGGGGAATCAGTTTAATTGTGATATCAAAAAAGAACTCGATGAAATACATAAAGACACGATAAATAGAAAGAGATGAATATAATATTAAAAATAACATGGATCATGAAATAAAAAATTGGATACAAAATTTAATTTATACATTCATAATAATATCACCAAGGTCCATCTCCAAGGTGTCATAAAAATTACCAAGGTTATTCACCAAGGTATTGTAAAATTTGTCATCTCTAAATATTAATTTCTTTACCGAATGTATTGAAGAAATATCCAAGTTCACCCTTTATATGTTTTAATTTTCAAGTGATCCACATATATAATAATCAAACATTTCATAAATAACCCAAATATAGTAAAAGAAATGGGTTTCATAACAAAATCATGATGTTTTAAAATGCACTTCAAAACATGATCATTATATCCTTTATAACCCATGAAAAGGGAATGAGGATTTTATGTGTGTCAATTCCTAAATAAAATACGTAATTTTTATTCCTTCATAAATACCCTAGGAATATAAATAGTTTTGGTTATTCACATAATTAAAATAACATAATTTATTGGGAAAAATATAGAGATTTTGAGATGAATAATCTACAACATAACGGCTAAGCAACATGGTTTTAAAAACATTAGAAATAGAGGGTAAGAAGGTGAACCATTCATAAAAGACACATAATATATTATATGGATAGAATATAATGTAAATAATAACATAGTATGGTAACTATAAATAAATACCACATAAAAGAGAACTTGAAAAGGAAAGAGATGTTTTAGAATTCCCTTACGAAAATTCAGCAGCTTAACCACATCACATAAAAATTTAGAAAATGAGTTGATGAGAGGAAAAAGGGTATCTCATCACTCGGAAATAATATGGAAATAAATAAATATATATATTAACATACCCCAAAATAAGAAAATTTAAATTTAAAAGAAATAACATAAAAGAAGTCTCGACTAAAAGGCGAGGGTGATAGGTTCCCTTACCTTGAAAAGTAAATTAAAAAACATGAAGGATGGGAAATTGGGGGCTTGAGGGAAAATTTAGAGGACTCCTTGAGAGGTAAAAATACCAGATCATTGTTTAGGAGAAATTTGTAATGAATGGAATGAATAAATGGGTTAGTATTTATAGCAAAAATGAGGGAATATTTAATTACTTTCTAAGGGACACCTCATTAGGGGTATTTGCAAAACCATGGGCCTGCACATGATATTTGAACATGTATTTGGATACCTGGGACACCATATATGATATTTTAATCCAAATGAATCTACTAGAAGTTTTAATTAAATTTTACATCATTATGATGTCATAAAACACACAGAAAACTCAAAAATTGTATTTTTACTATTCACCAAAACTATCTTTTATAAAAATTTCATAAATTCAACCTAACCAAATATTGATGTTTGAAATTAAAAAATGAACTCCGTTTTATGAAAATAATTTTATAAATATGAGATATTTAATTTTAAATAAAATAACTATTTACACAAAAAAAATTCTAATACTTAACTAATAATTTTTGAAAGAGTTATTTACTTATGTTCTTATATCGTATTACAATTCAATATGCCTATATCATATTTACACTAAATTAAGTGAGGTTACTATTCCATTGTTCATATTAATATTTTTAAGGGTAATATTACTTATCATAATTTATTATTCACCCAAAATTACATTGACCTTATCATACTCTAAATTTCTTACTGATCAAAACTATATATGTCTCTTTTTTAAATAATTTCACATTATTAATTATTTAAAGTATAAAAAATAACTTAATATAATATTTTTTTTAATATTCATCAATAATATGAAACTTATTAGAAAAAACTAAAAATTATTCCTATAATAATTTGTCATTTGAAATTTAAAAGTGATAGTTATTTTACCATAATGAGAAATAATAATTTTAAATCTACAAAAGGACTACAAAAGGTAAATAATTACTCATTACATATCCCCTTATAACACCTTCATTGGACCTATGAGTAAGTCGTGCAACGGTGATAATGAAGGACCCCAGAACACCCTGACAGGCGAGGTGTGAATTAGGGTGTCAACTTTTCTTCTAAAATAATAGATTGTGTTCCCACTTTAGTAGGAACCTATTAAACCTATCTGAAGAGGAATTGCAGAAAATAGACAATCACATAGAAATAAATGACACGTCAATTTTACTTGGTTCACCAGCAAGGGATACTTATAAGGATTATACGCTGAGAGTGTGTAGGTTGTACCAAAAACCACTAATCTTTACAAGTTCTTGATTACAAAAGATTATCACAGTCACTCTATACCAGATGCACTACCTTTACATGGTTTTAGGGATAGCACACTAGGTCCCTTGGATTACTTCAACTGACTTCCCCTTGATCATTGTATTGGAAGAATCTTTACTCAGTTTATCAACTTGAAGGTCACTTTAATGATTTAGCATTATATCATGCATACTAAGTTGTAAAGGGGTGATTTATTAAAGTCATATTATCACCCATAGATTTAATTTACCTTCCCACACACTAATGGGTTGTGGTAATTAATTTCAAAAATAGATTTGGTCACTTTCAGGCTTTCTTGGGTGTTATGTGCACCTCTTCACCTCCTCCATGTTCTGAGTAGTGGATATGGTTCACGGATCACCTCCTCCATGTACCTCTAGAGTTTCCGCATACCATCCATCTCCTCTACGAAATTCCCTTATCCACATACTTCGTTACATCGCATAATACTACACTCCTCTGTGTATCATCCTACTCCGCGTACTTCCTTGATCCACCACATACTACGATAGCTTCCTCTGGGAACCACACTCTCTTCCATGGACTATTTTTCCTTAAATAGATGGTTATCTCCATGTACTACCTTATCCTCTGTGAACCAATTTATACTTTACCAGATTTATTCCAAGTATTTTATCGTCCAGTATCGTTCTTTAACAAAGGGGATTCCTACTCCTTAAATAGGCACATATCTCTCCAAATTATGATAATCTAATTTACCCAAATTTTCAATGTGGGACAATCTTAATTGTCTAATGAGCTCTATCTGTGTATACTTATCCTCCAACATGAACCTTTCCTATTTAGTGAATCACTTTAATTATGAAAACATTCTGTATTCTACGTACCGCATGCCTTTTCCATGAAGATTCGCTGGAAACTATTTTCGGTACTGCATACTGCTCTGCGTACTTTTCCCGATTGATGACTTCTAGGAACTTGAACTTCTCCCATAGACTATTACGTTCAATCTTAACATGTTGAATCTTGGATGGGGTTTGGGCTAGTGAAAACCCCATTGATGATACATCTTTCCCAAGATCTAAAATATGGGCTTCATACAACTCGTGTCTACTGTATGGGCCCATTAACTCTACTTTATGGATTAATTAACCATGATCATTTGTATTCACAAACAATAATCATAATGTTTAGTTTTTAGTTTCAAATGGTCATATCAACCAATATTCATAATTAACCAATGGTTATATAATGGTTTAATCCCAAAGGTCTCAATTCAACTATAATCACATAATTAATAAAATGACATAGTTTTGTTGAGTAAAAAATAAAATAACACAAAAAATTTTGAAAAAAATATTATTCAATAGTTTGGGTCGTTAGACCTAGGGTGTGGCTATGGGGAGGATATTCCATCATTACCAAAGTGTATTTTAGTGGATGAATATAAATAGAGGTAAATAGAGGAAGCCATATAAGTAAACAAAAGGCATTACAGAAAATAGAGGCAATAGTAAAAATAACAAAAACAATTGGAATAGAATTCAACAATTAATTATATGTCATGTCACTAGAAAAATGGAAAACATGGATACTAGATAGTAGGAATAACATGTTTCATATAAGTATAAAGGAAATACAATACTATTCAAATCATCTTGAGCTCCAACTTGTTCATCTTGTAATACCCAAAGCTTCCACGGTACGCTTCTCTTTGAATAATACAATAGCGTGTGTTGTATGCAACTTCGAGCTCTAACACACCATAACCAATCAAACTAGACGTTATGAATAGTAATTACCACTTTTTAAAATTTTACAAATTTTATCTTTCAAAATGGACTTCATTTTTTGGATATGGAATATCGAAATTATCTTAGGGTGATTTTTTGGTATTTTTTTGAAAACTTTCAATTTTTGATTAATAGTGAAAAACATTGAGTTATAGTTTAAAACCGAATTTTTATTTAAATAATTATTCATTTTATTTAAATTTATTTTAGGTAAAAATAGATTCATAATACCTATATATATACAATGTAATTCATTGGAGTCAATTTATAATAATTTTATATAAATAAAAATTTTATTGAACTTTTTATCATCTTTTACCCACCTCCTAGGAGCATTTGCAAATTTACATAAAACAAAATTTTACCGCTTCTGTGAGTTGACTTTCAAAAATACAAGAGACATGGTTGATATCATTAAGTAAAATGTGCTTCAATAAGATGAAAATAATTTTTGGTGAATAGTAACTTTTTTACTTTTATTTACCACAGTTAAAAGTAAATAGGGTAATTAAGGGTAAAAATGATATTATTATTACCCTAACACATATCCTAATTCTATTGTATAAGTGTAATTCGACCAAAAAACCATAGGAATAAAATATGATCCTTTAGGTCCACTTGGATTAGATTAGGAAATTTATTATTATTTAATTCAAAGAAGGGTTAAAAGAGTTAAAATCAAAGTTTAATAACTAAAAAATTTTAATATAGGGTTAAACATTAGTTAAATTGGACTATAAATATTCATTAGAAATCTAAAAATATTTCCTACATAATGGTATTTTATTTTTATTTTTTGGACATTAAATAATTTAATTTATTTATTACAAAATGATGATGCAGTAATTACCAAATTAATGAAATATTAAAATAATTGATAATATACTTATCGAAGTAATGTAATTAAATGATTTTTTATTAATTACACTAATTTTCTAGGTTAATATGACATGTTAGGGTTCGTTAGATGAATTTTGTTTGAATTAATAATTTTGTTATTAATTTAGAAAAAACAAAATACCAAATAGTGTCAAAATTGACATAAAAGAGTTTTTATAATATATTATAAATTGATGTCCTATTTCTAAAAATCTAAGGTTCAGCCAAAAGACTTAAATAATAATAGGTGTATCATTAATGAACTACTTGGGGTTATCTTGGTAGTATATAGTATGTTTATTAACCATATAATATAAAAATACAAAGAGACATGGTAAATGTCAAACTATTTAACTAAGAGTTAAATCTAAAAGATAAGGTTAATATAGTGAACCAAACCTATCTAAAACCTATTGGTTGATTGTTTTCCGACCCATAACAACCTTATATTTTAAATAATTTATTTTTTATCCATTAGAAACCGAAAATGATTTTATTGTAAAATAATATTTCTATCTTTTCCAAAGGTGCCCCTCACCCCTCTTATAAAAGGTCACTCCCCCTTCTCTCTAATTCACACCTTCAAAGCCATTTGGATCAGCCAAACCCTTCCCAAATACCCTCTCAACTGTCATAATTTCATCCTAGAGGCCTTTTTTAGTAAAACAAAAAACCTAAGGATCCCTTTTGATCAAATTAAATGGAAGAACCTGAAGAAGAGGTAAATATTTCATCACCTCTTTCAAATTCCTTTATTCTTCCACTTCCTCTTTCTTGGTCCTTTCCATTATAAAATAATAACTCCAGCATCTTATATATACTGTGATGTTACTATATATATGGTACAACCATATTCATTATTCTATCCATATTTTGAATGACATGTCACTATACGTGCATACATATGACTTACCGTCTCCATGTCGTGGTGTAATTGTTATTCAATACATTATTATTTGCATGGGTATAATAAGGATGTGTAATTGATGTTAATAATTAATATAACATAATAATTTTTCTTTTTATATGATATACCATCCAATTATATATTATTTTAATACCAAAATAATGAAATTGTTGCTTGTGCGTATGTACGGATTACCGTCTCCACGAACGCGATGAGATTCATTCCCCATCGTATCCATTCAAGACTAATTTTCATTTGATGATTAAAAATAATGTTTAAAGACTTGATATCATTCTAGATATGAATAATATACATCCCATTCATAACAAATATGACTCATATAACAAATAATATAAAGGAAAATGAATCTGTTAACACCCAAAACGACGATAATACTAAGATATTATAAACAAAGAAATGTTAAAAGATCATATATGATATCATATTAATGTATATGATTCCAGTATAATTTAATAACAATTATTTCACCATTATACAGGAGGTTAACCTGCCCTCTACCAAGGAAAATTACATGGTAAGGGTTAATTCTACAATCTCTTCATTATCTGAGGTTGTTTATAAGTAATCATCTACAGGGTCCTCTTTATCATCCACATCCATGTTTCTTAAAAATGTAATTCAAAACATTCTTAATATTTTATAGACTATGTTTTAAAGTCACTTATACCCTAGTTTTACTTTTTATAAAATGGTTTGAAAGGAATCTTTCTGCCATTTTCCAAACATTGTACTTTATGAAATTTTTAACAAAATTA
The DNA here is from genome assembly GCA_963277665.1 of Viscum album. Taxonomy (NCBI): domain Eukaryota; kingdom Viridiplantae; phylum Streptophyta; class Magnoliopsida; order Santalales; family Viscaceae; genus Viscum; species Viscum album. The sequence continues at coordinate 426,417,075 of OY728130.1, read as the reverse complement.
AGGTAAGAATGTTTTTTTAACTAATACGGCGGGTGTGGAAATTTTTTGCTATTATAACACCATCAAAGCTTCCCTTACAATCTTATAAGAATTTTTTCAAATATAAATGTTTTCATTTATAATTACGTGACCTTTAAATGATTTCAAAGAGAAAGAGATATTTCCCTTAAAAGGTTTTGATTTCATCTATGTCAATATCCTTTGATGGATTTTAAGTATGTTTGAAGATGATTTATTATGATACAAAAAAACCATATTGTATTGAATTTTTTGTGATATTTTTAAGTTTGGATGTGTTATTTCATACCATTAATGTTTTATAGATACAATATTGACATTTAGTATGCTAGTATTAATATGAATGTTTATGTTATGTTTAAAAATTTTCATATGGGGAATGCATTGGACTTAGTAAGTGACGGGTGAAGCCTGCTATAGCTCCTCGATGCATCGGTAAGTATCATGATACAAACTAGTGTCTTGGCACAAGTCTTCGACAAAATCTTATTTGTAGTCTTAGCATAAGGCCTTGACTATGTGGCTATGAAAGTTTGGAATTATGCATTCCATCATAATGAAAGTGGCAATTGATATTTCATGTGATTATTTGACTAGTAGAATATCCATTTGAATAAGTTAATGGAATTATTTGATTTTATCTTTTCCATATTATGCTTAATTTCAAGTTTAAAAGGATTTTTTTTAGTCTTATACATTTCCTTAAATGTTTATGCTTATTTATGAAATTTTCCACTATATTGTTATCCCTACTGATCATCTGAGCTCACCCCTTTTTATGATTTATTTTTCACAAGATGTGAAGAATAATATTTTGACTGACTTGCAGGGATAGTCTTTGAGATCTCAGTATTGTCTATGGAAATAATGTTGTTGTAGTTTTCCATTTGATGATGTAATGTAAACCTTATGAATATATCTAGAACTTGAAAAGATACTAAATTAATCCGTCTTTCGAGACTTGATATATTGTGATCATGCCAATGATACATAATAATTCACTGAATTTGGGCTTCTGGGGTCGGGGCGTTACAGTTGGTATCAGAGGAAGTTTAGTAAAAACCATGGAAACTAGATTTAGATAAACTCTTATTAGAGAACATATCCCCAAGATAGACTTTTAGGGTTAGTATAGAAGAACATACTAAAATTTTGGTTTTGTAGAGATTTTGTGAGGTTTCCAAGGAATATATCCATGTTTGGATATGAATAGTTAGAAGCATTTCTCGCATAGATTTACCTAGGGGTAAACCCCAAAAACACCGATTTGAGCTAGACTCGAACGGGAACTGGTGCATGACAACGGGCCTTGCTGTACTATTGGTTACGAAACTCCTGGAGGATATGCTTATGATAATTGTAATTTTCTTTACAAACCATTATGAAGGGTTTATGAGTATATAATTCTTCAAAGAAATTTTTTTTATGATTTTGGATTATATACCTAAATTGTTCAATTTATGTTAATTGTTTCACATGTTTTGAATTATGTATTTTGATTCATAAACTAATCTAGTTTATTAAATTTTTTATAAATGGTGCCTCGTGGAAGGAATGGAAAATGTATCAATTCACGCACTCCATATATGGATTTCCCTCATACTAAAGATAATTATAGTGTTGCTGGTGATGCAACTGGTGCTGATCAGCTAATCCCCATACTGGGACAACTCACTCAGTTTATGAATAATAACCTTACCCATATGAGGCACCCAGATCTACAACTTGCAGGATCAATGTTAGATTGCTTCATGAGGAAACAACCACCAATAATCAATGGGAGTAAACATTCATTGGTGTCTTAGTAATGGATAAATTCCTTAGAGAAAATATTCCATGCCTTGGAGAGTAGTGAAAGGGAAAAAGTTGTCATGGCAGTTTACCGCCTCACTGGAGATGCTGATCAATGGAGGTCATTGATTCAAAACCGAAATTAAGATGATGAAGTATTAAATATTTAATTGAGGTATTTTAAAGATATTTTCTTAGAAAAATACTTTCCTCGTGACCATTGAGCAGATATGGAAAGACAATTTTTGAGTCTGAGGCAAAAGGAGGATGAGAATGTCGCAATGTATGAGGATAACCCTACAAGGTTAGTGAGGCATGCTTCAGATTATATACGTAATATAAGAAGTAATATTGAACATTTCCTTGATGGGTTAAAACCATTTCTCCATCGAGCATTAGTCTCACAATCCTTCTCATCGTATGGGTATATTGTCTCATGTTCTATCAAGACAGAAAAAGAATTCTCTAAGTCTTACGACTTTAAAGAAAATCAAGAGAAGAAGAGAACTTTCGAACACTCTGGAAATGTAAATAAGGGGAAGAAGGGAAAAGTTGAATATCCATCTTGCAATAAATGTGGAAAGAAACACCCCAGTACTTTTCTGAAGTTAATGGGAGTCTATTACAAGTGTGGTGAAAAAGGCCACCAAGTTCATGATTGCAAAGGGAAGAATGAGGTTGTCTATGTTGAATGCTAAAATTGTAGAGAAAGGGGGAATTTTTTGAATGAATTTCTTAATAATATGGGGAAATTACCTCAACAAAGGCCAATGAATCAAGGCCAAGATTATTCTATCATTACTGGTGAGGTTGAATCTCCAAAAGACGTGGTGGTAGGTAATTTAATGGTTTCCTCAAGTTTATCAAATGCTTTATTTGATTCTGGATCATCACATTGTTTCATATCTTCCCAATTTTCTAAGAAAATTAGATATTTCCAATTTGATTTAACAAGGGTGTTGTCAGTAAAAAATCCTAAGGGAAGTATCATTGCAACAAAGTTTTGTGAGTCATTCCCAATTAGGGAATATAAATGTTCTTTATCTGCTGATCTCATCATCGTGAACATGATTGAATTTGATATAATCCCCGGTATGGATTGGCATTCAGACCATGTAGAGAAAATTTATTGTAAGAAGAAGGAGGTTACTATTTTTTATGATGATGATAAAGAACACCTTATCTTTAGAGAAGAATCGTCTCCACCTAATTCTTATCTAGATCCAACCTCAGTTACACAACTAAATTAAATTATTGGGGAAGAATAAAATGAAATAACTATGGGTGAGGAGAATAATGATCGAATAAAGGATATAACTATTGTGAAAGAATATATTGATTTTTTTCCAAAAGATTTACCTGGATATCATCTAGAATGAGAAATTGAGTTTTCCATTGATTTAATTCCTAGACCAAGGCCCAGATCGAAGACCCCTTATAGAATGGACCCTATGTAACTAGTGGAACTAAAGAAACAACTAGAGGAATTGAGTAATAAAGGATTTATTCTCCCTAGTGTTTCTCCATGGGGAGCCCCTATCCTTTTTGTTAAGAATAAAGAAGGATCTATGAGGTTGTTCATTGATTATAGAGAGATCAAGGATATAACAATAAAGAACAAGTATCCCCTACCTCGCATTGATGATTTATTTGACCAACTTCAGGGAGCTCAGTATTTTTCAAAATTGACCTTCAATATGGATACCATAACTTGTGTGTGGAGAAGGAAGACATTCTTAAAACAGCATTTCGTACCAGGTACGGGCATTACGAGTTTACAGTAATGCCTTTTGGATTGACTAATGCACCCTCTGTCTTCATAGATCTAATGAATAGGGTTTTCAAGGAATATCTTGATGACTTTGTTGGGGTATTTATTGATGATATCATGGTATACTCTAAAATCTACAAAGATCATGAAAATCACTTGTTCATTATTATAAGACTCTTAGAAGACATGAATTCTATGGGATGTTTAAAAAGTGTGAATTTTGGCTTCAAGATATTTCTTTTCTTATCCATATTTCCTCTAAGGATAGAATATTTTTTGATCCTTCTAAGAGAAAGGAAATCCAATAATGTCCAGCACCAAAGAGTATAACGTAGGTACGCAGTTTTATTGGTTTAGCAGTTTATTATCGACGTTTCATCCAGAATTTTGCCCGGTTCGATAACCCATTAACAAAGCTCACACAATAAGGGGTTAAATTTCTTTCGAAAAAAGAGTGTGAAAAAAGTTTCGAAGAACTGAATAAAAGATTAGTCAATTATCCTATATTTACTATACAGTCGGGGAATGATGGGTTTGTTATTTATAGTGATGCATCAAAGAATGGACTTGGTTATGTACTTATGCATAATGATAGGGTTATTGCCTACGCATCACAACAACTAAAAATTCATGAACAAAACTATCCTACTCATGATATGGATTTAGCTGTTGTAATATTTACTTTAAAGATATGGAGAAATTATCTCTATGGTGAAAAATTTGAGATATATATCGATCACAAGAGTTTTATGTATATCTTCTCACAAAAAGAACTCAACATGAGGAAAAGGAGATGGCTTGAACTACTCAAGGATAATGATTTCACGATACACTACCACCTAGGGAAGCCAAATAAGGTGGCAGATGCTTTGAGTAGAAAATATCATAGAGTTTTGATCAAGATGAGATTTGAAAGGGATCCTATTCTCAGGGATCTATTAATGATGGATATAGTAATAACCATAGAAGGTAGATCATCAATACCTTTTCAAATGGTTTCTAAACAGTCTTTACTAGAAATGATAAAGATTTCTCAGACCGATGATGAAGAGTTTCAAAAGAAGATTAAATCTGTGAATGATGGGATATTGACTGACCTTGTGTATGAAGATGGAATTTTGAAATTTGGGAAGAGACTTTGTGTTCTTGATATACTGGATATAAAAAGGGAATTGTTGGATGATGCTCATAGTTCCAATTTCTCTATACACCCTCGGAGCACCAAAATGAATAGATATTTGAAGGAACATTTTTGGTGGGACAACATGAAGAGGGAGATTGCTGATTTTGTGTCAAGATATATGGTTTTTCAACAAGTTAATGATAGAAGGAAACATCCCGAAGGAGTCATGAATCCTCTCCCCATACTAGAGTGTAAATGGGATAATTTTACGATGGACATTGTCATGGGACTACCAAAGACTCCAAGAAGGAACGATGCAATATGGGTCATTGTTGATCGTCTTACCAAGTCAGCACATTTTCTTGCCATACAAGAAGATTTACGACTTGAACATCTATAAATAATATATATTAATTAATTTGTGAGACATCATGAAGTACCCCTATCGATTGTTTATGATCATGATCCACGTTTTACATCAAGATTCTGGAAAAGTCTTCAGAAAGCCCTAGATACTGAGCTTTATTTGAGCATTGCCTACCACCCCCAAACTGATGGACTATCAGAACGGACTATTCAAACCTTATAAGACATGTTGAGATCATCCTCACTTGACTTTCAAAGTATGTGAGATCAATATTTACCTCTGCTATAATTTTCCTATAATAATAGCTTCAATTCAAGTATTCAGATGTCACTATATGAATCGTTATACAGAAAGAGATGTCGCACACCAACCTATTGGGATGATGTTCATAAAATAAAACTTGTAGGCCTATACCTTGTGTAGGAAATGATGGAAAAGGTGAAGGTAATCCAAAACCACATCAAGGCAGCTCAAAGTAGACAGAAGAGCTATACTGATAACCGAAGGAAGGATGTGGAATTTCAGGTAGGAGATCATGTTTTCTTAAAGGTATCTTCATGGAATGGTGTTATACATTTTGATATGAAGGTAAAATTGTGTCCCAGGTACATCAGACATTTTGATATTCTAGAATGAATTGGGGTTGGGGCTGACCTTTTGGGAATGCTGCCAAGTCTCTCCAAAGTTCACGATCTATTCCACTTATCACTGTTGAGAAAATATATGCCTGACCCAACACATGTACTCACCTATGAGGAATTAGAACTGGAACCTGATCTGTCTTATTACGAAGAGCCTGTCAAGGTTCTTGATACAAGAGAACAAGTGTTGAGAAACCTAACGACTCGTCTGCTAAATTTTCTATAAAGAATCCATAAGATGGAAGAGACAACATGGGAACCCGAGGAACTTATGATAAAGAACCACAAGAGTATTTTTATGTAGTAATATTCTAAAAATTTCTAGGATGAAATTATTTGATGGAGGGGAGAATGTAACACCCCAAGCTTCCACGGTACGCTTCTCTTTGAAAAATATAATAGTGTCTGTTGTACACAACTTCGAGTTCTAACACACCACAACCAATCAAAATAGCCGTTATTAATAGAAATACACACTTTTTAAAATTTTATAAATTTTATCTTTCAAAATGGAGATCATTTTTGGATTCGGAATATCGAAATTAGCTTAGGTTTGTTTTTTTTATTTTTCTGAAAACATTCAATTTTTGATGAATAGTGAAAAACACTAAGTTATAGTTTAAAATAGAATTTTTATTTAAATAATTATTTATTTTATTTAAATTTATTTTAGGTCAAAATATATACATAATACCTATATAATTTCAATTTAATTCATTGGAGTTAATTTATAATAATTTTATATCTATAAAAATTTTATTGAACTTTTTACCGTATTTTACCCACCTCTTAGGAGCATTTTCAAATTTACATAAAAATTAATTTTACTGCTTGTGTGAGTTAAATTTAAAAAATCTGAGAGACGCAGTTGATATCGGTAAGTAAAATGAGCTTCAATAAGTTGAAAATATTTTTTGATGAATAGTAACTTTTTACTTTTATTTACCATGGTTAAAAGTAAATAGGGTAATTGAGGGTAAAAATGATATTATTATTACCCTAAAACATGTCCACATTCTACTTGATAAGTGTAATTAGACCAAAAATAGTCTTAGGAATAGAATATGATCCTTTAGGTCCACTTGTATTATATTAGGGCATTTATTATTATTTAATTCAAAGAAGATATAAAAGAGTTAATATCAAAGTTTAATAACTAAAACATTTTTAATATAGGGTTACACATAAGATAAATTCGACTATAAATATTAATTAGAAAGCTAAATATATTTCCTACATAATGGTATTTTATTTATATTTTTTAGACATTAAATAATTTAATTTATTTATGATACAATGATGATGGAGTAATTACCTTATTAATAAAATATTAAAATAACTGATATTATCAAAATCCAAATAAATGTAAGTTGAGACTTTTTATGAATTCCAAAACATTTCTGTGTAATATGACATTTTAGGGTTGGTTAAATGAATTTTTTTTAGAGTAATAATGCTTTTATAAATTTAGAAAAAACAAAATACCAAATAGTGTCAAAATTGACATAAAAGAGTTTTAAAAAAATATTATATTATTAATTGATATTCTATTTCCAAAAATCCAAGGCTTGGAAAAAAGGCTTATATAATGATAGGTGTATCATTAATGAACCACTTGGGGTTCTCTTAGAAGTATACAGTATGTTTACTAACCATATAATATAAATATACAAAGAGACATGGTAATGTCAAACTATTTAACTAAGAGTTAAATCTAAAAGATAAGGTTGATATAGTGACCCAAACCTATCTAAAACCTATTATTTGAGTGGTTTTCAACCCATACCCACCTTATTATTGAATAATCCATTTTAGAGACATTAGAAACCTAAAATTATTTTATTATAAAATAATATTTCTATTTTTTCCTAAGATTCCCCTCACCCCTCTTATAAAAGGTCACTCCCCATTTTCTCTAATTAACACCTTCAAATCCATTTGGATCGAACACCCCTACCCCAAATACCCTATAAACTGTCCTCCCTTCATTCTAGAGTCCATAATTTAGTCATAAATCCAACCTATGGAGACCTTTTGACCAAATCAAAAAGAATAAACCGAAGACGAGGTAAATATTTCATCACCTCTTTCAAGTTCCTTTCTTCTTCCACTTCCTCTTTATTTGTGATTTCCACTATAAAATAATAAATCTATTAACTTCTATATAATGTGATATTAATATAAATATGGTACAACCAAATTCATTATCATATCCATCCTTTGAATGACATGTCACTATACGTGCGTACGTACGGCTTACCGACTCCACGTCGTGGTGTAATTATTATTCAATACATTATATATTGGATGAGTATAATAATGATGTGTAATTGATGTAAATAATAAATATAAAATGATAATTATTCTTTATATATAATATACCATCCAATTATATATTACTTTAATACCAAAAGAATGATATTGTCGCTCGTGCGTACCTATGAATTACAGTCTCTACAAACGCGATGAGATTCATTCCCTATCAAATCTATTCAAGGATAATTTTCATTTGATGATTAAAAATAATGTTTAATGACTTGATATCATTATATATATGAATAATATACATTCCATCCATAACTAATATGACTCACAGAACAAAGAATATAAAGAAAAATGAATCTATTAATACCCAAAATGATCATAATACTAAGATATTATTAACAAAGCAATGTTAAGAGATCATATATTATATCATATTAATGTATATGATTCTTGTATAATTTAATAACAATTATTTCACCATTATAAAAGAGGTTAACCTACCCTCAACCATGAAAAAGTATAAGGTAACTGTTAGTTCTACAATCTCTTCATTATCTGAGGTTGTTTATACGTAATTATCTATTGGGACCTCTTTATCCTCCACATCCATGTTTCTTAAAAATTTATTTCAAAACATTCTTAATATTTAATAGACTATGAGTTAAATTCATTTATACCCTTGTTTGAATTTTTATGAAATGGTTTGAAAGGAATCTTTTTGTTGTTTTCCAAACAAGGTACTTTATGACATTTTCCACAAAATTAAGGTAAGAATTTTTTTTAACTTATACAGAGGGTGTGGCTATTTTCTGCTATTATAACATCATCGAAGCTTCCCTTACAAGAATATAAGAATATTTTCAAATATAAATGTTTTATTTATTATTTACATGAACTTTATATTATTTCAAAATAGAAATAGATATTTCTCTAAAAAGGTTTTGATTTCATCTATGTCAACATCCCTTGATGGATTTTATGTTTGTTTGAAGTTGATTTATTATGATACAAAACATCCATATTGTATTGAAGGTTTTTTGATGTTTTTTAATGTGGATGTGTTATTTCATACCATAATGGTTTATGGATAAAGTATTAACAATTCATATGCCAGTTTTGATACGAATTTTTATGTTATGTTTAAACCTTTTCATATGGGGAATGCATTGGAATTAGTAAGTGACGGGTGTAGCCCGCTATAGCTCCTCAATGCATCGGTAGGTTTCATGAAACAAAATAGTGTCTTGTCACAAGGCCTTGAAAAAATATTATTTGTATTCTTGGCAAAATTCATTGACTATGTCGTTATGAAAGTATAGCATTATGCATTCCATCATTATTAAAGTGGCAATTGATATTTCATGTGATTATTCGACTAGTAGAATATCCCTGTGAATAAGTATATTGAATTATTTGATTTTATCATTTCCATATTATAATTAATTTCAAGTTTAAAAGGCTTTTTTTAGTCTTATACATTACCTTAAATGTTTATTATTATTTATAAAAGTTTATGCTATATTGTTATCCTTACTAAGAATCTGAGCTCACCCCTTTATATGTTTTATTTTTTCCTAGATGCGAAGAAGTATATTATTACTGTCCTGCAGGGATAGTCTATGAGATCTCAGTGTTGTCTATGGAAACAATGTTGTTATAGTTTTCTATTTCATGATGTAATGTAAACCTCATGAATATATCTAACACTTCCAAGGATACTAAACTAATCGGTCTTTCAAGACTTGATCTTTTGTGATCAATCCAATGATACGTAATAATGCACTGACTTTGGGCTTATGGGGTCGGGGTGTTACACATCTACTATAAGATCCATACTAAATAGCATGAAATAAAGTGTTTGAAGTTGTATTCTTCCCATGAGAACACTTGAAACCATGTAATATACTCTAGGTATGAAACATGGCCCAAAGAGGGTGTGAGATAAATCTCAATGGGCCACCACCAATGATGTCTATAACATCCTACCCATGAAATGGAAATGTAACATTTTACTAGAATGCATATATAAATTAAAGAAGTAAAAAGTAACTAAATACCCAAGTACCATTTTAAGCCCTTGGATGGAATCTAAACGTAAACATTCCATTAAATTATTATTAATTGTTTATAATTAATCCGCATGTTAATGATAGTGATGGTTTCAAGTTATGACAAGGAAACTGTAATGACATTTAATAATGAAGTTCCATAGTAATAACCAAGTAAATGTAGACCTCAAGGGTCACTAGATCCAAAACAAATATAGCCTAGCTAAGGGTAAGAGTGTAATCCCTGGAGAATAGTCTAAGTAATTCCACAATGAGATGCCTGCTATGTGTAAAGACTTCATTTAAGGTAAAATAGAGCTAATCAATGAAGAGGCTTAAGGGGATTTAACCATGGAACATACTTGTCAATGATGGATCCCAGGAGTGTTTCTAAGGCATCTTGTAATAATATTGAAGGGATCCTACAGTTTCATACCTGGCATCAAAATAATATACTAGGATATTGATCTAGGTGGGTCTCAACCTAAGCACATTTTATCCTTGAATCAGAATGATGTTCATGAGTGCTCAAGGAATTCCCCAATAAAAATCCAAGGTGAGCTCGAGTCCAGCCAATTTTATTCAATATTGAATTCATTTAATATTTAATTTGATTCAATATTTTCCGTTCATTAGTGTGATAAGGTCAAGTAGCATGAAACATATTAATCAAGTCATAATAAATCAATAACTCAATTTGGTCCAAACCATTCCTTTAATTATTGTGACAATTCCAAGTAGCATAGAACCTTTATTAATTCAATTTAAAGAATAATAAATTATTAAGTATCATTCCACTACCTTACATTAATGTGGCAATGTGTTCTATGAACATTCAACCTATTAATCATTCACACTTAATCAAATGAATTCATATAATTGGTATAATTTGTAATTTATATTTCACATATAATTATCAATTGAAGTACTTAGTCAGATCAAGTGGTAAGCATACATGGTACTTTCCAATATGAAATTTACAACATAAATGAATCCATTAAATATAGAAAATATTACCCTTATAAGGGTTAAGAAAAGTCAAACCTGAGTGGTGGCTCAAACATGTCAAATACTAAATACCCAATTATGTGTAAACATCCTACATGATATGGATGGAGTTGTGGGCATAACCACTGAAAATTAATCACATATATGTAAATATAATATCCATATGGTTATAATTATTATATTCATGGTATATAAATTATATTAACATTACCCAATGAAATTGGTGGGCCCCATTTGACAATTCTAAAATTAACAAACTTGAGGGATGAGTTATAGACCACCCAACAAAGGCTTGTAAAACTCCCCTCCTTTTGTATCATCCCTTGATTTGCCTCATATCGGAGAATATCTAAGAAAAGGGGAAAAATTATCACACTTTGATAACTAGGTTGAGAGCAAGAGAGAAGAAGAACTGATTAAAAGGACTCATGTACTTACTGTTGAGCATCCATCATAAAGTATGGAAACTCGATCATATCTCAGAAGAATGAGATCTTTCAATCCCAAACATAAACCATAAAAGAGATCCAATATAAGAGAATAATAGGTTAATTCAATTTCATATTGCATTAGGAAGAAGAAGTGTAATTATTATTTCATTAAGGGTAAGAATGATATTTTACAAATAAAATATCATGTGCATGGTTTCGGTGCACAATTTTCCAAACCTTGCGCCAACCAAGCATGGGTACTTGGGAAATAAAGGAAACACACATGGTTAGGTCACATGGTCAGATAAACCATGCACCTACCATTCAGTAAGGATTTTTCCAAAATCATGCCACATGCATGGTTTTCTCAAACTTTGCGGTCTCCCAACTTGTTTTACTATAAATCATGTTCCAGACCTATTTGTTTTTCAGAAAGGTGCGTTCTAGGATTTGAACAAGCCCCGGAAACCCTTGGGACATTTAATAACCCATTAGGAATCCAAATAAGGTCCAAAATAAATAATTATAATTAAAATTAAAGGATACATACCTGAGTAGAAACTCAGGTTCATATAGTCTTCCCCCATTAAAAAAACTCGTCCCTGAGTTCAACATCCAATGGTGGACAAACACTTTCTGAGAAAAACTCTGGCCACTGAGCACGTATATCGGCATCCCTCTCCCAAGTCTCATCCTATACCTATCCTTGCTTATATAGAACCCATACAAGAGGTAAAAACCAGCCTCAAAGGGACTTTATGTTCTGATCAATGATGTTTACTGGATACTTCTCAAAGGTAGCATAAACATATAACTCAACTTAATTACAATCAAAAGTATGAGATGGATCAGCATGATAGTGTCGAAGTTATGAGATATGGAATACATCATTTGAAGAATGGTACCTTTGAGTTATTAGTAATAGATAGGCTACCAGCCTGACATTATCTAGAATTTCAAAATGACCTACATAACAAGGTGGTAATTTCCCTTATTTTAGTAACATTCTATTCCCAATAATGTGTGATACCCAAAGTAAAACACGATCCCCAATATCGAACTCTAGAGTTCATCGATGATGATTTGCATAAGATTTTTGTTTAGACTAAGTAGTTGTCATATTATTTGAGATCATCTGAACCTTCACTGAATTCTCCTGAATGATATGAGGACTCAGTAGGGCTGTCTCACCAAACTCTAGCCAGTATAGGGGTGAATGAATTGTCCTACCATATAATTCCACAAAAACAGTTGTCTGAATTATCTATAGAAATATATTATTATAAGTTACCTGAATGAGTGGGATATATTTATCTCATGAACCACCTAAATCAAAGACACTTTCTTAGAGAATATCCTCTAGAACATGTATTTTCCCTTCCTATTGTCTATTAGTCTGAAGGTGAAAATATATGCTTAGAAGAACCTATATTCACATATCCTTTCTCAATCCCTTCTTGAACTATGAATTGAAATGTGATTCCATATCTGAAATGATAGTATGTGGTATCCCATTGAGTTTTATGATCTCATGAAAATACAGTCTTCCCAGATCATTAACCAATAAACTCTCTCTAACATGTATGAAGTGATCCAATTTTTTCAGTTTGTCAAAGATAACCCATATATCATCTCTACCTCTAGGATACATAGGAAACCCAACAAAAAATTCTATAGAATTATATTCCCATTTCCATTCAATGATTGCAAGAAACTGTAACAATCTTGTAGGTATCTGGTGCTCCACATTCACCTGCTGATATGTGGGACACCTGGTGATATAGCCTACTATCTGGATTTTCAACCCAATCCACTGATACTAGCATCACATGTCTCGATATATCATCATGATTATTGGATGAACTACCCACTAAGTGGCATGGGAATATTTCATCAATTCATGTATCATATTCGTAGGGACCCGGACATGTCTATGAATTCAAAGTATGTCATCTTAGTCCATAACAAAATATGAAGGTTTTTTATCTCGTGTTATACACTCATGAAGAACCATTCCTTTAAGATGTGAAAATCTTCTACTCTTCACCTTATCAAGGATGGAAGAGAGAACTGCTAAATATTAGTGATAATAATTCTCCCAAATTTCATGGAACTCCATATGTAGCTCAGAAAATAGGTCCATTAACATCCATTCATAACTGGATTCTCATACAAACTTTGATTTGATTTTCCAACTCATCATATTTGAAACTACATTGCTTTTCCCAAGTGTTTAGGTATGATCAAAATAAAATAATTTTAGATATTCTACCCATCTCCACTATCTGAGGTTCAAGTCTTGTGGTGAATAGATATATTTGAGGCTCTTTTGATCCATGTACACCACAGGGTGCTCACCCGATAGATGATGTCTCCACTAACATAAGGCATGTAGAATTGATTCTAGATCAAGGTCGTGTATCCGGTATTTTCTCTCATGAGGCCTCAAATATCAAGATCCATATGCAAAAACCTTATCCTCCTATATCAACACTCCCCCTAGGCCAGTTATTGATGCATCATAGAAGACAGTATAATCAATGCCTAGCTCTATAAGAGTCAAAATATGTGTTCATACAAGCCTCACTTTCATCTCTTAAAAGACTTTCTCACATGATTCTGACCATAGGGACGTCCCACCATTCTTTGTTGGACCAGTAAGAGGTGAAGAAATGGTGGAAAAGTATTGTATGAAACTCTTGTAATGTACATCTATCCCAAATAAAATATGTATATCATACACATTCTTGGTATTATCCCAATAAACTATAGAAATAACATTTTGTGCGCCCAATGATAATCCTAATTATGATATAATATGACCTAATAAGTGATATTTTTCAATCCATAGGTGGAACTTACCAATCTTGGCGTAAAGCTGAATCTCTCTTAGTATACAGAGAAAAATTTCATGATGTTTTTCATGGTCTCTACGATTGTAAGAATACACCAACATTCCTTCCACAAAGACCATGAATAAAGAGTCCAAATTGTGGTGGAACACCCTATTTATCAGATTCATGAAAACGGTGAGTGTGTTCGTAAGATAAAACATTATAACAACATACTCATACAAACCATACCTACTACTGAAAGCTATATTAGATATGTTTCATGGCCTAACTCAAACCTAGTGATTACCTAATCTCAGTTATATCTTAGATAAAACCTATTCTCCTCAAAGTTGGTCGAAGAGATCAACTATTCAAGGAAGTGGACACCAGTTCATGACCATAATCAATTTCAACCATCTGTAATCCACCCAGAGACAAAAGGTTCCATACACCTTCTTGGAAAAAACCATAGTCAAACCCCAAGAGGATGTATTGGGTCGTATAAATCCTTTGTACTCTAAGTCCTCTAACTATCACATGAGATCTTGAAGATCTATTGGTTCAATCGTAAACACTACCTCTCTCTCAGGAGGAAATATAGAAAAGTCGTTGAAAAAGATATACATAAAATTATCTAATACTGGAGAGAAATTATCTTATCATAAACATTAATCCTCCATAAATATATTTTCAATATGGGTGGTCACTCCTCCTAGACCATAATTCTCTTGTCCAAATATACTAGCCTTGACATCCCACTCACCCTTATGTAGATAATTTTTGAACTTTAGTGAAGTAAAAGATACCATGTGGGGATAGCAGTCTAAAAAATAGTTATACTGAACCAACCAGTCCATCCTGAGAATTTCATCTAATCTTGTCATCTCATGATCAAAGAGATTCCATAAGAAAGGGTAACTTCATGCCTCAAGGGAAAGTCCCTACACTAGAGAATTCCCTCTATTCGTACCCCTAACAACAAATCTAGGGTCATTACACCACAATAATAATGTATCTTTAGTACAAGACATACCAAGATAGATAGAGAGATAAGATTTCAAAGAACCTATTTCAAATAATAAATATACTATTATACAGGCTACTAGAGTAGTACCTTATACTATAGATGGTCTCGTAGCCTGATCCTTAGGTATTAGCTATAGTGAATTCAACTATCTTGATCCACGGCCCCATGTAATATATGGACTACTAGGGTCATAACTACTCTACTGGCATTGTTGATGATTAGGGGAATTTTTATCAGAGACACAACCTCCTCTTTGGATAGACCTACTAGTTTTATTCAAACTCCCCACCTAACACGGTTTAAAGGACCCCACACTTGAATATGAAGCTGGTGAAGATCCTTTTCTATTCAAGGCTGGTGGAAAGGTCATATAGAAACACTAGATATTCCCCATACAGCAACAATATGAGCATTCCATTGGATATATATCCCAGTGAGGCTTCATGTTCCCCTGTCATCCACACTAATGAAACACTATAGAGCTATTGAAATAGGCACTCTTGTTGTCACTGCCCTAATGAAAAACCTGAAGGGAATGTTTACTACCCCCAGAAGAACTAATGTCCTACCATGGAACTAATCCTCTATTCCTGGTACTATGTCAATCCCTTAGGTTGTTCTTAGTGATAAGAGCTTGATTGACTTTCTAAAAAAATTATGCAGGAGAAAGACATTCACCTATCAATGGATGGTATACAGGAGACCAACCTCGAAATGTCTAGCATGTAAAATCTCATCACTAGATAGAAGATATGAAACATTTTGAAACTCTTTGAACCATACTGAATATACCATAACTGAAAAAGAACCCAACTCGAGATGCATGAACTCTCTGGATCTATCATCTCACACTGTCTAAGGAAAGAACTAAACATATAAGGTAGTTTGTAAATCAACCCACAACATTCCCTGATAATGACCGTCCTAGGTAAGAACATCCCACCAATGCCTGGACAAGTCCCAAATCATTTATATGGAAATATTTACTCTCTACTCTGTATCTGTCTCTAGATTATTAAGTATATATAGGTTTCCCTCTATCTGAGACTCATCAGTCTATAGACTGACATCCCATGAGAATGTAAGAGGGTGTTGTTTCTAGAACATTCTATTAATATTAGTAATTATAGGTTTAACTCATGGAGCACCATACATGGATTGTATCAGGCATAATAAACTATCAAAAACATGGGAATCCGGGCCTAGATCTATTACAACAGGTGGTTCCACCAGTGGAACTCCTAGTAGTAAGACTGGTGACTCAGGTCCCCCCACGTCTGAAGTAGAGTCGTTTCCACCTTCCTAGCATACAATATAAGGACATCATGGTGGTGTTGGTCTATGAATTAAAATTACACACATCAAAAAAAATTATGTAGAAAGATAGAATCACTAGCAGAAGTTGAATATAAGAATACTCTCTACCTAAGGTATAATACCCCAACTACCCACTTTTATGGTCATGTATCGGTAAGTTCCCAAGTATAAGTTTCATTATATTTTTAATTGAATTACAAGGTTCACTCATTTACCTTTCATAAACATGACAAGGTGGGATTAGAATGTAAACCCAATTAATTTTAGATGTCATGATTCACATTGTAATGGATAGAAATTCCTGTTGAATTAGTTCCCATACAACTATCACTAGAAACGACACCCATTTATTTATTAAAAAATGTCTCGACTCAATAAATTACTCATCCAACCCCATGAGTGTCAATACACATCATGAATTGAGATATGAAATCACTCAATCTCTGTAGAGAGTAATATAATAATAAGCTAAAAATCATAGCATCACTCAATAATCACAAGCATATCAAGCAATGAAAAGAAGTGAAAAACACATATATGTCATGGAAATATGCATGACATGTGAATTATAGGTTCCTATAAGGATGAATGTAACAAATCACCTTTACCTTATATCATCAGGCCAAGGATTAAAGAAATCCTCAATCATAATAACAATAAAAAACTCCACACATCATGTGCATCACCCAATGCTAAAATAATGTCAAATGTAATAGGAAAAATAGAGCAAAAATTATATTTTGAGTGACTTGGATTTTACCCCAAAATGGGTTCACGGTGCCCAAGAACAGCTTATGCCAAGTCCCAAGTATTCTTAAACTTCTTTTTATCCTCTCCTAATATTAAAGCAGGAAAATAAACACTCTAGTACCACTTTGTGTTGTCCCGAACCATGATTCCACTAAATAGGTGCCCCAAACCCAGTGGGCCAAAAGGCCTCAAGTTCATCTCCTGAAAATCTAGAGGTTGCTGACTAGTAGTGATTGTTTAGGGTGTGTCCATAGGGAGCCTGTTCCCTCATTACCAAAGTGTAGCATAGTAGATGAATATAAAAAGAGGTAAATAACCGAATAAGTATAAATAAACATAAGGCATAGTGGAAAATAGAGACAATAGTAAAAATATTGAAAGAACTAGAATATAATTCAACAAAAAATGATAGTCACGTCACTAGAAAACTAGAAAAAATGCATACGTGATAATGGGAATAACATGTTCTATATAAGTATAAAAGAAATAAAATAATATCCCAAGCATCCTGAGCTCTCACTCCATCATCTTCTATCAATATCTATACAAAACAACAAAAAATAAAGTGTTTGAAGATGTGTTCTTCTATTTGTGAACACCTACAACCATTTAATATACTAAAGGTACAAAACGACACCTTGAGAGGGTGTGAGATAAATCTTATTGGGCCACCACCACTAGTGTATATGACATCCGGCCCATGAAATGGAAATGTAACAGTGTGAAAGTATGCGTATATAAAGTAAATAAATACAATGTAACTAAATACCCATGTACCTTATTCATCCCTTAGCTAGAATCTAAACATAACTACACCATTAATTCATTATTACCAGTTTATAAATAAGTCACATGTTAACAATAGTGAAGGTTCCAAGTTATGATAAGGGAACCTGTAATGACATTTAAAAATGAATTTCCATGGTAATAAACAAGGTGGCATAGACTTCAAAGGTCGTCGAATCAGTAATAACTATATCCTGACTAATATTAAGACTATAATACATGGATCATTGTCCTTTTTATTAAACAATGAGACACCTACTGAGTCTAAGGAGTTCATCCATGTTAAAACGGGGCTAAGAAATTGCTGGGTCTGATGGGATTTAACCATGGAACCTACTTGTCAATTTTGGATCCAAGGAGTGTATTTGAGGCATCCTGTAATAATATTGAAGGGATCCTATGATGTTATATTGGGAATCCAAATAATATACAAGGATAGGGATCTAGGTGGGTCTCAACATAATAATTTTGTATCCTTGAATCAGAACGGGGTTCCTGAGTGCTTAAGGAATTCCCCGATACGAATCCATGGTGATCTCAAGTCAGGACATTTCTATTTGATATTTAAGTTATGTAACATTTCATTTAGTTTAATTCATTCCTTTCATTAGTTTGATAGGTTCAAGTATCATGTAACATTTTAATCTAGTAATAATTAATCAATAATTCCATTTGGTTCAAGCCTTGCCTTTCATTAGTCTGAAAATGCTATGTAGCATATAGCCTTCATTAATTCCATTTAAAAAATATTAAATAATTAAGGTTTTATCTTCTACCTTCCATGAATGTGGTAAGGGGTGATACGAACAAGAAACCTATTATTATTTTATAATTAATATAGATAAGTCGTATACTTAGAATACTTTCCAGATTTCATTTCACATTTAATTATAAATTAAAGAAATTACCTCATGTGGGTCATATAGTGAGCATACATGGTACATTTCATTATACAATTCATAATATAAATCAATCCATTCATTATAGAAAATATTACCCTTAGAATATTTAAGAAAATTCACACCCGAATGGTGGGTCAAACATGTAAAATACTAAAAAAACCAATTATATAATAACATCCTACATGGGATGGATGGAGTTCTGGGTGTAAACACCAAAAATTAATCACATATATAAAAATATCATACCCATACTATTATAATAATTATAATCATGGAATATAAAGACTATTAACAACACCCCATGAAACAATTGGGCCCCACATGAAAATTCAAAAAATCGATGAACTTGAGGGACGAATTATAGACCACCAAAATTAGTCTTGTATAACTCCCCTCCTTCAGTAATAGTCCTTGATTTAGCATGGATCAGAGTTGATCTAATAAAATATGAAAAATTCTCACACCTCGATAACAAGGCCGAGAGCAAGATGGAAGAAGAATGTCTTAAAAGGACACATGTACTAACCGTTGTGAATCCAACATGATGAACAAAATCTTAGTTAAATCACATATGAAGTAGATATTTTATTCCCTTTATCAGGCCTTCAAAGTGCTTCCAAATGAGAGAAAAATATGTTAGTCCCACAAGATATTGGATTAGGAAGAAGAAGGGTACTTAATTATATCATTAAGCGAAAAAGGGCATTTTACCCATAAAATTGCATGTGCAGTGTTAGGCCACATAGTTTTCTAAAACATGCACTAGCCATGAAAGATTCCATGGGAATGAAATGGAACTTGCAGAGTTGGGTAAACCATGTTCCCACCATGCAGTAAGGCTCTGTCCAAAAATAATCCACCCCCACATTTTTCTCAAACCATGCACCAAGCCTGTGTTTTCCAAAAAGGTGGAATCTGAGCTCAAAAAAATATCTAGACACCCTTGGGACCTTCACTAACCTCTTAGGAATCCAAATTTTGTCCAAAATAGAGAATTAGATAGAAACTTGAACGATCCATACCTGATTGAAATCTCCAGATCTTACATTATTACTATGTTATTATTTCAGGACTTATGCTCTTAATAATCTTATGATCTATATCTTATGAACTATAAATCTTTATTAGGATCTCCAATATGTATGGTATGATCTTAAAATACTATTCTCAAGATACATACACCTTGTTTCATGTTATGCTTATGTATTTAATTTATTTACCCATACTGAGCATCTGATCTCACCCCTTATGTTTCCTTTCCCCAAGTTAAGAAGAATGGTTTTTGGTAGAAGTTGTAAAGATGGAGATCTTTATGGGTGATGTTAAAGATCTTTCACGAAGATAGAAGAATTTGTTTCCAATTTTTCAAAGATAATAAACTATTACATACCTTATGCATTTATTTTTGAAATGTACTGAGTATTAATACAAAATAATGTAATATCCATGTATTTTAATCATGGGTCACTATAATGGTTGCCCTTGGGGTCATACAATAATAGAACTCCCCATTTGTTCACAAGGGTTAGTTGATTTCATGACCTTGTAGGGGTCAGGAATTTGTGTAACCATGGTGAGGTTATGCACTCATAAGTGAGTGTGTGGAAAAGGGAATATGATAGAGACAAAATGAATGAGGTTTTCAAAACCAAGTTTGAATAACCCCAACTTCATTGATATGGTAACATAACGAAACTATTCATATGATCATGAGTGACCTTTTGAATATACCTTCATCAATATATTTCTCAAATCCATAGTATGATTAGGGTCACATGAATTAGAACATATGAATCGTGTTCATGTAACCCAATAGTTTCAAAATAGGGTCTCTTTACTAGGGGTGTGTGGGAGTATAAAGGAACCATATGAAGCCAATACCCACAAATGTAGAGTCCAGGTTTTCTCTATTAAGCATGCCACATGGAGGGTGAGCTGCATGACCAGGACTATATAGCGGTGTCTCATAACTAGGGCCACTTGTGTCTTTCTCTTATGACTAAAAATATTGTCTTCGGCTTCATGAAGGCATCACATGATGACCAAAAAATCATGTGATCACCTAAGGGAAAAGAGGTCATGTGGTCATGTGATTACCTATATAGTTTCTCTAAAATTAGAGTCCTTGTTTTCCCTAATCCCCTTCTCTTTGCATCTAATATTTCTTAGAATATCATTGTATCTATATGAATATTTTCTTTTGGAATTGGATTTTTGTGGTAATATATGGTGAATCCCCTATATCTAATCCACTTAACAAGGATGGTGATCCCTGTGTATCGATTTGAGGATGTGGAGGGATAGAAAACAAGTTGGTCTCATTGCGTGTCATTGATTGATTAAATGAAAGAGTCACATGTCATAGTATAGTTGTGTAATCCCAAAGGTGTCATGTGACTTCATATCACTTTCATTATTGAGCGTGTATCCCCAATGCATCATGTAATCCACTATAATCACTAAGTTATGCAACATCAACTTCCTTTTTTCAACTCATTTCCTGATCGAGGAGCATCATATAATAATCAATGAGATCAAGAGTGGGCCATCATTGATATACATTTTGAAATATATAAATTAATCAAAAGATAATTTATTATCCACAATACTTGGGAGTGTCCTGTGAAAAATTTAAACAATGAATGCATTATTTCATAGACAACCTTTTTCCAACCTATCACGTGATCATTATAGATCACATGCTAGCCCACCCTAAATTGGTTTTCCCATGAATGTTTCATAATCTTAATGACCATCTGAAATAGAGAATGTAACACATGATTTAAATAAAACAAAATTAATTCTATTTGGGAAAAAATATATCAGTTGTGTCACATGATGGTGACTTCATGGCCTCAGATTTTCTCTTGATGAACTGAAAGCAATAATTGCTCTTTCATTGAGAACCTCTTCCAAATCCCCTTATATGATGAAGTGATACCCTGAAACCCTATGTTCATCATATCCTCTGAGATATTATTGTGTTCTGTCATTGAGATCTCACAATTGTGTATCTATATAGTAATAAAAATCTATTAATGAAATAATTATAAGAATCTAGGAACATCTATCGATTAAAAATCAAGAACAAAATTTGTGCCTTCATTTTTCACTTGAATTAGTAGATTTTTCTTAAAATAAATAGATGAATGTAAGAAATGTGTTATATGCATGGAGGTTTGGAAATTAATCACATATTTTTTCCTCAACGTGATCAACAGATACATTCTGGTGTTGGTTTTCAGGGGACCCTTCATGCTATGAAGGATAGGGTCTGTGAGGTTAAAGATGATGAGCTAGATTGATCAAATGGAGTACGTCAACTTGATTGAGGAGATGATATTTTTCCTATGTTTTTTATAATATGATAATAGTGTTAAAACTATTTTTATTCATGTATTAATGTAATATTTGGACTTAGGGATGGTTTATTATCTAGTACATGGAGAAGGCTGGAAAAAATGAGTAAATGTTTCTACTTCGAGCATTCTCTAGAATCACTCCATACTGGAACCTTCTCCATGATTTCATCATATTTTTTGAAAGTCATTATTATCTATGTGTAAATTTACATTCACTACACCTTATCTCCATGACTATCTAGTTGTTTCAATTCTCATGCATGGTTAAGGAAACTCCCACATATGTTGGGTTGAGCAGGATGGCCATGGATTTCATGGAAGTCTTAATTATTGTTATTAAAACACACTCATAGTAATTAAAAAAATCCAAATTTATTGGTGTGATAAAACTATCAGATGAAACCCAATATTTTAATCCCAAAATTGGACATTTAGGAAACATCTTAATATATTCTCAAAATCCTAAATGTAAAAAAATTAATATTTTATTTTACATTCTTCAAAAATTATCAAATATTCCACGATAAAGTGTGTGTAATGTGTTTAGTGGGGTCAAAAAAATAATCCCTCCCATATAATTGGATTTATATGAAATTTAATTTATTTAATTATAAGATAAGAGTTGGTAACTTCATCGTATTACTAGATATCTGGTAGGAATATTCATTGAACCACATGAGATTATTTTTCAAGAGATGTTTATCAAGAGAGTATATTTTGGTATCACTAAGAGAATAATCATGACTCGAGGTGGTTGGTATTTCAAGTGGAATAACCTTCATATTTTAATGATAGATAATATTATTGAGATATACATATCCTAAATTGGTAAAGGTAAAAATTATAGGATAACAATGTATTGGGATAAAAATGAATTTTCAAATTGATTCAAAATAAGAGAATTGAATGTCACTTATATCATATGAGAATCAATCCACATATATTTTTGGTAAGGGGACTCTTATGAAAATTCATGTTATACATGGGGGGATAGAATCTATAACATAGTTCAATTAATGAAAAATATTGTGATGAAAGTTCATATGTAGATCCAAATCATATATGTGGGAGGAGATATCATCACTTTACTATATTTTAGTGGGGATTATAGAGATCATTTTCCCATTGTACAATTTCATGCCACAGAGGGTAGGATATATTAAAAATATAAAGGTAATATTGGAAAGAAAACATGTGTTATTCCTTTAATATTTTTTTTATTTTCTATTTGTTCTATGTTAAGTATATTTCATGCTTGGTGAGTGAAGAAATTACCTTTACCTAGAATTCCCCTTTTGGTCTTTCTACTAGGTGAGTGTTTTGCCTCTTTGAAATGGACGTTTAAGGTTATTCAAGTTAGATGAATGAGTTGATCATATTTTAGGACAAAAAAATTTGAACCAACAATGATAATGTAAAAGGTTTTACAACATTGATCATATTTTACTACAATTTACGGTTGATTAGATTTGACCATGTGTTGTAATAGTTCAACATCATATAGATTAGATCATATGTCACTATATTTTATTGTCATATATATTAGACAATAAATTCATGAAAAAAATAACCACATATTAAATTACTAGATTATTTAAAAAGTAAATCTTGCCTTAATGATCCTGAATGAGGGATGATGATATGGTAAAAAAAATGATAGAGATTATTTTCAATCGCACTAGGGTGGTGATTACCACCATGATTTTGTTAGGGTTTTAAAGGGATTAATGGACCATTTTAAGGTAAAAAACCAAACAATTGATAAGTCAATGTCTTTTACTATGGGTCCAACATTGGGCTTACATGAACACTCAAGAAGATAGTCCCTTGAAGTTAGACATTCTCTTACTAAGAGAAATATAAGATTCATGGGGATTCAAGCACTCGACTGATGAAGTGAGTCATGGGAAATGATAACTTAAAAATGAATCTAGAACTATAGAGATATAAAATATGGCACAAGATAAGTAAAACCCATCATGAATTGATGTTTTACTACCAATATAGACATCTTTAGAAAAATGGGCATTTAGTTTACGGTCATGCAGCTCAGACTGAACATCATGGATGTCATAGCCACTCGAATAGTTTGATTTTTTGTTATGTTAATAACATATCAATGAGTTGAAACTAATTATGGTGATATGGGATGACATTTTAGGGATGATCATGAATCACACTAAGGTGAAATTTTCTTCTGCAGTTTTATTAGGGCTCACAAGAGTCAAAGGACCTTTAAACAAGGGGAACATGACATTAGTTGGTAGGTTATGGGATCATATAAAAGACACAGTATAGGGATTGCATGAATTTTCAAAAATAGTGTCCCTTTTTGAAGGGAAAGCTACTTACCAATGTCCATGGAAGATTTGTAGGGATTCAAGTAAGAAGTGATTCATGGGAAATGAGCATTCAAGATGGATTTTGGAATCATGGATATGGCTTATATGGTTGGGTATGAGTAAAAACAATCATGAATAGACGGTAAATATCTATTATACACTACTTCAAAAAAATTGGGTGTTCACTTTATGAAATTAAAGCCCTAACTAAATTTCGAGGATGTAACACCCCAATATTTCATAGTATGTTATCTCTTCCAAGTAATTCTATAACTTACGCAACACGCAACACTGAGTTTGAGCATACAACAACTTACCAAAATAGCCATTCAAAAAGCTTTTATGAATAGTGTTAACAAAATTGTGAATTTTATAAACTATATAAAATTTTATAATCCATATTATGTGTTTTCTATACTTAATATAAGTACAAATTCATTTTTTCAAATAAAAGAAGTATTTTTTAAAAAAAATGCAATTGTACCACCGTTTAATGGGAAACCCTTTTTAAATCAAATATTTGATAATTATATATTATATTTTACAAAATAAACTTATTCTTTATAATAGGGACATTAAAATTTAGTTTGAATAAATTTTTGGTACTTTTCTGATAACTTTTATATTTTGATGAATAATTAAAAATACTAAATTTTAATTGAAAACAACTTTTTTAATCAAAATAATATATAGTGTTAAATTATTTATTTGAATGGTTTTAAAGTATAACTATATTATATTTATATCATTTAATACAATTTAGTTCATTATAAGTAATTTTACATTTAAACTTGACATAAACACTTTTCAATCTTTTGATAGTTTTTACTTTTTAAAAACCCGCTTTTGGTTTGGACAACAGAAATTAATTTTAAATTACTAAATACAAATTCTATGTTATGAATTTGGTAAACTGGACTTCATTTTTGAATTTGGAATATCAAAATTAGCTTAGGGTAAAATTTTGGTATTTTTCTGAAAAATTTCATTTTTTATGAATAGTGAAAATAACTGTGTTATTATTTAAAACCGACTTTTTATTTAAATAATTATTTATTTTATTTAAATTTATTTTAAGTCAAAAAAAATATATAAAACCTATATAAGTTCAATTTAAATCACTGGAGTCATTTTATAATAAAATTATAGGTATAAAATTTTATCGAACGTTTTACCGTCTTTTACCCACCCCCTAGGAGCATTTGCAAAGTTTCATAAAACATAACTTTACCACTTCTGTGTATTGAATTTCAGAAATCCGCGAGGCATGGTTTATATCAGTAAGTAAAATTTGGTTCAATAAGATGAAAATAGTTTTTGTTGAATAGTAACTTTTGACTTTTATTTGACACGGTTAAATGTAAATAGGGTAATTAAGGGTGAAAATGATATCATAATTACCCTAAAAATTTCCTAATTATATTTGATAAGTGTATTTTGGCCAAAAACTAATATAGGAATAAAATATGATCCTTTATGTCCACTTTAATTAGATTATGAAATTTATTATTATTTTATTTAAAGAAGAGTTAAAAGTGTAAACTTCAAAGTTTATTAACTAAACTATTTTTAGTATATGGGTATACATAAGATGAATTCGACTATAAATATTCATAAGAAACATAAAACAATAAAATACATCATGGTATTTTATTTATAATTTTTATACATTAAATAATTGATTTTATTTTATGATACAATGATGATGCAGTAATTACCTTATTAGTGAAAGAATCAAATAAATGGTATTATAAATATGAAAATTAATATGATTTCAAAGTTTTTATGACATAAAAAAAATTTATTGGTGATTATGAAATGTTAGGGATGATTCAATGTAACTTTTTTTAAGTAATCAAGTTTTCATGACTTTCACAAAAACAAAATACCAAATAGTATCAAAATTGACATAAATTAATTTTTAAAACAAATATTATATAATTGGTTAATATAATATTCTTAAAAATATAATATTCGGCCAAAGAGAATAAATAACATTATATATATCATTAATGAACCACATAAGGTTCTCTTGGAAGTTTAAGGTAAGTTTAATGACCATATAATATAAAAATACAAAGACGCATGGTAAATGTCAGACTATTTAACTAAGAGTTGAATATAAAAGATATGGTTAATATTGTGACCCAAACGTGTCTAAAACTTATTGGTTGAGTGGTTTTAGAACTATCACCACCTTATACTTTAAATAATTCATGTTTGAGTCATTAGAAACCAGAAATATTTTTATTATAAAATAATATTTCAATCTTTTTCTAAGGTGCCCCTCACCTCTCTTATAAAAGGGAACTTTCCCTTCTCTCAAATTCACATATCCAAAGAAATTAGGCTCGGCCAAACCCTACCCAAATCTCCTCTCAACTATCCTCCCTTCATACTAGAGTCCTTCCTTTGGTCAGAAAGCCAACCTAAGTAGCCCCTTTTATCAAATCAAAAGGAAGAACCCAAAGAAGAGGTAAATATTTCATCATCTCTTTCAAGTTATTTTCTTCCTCCACTTCCACTTTATTTGTTGCTTACATTATAAAATAATAACACCAATATATTCTATATAGTTTCATCTTATTATAGAAATGGTAGAACCAATTTCATTACTCTATTCATCCTATAAATGACAAGTCACCATACGTGCTTACGTACAGATTACCGTCTCCACGTCGTGGTGTAGTTTGTTATTCAAACACTTCATTATTGAAACACTTCGTGGTGTATTTTGTTATTAAAGTACATCGTTACTTGGAAAAGAACCTTCATGGATTACCTTCATGAATCACCTTCATGGAGTACCTACATGGAGAACCTTCGCAGAGCACCTTCGTGGAGCACCTGCGCGACGCACCTACATGTCGCAGCTGCGTAGAGAACCTGTGTGCCACGAACTTTTCAGATCCGGTCGAGTACATTTTCCATTGTTCTCTTTATACATCCATAGTTCCAATCTTGGAATACCATGATCTGAGACTCTCCATCACACTCAATTAAGTGTCTTGAGTTGACTTACTCCTCTTGGTTCCTTTTACATGTTATGAGTTTGGACTCTTCTAATGGCTTCCTCGAGTACCTTGAGTTGATACAATCCTCATGAAACTCCTAGAACCTCATTAACTAACTTTAATTACAGGTTAAACTTTAAATGGGCATCATCTATAGGAGTAAGCCCCAACAAATTTCAAATGGGAATCCTTTTTTAGAGAAAGCCCCAACCAATTTCTAAGAGAATCCTCCTTAGGATTAAGCCCCAACCAATCTCAACAGGGCAGCCATCATGGTATAATCCCCTCACCTTCACCCCATAATCCTTACATTTGACCCTTGTCCAATGTAAATACAATAGTGGGAAGGCTCGTCACCTCACCCTCTTCCACGGTCAACGTTCCCTCTTCCATCAGCGGGGGAGGAAAAGTGTGAAGTGTCACTGTTGAATCTTTCACATCCTATTGTTTCTCACACTGAGCATGACTCTCATGATCTTAGTGATATGTGATAGTTACAACATGTACAAAAACATTCACACAATGAACTATGAGAACTCAGATTCATGTTCAAGCCAGGATACGTAGGAATCCATTTCAGGTCCTGAGATCATCCAAACCTAATTCCCCCAATTTGGGCATCCTCTTTAGAAAATAAGACACAAATTCAATCCTCAAATCATCAAGACATCCTTTTTTAGAGAGTAATCCCAAAATCATCTTTCTCATAGGACTATACTCTCCTATGAGATTCATCGACCTGTGTGGGATTTGATTTCCATTAATATGGGATATGTAGGAATACTTATTAAGGTTCAAACCCAACACTTCAAATCAACATTATTCTCTTTGAGCCATATTCCCAATAGGGTTAGATTCTACTTCGAAACTCATATCCTTTCCAAGTTCCTTGGGCTGCTTCAGCATAAATCCCACACTAAGTTTCAATTAATCACCTTCCGCTTAAAGGTCCTTATAACAGGACCATAAAATCTATTATGTGTCCTATTAAGCAGCACCAAACTATGAGGGTTTTTATTCCTTTCACAATGATACGTAGGTATACTATTTTATGGCCATGATCCCAATATTAAAACAAACCTTCATCTCCTTTGATGATAATAAATTCCAAAGTGCCCCACTAAGTGCCTTAAAACCCAGTATCATCATAACTATGATTAAAAGAATCTCTAATTGGTATATTAGAGGATACCATTGATGGAAAACCTCGAATACATACAGATGTTTCTATTGATGAAGAACATTTAATGCATACTGATGATTATAAATTTTACACATGTTAATAAGTGATTGTAAATTCCAAGAGATACTTATGATATACTTGGTGAATTAATAAGGATTCATGAAAATATTTTAATTTTACAAAGAGAGTCCCAGAATAGAAAATAATTCCCTACAAAAGGGTGTGAAGAGTCTGACCTCTCATCCTCTCGACCAATGAATGTTATTAAGTATCGTAAAGTTAAGAACTTAACGAACACCTGCCTTTGTAAAGCAGGTCCTCTTTGGATTAAAAACTGTTGGAAGTTTTCGGTTCCATGAATAAATCCAATGGAAACCACATGGAAACTATGATTCTTAAATCTAGAAACCCATTTCAAGGAACTAAATAACAATAATAAATATGAATATGGTGTGAGTATAATTTAATAACATACTATGGTCATTATACAGGAGGTTAAACGTACCCTCGACCAAAGTAAAGTTCAAGGTAAGGGTTATTTCCTCAATCTCATTATTATTCAAGACTGTTTATGTGTAAGTATCTACTGGGACCACTTTATCATCCACGTCAGTGATTCCTTAAAATATTTTCAAAAGCAATATTTTATGGTTTTATAGAAGGGAATCTTTAACTAGATCATCATTATAAATGGTTTAAATATTTATTCTTCTAAATCTTTCTCATTAATTTCCATGGTTTAAAAATGGTTTTTTAAGGATTTAATTACATGGATATGAATTTTTTTAAAAATTTAATTCATTTCAAAACATTAAAATTGGTATGGGACACTTTGATTCAAAAATGTCTTTAAATTTCTTCTATTAAAAATTGTGAGACTTTTAAATGTTTTCACAAAAAAACTCTCCAAGAGTTTTACATATCATTTTCAACTATGTAAACATCCTTTTTAAATATTATTCTTGATTGAGGATGATTTATTATAAATACAATCTTTAATATTGTATTGAATGAGTTGTGATATGTTTGAATGTGGATGTGTTATTGTTATACCATGCATGGTTTGTGGTTAAAGTATTGATATTTTGTATGCTAGTTTTAATATAAATGTTTATGTTATGTTTCAAAATTTTCATATGAGGAATGTATTGGACTTATTATGTGACGGGTGGTTCCCGCTATATCTCTTTGATGCATCAATAGGTCTCATGAGACAACTAGGAATGGAATTGGATGAGGCCTTTCCCAATTTGATATATGGTTTTTGTTGTAGCCTTATTTATTTTTAGATGTCTTGGTCGATCCCTTGAAAAAATGTTTCAGAATGTCCGACATTATAAATTCCCTCGTTATGAAAATAATATTGATGGTTCAAGTGGTCATTTGACTCGTATAATACCCATGATTATGTTTGATTATGGCATTATTTACTCATCTCATATTCTTTCCATAAAGTATTTATGTTTATTATCTGTAAAGCCATGTTTTTTCAATTATTCACCATGCCTAATGTTTATATAATCTTCTATTGTATTACTTACCCTTACTGAGCATTTGATCTCACTACTTTATTATGTTTCATTTTCACAGGATTCTAAGAAGTGTTTTATGATTGATTAATAGGATTAATCTAGGGGATTAATGGTGTTCTCAAAGGATCATTTTTGTTATGTTTTATTTCCTAATGTGTAATGTAACGTTCGTGTATGTAATCTATTTTCCAAGACTGCTAAAATGATCAGTCTTTTGGGAATTGATTTCTTGTAATCATGTCAATCTATTAAAATAATGCACCGACCCTGGGCTTCTTGGGTCAGGGAGTTACAGTTGGTATCAGAGAACGTTTAGCAACAACCTTGGAAATAGATTTAGATAAACTCTGATTAGAGAACATTACCCTAAGATAGACTTTGAAGATTAGTATAGAAGAACTTCCTAGAATTTTGGAACTGTAGAGATTCTGTGAGTTTTTCAAGAAATACATCCCTTTCTGGATACGACAAGGTAGAGGTGGCTCTGGCATAGATGTACCTAGGGGTAAAACCCAAAAACACCGCTTTGATCTAGACTCAAACAGGAACTGGGACACTACGTGAATCAATGTACAAATCATTAGAGTATACCCCAAATGATGCTACTGGATAAGAATCAAGAAATGATACTACCGAAGATGAAGAGGAATTATTAAGAGTTATTATGTTGTTATTAAATTATTGTGTCATTTGAGTGTTGTATCAACGATGTACTAGTTATATGAATTATAGAAATAAATAAGGATTATATTGTAGTACTATTTCATTGAAAATTTGAGATTATATGGTTCTATGAAAAGAGACTCAACAACAAGTTATATTTTTTGGAAAATAAATGGTTGGAGGAAATATAAACCTTAATATAGTCCTGATATTAAGGTAGTAATTGTGGAATAAGAGATGGTTTATTTGGAGAAATTATATTTGATATTCTTGACTACCTTGGAACTGATTATTGGTTTGTATATTCCATCATCGTTGGATTTTATGACATTTTTTTATATAAGGAGTATATCCAGTATTATATAAAGAATAAGGGAGCATGAAAGTAATCAATATGGTTTTACAGTAATTCAGGATGTTACCATGTTTTAAAATAATACGTGATGAAGGTATTCACATTTTATTACATGGAAAAAAGGATCTTCATTGTGTTTAACTTCAATATAAATTTGGGAATGTGAGTTTGGATAGAAGTATTTTGGATAAGTCTAAAGGTTGGAATGGATAATGTTTTAAATTGGATACTATTATTAAGGTTATTTTTTTATTTTTATAAAAAGGACAACATGATGATTGTGTGAAAATATGTCACGTCAGAAAAAGTTGCGGGAATCGAACCTACAACCATAGTGCGATTGGGATTTATCACCTACCACTGGAATACTTGAAGTCCCTAGATTGTGTAATCTAGTTTCCATTAAAGGATCTGATAGGTGAATTATAAATTCATTATTTTTGGAACCCTATACGATTAGGATAAATAGAATATATTTTTTGAAATCCTTTGGAGTGAAAGATAAGTTTGTGGTAGGAATTAGTTGAAGGATAAAACTCTATTTGTCAAGTATATATATATATATATATAATTATTTTTCCTTTTATTCTATGGGTAAACTAATTCTTAAACTTTTGGGAATTGATCATAAAACAAAAAATGTGTAATCCTAACACCTTATGTTTTGTTGAACCGATGGTATTTTAAATCATCATAAATTGATGGCTTGAGGCCCTCAATTTTAACATGATTATGATTGATGACCCCAATCACTTCCTATAAATATTTACTTTTTTCCTCCAATTATATGTCTCTAATTTCCACTAATTTTTTATTAATTGAGATCATAATTTTGTAGTGACTTTTTCATTTCCCTTTCCCTATTATTAATACTAAATTTTATTTACCCAATTTCGGATGTGGGTTTTCCACAAAGGTGTTTTCTATATTTAACCTTTTATTTTTGAAGAATATTTTCAAATTGAAAAGAATAAATTTATTGAGGTATAGGATAATGTAACACACCAAGATTTAATAGTATTTATCTCTTAAAAGTAATTCAATAACTTGCGCAACACGCAACACCGAGTTTGAGCGTACAACAACTTACCAAAATAACTGTTCAAAAAGCGGTTATGAATAGTGTTAAGAGAATTTTTCATTGTATATACTAAATAAAATTTTATAATCCAAATTATTTATTTATTAGACATAATATAAGAACAAATTCATTTTTTTCTGATAAAAAAAGTGTTTCTCAAAAAAAGCAATTTTACCGCCTTTTAATGGAAAACCATTTTTAAATCCAATATTTGACAGTTTTATATATTAAATTTGACAAAATAAACTTATTATTTAGAATATATACATTAAAATTTAGTTTGGATAACTTTTTGGTACTTTTCTGATAACTTTCATATTTTGATGAATTGTTAAAAATACTAAATTTTAGTTGAAAAAAACATTCTAAATCGAAATAATTTATAGTGTTAAATTGTGCATTTGAATGGTTTTAAAGTATAATTAGATTATATTTTTATCGTTTAATACAATTTATGACAATATAAGTAATTTCACATTTAAACTTGACATAAACACATGTCAATCTTCTGATAGTTTTTACTTTTTAAAAACCACTTTTTGGTTTTGACAATAGAAATTAATTATAAATTAATAAATGCAGATTATATGTTTTGAATTTGGTAAAATAGACTTCATTTTTAAATTTGTAATATCAAAATTATCTTAGGGTAAAATTTTGGTAATTTTCTGAGAACTTTCAATTTTTGATGAATAGTGAAAAACACTATGTTATTATTTAAAACCAACTTCTTATTTAAATAATTATTTATTTTATTTTATTTTTTTAGAGTAAAAATATATATATAATACCTATATAATTTAAATTTTATTAATTGAATTTATTTTATAATAAAATCAGATGTATAAATGTTTATCGAGTGTTTTATCGTCTTTTAACCACCTACTAGGAGCATTTGTAAATTTGCATAAAACATAATTTTATCACATATGTGAGTTGAATTTAAAAAATACGAGAGACATGGTTGATATCAGTAAGTAAAATGTGGTTCAATAAGTTGAAAATAACTTTTGGTGAATAGTAACATTTAACTTTTATTTACCACGGTTAATAGTAAATATGGTAATTAATGGTAAAAATGATATCATAATTACCCTAAAACTTGTCCTAATTCTATTAGATAAGTGTATTTAGACCTAAAACAACCTTATTAATAAAATATGATCCTTTAGGTCTACTTTTATTAGATTAGGACATTTATTATTATTTTATTTCAAGAAGAGTAAAAAGTCTGAAATTCAATGTTTATTAACTACACCATTTTTTATATAGGTTTATGCATAAGATAAATTCTACTATAAATATTCATAAGAAATATAATAATATATAATACATCATGGTATTTTATTTATAAATTTTAGACCTTAAATAATTAAATTTATTTAGAACACAATGATGATGCAGTAATTACCTTATTAATGAAAGAATCAAATAAATGGCACTATAAATATTAAAATAAATATAATTTCAAAGTTTTTATGTCATCCAAAAATTTTCAGGTTAATATGAAATGTTAGGAGTGATTAAATGTATCTTTTTTGAAGTAATCAAGTTGTGATGACTTTCAAAAAAACAAAATACCAAATAGTGTCAAAATTGACATAAATTAATTTTTAAAACAAATACTATATTATTGGTTGATATAATATTCATAAAAATATATTTTTCAGACAAAGGGATTAAATAATATTTTATATGTAATTAATGAACCACTTTAGTTTCTCTTGGATGTTTATAGTAAGTTTATTAAACATATAATATAAAAATACAAAGTGGCATGGAAAATGTCAAACTATTTAACTAAGAGTTAAATATAAAAGATAGTGATAATATAGTGACCCAAACCTATCTAAAACCTATTGGTTGAGTGTTTTTGGACCCATACCCACCTTATATTTTAAATAATTAATTTTTGAGCCATTATAAACAGAAAATTATTTTATTATAAAATAATATTTCAATCTTTTCCTGAGGTGCCCCCACTTCTCTTATAAAAGGGCACTTCCCCTTCTCTCAAATTCTCACCTCAAAAGCCTTTTAGATTGGAAAAACCCTACCCACGTCTCCTCTCTTCTATCCTCCCTTCATCCAAGAGTCTATCCTTTTTTCAGAAAGCAAACCTAAGGATCCCTTTCGATCAAATCAAAAGGAAGAACCCAAAGAAGAGGTAAATATTTCATCACAAACTTCAAGTTCTTTTCTTCTTCCACTTCTGCTTTATTTGTTGTTTACATTATAAAATAATAACTGCAGTATCTTATATATATTTTTATTTTATTATAAATATGGTAAAACCATTTTCATTACTCTATCCATCCTATAAATGACAAGTCACTATATGTGCGTACGTACGGATTACCATCTCCACGTCGTGGTGTAGTTTGTTATTCAAACACTTCATTATTTGGATGGGTATAATAATGAGTATAACTGATTTAAATAACAAATATAACATGTTAATAATTTTTTATATATGATATACTAACAAATTACATACGATTTCACCACCAATATAATGATATTTTTTCTCGTGCGTACGTACGGATTACAATCTCCACGACGGGATGAGATTCATTTCCACATTCACCATTCAATGATGATTATAGAAATATATATCATTAATAATTATGTAATATGTGAAATAATAATTCTACTGGTGATATATATATATATATATATATTTACTTTCATATATATTATTCACTTAGTTCCGTTCAATACGATATGAAAACGGAAACATCATTTATGCGTACGTACGTCCTACGGTCTCCATAAATGGTGTTTTCAATTTCATATATATGTCTATTATACATATATATATTATAAATATATATGATATATAAATCATGTTTTATATTCTGGAAGTATTTAAATCATTATTTAAATGATACGATCGAGAATAACAAGTTAAAACATGTACGATAAAGAAAGCGATTATTACCTGAATTGTTAATTTTACATGGAAATCATTATTAAAGGGTAGTATAAAGTCATAAATGAATCATGTATGATATAATAAATATGAATATGGTTCTATTATAATTTAAAAACATACTATGGTCATTATACATGAGGTTAAATGTACCCTCGACCAAAGGAAATTGCCAGGTAAGGGTTATTTCCTCAATCTCATTATTATCTGAGATTGTTTATTTGTAAGTATCTACTGGGACCTATTTATAATCCACGTCTTTGTTTCAAAAAAATATTTTCAAAAGGAATATGTTAAGGTTCTATGTAAGGGACTCTTTAACTAGATAATCATTTTAAATGGTTTAAATATTTATTCTTCTAACTCATTCTCATTAATGTCCATGATTTCAATAAGGTTTTTAAGGATTTTTTTATACAGACATGAATGTTTGTAAAATGTTAATTCGTTTCAAAAGTTTCAAAATGGTATGGGACACTTTGATTCTAAAATTTCTATAAATGTCTTCTTTTCAAAATTGTGTGACTTTTAAATGTTTTCATAAAAAAAAGATATTTCTCTCAAAGAGTTTTACGAATAATTTTCAACTACGTCAACATCCTTTTTTAATATTATTCTTGATTGAGGATGATTTATTATAAATTCAATATTCAATATTTTATTTAATGAGTTATGATATTTTTGACGGTGGATGTGTTATTGTTATACCATTCATGGTTTATGGTAAAAGTATTGACATTTTGTATGCTAGTTTTAATACGAATGTTTATGTTATGTTTTAACCTTTTCATATGAGGAATGTATTGGACTTAGTATGTGATGGGTGGATCATGCGATTTCTCCTCGATGCATCGGTAAGTCACATGAGACAACTAGACGTGCAATTGGCTGAGGCATTTCCCAATTTAATATATGATTTTGGATGAGGCCTTAATCATTTTTAGACATCTTGGATGAGGCCTTGCCAAAGTGTTTCAGAATTTCCGACATTATACATTCCCGCGTTATGAAAATAATATTGATTGTTCATATGGTAAATCAACTTATAGAATAACCATGATTATGTTTTATTATAGCATTGTTTACTCATCTCATATTCCTTCCATAAAGTATTCATGTTTATTATCTATAAATTCATGTGTTTTCAACTATTCACCTTGGCTAATGTTTATGTTATCTTATTCTGTATTACATACCCTTACTGAGCATTTGAGATCACCCCTTACTTATGTTTCATTTTCCCAGGATTCCATGAAGTGTTTTATGATTGATAAGCAGCGTTAAGCTAGTGGATTAATGGCGTTCTCAAATGATCATTTGTGTTTTGTTTTATTTTCTAATGTTTAATGTAACATTCATGTATGTAATCTATTTTCCTAGACTGATAAACTGATTGGTCTTTCGGGAATTGATTCCTTGTAATCATGCCAATGTATTAAAATAATACACTGACTATGGGCTATGGATTGTTAAATAGGACAAACATGCTAGGGATGGTCTTGATTCGTCATGGGGAAACGAGTTCTACTGTAGTTTTTTTTGGGAAATATTGGAATTTGAGGGACATTTACAAGGTGAAGATATGTCTGGTTGACAGTTCACGGTTTGTATGAAGAATCCAACATGGGTATTACATGAATATTCATAAAGAGAGTACCTTAAATCTAGATATGATTATTACTAAGGG
Source organism: Viscum album (assembly GCA_963277665.1). Lineage (NCBI taxonomy): Eukaryota > Viridiplantae > Streptophyta > Magnoliopsida > Santalales > Viscaceae > Viscum > Viscum album. The sequence goes on along the minus strand of OY728130.1, from coordinate 426,379,845 downwards.
CCATGAAATGCTTCTAAATATTCAAACACTTCAATAGTGAAGTATTTTATAGAGAAAAGACTATCAAAGGTGGGTTCTGGAAGCCTAGTTATAGTTTATATAATAATGGATAATTAAAACTCAACATTAATTGAGGGTGGATTACCAGTATAGACTAACTCAAAAATATGGGGTATTCATTTTATTGTCCTGAAGTGAATACCAAATATTTTTTAGTTTAGAGTCAGGTAATGAGGATCATGGAAATGTGGTATTGTATCCTTACTTAAAGAGTGTGTAAGTTCTAAATTAATGTAATATTATGAATATTGAATCTTTTTAAATAGTTAGATTATGGTTTCTGTAAATATGTCCTCCAGGATCTTTAACTTAGGGATATGGGATAGGACTGATGTGTTGTGGATACTCAAAAATCACACTATGGTGATGAGTTTCACTATAATTTTTTTGAGGCTCGTAGGTTTGAGAGGAACTTTCTGTAAGGTGAAGATTCCACTGGTTGATAGAAAAAATTGGTGGTTTTATACTAGATCTAAATGTGTACAAGCATAGTCAAGAATAGATCCCCTCAAAGTTGTGTATTCTCCTTTCAAAGGGTCACGAAAGGATTTCCACGATTAAAACGGCTGAGAGAGGAAGTTTGGTATGGGTAAAAGTATATACAAGTAGGGTTCCAAAACAATAAAACTTGTGTCACTATGTACAAATCACATGGTTAAGGTGAAATGATTTTACAAACAATTTCTTAAAATGTTTCTCTAATAATAAGGGTCTAGAAAGCATATATTTTACATTTATAGGTTCATAAGATATCCCATAAATTATTTGTGGAACTTTTATTTATTATTTAACATTTTCATGAAGATTCAATGAAAATATTTTATTGTTTAGAGACTTGACATTTTCTCACACTTCCATTTTGGGTTTTTTTTCCTTACAAGTATTATGTCTCTTTCACTGGTAGTTTAGGATATTATAGTTTAGATCACAATGGGATAGAGTTTAAGTTCGTACATATTTTACTATAATATTCACTGTTCATGGGAATGATGTGTGGACCATGGTAAATGGGAAAGTGTGAAATAATGACCCACTTAGGATTACCAAGGCCAGTAATACTTCAACACCTTGTTGAATGGATAGATTATGTTTAAAAAAATTTCTCAATGTCCTCAAAATAGAATCTGTGGTATGGGAAAGGAATATTTGCGATGACCACCAATATCATTGGGGTAACAGACATAGTTTTCTTGTTGTCAGGGAAAATTGGGATTATAGGATATTTTTTAAGGTCAATACACATCTAGTTGATAGGATAGGAAATCATATTTAGGATGAAATTTAATTTATGTATAGTCATGCTTGGATTCCCATGATGGAGAACATAATACTTTAAAATTTTTTGGGTGTCTGAGACACTCAAGACCTAAAGTGTGATTTATTGTCTAAGGTGTTAAAAACTATGTTAGAAATATATTAGGCCTCAGTTAACCATGTTTAAGTTGTTATGGGCCTTTGATAATGAGTGATATTTTATGATGATTTGTGAGGTCTTACATTATATGAGAAGGATGATAATTTCAAGTAGTTTTCCATCTTATCACATGGAATCAAGTGTTCATTATTTTAACATCATGAAATGAGGAATTTATAATTTCTAGTTTAACTTCATATATCCTGGATGAGATGTTGGGGAAAATATTATTTTTTCATTTGGTTATGGATAAATATATTAGGGCCCTTAATAGATATATCTCATATGAATGAAAATTTTGTCTCTAAGATGAATTCATTTTAAATTAATTTAAGGTATTTCAAGGTGTAACATTTTTTCCTACAAAATTTAGTCATAAGTCTGCTAGTTACGTCGAATGGGGTGATCAGTGTAGACCTCTATGATCATATAATTCATCCTCACTATGAGAAATAAGAGGTGGTTGTATAATCAGCAACACAATATCATCTAGAGTTATATGAAAATTAAGAATAGGAAATATAGGGAATATATTACCATAACATAGGTCTATAACTAATGAAACTCATGTTAAAGGCTATTGTGCATATCTAGATAATACCCAGTAGTGGTTCATTTTATAGTTTCTAGGTTTTCATAGATATAATTCATGTGTGAGGTTAAAAAAACTTATGGAGGTGCTGAGATTCTATGATACCAATTATGGATGATGGATGATTTGATTGGGAACCAAAGAAAGATTGGTTCAATTAGTATTTTTATGTCTAAACCCATTTTGGTATCACAATGCATCTTGTAAGGATAGGAATAAAGCCACATGCAACCCCTTTTTTCAAAGAGACCCCATATATAGATATAGGTTTTAAATACGGGGGATATAATTTATGTATACATTAAAAGTGGTCCCAAGATTGGAGATTCATGTGTCACTACATATCTTTGGATGATAGGAATGAAGCCACGCAAATTTCTTATATTGGTTCCCCCTGTATAGATCAAGCTCATATGTATAGTAAATGGCGTATTTTGGATTGATTTTTTGATTATTAATATGATAGAGAAATCTATAAGGACTACATACCATATGATGCTAAGATTCAAGCCACGTGTTGTTACTATATGGATCCCCACATAGATCAAACTCATGGATAGGAAAAGAGTTTTTATTATCAAGTCATTCATAATATTTGTGAGGCTTCCTCTTTATAGATACAATTCATGTTTATGGAATGATAATTAAGGCCCACTATAGAGAATTTCCATTAGGGAAGTGACATATTACCATAAATCATTAAACACAAATATAAAAGGGGAAATTTCTAAGATATTTGTGGCCACGTCTGAGATACGATATTTCAATGTCACTATATATCTTGTTCTATTAGATATAAATCCATATATAGTTCTTTGAGTCCCCTACCTAGATCTAAATTATATATATTAGAAATAAAAATGGGTTTCACCTTACTGCATGACCATCTAGTGAGGCGAGGTAGGTCTACACGTCAAGATGGGTTGGTTAATTATGATAATTTATTTTTTATAATAATGAAATTTGTGGATATTCGTGAGATATGAAATTTGGATCTCACTACATATCCAATATATATTGTAATTGATCCACATGATTTCCTTTAAAATAAGGACCCCATACAAATTTGCATCATGTGCAGAAAAAATACATTTTTTATCAAATGAGAAGTTATCCACTCTAGTGATGGGGAGTGGAGATAAAAAATATTGATGGGATCAGATAAAAGGATCCAAGTTGCACTATGTATCCTAAAATATTTCAGTGGAAATTCACATAGAGTTTTTATATTGGTATGGTTGCATGGTCCTAGACTATTGATTATATTTTGAAGGATAAAGGCTCTTATATTGGGATAAGTGATCAATTATGGAGGAATTTTATAGACCATTCACTGAGGTGGTCTGATGAGGGTTATTATGCTGATGATCATTTGTATAGACCTAGGATAATATAAATAGAAATAACTCTATATCCTAATGAAAAAGGAATTAATAAAAATGTAGTTCTAGAAAATATTTTCCCTTACTTAGATTTGACTCATGTCCAGGGTGAGGAAATTTTTTGACGTTGTGTTTGACCATGGAATTGGAAATCAGGGCGTCACTATGTATCCAATATTTACTAAAATCATGTCACATGTAGTTAAAAATGGTAAAATGGTTCCCTATATAGTTCTACCATATATGTAGGGGAAATGTAATTTTAGTTTGAGCACAGGACCATAAACGAGGGAACTCATGAAGAAATCTCATACATAGATCCATATCATGTATAGGATTCGGAATGTAAACATTTTTAATAATAGGATTGTTTTTGGGTCCATGTTAGAGTAATTGCACATCATTACATATCCCATAGTGATTGAAATTAAGAATTTTCATAGTCATTTAATATATTGATTCCATTCATAAATCATAGATCTAGCCTATATGTGAGTAATAGGGGCATTAATTCTCTATGGAATAGGTTGACCATATTGAAAAGTATTATACATGGATCAAGATAACATGTACTAGAGAAACGTCCCAGAATGAATGGTCCACTCTATGAGGTTTAGATTCATATTTGATGGAATTATGCCACATAATTGAACTTCATACAGTGGGAATGTTTAATTTTTTTTTTAACATCGTACAATAAACCCATGAATTATATGTTGATTAAATTATTTCCTCCAGGATGTGAATGCTATATAGTTTAATGTCATGATGCTTTTACTTGAATACTATACAAGTTGAATTATTTCTTTTATGACATGAATTCTATATAATTTATAGTCATTCTTTCAAGAATTTATTTCTAGAAAATTTTGAGTCTCTCTCATAGGACATTTGATTGGTTTCACATAGGTTTGGTTCACATGTGATGGTTAATAACATTATGTCAATACCAAATGAAGGATATGACATACATAAATGATTAAAGTAAATCATAAAGCATTTTAAATTTTTTTTGAAAATGTATGAATTTATTATATTTATTTTTTTCATTTTTTTGTCCTTAGAATGGAAGATACATATGTAATTACGCATCAAAAGACAGTGGGAATCAACCCACACATCATTATTTGAATGAAATTTCTTCATAATTATCTAGTGCACATATCATGAGAAGTCATTTTTTATTTTTCAATGGTAGAACAAGGAGTGTGTACATTTCCTTTCGTCTTAGACCAAACCTATGAGATAACCCTGAACTAGTGGGAGCCAAAAGATCAATACACAATGTATTTCCATGAACAACAGTTGTCTAGGGTTACTATAACACATTTATTTATGATGAAATGGAATTCCAATGGAGTGGAGTGGGTACCTAGTGAAGGTTAGTTCCATTAATATGGGATGATATAATTTTTTGTTTTGGTTCATATAGAATAATCCCCTCTAAATTGTTTAAGGTTATTTTGGATGGACTAGGGATAAAATGAATTCTAACTTCATATATAAATTTATTTAAACCCACTTTAAATTCTAGGATATCTATTCCTAGAAGTCAATATGTAATCAAATTATTAGGAATCAATCTATAGTTAGTTCTGAAAATGATATCATCTCTACATTGATATGTTTCAAATAGAGGGTCATTCTATGTTCATGAAATGATACGTTAGGCCTAAGATAGTGATTGATAAATCACTTCATATACCATAAATATGGACATCTGGTCACATATAGTTCTCATATAGATCCCCTGCATATATCTATCTCATATATAGGGAGATGACATGTTTGGTCTCTATCTTAGTAAACTATGACTTTATTGTTGACCAGTATAGCCATAACCATTGAATTAATAGAAGTAAAGGGTACCATATATAAACCAAGATCATACATTAGGGATGGTAATTTTCATATTTTATCATGTTATGGAGATGGAACCATGAGAAGATCCCAAGTTTATACTTGGGATAGAAGATGAAGGCTTCCTTATGAATAGATCAATCGGCCTTATGAAGGATTTACAGATATGGGTCGCGTGACATGTACCATTACATGGATATAGATCTCATATAGGTAAGGGGTTATATAGATGGCCCAATATAATAAGTTTAATGCCTTAAATTATAGACCATATTTAATTTAGTTTAACATCAGTTAACAAGGAATATCAGGGCCTGACATTTATATCCATGCAACATTGACCAAGGGTTCACTGATGTTTTGGTTTAGATATATTTGACCGAGTGGGATAGTTGAGAGGAAAGAGAACTCATGGAATTTGGGTCTTTATATTATATAAAAAACCCAAAAGTAAAGGGCACAATAATACGATGTTATTATATTGCTTTTAAAATGGGTATGATGAATCATACACTAAGAATATATGATTTAATGAGAATTAGAGACTAGTGGTGGTAGGTTTAACATTACTAATCATGGAAACATGCACTACCCATAGTCAACAAAATAGATCATGGGGTTAAGTGGGTCCTTTATTTTTGGAATAAAACATCCCCTAGGGGTTAATTTACAAGCTATAAGGAAATTTTTATAATAACTATTTTTCCCTTATAACACTTATAGTATTTTAACAAAGATTTTTATAGTTATACATGGATTTATCATGGGTTGACAAGGCCTATAGAACCTATGTGTTAATAAAATAAAAAATTTAAATATAATATATCACAAGTGTTTATTTTTTCTTAAATAATGGAATATATCCTAAATGGTGTCCTATATGGTAAAATCAATACCACTAATAAATATGTAATGGGGGTGTTACCTGATATTTGACACAAGATTTATGAATGGTGGATGTTTTGTTTAAGAGACTTCATGGGTATAATAATAGAAAAATAAATTAATTAAATAATTTATTTTTGTTTATTTGGATATGACCTGATCCTTTCCAATTTAATAATGGATATATCCAAATCCATGGTTTGTTTCCATAACCCTAGAAATTTTAGAGAATTGTGGTGGATATATTTGGTATATGGAAACATTATAGTGGATCAACAAATAGTTTTCTAAGGTGTTTTTCTTCATTAGTAGAGTTCTTGGATCTCTTCGAAGACATCAATACAAAATCATTCTTCATCAGTGATCAATAAAATTTTTAACTATTACTTTTGTTTTGTTTGATTAATATCCATTTTGTATTCCCTAAAATCGAATTTTCATTATTTCCATTAGAAAATAAATTCTCAGATCGACTAATGATTTAGAGTGGATATATTTTCTTCCTATAATCATGAAATGATTATTGATTTTTTTATTCTTCAATAATATTTGAGGTTTATAATTTTCTCCATCAATGTATTTAGACCAACCTAAAAAATGGTCAACATTTATTTTCATGATTTTTTTCATTATATTTTCCCCTTTTTCTTTGAATGTGATTTCTCGATATCTCATTTCACTGACAGTTTGACTATACTCAGAAACTAATCATTATGAAATCTATCTTCGGTGCAATGAATCGTTAGTATGGATTTGGGTTTGGAATCAAAGGCATGACTGAAGTGTGATGAATATAATGAATAATAGGACTTAAATTTAGTGTTTTTATTCTATGGGTTTGTGTTTTAGTGATGCGACATGATGAGAGATTACATTGAATATATGGGATGCTATAATATATCCACTAGTGAAAGAGTTGGCTAAATCAAACTTGGATTTGAGTTTCATGGGAGTATTTTTTGGTGTAATCAAATGTTATGGATTCATGGGTGAAATATGTGAAATAGACTATAAATTCATGAAATTTCTGATATTCATGATGTGTAGTTTATAGGAAAAATGATATGTGGACCGCCTTTTGTGGTTACTCAGGTTACATGTGGAGATAAATACCACACATAGGCCTATCCATATTTCATGTGACCCAAGGCTAGTATCCCCATGTGTTTCACTCACTACACATTATTGGGCACGACCAGGGTACACGATCATGGCCAATGTACATAGTCATAACCAGGGTACACCAACATCATCAATGTACACATGCACAACTAGGGTACATGGGCATGGTTATGTTACGTGCGCATGGCCAGGGTACATGGGAATAGCCAGTGTATAGAGCAAAAATAAAGTTCATGGGAAGAGGATAAAATACACGGACATAGAATTAGGTCTTGGGGAGACAAACCATGTATTTTTTATACATGACATGTACTTATTAATATTAGGTTAGATCCAATTTTGGATTTTAATGACCTTTGTTTTGATGAAGGTGGTTATCTCTATAGTCTGTATTGGTGAGATATATTTCTCCAGCTTTTATTAATTTTTTATAAATTAAATTTAATTATTTATTTTTTTTCTTTATTTGTAATTGGGAATAGGTATTTTATAAAATATGGTTTTCCCCTTGTTTTGGTAAATGAAAATGTATTTTAAAGCATTATGAAGTAATTTCCTCAAATTGTATTTTAATAATAGTTTTTAAGAAAATGTACTGGTGAAATAGTTTGGAAAATAGAAAACATGGGTGGGATTGTGTATTTTTCTGGAAGTTTTATTAACATGCATCATCCACTATCAGGGTTTTTTCTCAGGGGGCATTCCATTATTCCCTATACACATTATTCTAGGTACTTGTTAGACATGCTAGGGTGTTAACATTTTTGGGTGATCATCTTCTCGCTAGACTCAATTAATTTGTCTAGATTCTTGATGTGTATTTAATTATAAATGCAAGGTATGAGTTTCATATTCATCATAACATTATATGATCCTTATCATGATGATACCTGTGATTTTGGCTAATTTGGGATTATTTTGATTGTACTATTTTAGTTGTACTATCATGGATTTGATATGATATGTGATACCTACTTTGTTTGATATATATTCCCTGATATATAGCTATGAAATTATTTTCAGAATAATTTTACTAATTTTTTATTAAATGTGTAAAATGGGGAAATAATTTTTGTACCTTATTTTAGATATGAAACTGTAAAATTGTATATCGGGTCTTGCTTTCATTAAAGTTAACAAATCTTGGATTGTTGTATAAAACATCTTATGGAATAACAGGGTGACATCTTACTGAGCCTCTTAGCACACACCTTGTACACCCCTCTAGAGGTGTGTAGACCTTGTTATGTATTTCAGTGTAGGGAAAGGAAAGGTGTTGTAGTAAGGTTGTGTGGTTTTCTATCAACTATTTTTTGGGTAGTTGGTGGTGAGATAGTAGGATGTTTTCCATGTTATCACATGGAATTGTTTGAGTAATTATTCATTTTTTTCATCCTTTTCAACTGTAATTCTATTTTAAATATTTTTTCATATCTTTTTTAATTGGAAAAATTATTTTGTTACTTAAATGTTATCGAATATATTCATCTCTTCCACTATTTATCTCTGTTATGAGTATATATTCCATGTTTTTTCTTTAGGTTTGATGAAATTATTACATCCTCTTATCCTTGGTTCTTTAGTACTAGTCGTCGGCCCATGGGGAATAGAAATTCTTTTTAGGTGTGTAGTTGATTGGGATGGTAACTAATATTGATATGGTATCCATGTCAGTTTGTCACAATTGAAATGGTATATGGGTCAAAAAAATATTTTTTTTTGGATATTAAACCTAAGATGAGTCGCATATATGGGAACTAAGAGTATTATATCAACTTGAGGTATATTAATGAATGGTTTGGGCTTACAGCTATAAGGATGCTCATATATGATAACCTATAGGAATATATTGACTTGAGGTAATGATAGGACATATAGGAATATATCGAATCATGGTGATTGAATGTATAGTCAAGGATTAAAACTAGGAGGATATCCATATGTAATAAACAACAAGAATAAGTTGACTCAATATAATGATGAAACCAAGGGGATTATATCAACTCAAGATATTAAAATTTATTGTTGGGGATAACACCTTGGAGGATTTCTGTAAAAAATTACCAAGAAGAATATAATGACATGTGGTAATGATGGAACCGAGAGGAATATATCTACTCAAGGTAAATTTATAAATGAGTGGGAATATATCAAGTTGAGGTAAATAATGAAATCCAAAAAGAGAATTTTTTTTCATAAGGTAAATATGTGCGGATTACACATAGGATCTGCATGAAATGACATTAACTAACCAATGACTCATGAGAAGGTAATGTGGATTATGAATTACACCTAGAAGAAGGTCTATTAGCAATAATCCAATAGTAGAATCTGAGTTTGGACTCATGGATCATGATGAATCTCAGAGGATAAATCTCGACTAATGGTGTATAAGTTAATCTACATTGAGAGATCTCAACCAAAGGTAATATGCAAACAAATCCACAGGGATGAATCTTAACGTAAGTAAATATGATTAAACTAAAAGGAGGAATCATAACATAAGCTATAAATGTTATGGTCTTGAACAATATTATATTCCCTTTTCATATGTTAACTCCTTATCCTCAAATGTGTGAGGAAAGTTTACTATAAAAGTTCCTTTTAACATTCCTTTATATCAAGGAGTCCCGCAATAGCATGGCATTAGAGAACTCACCATTTCTCTACAACATTTAGGTGATTTCATAACAAATTCATAGTTAGGTGATCATTTTACCATGATAGGTCCATGAAATCATAAGTGGGTGCATTATCTAAGGATAATAATAGATAGATCATGATTTTGGTTCACATAAAAAATGGGGCAGCGCCCCTACAGCAGGGACATGGTCACATAACTGAACCAGTTACATGATCAAGAGATACCTCATGAATGGCTCGTCATATATATCTTTCTCATTCCTATAGTGAGGGTTTATGAATAATTGTGGTGTAACCCAGTGGTGGAAAGATATATTCTCCTGACCAATGGGCGCACATGCTCATAAAAAAATTGAGTGAGTTCACTCCATGTGAATGTGATGTGAAGGGTTTCTCCACTAAACTGTGCCTTATAGAGGGTGGGTTGTATGACCAGGAATTTGTAGAGTCACCACAAGGATGGGGATAAAATATTCATAGTCACAATAATATAGATGCATGACCTCAGCTACATAAATGCAATTCATTGTGACTATAGAGTCATGAAATCACGTAATTGATAGGAGGATATATGATCACCTAGTGAGTTCCTCTAAAATTTTCATCAGTGTTTTACCTCATCTCATTCTATGTCTGACTCATTTGTCTTTTCCCTTTTGGTCTCTCATTGTATATATGTCATTTCATAGGGTTCTAGGGGTTTTATATATTTCAAATATCCAAAATCTATGACTCCTCACAAGGAACATTGCATGTCACTGATCAATCACATTATCAAATCACATGTCCTAGGAGAGTCATTTAACCTATATAGTATCATGTGATCATGTATCCCATATATTTTCAATCATGTGTCTATGATATATCATATGATCCATAATGATCACAAAGGGGTCCTCTATCTACTTTCTTTTTTAGACTCATCACATGATCGTGGAGTGCTATGGAATAATTAATGATTACATGATTAGTTTTCATTGATTGAATTTTCATAGTATTTCATATATAAAATTTTCAAATTTAATCACAAGAAACATATATCATCCCATGACCGCATAACCGGGGAGGGTCGTGGGAGAATGAGTGGTCGTGAATCCCTTCCATCATAAATAGCATTTTCCAAGCCTGTAATGTTATAGTTATTGAGAACATGTAATCCCAATACAATATAGGATTTCAAAGGATAATCCCATAATCCAAATGAACTTCATTGATCGATCATGGATTTAATTATCACTTGGAAACTCAAGTCCTTCTATCATGGATAGAATATATCAATCATGTCACATGATTTTTCTTATGTTAGGTGATCACAATACACAGGAGTATCACATGATGAACAGTAAGTGAAAATGGTTATTTTTATCTACAAATTCTTCCCAAGCCCAACCCATCATCAAGAGTGACCATGAATCCCTTATATCATAAATAGCCTTTGAGAAATCATCGCATGATGAAATTGACGTCTCAAGATTAAGAATATCCATTAGAATCACATGCATTTTATGAAATCTATAAAAGAATCCGAGATTTTTCATAGATTCAAATTCATATATATATTTTTGTGTCTTTATTTTCTACTGGCATCACTAAATCATTATTTGGATAAACTCATGAATGAAATAAATATATTGAACGCATGGAGGATTAGAAAACAATCACAGTTCATTCCCTCTATGTGATCAATAGAGACAATAGTGTTCTAGTCTATAAAGGATCCTTCATGATTTAAAGAAAATAGTTTCCATTGTTCAATATGATGAAATTTATGGATAAGATAGTGCAAATTAAGTTGATTGATTGTCTTTCATTATGTCCATGTTTTTAATGAAAAAAGGAAGAGTGTCTCTACTCCCATGAATCCCATATAGAAGCGATAATTTTTCTTAGAGACGGTTTATTAGCCAATATACAGAGTGGGTTGGATAGATGTATGTAACTGGGTATGTTTATTCCTATTGTGGGAACTTCACCATACAGGAACCTCCTTCACACTACCATCTCATGGTGCATCTTAGATTCCTCTTGATGTGTGCATATACATGCACTTCACCCTACCACCATGACTATTTGGTTATGGTGGTTCCCTAACATTATTAAAGAAACTACCATATATTCTTGGATGAGATAGAAATCAATGGAGTTCTTGGTTAACCTGATTTTTTCATTAAAACAAGCACATAATGCATTTAAAAATTTCTAAGTAATATGTGCGATATAATTATCAGATGAAACCGAAGTCTTTAAAATAAAAATTTAGATATTTTAACTTATTCAAATATGCTAAAAATACTTTATTCTAATATATAGATATATATTCACATTATTCAACACTTCTAAAAACATCCACATAAAAGTGTGTGGTATATATTTAGTTATTTTAAATATGTCATTAGTTCTCAAATACTTTGTTCTTTTGTGTATGGTTGTGAGAGTAGGTTTTATTGTGAATCGCTATTTAGGTGATTCACTTTTGGGAATTATTGGTTATGATGACATTTGAGATTCTCACTATTTGGAAATTTTAAAAGGTCTTGGGAATGTGTTTGTGTAACTAGGTTTGGTGACTCACCTATTGAGATTATTCACTAACCGGTGATTGGATTTTACTTTTATAGATATATCATGTGAGGTTGATATGCTTTAAGAAACTATGTTATTTGTGTCTGTTATAGCTCTTTGTTATGAATCATTTCATTCTTTGAGGATGCTTATGAGTTAATATTTATTTATTTATTTTGGAATAATTGATATTTTGAGGATGATTGTTTCTTATGGTAATTCATTTTTTTGGAATCATTGCCCAGTAGTTTCCTTTGGTTCCACCATTTTAAAGAAATCCTAATTGATGGGAAGAATCTAATACATCTTCTCCCTTATTAGGAATTAAATTTTGAGGTTCATGTTTTTATTGCACTAGTATATATCCATTAATATTTATTTATTTTCGGTTAAAAATGTATGAGGATCCTGTATGTTTGGTTTTTTTATTTATTGTTTTAATCGGTAATCATTGGTTAGGTATTTTATGAATATTTCATTTTATACTACCTTTTATTTATGGATGAGGACTTTCTAGGTTAATATTTTTTAATGGTCGAGATAATTCTAACACCCATAATTTATTGTAGTTTTTAATTTAAATTATTCTATGTTATGTTGGGACACCTTGAGTTTAGGTTTTTTTAGGATGAAAATTTGACATTTTTGATGTTTTTGTTCATTGAACAGTTAAACATTATGGTTAATGGTAACCATGTGGAAACCATGTAAGGGTTTTTGTCTTTGAGGTATTGGAATTTGGAATAGTGTGAACATAATTTGTGAGGTCATGTTATTCTTCCCAAGTAATCATGTGGTGTTTCTTTTGTGTAAGGATACTAGGGCACAGTTAGTGTATAATTTGTAACATTATGTGGCCAACCATAGTAGTCTACCTAGAATTACTAAAAATATTATTTAATAATAATTCCCCTTCCAATTTTTATCATTTGGAACCCCTCCTCTATTTCCATTAATATGGATAACTCCAAGGATTACAAGGGTTGATTAGTCCATATCCCCCTCTGATTATTAACTCATCCTTGATGGTTTTCAAGTGATTCTATGGTGAATCATATTATAAACCTCTCTTTCTCATATTTTCCCTCTTTGTAGATGGTTTGGGTTTCTCCTATTAACCCTATAGGTCAATTTGGATTATTTAGGGTTTAGGGTAGACTTAATTTATAATTTTTGATGTATATGTCTTATATACATTTTACACATCCTTTTCTATGCTCTCATCATCGTTCATGGAATGTAATTTCTTATTTCAGATCAATTACCAATTCTTCCATTTAGAAGTTTCTATTAAACTAAATAATTTTTGAATTCAAATTATACATTATATATATAAATATCTTTTTTATTAAAATTATGAATATATGTGATATCCATGTGGTGCTTCCAAAAGGTTTATATAAAATTTTAACAAGGCATAAAGGGTTCAACAATAAATTTAAATGATTTCCATTTTTGAATGGAATATTATTATATTGAACATGTTTTTCAATTTCTTTTGTGGAATTTTGAAATAGTTTCAAAATATTTTGTTGGATTTTAATCCAATTTTGGTTCTCAAAGAGTGAAAACTGTGTTTTAAAGATTAAATTTTTCTAAATGAGGTATTAACATAGAAATGATTTAAAATAAGTTCCTTCATGATTTTAAAATGTATCATTAAAATGAAAGTTTTTCCATGCCCCTTTTGAAAATGTTTTAAATGATGTTTAAACTTTAATTGATGAAAATGGAAGGCGATTGGTCTTATTTTGGATTTAAAATAGTACAACCCATGTTTTAAAGACTAGTTTTGAATGTAAATGGTGAGTGTATTTTTAATGGATTTCCAATGGATATTTAATGTAGTATTTATATAAAATGAAAAGGTATAGGAATCTCGTGTCATGTTTTATAGTAATTTACCATATTGACCTTTATAAAGTATGTTGGTTAATTCATGTGAGAACCTATTTATTTTACCTTTGTGTTTCATCCCTAGTTTGGATTTATTTTCATTGTGTGATGCTTGATAGTCACTTTAAGGGGTTGTTCTATTCAAAGGTTATAGAGGATAGGTAGAGTTATTGTGTATACATTGTGTGTTGATCTTGTTTTTATTATTCTCTCTCCTCCTCAAACTTTTTCCCATTATAACCTCAGAACTATGTGGGAGGTCAATATTTATATCACATTATTCGATTCACACATTTATAATTTGCATCTAGTCTTTTTGGGAACTAGGGCTAAGAGGGGGTTTTATTTCAATGAGATATTGTGGGATAGTTAGATGGATAATGGATAATTTGGACATATAATTATCTAGAATTTGTACATATGGATTAGATAATTTTAGTTTATATGTCATGTTAGTATATTGGGAAAATCACATGAAGCATTATTTACAAGATTTGTGTTTTATTCAAGAGGATTAAATTCTTATTATTTATTGTATCTTACCCTTAGTTATATTATTGTACCATATTTATCCTGTTTATCACCACTACCTATCATTGATATTGGTCTTCCTAGTTTACGTTATGTTTGACCCATTTTTTTGGTTTGTATCATTTAAAAAAGGTTTTCAATTTTTTTTTGAAAAACAAATTTTTAAGTAATGACTTATATTTTGGGTTTCTAAAGTGGATATTAGATTAGGTGTTCATTAAAAAATGGATTCATATGAGGGAGTTCTTTTGATGTGATTTTTTGAAATTTTTAAAATGAAAAAGAAGTTTTTACAATGTGATTATCAATTTGATATTGGATTTATCATTTAAAAATTTAAAAATCCTACTTATTAATTTAGTTTTCATATTGAAATTGTGAATTTATTTATGAAGAAAAGTGAATAAATTGTTGGATGGTGACCTACTGGGTTTTTTAGATCACGCCTTTATATATTTTAGGTTCTAGTATTTTATCAAGACATGGGATTTCTTAATTCTTCCAATGATGGGTGTGTCGGGAGGTGGTGAATAACAAGATATTGTGTAGAGTGGGTATTGGGCTTGGATTGAGTTTTCTTCTTTTTTTTATCATTGTATCATCTTAAAAAACCATCCTTGTAGATATTTGTAGTAGTTTTTATTTTTTCTTACTATTCCATATTTTGTAGTATAATTTATGGAAGATATATTATTTATTTAACAATGGGTTAAATTATTGTTGTTTTTTATGACCTATTTGACATGTCAATCTTTTTTTACATATAACTGATGTTTTATAGACTTGAAATGTAATTAAAATCTATAATGGTACTTTTTTTAACTTCTCTAATTTTATTAACTTATATTTAAAGGATGAAATCATTTCGAAGGATGGTTCCTATTTTTCCTAGGCCCCTTCAATATTCTAGTGGGGATCAAGAACACCAATTAGGATTAATGGTGGGATATGTTGTGTGCTGGTTTAGGTATGATCCCAATCAATGTCATTATCACCATTGAATTATCCTTTAAATGTGGGAAACAAATTAAATAATAAAACACATCTATAAATGTAACACCCCGAGCTTCCACGATACGCTTCTCATTCAATAATGCAATAGCTTGCATTGTACGCAACTTCGAGTTCTAAAACACCGCGACTAATCAAAGTAGCCGTTATGAATAGTAATACCCACTTTTTGAAATTATATAAATTTTATATATCAAAATGGACTTCATTTTTGTATTCGTAATATTGAAATTATCCTAAGTTGAATTTTTTGTAACTTTCTGAGAACTTCCAATTTTTTATGAATAGTGAAAAATACTTAAAACAACTTTTTTAATCAAAATAATTTATTGTGATAAATTATACTATTTAGTGGTTTTAAAGTATAATTAGAATATATTTTTACCATTTTATCCAATGGTGGTCATTAGAATTAATTTAACATTGAAATTGGACATAAACAATTGCCAATCTTTTGATACAAATTGTTTCTTAAAAACACGCTATTTGTTGTGACATCGAGAATTAATTATAAAATTAATTAATACAACTTATATGTTTGGAATTTTTTAAAATAGACATCATTTTTTAATTCGGAATATCAATTATATCTTAGGGTGAAATTTTTGCCTTATTCTGAAAAACTTCAATTTTTGATGAATAGTGAAACCACTAAGTGGTTGTTAAAAACTGATTTTGCGTTTAAATAAAATATTACCACTTCTGTGATTTGATTTTCAAAAATCCGACATACATGGTTTTCATTAAGAAGTAAAATGTGGTTCAATGAGATTAAAATAATTTTTTGGTGAATAGTAACTTTTAAGTTCTTAATCGTGATTAGAGGTAATTAGTGTAGTTTAAGGTACAAATAATGTTTTAATAATATGATATGAGCTTGACACTTGTCCTACTCCTATTGGATGATTCATGGCCGACCACGATAACCCATGGGTCAACTTGGGGACCCCATTGAGCCACTTTGGTTGGAAAATGACATTAATATATATTTGTTTAATGTTAAAATTAAATTGACACAAACATGAGTTGTTTTACTAAAACAGTTTTTAAGTGGGGTTACACAAGTCCAAATTTTGAATATAAATATTCATTAGAAATCTAAAAAGATTTCCTACATCATAGTAGTTTTTTTATAATTTTTAGACATTAAATAAATTAAATTATATATGACATCATTATGATTCAGCGATGACCTCATTATTTGACGATTTAAATAAAATGAGAAGATAATGCAAAATCCAAGGCTTAAACTTGTCCAAAGCCTATTGGATGAAGATATTTAGAACTCTTATCACCTTAGCCACGAATTATATAAGTGTGGGACCTTTAGAATCCGAAAAGCATTGTATAATAATGTAACATTTCAATCTTTCCAAAAGAGCCCCTCCTCTCCACTTATAAAAGGCCCCCACCTCTCCCACCTCATTTACACTTTCAAGCCATTTGGCTCGGACAACCTCTTCCCAAATACTCTCCCAACTTTCCTATATTACTCCTAGAATCCTCACTTTGGGCATAACTCTTCCCAAGGAAGCCTTTGGCTCAAATCAAAAAGAGTTACCCGATTTTGAGGTAATGTCTTCTCAAATGTTGTTTTGTTTTATTTATCTTCTACAACCCCCTAAAATCTTTTTATTCATTTATTTTGTAACAACACCAGTATCCTCAATATACTAGCATGTTGTTATCAGAAGTATTCGAGCTACACTTACACACACCTACATCTAATGGTTAAAGAACATACGATTTCTGTGGATGGCGAATTTCTGCCTCACGAAACGATGATTGTTCAACACTCATATAACACCTCCAAAGGTGGCCATTAAGATGTAACTACTTTTATATATGATATATAATATGTTTATATTTTACTTATGCTTCTCTATTTATCATTTATGGCATACTTTATGATTTCCATTATGGGTAAAACGCGATAATTTCATTTTAGGAAGTGCGGACTACCGCCCCCTCAAAGTGATTTGAATCGTTAATGCCATATGTGGGATGTATAAGGGATGGAGTAAATGTTATTATACACTATATTTTACTGGAATTATATTATACATTTATATCATTATGATTTCTTTCCATTAAATATGAAATTGAAATGAAAGTAGCGTTCATGTGTACGTACGGCTTACCGTCTCCATGAACGGTGCATTTCATTTCTTACCTCTAAATGTTACATAATATAACAAATGAATGTATATACTGGATATATGAGATATATATGACATCTAAATCATGAATATAATTCTGGAGATAATGGATATTCTACCACATAAACAACTTGTAATTATAAGAATTTTATTGTTGACTCAAGTACCAAAGATCGACAAAACGACCGTTATTAACTTAAATAATTACATAATGTTCATATCATTGTAATAAGTGATATAAAAAGGATAATGAAATTGAAAATGGTTCTTAATAAGGTATATATTAACTCTAGTTTATTATTCAGGAGGTTAAAGAATGGTTGAGTCAAGTCAGACACGAGGTAAGGGAATTTCTTAACCCAATTTCCATTCTTTGGGTTAATCTCCTACTTTCAAATTATGTCATGATATTATTATGTACTATCTTGTATTTGTACTTTCTTTATGTGTACTTATAGTGAATACACATAATAGATATATATTTTTTTTAAAATGATCTTTGTATGGACTTTGTCCCAATCTCCTTTCATTGAGGCATATTTCGTTTTATACACAACTTTCTTTTATACGGTGTATAAACCCCATTGACTTTTACGTTTATTCAAAAGATTTTATTTTATAAATATGTGATTTTTGAATGATTTCAAAAAATAGATATTTCTCTCCAATATATGAAAATCCAGTGCAAATGTATACGTATTTAACGCAAGATTAAAAATGTTTTCAGAAAACCCGACTCTCGAGTGTGGTAGACAGGAAGGGATTGGGCGTGGACCCATCATGACCTGTAATTAGTCGAGCAGTCTCAGAATTAGTTATTTTTTTTCAGAAGCTTGCATAATATTTTCATAAAATCACTGGAGTATATTTGAGCAATTTTAAATGTAAGTAACTTCTAAAAACAAATCCATCGGTAGGTCTCATGAGACAACTAGACGTGGAATTGGCTGAGGCCCTTTCCCAATTTGATTTATGGTTTTGGCCGAGGCCTTAATCATTTTAGACGTCTTGGACGAGGCCTTGACAAAATGTTTCAGAATGTCTGGCATTATACATTCCCTCATTATGAATGTGGTTATTGATATCGCATGTGATTATTCGACCAGTAGAATATCCATGTGAAGAAGTGAATGGCATTATCTCATTTTACTTTTGCCATATTATGTTGAAGTTCATGTTTAAAAGGATTTTGTTTTAGTTATACATTGCCTTAAATTTCTATGTTTATTTATGAAAGCTTCCGCAATATTGTTATCCTTACTGAGCATCTGAGCTCACCCCTTTCAATGTTTTAATATTTTCCAGGATGTGAAGAAGTATTTTATGAATGACCTGCAGGGATAGTCAGAAGAGGATATGAGTGTGGACTATGAATACTTTGTTATTAGTTTTTCACTTTATGATTTAATGTAACATTTACGAATTTATCTAGTGTTTACAAAGCTACTAAACTAATCGGTCTTTCGAGACTTGATCTTTTGTGATCAATCCAATGTTACGAAGTAACGCACCGACTCTGGGTAGCTGGGGTCGGGGCGTTACAGTTGGTATCAGAGGCCCTCAATTTGACAGTTGATTGTGATTGATGACCTCAATCACTCCCTACAAATATTTACGTTTTTCCTCTAATTATATGTCTTTAATTGCCACCAATGTTCTCCTAATTGAGATCATAATTGGGTGGTGACTTTTTCATTTCCCTTTCCCTCTTATTAAGACTAAATTCTATTAACCTTATTTCCGATGTGGGTTTTTCACAAAGGTATTTTCTATTTTCGACCTTTTATTTTCCAAGAAAATTTTCAAATTGCGAGGACGCAATTTATTGAAGGAGGGGAGAATGTAACACCCCGAGCTTCCACGATACGCTTCTCATTCAATAATGCAATAGCTTGCATTGTACGCAACTTCGAGTTCTAAAACACCGCGACTAATCAAAGTAGCCATTATGAATAGTAATACCCACTTTTTGAAATTATATAAATTTTATATATCAAAATGGACTTCATTTTTGTATTCATAATATCGAAATTATCCTAAGTTGAATTTTTTGTAACTTTCTGAGAACTTCCAATTTTTTTATGAATAATGAAAAATACTTAAAACAACTTTTTTAATCAAA
The DNA here is from genome assembly GCA_963277665.1 of Viscum album. Taxonomy (NCBI): domain Eukaryota; kingdom Viridiplantae; phylum Streptophyta; class Magnoliopsida; order Santalales; family Viscaceae; genus Viscum; species Viscum album. Next base: position 426,359,606 of record OY728130.1, on the reverse strand, counting down.
ATAATTTATTGTGATAAATTATACTATTTTAGTGGTTTTAAAGTATAATTAGAATATATTTTTACCATTTTATCCAATGGTGGTCATTAGAATTAATTTAACATTGAAATTGGACATAAACAATTGCCAATCTTTTGATATAAATTGTTTCTTAAAAACACGCTATTTGTTGTGACAGCGGGAATTAATTATAAAATTAATTAATACAACTTATATGTTTGGAATTTTTTAAAATATACATCATTTTTGAATTCGGAATATCAATTATAGCTTAGGGTGAAATTTTGGCCTTATTCTGAAAAACTTAAATTTTTTATGAATAGTGAAACCACTAAGTGGTTGTTAAAAACTGATTTTGCGTTAAAATAAAATATTACCACTTCTGTGATTTGATATTCAAAAATCCAACATACATGGTTGTCATTAAGAAGTAAAATGTGGTTTAATGAGATTAAAATAATTTTTTGGTGAATAGTAACTTTTAAATTCTTAATCGTGATTAGAGGTAATTAGTGTAGTTTAAGGTACAAATAATGTTTTAATAATATGATATGAGCTTGACACTTGTCCTACTCCTATTAAATGATTCATGGCCGACCGAGACAACCCATGGGTCAACTTGGGGACCCCATGGAGCCACTTTGGTTGGAAAATGACATTAATATATATTTGTTTAATGTTAAAATTAAATTGACACAAACATGAGTTGTTTTACTAAAACAGTTTTTAAGTGGGGTTACACAAGTCCAAATTTTGACTATAAATATTCATTAGAAAACTAAAACGATTTCCTACATAATAGTATTTTTTTTATAATTTTTAGACATTAAATAAATTAAATTATTTATGACATCATTATGATGCAGCGATGACCTCATTATTTGACGATTTAAATAAAATGAGAAGATAATGCAAAATCCAAGGCTTACACTTGTCCAAAGCCTATTGGATGAAAATATTTCGAACCCTTATCACCTTAGCCATGAATTATATAAGTGTGGGACCTTTATAATCCGAAAATCATTGTATAATAATGTAACATTTCAATCTTTCCAAAAGAGCCCCTCCTCTCCACTTATAAAAGGCCCCCACATCTCCCACCTCATTTACACTTTCAAGAAATCTAGCTCGGCTAACCTCTGCCAAAATACTCTCCCACCTTCCCTCTATTACTCCTAGAAGCCTCACATTGGGCAGAACTCTTCCCAAAGAAGCCTTTGGCTCAAATCAAAAAGAGTTACCCGATTTTGAGGTAATGTCTTCTCAAATGTTATTTTGTTTTATTTATCTTCTCCAACCCCCTAAAATCTTTTTATTCATTTCTTTTGTAACAACACCAGTATCCTCAATATACTAGGATGTTTTTATCAGAAGGATTCTAGCTACACTTACACACACCTACATCTAATGGTTAAAGAACATACGGTTTCTGTGGATGGCGAATTTCTGCCTCACGAAACGATGATTGTTCAACACTCATATAACACCTCCAAAGGTGGCCATTAAGATGTCACTATTTTTATATATGATATATAATATGTTTATTTTTTACTTATTCTTCTGTATTTCTCATTTATGGCATACTTTATGATTTCCATTATGGGTAAAACGCGATAATTTCATTTTAGGAAGTGCGGACTATCGCCCCTCAAAGTGATTTGAATCGTTAATGCCATATGTGGGATGTATAAAGGATGGAGTAAATGGTATTATACACTATATTATACTGGAATTATATTATACATTTATATCATTATGATTTCGTTCCATTAAATATGAAATTGAAATGAAAGTAGCGTTCATGCGTACGTACAGCTTACCGTCTCCATGAACGGTGCATTTCATTTCTTACCTCTAAATGTTACGTAATATTACAAATGAATGTATATACTGGATATATGAGATATATATGAAATCTAAATCATGAATATAATTCTGGAGATAATGGATATTCTACCACATAAACAACTTGTAATTATAAGAATTTTATTGTTGACTCAAGTACCAAAGATCGACAAAACGACCGTTATTAACTTAAATAATTACATAATGTTCATATCATTGTAATAAGTGATATAAAAAGGATAATGAAATTGAAAATGGTTATTAATAAGGTATATATTAACTCTAGTTTATTATTCAGGAGGTTAAAGAATGGTTGAGTCAAGTCAGACACGAGGTAAGGGAATTTCTTAACCCAATTTCCATTCTTTGGGTTAATCTCCTACTTTCAAATTATGTCATGATATTATTATGTACAATCTTGTATTTGTACTTTCTTTATGTGTACTTATAGTGAATACACATAATAGATATATATTTTTTTAAAATGATCTTTGTATGGACTTTGTCCCAATCTCCTTTCATTGAGGCATATTTCGTTTTATACACAACTTTCTTTTATACGGTGTATAAACCCCATTGAATTTTACGTTTATTCAAAAGATTTTATTTTATAAATATGTGATTTTTGAATGATTTCAAAAAATAGATATTTCTCTCCAATATATGAAAATCCAGTGCAAATGTATACGTATTTAACGCAAGCTTAAAAATGTTTTCAGAAAACCCGACTCTCGAGTGTGGTAGACAGGAAGGGATTGGGCGTGGACCCATCATGACCTGTAATTAGTCGAGCAGTCTCAGAATTAGTTATTTTTTTTCAGAAGCTTGCATAATATTTTCATAAAATCACTGGAGTATATTTGAGCAATTTTAAATGTAAGTATCTTCTAAAAACAAATCCATCGGTAGGTCTCATGAGACAACTAGACGTGGAATTGGCTGAGGCCCTTTCCCAATTTGATTTATGGTTTTGGCCGAGGCCTTAATCATTTTAGACGTCTTGGACGAGGCCTTGAAAAAATGTTTCAGAATGTCTGGCATTATACATTCCCTCATTATGAATGTGGTTATTGATATCGCATGTGATTATTCGACCAGTAGAATATCCATGTGAAGAAGTGAATGGCATTATCTCATTTTACTTTTGCCATATTATGTTGAAGTTCATGTTTAAAAGGATTTTGTTTTAGTTATACATTGCCTTAAATTTCTATGTTTATTTATGAAAGCTTCCGCAATATTGTTATCCTTACTGAGCATCTGAGCTCACCCCTTTCAATGTTTTAATATTTTCCAGGATGTGAAGAAATATTTTATGAATGACCTGCAGGGATAGTCAGAAGAGGATATGAGTGTGGACTATGAATACTTTGTTATTAGTTTTTCACTTTATGATTTAATGTAACATTTACGAATTTATCTAGTGTTTACAAAGCTACTAAACTAATCGGTCTTTCGAGACTTGATCTTTTGTGATCAATCCAATGTTACGAAGTAACGCACCGACTCTGGGTAGCTGGGGTCGGGGCGTTACAGTTGGTATCAGAGGCCCTCAATTTGACAGTTGATTGTGATTGATGACCTCAATCACTCCCTACAAATATTTACGTTTTTCCTCTAATTATATGTCTTTAATTTCCACCAATGTTCTCCTAATTGAGATCATAATTGGGTGGTGACTTTTTCATTTCCCTTTCCCTCTTATTAAGACTAAATTCTATTAACCTTATTTCCGATGTGGGTTTTTCACAAAGGTATTTTCTATTTTCAACCTTTTATTTTCCAAGAAAATTTTCAAATTGCGAGGACGCAATTTATTGAAGGAGGGGAGAATGTAACACCCCGAGCTTCCACGATATGCTTCTCATTCAATAATGCAATAGCTTGCATTGTACGCAACTTCGAGTTCTAAAACACCGCGACTAATCAAAGTAGCCATTATGAATAGTAATACCCACTTTTTGAAATTATATAAATTTTATATATCAAAATGGACTTCATTTTTGTATTCGTAATATCGAAATTATCCTAAGTTGAATTTTTTGTAACTTTCTGAGAACTTCCAATTTTTTTATGAATAATGAAAAATACTTAAAACAACTTTTTTAATCAAAATAATTTATTGTGATAAATTATACTATTTTAGTGGTTTTAAAGTATAATTAGAATATATTTTTACCATTTTATCCAATGGTGGTCATTAGAATTAATTTAACATTGAAATTGGACATAAACAATTGCCAATCTTTTGATATAAATTGTTTCTTAAAAACACGCTATTTGTTGTGACAGCGGGAATTAATTATAAAATTAATTAATACAACTTATATGTTTGGAATTTTTTAAAATATACATCATTTTTGAATTCGGAATATCAATTATAGCTTAGGGTGAAATTTTGGCCTTATTCTGAAAAACTTAAATTTTTTATGAATAGTGAAACCACTAAGTGGTTGTTAAAAACTGATTTTGCGTTAAAATAAAATATTACCACTTCTGTGATTTGATATTCAAAAATCCAACATACATGGTTGTCATTAAGAAGTAAAATGTGGTTTAATGAGATTAAAATAATTTTTTGGTGAATAGTAACTTTTAAATTCTTAATCGTGATTAGAGGTAATTAGTGTAGTTTAAGGTACAAATAATGTTTTAATAATATGATATGAGCTTGACACTTGTCCTACTCCTATTAAATGATTCATGGCCGACCAAGACAACCCATGGGTCAACTTGGGGACCCCATGGAGCCACTTTTGTTGGAAAATGACATTAATATATATTTGTTTAATGTTAAAATTAAATTGACACAAACATGAGTTTTTTTACTAAAACAGTTTTTAAGTGGGGTTACACAAGTCCAAATTTTGACTATAAATATTCATTAGAAAGATAAAACGATTTCCTACATAATAGTATTTTTTTTATAATTTTTAGACATTAAATAAATTAAATTATTTATGACATCATTATGATGCAGCGATGACCTCATTATTTGACGATTTAAATAAAATGAGAAGATAATGCAAAATCCAAGGTTTACACTTGTCCAAAGCCTATTGGATGAAAATATTTCGAACCCTTATCACCTTAGCCATGAATTATATAAGTGTGGGACCTTTATAATCCGAAAAGCATTGTATAATAATGTAACATTTCAATCTTTCCAAAAGAGCCCCTCCTCTCCACTTATAAAAGGCCCCCACATCTCCCACCTCATTTAAACTTTCAAGAAATCTAGCTCGGCTAACCTCTTCCAAAATACTCTCCCACCTTCCCTCTATTACTCCTAGAAGCCTCACATTGGGCAAAACTCTTCCCAAAGAAGCCTTTGGCTCAAATCAAAAAGAGTTACCCGATTTTGAGGTAATGTCTTCTCTAATGTCGTTTTGTTTTATTTATCTTCTCCAACCCCCTAAAATCTTTTTATTCATTTCTTTTGTAACAACACCAGTATCCTCAATATACTAGGATGTTTTTATAAGAAGGATTCTAGCTACACTTACACACACCTACATCTAATGGTTAAAGAACATACGGTTTCTGTGGATGGCGAATTTCTGCCTCACGAAACGATGATTGTTCAACACTCATATAACACCTCCAAAGGTGGCCATTAAGATGTCACTATTTTTATATATGATATATAATATGTTTATTTTTTACTTATTCTTCTGTATTTCTCATTTATGGCATACTTTATGATTTCCATTATGGGTAAAACGCGATAATTTCATTTTAGGAAGTGCGGACTATCGCCCCTCAAAGTGATTTGAATCGTTAATGCCATATGTGGGATGTATAAAGGATGGAGTAAATGGTATTATACACTATATTATACTGGAATTATATTATACATTTATATCATTATGATTTCGTTCCATTAAATATGAAATTGAAATGAAAGTAGCGTTCATGCGTACGTACAGCTTACCGTCTCCATGAACGGTGCATTTCATTTCTTACCTCTAAATGTTACGTAATATTACAAATGAATGTATATACTGGATATATGAGATATATATGAAATCTAAATCATGAATATAATTCTGGAGATAATGGATATTCTACCACATAAACAACTTGTAATTATAAGAATTTTATTGTTGACTCAAGTACCAAAGATCGACAAAACGACCGTTATTAACTTAAATAATTACATAATGTTCATATCATTGTAATAAGTGATATAAAAAGGATAATGAAATTCAAAATGGTTATTAATAAGGTATATATTAACTCTAGTTTATTATTCAGGAGGTTAAAGAATGGTTGAGTCAAGTCAGACACGAGGTAAGGGAATTTCTTAACCCAATTTCCATTCTTTGGGTTAATCTCCTACTTTCAAATTATGTCATGATATTATTATGTACTATCTTGTATTTGTACTTTCTTTATGTGTACTTGTAGTGAATACACATAATAGATCTATTTTATTTTAAAAATGATCATTGTATGGACTTTGTCTCAATCTCCTTTCATTGAGGCATATTTCGTTTTATACACAACTTTCTTTTATACGGTGTATAAACCCCTCTGACTTTTACGTTTATTCAAAAGATTTTATTTTATAAATATGTGATTTTTTTATGATTTCAAAAAATATATATTTCTCTCCAATATATGAAAATCCAGTGAAAATGTATACGTATTTAACGCAAGCTTAAAAATGTTTTCAGAAAACCCGACTCTCGAGTGTGGTAGACAGGAAGGGATTGGGCGTGGACCCATCATGACCTGTAATTAGTCGAGCAGTCTCAGAATTAGTTATTTTTTTTTCAGAAGCTTGCATAATATTTTCATAAAATCACTGGAGTATATTTGATCAATTTTAAATGTAAGTATCTTCTAAAAAAATTCATCGGTAGGTCTCATGAGACAACTAGACGTGGAATTGGCCGAGGCCCTTTCCCAATTTGATTTATGGTTTTGGCCGAGGCCTTAATAATTTTAGATGTCTTGGCCGAGGCCTTGACAAAATGTTTCAGAATGTCTGGAATTATACATTCCCTCATTATAAAAGTGGTTATTGATATCTCATGTGATTATTCGACCAGTAGAATATCCATGTGAAGAAGTGAATGGCATTATCTCATTTTAGTTTTGCCATATTATGTTGAAGTTCATGTTTAAAAGGCTTTTGTTTTAGTTATACATTGCCTTAAATTTCTATGTTTATTTATGAAAGCTTCCGCAATATTTTTATCCTTACTGAGCATCTGAGCTCACCCCTTTCAATTTTTTAATATTTTCCAGGATGTGAAGAAGTATTTTATGAATGACCTGCAGGGATAGTCAGAAGAGGATATGAGTGTGGACTATGAAGACTTTGTTATTAGTTTTTCACTTTATGATTTAATGTAAAATTTACGAATGTATCTAGTGTTTCCAACGCTACTAAACTAATCGGTCTTTCGAGACTTGATCTTTTGTGATCAAGCCAATGTTACGAAGTAACGCACCGACTCTGGGTAGCTGGGGTCGGGGCGTTACAATAAATCTTGAATGAACTACCTCAAGACACAAATTGTAGCGTTCCACTAATGTAGTTGTTATTTACACACTAAAAAATATGATAGAATGATATTTTCTAGAGAACGCCAACTATCATAGTAAGATCAAGGATATTTTTAGTATGTCTCAAAAGATATCAATGCATAGCTTCCCTTTTTTATTTCACTTCATGAGGGGATTCTTCAAACTCAATCAGTCATCAAGTTACTATACTCATTAATGGATATTCAATATTTCTTTAGAGACACTTTATTTATAAAATAAAAAAAGGGATTATATATTTCATTTAGTTTTTATAGGAAGGTTATTATTTCTATGAATTTTATTTTTTTCTATGGGAGTTTTTCGGTGTTTCAAGATATCACACTTGGTATGTGATTCAGTTTTTCATCCTATGAAACAAAACATCTATAGGGTCACTAATTAATTGTATCCAAAAGTTAATCATATCCATTTTAATTTGATTTCTTAAAATTTTGGTGATATCAGTTTTTATATTAATTTCTATTTAAGTTACGAAAAACATAATATAATTTCACAATATTCTTGATTAGAAGTAATTAATTTGGAAATACATTTCACATAGTATTTAAAAGTATTCATAGTAAGGGAAAGTGAATATTTATTTTTTGGGAGAGAGTTGTGACCAAGTAAATGGTTATTTTCCATGTAATTATTTAGTTAGATTAATAAACATGTGGAAATTATTTAATTATATTACAAAAATAATTATTTAAATAACAAGTGATAAATTAAATAGATATTAATTAACACCAGTGTTATTTATTCATCAATTAAATAAAAGTAATATATAATTAAATATAAATTAAATAATAGTGATAGATATAGTATTTATGTTTTTAATAAGTAATAGAGTAAGGACCTAAATTCATGTTAATATTTCTAAATGCTGGATAATGTATGTGATTTAATAGGGGTAAATTTGGTGTAGCTGCCAAAATATCCCAATCACACTTAACATATATAAAGATAACTATCCCTAATTATATAAATATTTTGATAGAAATAGAGAGATTCATCTATAATTGACATAGGTACATTAGATCAATCATAGTTCATCATATAAGAACCTATCTGATCAAAACTAAAATCCCAAGATTCATGTATTATGTATGGATATAATTAAAAGGGTTCATATTTTGAACCTTGAGAAAATATGATAACAACACATTGTAGGAATATAATTTCACAAAAATTACATAAATAAATTTTTTATTTAAATATTTTATCATAAAATAAGTGCATCTATTCTGTTTTTTAGATTAGGGAAACAATTTTTGAATGAAAATTCATATCTAGAACCCTAACATATAATAGATCCAAGATCTTATGGAAATGACAGCTTTCTATTTTCTCTATCAATGATAATATCACTTCTCATTTAAAATCACTTAATACCATAGTCTTAAGAAGTATCTATTAATAAAATCCATAATCAAGGAAAAGCCTATTTTCTATATATTAATTTAATACCTAAAACTTTATATAATAATTTAGTATTAAAATTTAATTCTACTCAAATTCCATTTGGCTTCCTAAATTAACACATGTCATGCACATTATACACATAATTAAATTAAGAGGAATATTGAGATCTCATACATAATGGAAAATAAATTATCAAAAAAAATAAATAGATGTAAAATCATTCTTCAATCATTAGAGTTCATTTTTTATTTAAAAGAAAATTTAAAATATGTATTAGAATAAAATAACAAATGAAACCACGTTATCATTAAAATAAATCATTGGAATTTTTTTTATTTTACCTCTATGATCATAATGAACTTATTAAATTGTGATTTCCTCAAGAAACATAGTCAATATGATAAAAGGAATATCATATATGGATAATTGAATTTGGAGAGTTTTATCTTGGTAAACTATTCACCAAAGATCAAAAGTTAAAATTTGAATCAAAATACCTAACCTAGAAATGAAAAAAATGACCATATTAAAAATTGGTCGAGGATAACTAGCTAGTAACCTAGTGAAATTCAATTGATTATTTGGTATCATTGAGTTCTTAATGGCATACCACAAAACTTTGTATATTGTTTAAATAAAAACATTACCTATGGATAGCCCACACTAGATTTTAAGAGCTGCACTAGGTTCCCAATGGATTCAGTTATAATTCACAAAGATTGGTTTCCTTTATAAACTATAAAAAACTCAACTCCCATTACTATCATTTAAAAATTAAATAAAAAATAAACATAAATATATTTAAAAACACTAAAATTAAAATCAACATATACCCAAATTTTCTATTATTATTTTAAAATTCTCAACATAAGCCTTTTTTCTGGAGAAACATCTTAGAGTATATCCAGTAAACATCCCTGGCCAATAAGGCCTCATGTCTTTTTCCCATTCCCAATTTTCAATATATACATAACTATACCAGAAGAACACAAAAGAAAGTTTCACAATCAATACCCCAATAGCTTCTCACTTTGAAAAAAAACATGTATTGGATACTCAATAAAGTGCGAATTTTTCTCTAATATTGAATCATTATAATGAAACAAGTGTCATGAGTTTTCCTTGTACCTTCTCAAATATGATATAATAAATATGTCATGAATCCTATTAATCTTGTTTGGTAATTACAAATATTAAGAAACTTCCTTCATCACTTAAAGGATATCAAATGGATCCACAAAGTAGGGTTACAACTTCCCTTTCTTACCAAACCACATGCCACCCCGATAATGGAAAGGCACGAAAGAAAACATGAACCCCACACAAATCCAAATCATGGAATCTCCTAAAAAATATATCTTTTTTTAGCGTTGATATCTATAAAACATATTTCAAATTAAATGAACATAATCATTAGTCTCTAATAATAATATAGGCCCAGACAAAATAACTTCACTAACATTTATCCAATGAATTGTTGATCTACAATGTATCCTGTATAATTTTTGAAATTTTGTAAACTAAATTGTCTCTTAGTAGATGTTTTATTTAAAAACTATACCATTTTTAGATGATAATTTTTGCCACCATAAAATGAATCCAAAAAAAGTATTGAAATTATTCTATACATGATCCTATAGCGTAGCTCGTTCCGCAAGCTTCAACGTGACTATTCGTGGGTCCCAAATAGAGTAACGGATCGGAAGTTATGATCGTTTGAATTCAGGCTGCAGGAAAAGGCCATCCTGAACGATTTTGGGGCTAAGTATGGATTTGCACGCAAGAATTAAAATCGGGTGTGCAAGAATGGCTGTTTTGCACGTAAGAATGGAATATTATGTGCAGTAGTAAAATGTTTCATGAAACATGTCACACTAACCATTTACGCATCCAATGAGATGTCATATTCCGCCCTAGACTCTCAGAAAACGTCGAAGGAAGGTATTCACAGGTTTGAGAGGTGCGCGCAAGATTAGCATCTGCGTGCAAGATTCTTCTGCGCCCAATGCGACATCAAACGCCACTTTTTGTGCACACCCACCACAGGGTGTGTGTAAGATCACTTCCATGCCCAGAATCTTGCATCCAACTGCTCCTTGGTTCACCGATAAATACAGGCGCAGCCCCCACCCCTCGGGGGATCTCTCCAGAGGTCGGCCGCCGCTCTACCCTAAGTAAGATCACCACTTCCATGCCCGCGCAAATAAATGGAACCCTCAATGTGAGATATTTCCTGATAGGTCCCATATGAATCCGATTTCAAGTGGGCCCACAGTGGTTTGATCCTCGCATGGCATATTTTTTGCCTAAGTCCGGTGTGCACAGGATTCAACGCTTATGTGCAAAACTTCCAATATTGCACGCAAAACATCCAATCTAGCGTGCAAGACTTCAATCTTGCATACAAGACTTCAATATTGCGTGAAATAGTACCAAGGTACTAAATCATGAGCGCACCTATGTCGCCCAGTCCAATATTGCATGCAACCCTTCTCTTTTGTGAGCAACCCTGCCCTCTTGTGTGAAACCCTTCCATATTGCACGCAGACCTTCCCTCTTTTTCAAAATCCTTCCATCTTGTGCGCAGACCTTCCATCTTGTCACCCAGTCCAATATTGGGTGCAACACATCCAATTCATAGGCCAACTTATGCGCAACAGTTCCCAGGACGTTGGCAATTTCCATTGCGCCCTTATGTGCAACTGCCTTCCACCTATGGGATACCATGATTAGAGAAACTCCTCTACACACCATGGAACACCCTGAGTCAGTATATTTATCTTGGTCTGTTTCCCATGTTGTGAGTTCAGATTCTTGTCATCAATCCCCCCAATTACCTTGAGTTGAACCATTTCTCAATAACTCATCTACACCCCATCACCTATCTTCTATACCTGGTTGATCCAGAAAGGGTTTCCCTTGCGTGAGTCCCAACACCAACCATTTCTAGGTGCCTTAGTCCTAAAAGTCCTCTCTAAATGACTATAAACTATTGTACACCCTATATGAAAAATATAGGATTCCTCTTGTTCTAAATAAGAGATGCCTTATGTGACAATAATAAGATGCTAGTAGTCCTCTATACATGACTATAAACTGTAGTACACCATATGTTCCAATCATAGGATGCCTATTGGTCTATACGAGAGATGCCTTTTGCTCCAAGCATAATATGACAATAGTACTATCTACATGACTATAAACTGTATTACACCCTATGTGCCAAACATACGATGCATCTTGCTCTATAAGGTCGACTCCTTATCCTCCAAGCATAAGATTTCAATAGTCCTCTCTACATGACTATAAACTATACTACAGCCTATATGACAAATATAGGATTCCTCTTGTTCCATACAAGAGATTCCATATGATCCAAGAATAAGATGCCAACAGTCCTATCTATATGACTATAAACTGTAGTACACCCTATTATTCAATAATTGGATGTCTCTTGTTCTAAATAAGAGATGTGTTGTGTGCCAATCATAAGATGTCAACAGTTTTCTATACATGACTATAACTGTAGAATTCTCTATCATTCAATAATATAATGCCTCTTATTCTAAATAAGAGATTCCTTATGTGCCAATAATAAGATGCATTATGCCAAGATCATAGTGGCGTAACTGCATGCGCGTTGGAATCTGTTCAAACATTCCATCACTCCACCACACGCGTTGTGTGTCCTTCATTCGGATCTTTATCCACTTCCATATTTGAAGGGACCCCATAACGGTCTAATCTCATGTCGCATCGTCTCACCTACCATCCTGGGCCAACGCCCTGTAAGACTTTGGAAAACACTTCGAGTCATGTCCTATGTTTTGAACACGGTTAGCAGCAGAAACTCATTTTTCCCCATTTCAGGCTAATGCGATATGGATGTTGTGTTTTGAACACAGTCAATAGTCATCCTCCATCACCACGCCACGCTCATTGTATTCTCAATGTCGGGCATGTGATTCACACTTTTCATATCCCTTTTTCGGACTGATTTCAACACCCATTGGTGTTATCACTCTTGTGCGTAGCGCATAGGTGAAGGCCTCAAACCACCACTGAGTTGGGATGCCCTCATGGAAAGACATGAGGAAGACCTTTGAAAAGCATCCTTTTTTAATCCCCATTCACCATTTCCACTCCTTTGAGGCACAGAGGAAGATTCCTTGCATAAGCCTCATCCACCATTGCCACTCTATAACGGAACTCGAGCATCTTCCTTGTGTAAGCCCCATGAACCGTTTCCGCTCCATAGAGGCACCCGGTCTACTTCCTTACATACGCCTCATTCACTGTTGTCGCTCCATAGCGGCACTTACGTAGCTTCTTTGTGTAAGACTCATTCACCATTTCCACTCCATATCTGCACCCAGGAATCTTCCTTGCATAAGCCCCATCCACCATTTCCGCTCCATAGTGGCTCCCAGGCAGCTTCCATACGCAATCCCCATGCAATGTTGTCGCTCCATAGATCCACTCGAGTAACATCCATGCGTAAGCGCCATGTACCGTTGTTGTTCCTTAGAAGCACCCGGGAAGCTTCCTTACATAAGACTCATTCACCACCCTTCATGGAAGCACCTTGCATCATGATCTCCAGGTCCTTGCCGCCTCTTGTTTCTCACACCGAGAACAACTCACGTGGGCTTAGAGTAGTAAGCATCAACTATGAGATCCTTTATGGGAATCCTAGAGTGTAAACCAAAAACCATGAACTACAAGGTCTTTGATCCTTTCTAAGGCAAGGTATGTAGGAAGCCACCCTAAGGTTCAAGCCCGCCATTCATTGGTCCCGACCATCTTCACGTCGGTTCCCTAAAATCCACATGAACTATGAGGTCTTTGATCCATGGTAAGGAAAGATACGTAGGAAGAATCTTTGGGGTTCAATCCCACCATCCATTAGTCCTGACCATATTCACGTTAGTTCCCACTCTATCTAAACTATGTGGACTTCGATCCTTGCCAAGACAAGGTACATAGGAATCCTCACTGAGGTTCAAGACTAACACTTTTCTTGTCCTCCATAATGTTAAACTACACGCCCTTTTCTTCCCACATGACACTTAAGTTCCCCTATCCAGTGGTAAGTCATTTTCAATCACATCTAGTGGTAATCCATTGTCAACCCATTCAGTAGTAAGCTATTTTCAACCTCAATAAATGGTAAGCCTTTAAAGTCCCCAATCAATGGTATGTCATCTTCAGATGAACTGTGTGAACTTTGATTCCCTACCATGGGGATGCGTAGGAAGCCACCCTAAGGTTCAATCCCATTTCTCATTTCTCATCCTAATCTCTCCCTTGAGCCTATGTGTTTTGGGAAGGTCATGCCCCAACCTGGCGGTTCCACTTCCTCCGGGTCCCATCCATGCATCCATTATCACAGGTCTCCTCCTCAGGTGTCCTATCGACTCATCGAACTACAAATACTTTGATTCCCTTCTATGAGGATACCTAGGAAGTCTCCTCGAGGCCCAAGCCCAACAATACTACCACATTTACATTGGTTCCATCTCATTGCCCATCCAATTCATTTAACTCTCCATCTTCCATCTTAATTCTTACCTGGGCCGCCACATCCTGATGAGATCATGTCACCCACTTCCCTACTGCTCCTAGCAGCAATCAGGCCGCTAACCATGCATAATCCCCACTCAATCCATAACCATCCACCCCAAAGTACCCCTCTTGTGATGGGATATTATCCATGCATAATCCCCAACATGTATCTGGGGTGTTGTCTTTTGTGTACACCTTGATTCTTCACCCCTTAAAAATATCCGGGTTTTGATCCCTATCACCTACACAAGGTACGTAGGAAACCTCCACAAGGGTTAATCGCATCCAATGGTAATCCTTAGTGTCCCTCATTATGGGGTGCACTCTTTCTGATCCTCCCTCAGTGGTATCCAGATAAACCTTTATGGTGTGACATATTAACTTTATGGGAAACACCATCTTGGGTCTAATATTATTGAGTTCCCTATTCCATCCACCCGGTAAACCTTCCAGGGGTTCCCTCCTAGTGATGTACCAATCTGATATATCTCTATGGGATGTTCTGATCACCCTCATTCTGTATCTGTAGGATGTTAAACTCACGGCCTACATCATGTTAATCATGAGATGCCTGAGGAAAACTTCAGAAAACACACATTTTTCATAACTGTCTCTGCTAGATGTTTAACTTGAATCATACCCCATGTTAAACATGGGAAGCTGAGTAAAAACATAGAGACATGCATCTGGCATAAGATAACCCATGCCTAACATGGGATGCCTTGGGTCCTGCGCCCTTGAGATGCCCTCTTATGAGGAGGAGTACAGGTTCCCCAATGTCTATGCATCCAGATATTCCCCTACATGACCGAGGTTTTCATCTACTCTGACTGAAGGTTTCTACCATGTCAAAACCCCATGGAATGTCCTGACAAAATAGTTTAATTAACCGGCGTCCACAAAGATATGGAACTGCGAACAAGATTCATGAACCACGACTTAATCTTTAAGGGAGACACAAACTAGGTAACTAGTTCTGAGGAGGAATCCATGGAAGGAGGAACCGACATCCCATTCTCCTGTTTCGATCAAGGAGAAAACTTCCTTGAATAGGTTACGGATTTCGCCCACCTTTGGAAAGAAAAAATATGGGGCAACAGCTGCGCGTCCTCCACGGACAGATGTGTGCACCCCAGTGAAAGCGTCAGAAACAATATTCCCATTAAATATGATAATTAAGAATAAATTAATCTACTATATCCTTCATGATATGGATTTTTCACTCAAAAACCCATAAATCTATGGATGATAATTTTTATTCAACTCCACCTACGTAACCAATCCCTTTAAAAACCCTAAAAAATTGTGAAGTGAATTTCAAATCTCATTTTGATACAATACAACTAAGTACCCCATGAAATATAACAATATCATGAAGATAAAAATTCCATAGTTCATTAGCATTTAAAGTCTCCCTGATCGATAAGAAATCAGAAAATTTTATGAGTTGATCAACTGTTACATAGACTCCACCCCCCCCCCCAAGATTTTCAAGGAAAAATCAACATGAAATATATAAGGACCTTATCTAATTTCCAAATTGGGAAAGGAAACAAATAAATCATATATACTGGCCTCAAATTTTATATCTTTAACCATTAATGGGTAAGGAATATGAATACAAACCTATTTATATCTATCTTTATCCATATCCACCAATAGTTTTCCCAAAAACCATGATACGTATTGGTCAAACCATTTAAAAATACAAAAATAATGAAAAATATATACTCATATATGTTATGTAACAAGAATTGGTCCTTAAATATATGATATAGAATAACTATTTAGATTCTATATTTGTACATGCTCCCCATAAATTAATCCATAAATAACCAGTCATTTAGAATCTAAATCTTGAAATTATTTCACTCACACTGTAAATGATAAAATTAAATTCAAAGGTAATAAATACTTTTAATATTGTCCATATATAAGTCTAGATATAACATTGAGAAAATAATCATAAGTTTTTCTTCATCCTCTAATTACATTACAACATCAGTCTTAGACTTTGTGTTCAATGCATCATGAAAAATGTTTCCCTTCCTAAGAATGTATTCCATTATAAAATTACTATAGATGCTTACTCATCTCCTTTTTCAAATATTTAGGTCCTTTTAGAAGAAAATATACATAAATATATTATGTTTTTAATAAAAAGAAATCTATTCCCACATAGATAATGCCACTAACTCTTGAGTTTGTTCACCAATAATGCCAAATCAAGATTAGGAGTGTGATAATTCTTCTCATTAAGATTAAAAGTCCAAGAATTATAAGTAAAACAATAACCCAATTTCATTAATACACAAACTAGAACCACAAAAAATGTATCAAAATAAAACTCATAGTTCTTACCCAATAAGGCTTTGATAAGAACATGTGTAAAAGTTAATCTTATGTACAATTCCTAAAATACATTATCATATTTATCATCCCATAATAATTTCACACCATTATGGGTTAATTTCATATTGAAAAATATTAATCTATAAAAAACATGAATTCATCATTGATAATATTCAAAAATCCCCAAAAAACATGAAATCTTAAAGTCATTAATTGGTACTACCGAAGAAATTATTGCCACCAATTTCTCAGGATCAGTTGAAATCCTATATATTTAAACCACATTACAAAAAACATTTAACAATTTAATACAAAAATAGAATTTAGAGATTATGCAATAAATTTTATGTTCCCATAAATTATATAATATAATATCGAAATATTCTCCATGATCTTCTCAAGATCATGGATATATAAAAATATCATCAATAAAGTATCCCACAATGGATTCCATAAAAATATGAAAATTTTAATTCATTGAGGGAATAAAAAGATGTGGTGAATTATTTTCCATGAATGATAACACTAATTATTTAAAATAGACATAATAATTCTTGAGCATTGTCTATAACACATCCTCAGTCTTATAATACTGTTAATGATATCCTGACCAAAGATCAATTTTAGAATACCATCAATCCCCCTTTAAAAGATCAAATATTTCATCAACCCATGGAAATTTATAATCTTTTATAATAACTAAATAATTTGGTTTTTTTAATCTATACAATACCTTAATTTCCAATTAGAATTTCAGAAAAACTTGTTATATCCCCAAAACTAAATATAATTTACCGAATAAACCACTTTAATTAAGGATCCTATAAATAAAACATCACAGTATAAATTTCTAATTGATCCATATGATATGGAGTAATGTAATTAAGTTTAATATAGTGTTAAAAATGTTTTATTAACTCCAACTATCCATCCAAAGGTAAACTATGAAATCCTAAAAATTTCAAAGTCATGATGAAAATAGTAATAACACATTTTTAGTGGATTAAATAACCATTTCCACAATATAAGAAGTAAATTTCCTCAACTACTCAGAATCAAATCCAAATTAACTTCCATGACAATCACATTCACTAAAAAAACGCATCAGGGAAATTAAATAAAGTTCCTCATCTCCAGAAATAATCACTTTAATCCTAAAATATAGTAAAGATTCCATATTAAAAATTATATCAATTCTTGGAAATTCCAAAAAATATATAGATTCCATAATAATATCATATCCACTAATAAAAATGGAACAAGTTGGAATTATCTTAATGGGTTCCACTATATTCACCAATAGAGCATCCCAGTTCAATACTCCAAGTAATTAATTCACATAAATGATTAAATGTGAAATAAAATGAGTATATAAAATATAATAAGATGCACTGTTATAAAAAATAATGTTTTTCCAAAGTGTAAGGTACTAGTATCGTACCTATAGAAATATAAGATCCCTCAGAAATATTTGATGGTTAGAAATATATAATAAACAATTATCCAACACCTGATTTATGATTTGGGATATAAGTTTCATAATTTCATAAAGACACATCACACCACTGAAACATTTGGAAAAAATGTACGATCAAAAAACTAAATGATCAAAAAATATAAAACATATTGATTTATTTTTTTTTGAAATGAACCCATCATCCATAGAGGGGTGAAACAACTTTTCTTTATTGAATAGAAATACTCTTGTTTAAAATCTATTTTAATTGAGCAATATAATTTCCAATTGAATAAGAATAAATTAATTTTTTTAAAAAAATTAACGAGTAATAAATTTGTTTAAAAAATAACTTTTTTAGTGAACCTGTGTGTACACTAATTGGAATTTTTACTTACGTGTTTCCATGTAAACCCAATAAGAAAATTAATTCTAAAATACCATGTAAACCCAGCATTAATTTTTCCCCAATTCCATGCCTGAAATAAATCCCAAAAAATTGTTTCTTCAAACGCTATGTTCCATATAAAACCCACATGATTTTCTCAAAAAATGTTTTTTGAGTACATCACACCCCCTTACAACGAGCCTTCTAAGAATGGGGTTGTTTCCCTACCATAACCCCTTATTACCTTAATACTTAGGTTAAAAAGAACATTTGGGGGATATATTTATAGTCTCAGACATAAAAAATCTATTTAAACAAATATATCAACAAGACTGATACCTCATACCTCCATCGCCATCAATATTTGACCTCTATGATGGCATCTCCTTACCACTCCACTTAGTTTCACTCATCTAGAAATGTGAATCATGAGTGGAATTAGGATAACATCTGATCCTTCTATAAATTTTTTTCTAGTATAATGATTAATAACCATCCTAAAGAATATTCCTAATATAAATCCTTCCATGGTTACCCTATAACATCCCACTCTAGTAAAAATCAATAAATTTTCATTTCTTATAATCTATAGATACTCTCATATACATAATCATCATATTATCCTCATCTAAATATTCCACCACTATAAAGGTAAATTTTACCTCCCAAATTAAATTTAGTAAATAAATTAATATGATTTGATCATGAATGTTTAGTTACAAGATAATCACAAACCTCTATAGTTTTTTAGACTCATACCCACTCATGGTCAAAGAAAAAGAATTCCAAACACTGAATTTAGATATATAAACTATAATTGACATCCCCCCTTACTTTAACACCAAAATTTTGTAACCCAAGTACATTATCAATATATTAGTATATAACTAATCAAATAATAATTACTAAAATAATCCCAATATCATCCCCTCTGTCATCTTCACTAACAAAAGGTTATCCCACCAATTCCACACTAGTGCATCAAGTATAATCACTACTAACTTGACCTTCTAAATTTTAGTTTTATTAAATAATTAAAATTTTCTATTAATTCTCTCCATCCACTCAGTTTAACCCCGTATTCTATTATTCCACCTAAATGTAGGAGGATATTATTCCAAAAAATATTTGATAACATCAGACACCATTTTTTCCTCTTAGGGAACTATTCCCTCAATGGTATAAATCACTCAAAGAAAAATCTATGTGAAATTCACTATAATAAGAGTCTTTAGAGTCCCCATGATGAATAATTGTTATCCAATGCTTTGTGTAATTCCTTAATACATCTATCAAAATTAGTTTTATCTCCATAAGGCTCCATAACATACCTTTTTAGTTTTATCTCTCTATAAAATTAAAACATTATTGAATATATATACTAAATATTTTATATCAATCAAACATGGAATTTATAATTTTTCTCCCATATACACATAGATAATAATAAAATAAATTCAAACAAGCTATATAATCATGATAATATTAATTTTTTAAGTTAACCATGTATTATTAATAATCTATTTATAAGAAAATTGATCATATCATTGATAAATTAATCATTTAACTTAATTACATTTTATAGAAAAATAATAATCAAAGTATAATCACTTGAATTAACATAAATTAAATGATCCATTATACCAGGAATGATTCATGAACAACTCATTACATGATATAAATCAAGAGAAATCAATAACTTAATAAAATTCATTTCATCGGGAATATCCAAATCATTTCCCATCAAACCCAAACGACATAATCCCACACTCTTTTGTGACACTGAATTTTATTAACAATGTATTTTCTAGGCAAAATTTTATAAATTTCATACAAAATATTATATATCAAGTTTTATTTATAAAAATTTCCATATGAATCCAAATATTATATGATAAAGTTTCTCTGATGCCCTTTTTTATTATCTCAACATGACATTCCGATACCTCTAAGGAAAAAATAAAACATGGCCTCACATTTTCTCCCTAATTACCAAAGGATGCAGATTATATAAAAGGGTATGAATATGTTACTTGAGGATAAATTTAACCTCTAATGGGTAATTACATACATCTTCAAAAAATAAAAAATAATAATGAAACATTGTGAATAGCATAACAATATCATCAGAAATAAATTCTAATTAACATAGTAATTCCTATAAATGTTACACAACTAAACAAAGTAAAAAACTAAAACCCAAGTAATGAAATTATAAAGTAACAGAAATAAAGTATCCCAAAATAAAAAAGTTGAAATAGATCTACTGTATAATAGTAATATCACTCAAATATCATATCCAAGGAATCATTATCTAAAATCATCATATTAAAAAGGACTTTTTCCATTACCACCATCATGACAAGTTAAAACATTATGTATAGGAATTGTGTATGAACAAGGTGTTAAAGATATATTATTATATGAAAATTTTATCCCTAATAATCATCTGGACTTTAACAACCTCTTATGTGGATAATGTAACATTTTGTGCTGACTTTATCATATCTAAACAATCAAAATAACACATACTAGAAAACCATTCAGTGTTTACCAAGCCACCCTAACTATATTTACACAATATTTTGGTACATATATTTATTATTTAAATAAATAAAATATTGAATATATTATTCCAAACACAGCACTAAAATAAAAAAGAGCCTCATGCTTTAATAAAATCTAATTATGACTATTACAATATTGTCATAGTAATATTATGTATAAATAGAGGTAACAGAATTATGAAATCTATAAAAATGGAATCAATTAGTATCAATATTTCATATAAAGATAATATTTTTTGGGCTTGTCAAAGTTGTTATTTCATTATGGTTTTCCCAAGACCAAGAACAAGCTAAACTTTAACAAGTACAGCTTGAGTGAAATCTCCCGTAGGAGAAGTCTAAGAAATTAGAAATCACTATGAGATACATGATAGTTGATTAAACACTAGTGACTATAACCATTAATTATCATAATATCAGATATTATTTTGTGTTTTTGGGGAGGGGGTTTATGTAGAATTTAATATATCACAAAAATGTAATTATTTATAAATTATAATTTTCATTATTATGCATTTTTATTAATTTTATGCTTGAAAATATTTTTCTCAAAAATTGTTTCTGAATTATGCGTTATTAAATTAATTTTATCAATATTAGGGTATAAATTTAAACAGATTAGATTTATTTTTGGGTTAACAATGTAAAAATTATCTTATGTTTATTTATTATATTTTTCTGAAATAGTTTATTTTTGGGTGAATTGTGAAAAATTCCTTTTTTTGAAAATTCTTTAGCTTCTATGAAATTAACATGATATTATAATGAATTGAATGTTTATTAAAAAAATTAGTCCAAATATGTGTTTAAGGATTAAAATAATACATTTAAGAAAATATATTAAATTTAAGAACCTATATTTTACATTTTAGAAACTAAATTATGTTTTATTATAATAAAAGAATCGGTGTTTATCATTTCCTTTGATTAAGTATTTTCAAAGATACATTTGGTTTTGGTTTATTTTAAAAGAACATAAATAAAATATTATTTAATAAAAAAACCATAAATTTCATGATAATTAATAAAATACATTATTTGGGTGTAAATTTGTTTTTATGCATTAAATGGAATTTTTTTATAAAATTTTTCTCGTAAAGTTTTGAATAATTATATTAAAAATGATTTTTACCACATCAAGAATTATACTTTTTTTTAAAAAAAATTATATTTGGAATCATAATTTTCCTATTAGGTAATATGTTATAATTTATTTTTCTCATAAAAATATTGTATCTACATAAAAATCTAGTCATTGTTGTTTCAGTTAAATGAGTTAAATTGTTAAACAAAGAAATAAAGACACACATATATCACTAAAATGTTTCTAAATTTCATTTGATGTGTGTTCGCATAACCTAAATTATCCTAAATTCTAATATTTTACCATTTCCTACCACTTTCCATTCATAATGACATTTTTATTACTTTAAAATTAAGAGTATCTAAAAAGGTGTCACTCCTCTCTCTTATAAAATGAGCATATCACACCTCACTTATACACACCCTCTGAGAACTATGGATTACAAAATATCTACCCAAATAACTTCACAACAATCATATACATGACCTAGATTTTATTTTATCTCTAAAATACTATCATTAGAATTCTTAAAGGGAGATCCAATGGAGGGTACCCAAGGAAGGGGTAATCATCTTAACTGAATGAATTCAAGTTTCTTTCTTATTACACCTACTCAAAATATTCAATAACCATATTAAAATAATAAAATAAAATTTATTTTTTAATTAAGTCTTAATATATTTATTTAAAAAAATATACCTCATTCCATCCACAGTAGAATGAAAACGTCGCTCATGCATACATGCTAACTACCACCCCTATAAATAACATATTTCATTTTTCATCACCACCAAACATGGATAGTGATAAAAGAGATTTTTTAATGTATAAATATGATATGTAAGATATAATTCTGATTCTATAATGATAAAACATTATCCCCCTTCCTTCCCTCCAATTCATTAATAAATAAAAAAGTCGCTCGTGTATAGGTGTAGACTAGCATCTCCATGGATGACGTGTTTCATTTTACATAATTGATTGACATAAATGGATATAAAGATGAAAATATTGAATAATTATGATATTTATAAAATTAATAAGGTTATATAATGGTTATATATTTATATATATTTATATATTTATTTAATAATAAAATAAATTATTGTTATGGAATTTAAATTTTTTTTAAAATGATATAGTTTATATTTCCATTAGATTTATCACCATGGGTTCTATAATATGAAGATGAAAAAATATATCTATATATAAAATTATGATATGACTTCATGAAAAAAAATGATGATAAATATATTTCATAACAACATTAACCATGGTCAAAATACTAGATCATTTTTGGAAAAATTGACCAAACAACTTCAAGTGGTCAATAAAAGAAAAAACGATACATTAAATATAATAAATATGATAATAAATGAAACCTAAAAATAAAATATAGTTTAAAAAAATATTTATTAAATTATGTAACAAATTAAACTTGATACCAATAATGTTGGTATTTTAGGTTAGAGATTCTTGTCTCAAATTTCCTTCTTTCAAACATGTTTCGAATAGTGCACTTATATTCATTTATTTGGTTTTATGTTTCCTTGTTTAAATATTATATTTTTTATTTTATGTTCCTTATTGAGTTATATAATTAAAGGAGCTATTTATTTTAAAATATGTGATGGATTTATTTTAATTCATTTCTTTAAAAGTCATAAATTATTTTACCTATCTCCTTCTCTTCCATATCTAAATTTTTATTCTTTCAATAATGTTAATTTTTATACTAAAATTAGTCCTTAAGGAATTTTAAACTATCTTTTAAATTATTTAAAATGGTCTTAAAATCAATTTTTTTATATTTTCATTTTTTTGTTATTTTTTTTGAGGAAAACATTATTCCCATTGTTTTATAAATTTATCATTACCAAAGGAAGGGTATTTCTTTTTATTTTTCTAAAATATTTATAATTATTCTATAATATTATTTTTTATCTATATAAACATCATTTTGTGATTGGTATCCCTCATGGGGACATTCTATAATGGTATAATCCACCATATTTCTCTATATTTCTTATGATGGTATTGGGATAAAATTTAAATAAAACCTATTTATTTTCTTTGGGTTAATTATTCAATAAAGTAATGATTAATTATCTTATGATATTATGGAATAAATAAAAATAGTTTATCATTATTTGATGTTTGGGGTCCTATATATCCATATGATGAACTGGTAAAATATTAATACCACATGATATTAAGGTGTTTTTCAAAGAGATGACTTGTTTAAGTTGTGTTCACAACTCTCTACATGGACATGACATTTATTTAGTTTTGTTCACAAATTTATTGGTAGAAATTATTGGTTTTTTTATTTATTAACAACCTTGTGAGTGGAATTAATTTAGTTTTGATTTTTTATCAATTTTATAATTTTACTGTGATTATGCTTATGCCACAATTTGATGTTATATTTAGAATCCATCGTATATGTTATATTCTTCCATGATGGGTTTATTATGATCATATGATCTCATTCCATGATGATTTTCTCTTACGATTCAATGATCCCTTGAATCGTATAATTCCCGAAATCTCAAGAAATAACACATTGTTATAATCTAAAATTTTATGAATAGTTTTTAAATTTTTCCTTGATGAGAATTTGAGCTCACATAATTTTAATAATGTTTTATGTAGATATGTTCTAGAGGGGTGTTTTTTCATATAACTAATCAATAAAGACATTAAAACTTTGGTTGTTAGGATTTTGAGATGATTTGTGAGATGTAATGTTTTAATAATAAAAAGGTTTTTAAACATTTCCATGTTTAACTTTGGTCTCCTAACTTGGTATTAAACGCAATTTCTAAATATTATTTTTTCACAAGATCTACAACGGTGGGTTTGGTGGACCTCACTAGCACTTTTTTACCTACTTAAATCATTTTTCTTGATACGTAGTTAATATATAATAACATTTCATAGTCAAACACATTTAATAATGCATACCCCATTACAAACACATGGCTAATAACCACATATATTATCCTAAGACTTATCTTGTAACATACAAAAACTCATAATGTACTCAATAACAAATACTAACACATGGATTAGCCAAAAAACATTTCTTAATTTATATAATATATTAACACAAGTATTAGCCTATAATTTATCAAAACATATCACCTAAGGAATAAAACATTTGATATATCACAATATCATAAATCATAACATCAAATTCAATACACCAATCAATATTTAAATAATAATTCAAATTTTTATAAAATAATAACGCTCTGGTCGATATCATTAAGCACAAAAAATTAATTTAAATACTTCATTTATTACCTTGGTAAAAATTTCTTTTAAATGATTATTTTATAAAATACTGATTTTATCAAGAATAAATTAATACTGACATCAACTAATTTTTAAATAAATTAAAATCATTTCAAATAATTTATTTCATAAACCAGCGACATTAATTCATAAAGTATAAAAGCTCAACAATATTCTTTTATTTTTCCCAAAACACTATCCATTATATCATATTTATTAAAATACAAATATTACCAAAACATTAGTTTCAATAAGTCATTGACATGATTTTTAGATATACAATATCATCTCAGATAATTTCAAAACAATTTCATGCTGAGTTAAATATTATCACTTGTTAATAATCATCATATATCATAAAAGACATTAACTCATTATAACATTAGTAACATAATGAAAATTAAAAAATTCCAGTAAATATATATATTTATTTCATGTAAATTCATATATACATGATCCTTTAATACACTTTTAATTCACACATGATTGTTAATAAATCAATCACAGGTTTATAGGAATTAATTAAATAAATGACACTAAAAACATATTCAAGTAGACAAAAAAATTTAATTTTATATTTATCAATAATAAAATAATTCCTCATTTATAATCACTTAAATCAATGAGATTAAATATCATTTACTAAATTAATTTTCCCTCAAACCAGTTTCTCATGTGTGATATACTCATTTTAGCCAAAACATTTTATCTAAACAATTCCTAGTTAGAATGAATTCCGTTCAAATACCATTTGGAATACGCAAATATCAATTCACACATAAAATAAAGATAATATTCATATAATAATAAAATTAAATTCAAAATAAATATTAATATGTATTACATAATGATAAATCAAAAAACCATGTAAGAAATAGATATCGAAACTTTCTTTAATCATTAAAAATTAATTATTTTTCTCAAGTATCAGGGAATATATGAATTTGAAAAAAAAATGTAACATCATAACATTTAAACATAATCATTTTAATTTTGTTCATCCTGCCTTTGTGATCTAAATACTCTTGATGTAATGTGATTTCATTTTAAAATAAAGAAGATATCTCTTTATTAATATAAAATAAGGAAGAGATAATTGGAAGAGTTTAAGCCTAATATACTATTTATTAAAGGTGATAAATACAAATTAAAATATAAATACCTAACTTGGAAATCTATAAAATTTCACCTAGTAAATATAGGTTTGGTATACCTCATTTGAATCCCAATGGCCTCTACCAAATTTTTGTTGTCTTGTAGAGATCACGGTGGAATACAACTAGCCTATCGGTAGTGTCTATAAGAAAACATTACCTTTGGATGACTCTTTATTATATCAATGAGCTATAATAGGTTATAAGTAGCATTAGTTGAAAGACATAGTTATTAGTTTTCTTTTTAATCTTAAAAAACCTCAACACTCATCCCTCTAATTTTAAAATTAAATCAAATATACATTTCAATAAATTCAAAAACACTAAAATTAAATTCAACATGTAGAAAAAATAATCATGGTTGTTATGTATGTGAATCCCATGAACACTACAGATGAATCTTTATAATGAAAATAAAATGAAAAAAAATATAACAGAGAATAGTTTAGAAAAAACTAACTACTATCCTAGATAGATCTATTAAAAAAATTGGCACTACTGATCATCACTATCTCAAAATAATGACTTGTATTCCCAATGAAAAAAAAATACTTGACATGAATACACTGAGTAAGTATTTATATAATTATAAAATTACAAGAAATATAATGAATATAAGGAATATATACTTATAGATATGAACCCACTTTTACTAGTTCACTTGAACTTTTAAACATTACATAAAAATTGTTTATCCATCAAAATAAATTCTCAGAAATCCAATTCCATAACAAAATAGTTTTATAATTCATGAGACATGTAATAATTATAACAGACACACAATTATTATCCATATATCATAATTTATAGTCAAACTAGTGGAAAATATCTATAAGAATATGAATACAAGTATATCAACGTGTATTATATAAGATTCATTTGATTCAATTGTTTGGAGAGTATCATAGGAATGATTCACCTTAACCAAATTGATGCATCAAGATACTATGATATAGGTGGTTAAGAAATGATACACATAAATAAAACATTTTATAATGAAGGTACAATGTATATCAATACACAAAAAAAATTAAGGAATATATGATGAAATATAATATAATAAAAACAAATTCATAGGCTCAATCAGGATTAGTGGTCAAGATGCATCCACTGTGAAGTAAATTAATCAATTCCTTAAATTAGGTAATAATCAAGCCCAAAAAACTAATACCATAGTGTTAAGGGTAGAGTCATCCCATGAGAATCAAGAAATATTAAAGACACAAAACCCAATATAAAAAAATTCTTAATAATAAAATTCATGTGTTTTTCGAGGTACCATAAAATCTAAAATAATATATTCAAAATGTAATTTAATTTTCATGATTATTAAAACATTTTCATATAATGGTTTCCCAAAATTCATATATTTTATAGTAAATTGGAAAAAATTAAATTTAATGGATATTTAAAAATTATTATATTCAAAATATTACCCAAATGTCATTATGTATTTAGTAATGATCAAAATACATTATATCTTTAGGTTTAATTGGTATAACCCAATAATTTCTCCATGGTTGAGTTAACTTGAGCACATTTTAGATGTTATACATTTGTAAAGGGAAAATCAATGATCCAAATAGTGCCTATATGATGAACTAAGAAGTTGAGTGTTAATGAACTGGTAGTTAATTAAATATTCCATCAATTTGGTGGATCGGTGAATTTTAAAATTTTTAATGTGATCAAATAGAGAGAGTTATGTAATTTTTTGATGAATATTTTTGGTTCTTTTGGATGTGTAAATTTTATTATATATTATCTGGACTGAGATTTTTTCTATTAAATTGTTTAAGAGGAGAGGGTGGTTATAACAAGCTTGTTCTTTATTACACACTGTAACATGATTTATTACACAAACTTCCACTTAAGAAAAATATGAGGATCGAGAGGTCTTGTGTCTTAGATAATTAGGAATTTTACATGATAAATTAAGAAAAAAATAAAAAATATTTATTGAAAAAATATAGTACATGAACCCAAAATTCCTTCATATTAATCATTTAATGGGATAACTTGAGGATATAAATAAGAAAAGGGTGAGCTACAAATCCCAGTAAGGGAGTAAACAAGGCATAACATGAAAAATACAGTACATGTTAGGCAATAGGAATATCAATAGATAATAAGAGAAAAATGAACATAAAAAATTATATAGCATGATTATCATAACATGGAGATGTGGCAACAACATTTAAAATGATATTATCACGAGACAAGCCTCATTACACATATAACATGAGTAAACCCTCATTGCACAAGGGACATGAGTAAACCCTCATTGCACATGAATTGGTATGAGTAAACCATCATTTCACATGAATTATAATGAGTTAACACTCATTGCACATGACATATCATTATATTATTCTTTGCAGAATTCATGGGAGTGCTATCAGGGTTTACCCTTCATAATCATTTCATTTTAGGTATAAGTGTTCCACATTGATCATACAACATGGATTCATTAAACATAGTAATTTATTCCACAAAAAAGAGATGTGGAATATATAAATGTAAGTCCTCAATGAACAAGTACACGTTCATAAAGTTGAATACCCTTGGTAGGAAAATAGGTACGGTATTCACTTACATGGTGATTTTGGTATAGGAAATTTTAGTGTAACTTCAGTAGCAGAACGACGTCAAATAGAAATTGTAAAATGGGTTGATGAGAGATATAGGAGTTTATCCTAATTTATGAATGAAATGGATGGTAATGGGGTTGTGTAACATAATATCCCTACATATGTAATGGAATTTAGATGCATAAAATAAAATAATTTCTTGAATGTAAATAAAGAGAGATAAATCCCTTACGAAATTTCAGCATGGTAACAGGTGTACATGGGAGGCATTAATGATGGAAAAATGGGTCTATAATCATTCAAATATATGGAAGTAATAATATGGGAAATTTTAAATCATTCCCCATCGTTTTTCATTGAAAATAAAAGGGAATAAAAATATAAGGAAACATAAACATAAATAGGGAGGAAAGGAATGTGTGGATACCTTAAATGAGTGCGTGACTTCAAGAGCATTAGGAGGAGATTCCTGAGAGCTTTGGTTACCTTGGTAGGATTCTAGACAGAGGAGGGTAGAGTAGAGACGTGATCTAAGGATTTTGAGTGAAGAAAAGTGGTAGCTTGGATGGGTTTATGTAGGAAATTAGAGGGGAATTATATAATATTTCACAAACATAGGTTTTGGAATCTATATAATTAAATATTATAAACCACCAACCCTCCCTTGGTTTTTCCCCTGGTTTTTTCCAAAGGGGAGTTGGAAAAATTATTTTATAAGGCTAATGGCCGAACTTATAAAAATATTAGGCTAGCTTATATAGAGGTGATTCACACTCTCAAGGAAATCATTTTAAAATGTTAAAATATTATATAAGTCTTGGAAGGGCCACTAAGCCATTGTAAAATTAATCAAAAAAATCTAAAATCAATTTATATTAAAGATAAAACATATATTAGCCGAACAACCCTTTTAAAATATTTTATTAAATCACTATTGGGTCATTATGATGTTATAAAACACACTATATATTTAAACGGTATTTAATTTTTATCCAAAAATTCGAATGTCGTTGAAAATAATGAAAACATTACCACTTGATAATTTAAACATCCTGAAATCAAAAATAATATTCATTTTATCTAAATGATTTTCTAAAAATGTGAATTTTTACTTTTAAAAAAACCAAAAATTTATTGGAAATTCATGGGTTTTGAAAACAAAATAGCTTTCAAACCTTAATAAAAATTAAAATTTTAGAAAAATTATATGATCATTTATATTTAATAAAATGTAATTCAGAAATAGTATTTTATTAAAATATTATTTAATTCAAAATTCTATTAATTCATCCAAATGGATTTCTTGATGGAATATTAACTAAAAATAGTATTTGTGATTTAAAAACCATTTACAAAGTAACAATAATAAAGTAAATGTATATTATTTATTCTATAGAAAAGTAATGCACAAAATCATAGTTCTAGGGTCTTGGTATATATCCCCTTATAACACTTACATAATACTAAAGGGTAAGGTGTGCGATGGTGAAAGACTCTTGGGGCAGTCGGGATAACATCACTCGGGTGGTAATATCTATTAACTTCCACTTCTCTCATAGGTGATTCTGTTTAAGATTAATGTGTTGAAGCACAGCTAGGTCTTGGTCCAGAGTGAAGCCCAATAAATGCTACCTCCTTCTCGAGCTCTGAAAAATGGGCTTCGTATGGAGAAATTCTACTAGATGAGGTCATTGGTTCCTTTGTCTAAGTAAATTAGATATTTAATGACCTATATTTATACTAACCATGTGATTACTATTTAGCAGATACATTAGAAATGGTAACAATTATTAATGGTATTTTAAAATCCAAACACACAAATCCAAGGAAGTTCATATGTTTTATATAACCATTTTACATAATAAGACATTAAATTAGATCACGAGGTTTTTTAATTTATAAATGTTTGGGTCGTTACAATCTTCCCCCCTTAAGAAATTTTTCCTTATAATGTCTCTATTCCCACACTAAAACAAATGACTATAACTCTGCTACATCGCTTTCTCTGATTCCCAGGTTCCTTCTTTAAACTTGTGGTTTTTTTCACAACACCTTGTTGAGGGGAATTGTCTTATTTCATAGAAAGGTTTCCCTATCATGTAATATCTTCACTATATTCTCTTCATAAGTGAGTTAATTATCCAATGGTGCCACATATGTATTGATTATATGTGATGGGTCAGTTATGTACTTATTCAAGAGTGATACAAGGAATACATCAGGTACTTGAGACAGGTTCGGTGGGAGTTCTAGTTGATAGGCCACTGCTCCAATGCGATCAAGGATCTCAAAAGGGTCGATGTACCTTGGACTAAGCTTTACCTTGATCCCAAATCTCATAACTATATTCCATAGTGATATGAGGAGGAATACCATGTCTCCAACATCAAACTATAGGTCTCGTCGATGACTATCAACATAACTCTTTTGTCGAGGCTAAGAAGTTTTAATGTGTTTATGGATGTTTTCAACCTTCTCTATTATTTCATAGACCATTTCTAGACCACAGAGTTTTCACTACCCAACTTCATCCCAACATGTTAGTGTTCTGCACCTCTTCCCATAAAGGGCTTCATAATTATCTATTTAGATTATTGATTGGAAACAGTTATTATAAGAGAAATCAACCAGTGGAATATGTTGATCCCATCCTCCTTTGAAGTCCACTGAGTATGATCTCAATGGGAAATCCTCTCGAATTTAAATGAGGTGTTAATTATTTTTAAGAATATCCACAAAAACCCAGATATCATTGTTTTCTTTGGATGTATTTGAAAGTTTGATGATAAATAAACAATCATCATTTTATGAGGCGGTAGTTTTCCATACACAAAAATAGTATGTTTGTTACCCATTAGATGGAAGTTTGTATCAGTTTATGTATAAAACTTAATAAAGGAACATAATACTATATTTATCATACCATTTTTATTTTATGAACATGGGTGAAGAATACTTGGGGTGGTAGAGAGGTAAATGAAAAGAATTTGATCGCTGGAAAGAATTGCCTTAAAAATCAGGTAACTCCTTTTGTTTTATACCAAAGGGATTACATGGAGGATTTATGCCCAAAGTTAGGAATAAAGTTAGAGTATAGGGATTTTGGGAATCTATTTGGTAATATCTTGGATGAACTTTAGTGGTTTTGGAGGTGTGATGAATGAGGAGAGGTGGTGGCCTTTTATAAGGGAGGAAAAATGACTCACTCTGTATTTTTAGAAAACAAGTTAGGTGTACACAGGTTTTTACCTAAAAAAAGTATAAAAAACATAAAAAACTCAATAATGGAAGGTTAATGGCTTAATTATGTCCATAAAATGGATTTTTTAAATCGGATAGGTCATTTGGGGCCTTAAATTAATGGTTTGGTCCTTTAATAAGCTTAATTTTACCTTAATAGTTTTAATTAATTTTAATTAATTTCACTAATTGGTTTGGTCAAAAAAATGTGGTATTATTAGAAATTAGACATTATTATTATTCCAAATAAGGAATATATTTTTTCTAAATTATAATTATATAATTTTATGAAAATAATTTAAAATTTATCCCGCACGCAGGATGACAATGCAGGTTTTTAAAAGTAAAAACAATCAAAAGTTTGCTATGTTTTTATAATAATTTTCAAAGTGAAATTGATTCAAATAATATAAATTGAATTAATTGAAAAAATATGATATAATTAAACTATAAAACCAATATAAAGTACGATTTAACCTTATTTATAAATTATATGAAAAATAGGTTTTGAAATAAAATTCAATATTTTTAACGATTCATTAAAAATGATACGTTTCTAAAAAATATCAAAATGTCAACCTAAATTTTTTTTTATGTTTCCATATCAAATAATAAATTTTTGTGAAATATTTAAGAAATTAAAGTATCACAATTATTTATTAATATTTTTTCTCCATTAAAAGTAGAAAAATTGCCTTTATAAAAATATAGGTTTTTATGTGTGAAATTCGGTTTCTTCTTATCTTTTGACTATAAAACATAATGGATGAATATAAAAAATATTTTATTGAATATATAAAATATATATTGAGTTAAAATAATTAAATAATTGTAATTAATTATTTTTATTAAGATGAAACTCCATTGGAAGCATAGAATTAATAATATTTTTTTTATATCCAATTGGTTCTTATTTTCATTTCTAACTAATTGGTAACAAATGATTTCATTTTATATTTATATAAACCATAAATTATCACAATTTAGTTATTAATATTAATAACCTCTAATATAAGGGCTAGGTTATATCATATTATATTAAATAGTAATATTTTAATAATATATTATTGTTCGGTAAAAATTAGTCATGTGTGTAACGCAAGCCACCGAGGAAGGTTTCTCTTGCATGTAACGCATGATAACTTGATGTTTCATGCATTAAAATATAAAGAATTTATTTTAAAGAGTAATTGTATTATAAACTATCTGAATATTATATTAACTTATATGATTGGTGTCACGTGTCATACATTATATCGAATACAAGGTTCTTAATTTAGATTATCCGGGTGTTACATATGTAATATGGAGGGGTCCTAAAAAGGTATAAAAATCACCAAAAACTCTAGTTATTCCTAAAATAATTAAGGTTTTTATATCCCTACAAACCATGGGTTTTCTATCTCTTAATCCCATGAAGTGTTCTTTTCTTGTGAACGTAATCTGTCAGTACTACTTTTGCAACCTACTCTTCAACAGGTGTTGGTAAGGTTCGAAAACCACCAAGATGTAAAATTGAGTGTACAAGACCCTATACTGAAGCCTCATCACTAGGAAGATCAAACTCATAATACCACTGAAAAATCATTGTTATCCATCATGGTAGATGTATCATGACAAGAAATATGTACTGTGATTGATGAGTATATCAACAATGTTGACTCAAGTAAGACATAGAAAACCCAATCCATTCCTATATGATGCATATACCAATGGTTTCCCTAAAATAATTTCATACATGTACTAAGTCAACAAGTACTATATAAGAGTTTTGTTGAATGGATACATTATCCTACACAAAAATACTTGAGTCCTTGGGCTGAGATCCAAAATTGAGATACTTTAATATCATTTACCTAGTTCCCTAACCAAACCTCATGACTAGAAAATCAGAAAACTATAGTCCTAAAATGACCTCCTCTGATACCAACCTATTAAGAACTGACCCACTAGGGCCCACCTGGCTAGCGGTAAGCTGAGTATGACTCCCCAATCCTACCTCTAATATGATTGGTGCTGATGACTAGCATCAAGTATACAAATCACACATATGGGAGGCATTAGCCTAAAGTACACACACACATCTCTATAAACCAAATAATACAAAAAGGAATTATAAAATTGATTCAAAAAAGCATGCATACTTCTATATCTTAAATCAGACTATTAAAAAAGTATGGGAAAGCATAAAGAGATAAATATAAGATCACAAAAACAATAAAAGAGACAAAATTTATAGTAAATAGGGGACTAATATCAAAATAAACCACTAGGATGAACCACAGTATGTCTAGATCAACTATGCTCCACCATCTCTTGGTCTACCTAGGACACCAATTAAAGTCTTGTGGTCTATATAAGAAATGAAATCTGTTCAAAGATCCCATATAAGGGTTAGTATATACATACTTAGTTGGAAACATTGAAATCACCAAACATAAAGTATTAAGAGATTAGTCAGCTCATCATCATAAAGTAATGTCAATTAGAATGTGAGACAAAATAATAATAACAACCCAAATATACTCAATATAGAAACTATCCCTCAAACTAAGGTCAAAACTATACTACCATCCTAGGACTCCACATAAGGCTTCAAGGTAATTCATGTTCCTGAGAACTCTCCCAATGAGTTAGATAACACTCATGGTACTCATATGAGAGGTCATTCTTATTGGGTATCACCATGAAGAAGTGAATTCTAGAACATAGAATATCTCGATAAACAGATATGGGACATTACCCAGGTCCTATGGGGGATTCCAGACCCTACTCGGAGTAAAATTCTAGGATGGGGAGAAAATACCCGGATAGTTGGTATCGAGACTCCTAACCTAACCTAGGGAAGAAATAAATTGTTGGGGATTACACCTCAGGACACACAAAGTGATTCCTGACTTTATCCAAGACTAATCCCATAGAGGAGATCAAATATTATTCTTAGTATGTGATTCATCACTATACCTTGATAGGGATGGACCAAGGAGACCCACCCAATTGAATTTGTTCTAAACTAAAGATATCAAGGGCCTTAACTTGACCTTGACAAAGTACATTGCATGTATAGGGTATA
Organism: Viscum album; assembly: GCA_963277665.1. Lineage (NCBI taxonomy): Eukaryota > Viridiplantae > Streptophyta > Magnoliopsida > Santalales > Viscaceae > Viscum > Viscum album. Next base: position 426,324,028 of record OY728130.1, on the reverse strand, counting down.
AACAGTGTGTCTTGGATACCTTGGGTCTTCTTGTATACTTTGGCTCGTGCCTATGTAATTTGGCCCATGCCTATGTAATTTTTCCATACCTATGTCCTTTGCACCTTTACAAGTATAGATCCACAACCATATATATAGTCTTGTCTGAGTTCTGGTATATTCTCATGTACTATTTCCATTCCTGTGTACTTGGCCATGTCTTTGCCCATGTAGCCTAGGGGAACATGATGATCTACAATCACTGAGTCACACGGAATGTGGTAAGGCCACCCAATATGTGGTATTTAATTTTTTTAAAACCCTATCCAGTATATCTAGAGAACTATTTTTAGTGTACTCTTTGTACCATAAATAGTGTATGTTTTTATTTTCTAGAATAGCAATAATTTCCCGAATCTTCTTCATATGTTTCAATTTCCAATGGTACGTCATTTTAACTCACCGTAGAACCTAGATCTGGGTTGAGCAAACTCTAATATTTTCTAATGGATAGATTCTAGACCCCGATCTACTCGTGAATCATCCCCATAATAATTAATTGTCCAAACATCTAATCCCTTGAAATGATAACACATTATTTTATCCAAATAATCCATCACCTCTACACACCACATATAACAACCCTACTCTTAAATTCACACTTAAACATAATTTATTACATAAAATTATTACTTGATAAAACATTTAATATTGATATTTAGAGTGTCTTTGGGTATTAGGAACATTACATAACAACTTAAAAAAATGAAATAAACATCTTTATTGAAAACATCTTTTTCAAGACCACGCACATTCCTTTATACATAGAATTTCATGGGATAACCTGAGGAAATGAATAGAAAAGGGTGAGCTATAAATCCTAGTAAGGGAGTAAAAAGTCATAACATGAATAATAAATTACACATTAGGCATTATTCATATTAATAGATTATAAGAGAAACATGAACATAAAGGCATGATATATCTTGATTATCACAACATGGAAATGTGAAATCAACATTTAACATGATTTTAGCATGACCCAAGGCTCGTTTCACATGAAGCATGAGTAAACCCACATTTAAAATGAATTATCATTATTAAACCCTGATTTTACTTGACATATTATTATACTAATATTTACCTAATGCATTGGAGTGCTATCAGGGTGCACCCTTCTTAATCATTTAATTTCATGCATATGTGTGCCACATGGATCATATAACATGGATTCATTAAACATAATCATTTATTCAAACATAAAGGAATTTAGAATTAATACATGAAACTATATATCAATAAGTAAATGTGAATAAATTTTAACACCCTTGATAGAGAAATGGGAATGGTATTTACAACACAATGACTTTGGCTTGGAAAATTGCAGTACAATTTTGGCAGCATAACAATGTGACATAAGAATTAATAAAAATGGTTGATGAGGGAGAAAGGGGTGTCTCTTCATACTTAAATGAAATGGATAGTAATGGGTACATATATAGATACATGTCCCAACATATTTAATGTAATTTAGATTCATAATACAAATAATTTCTTGATTGTAAATGAGGAGACATAAATCCCTTACGTAATTTCGGTATGGTAACAGGGGTACATGAGAGAAATTAATGTGGGAGAAAGGGGTATCTAACAGTAAAAATATAAAGAGGTAATTATAGTGGAGGTGGGAAATTATACCCCAAAATTTTTAATTGAAATGAAAAAGGTATAACCACATTAAGAAACATGGACAAAAAATGAGAAAAGAAGAAATCCCTTACTTGGAAGTGTGATCCAAAAGGCATAGGAGGTGCTTTAGAGAGGCTTGTTGGGAGCTTGGGGTACCTCCGTAGGATACTAGAGATAGAAGTTCCGAGTTGGTATGTGATCAAATGGTTTTGAGTGAAGAGAAGTGGGAGCATGGGTGGGCTTATATAGGAAAAGAGAGGGAATTCTTTATTATTTAGGTTTTGGACACCACACATTAACCTATTAAAAACCACAAACCAACCCATGGTTTTTGAAAAATGGGAGTGTAAAACATTATTTTATAAATCCAATGTAATAAATTCTTAAAATATTAGTCTTTATTATGTAGAGGTGATTCACACACTCAAGGAAAACATTTCAAAAAGTTAAAAAAAATTATAAGTCTTAGAGGGTCCACTAAGACCATTTAAAATAAACCAAACAAGCATAATATCATATTATTTTAAAAGTAAAAAATATATTTACTGAAAATAATTTTTATATTATTTTATTAAATCACTATTGGGTCATTATGATGTCAAAAAACACATTATATATTTAAATGGTATTTAATTTTTAACCTAAAAATTCGACTGTCTCAGAAAATTATAAAACAATCACGGTTGGATAATTTCAATGTCATGATTATAAAAATAATATTAATTTTATCTAAATAATTTTTAAAATTTGTGAATTTTTACTTTTAAAAACAAAAAAAACATTTAACTAAAATTCATGGGTTTAGAGAAAAATAGTTTTCAAACCATAATAAAAATTACAATTTTATTCATAAAAATTATACAATAATTTATATTTAAGAAAAATTAATTTAGTAATAATATTTTATTAAAATATTATTTATTTTAAAAAATACATTAATTTATCAAAATATATTTCTTAATTAAATACAAAATAAAAATAATATTTGTGATTTAAAAACTATTTACAAAGTAAAAAATAAAAAAATGAATGTATATTCTTCCCTCTCTACAAAAATAATGCACATAATCATAGTCCTAGGGTCTTGTTACAGAAACCCTTATGAACCAAAATATGACTTAAAGATAAGGTGTGTGATGATGACTGACTCTTGGGGTGGCTTGGATAACATTTCTTGGGTGGTAATCTCTATTAACTGACACTTCTCTCATAGGTGGTTCTGTTCAATCTTAACATGTTGAAGCACAGCTTGGGCTTGGTCAAGAGCAAATCCCAGTGATGATACCTCCTTTATAAGCTCATAAAAATGGTCTTCGTATGGATCAATTATATTGGATGAGTCCATCACTTCCTTTGTCTTAGTAAACTGTATTTGTTAAAGCCCTATATTTTTACTAATCATGTGATCACTGTTCAACAGCTATATTAGCAACGGTAACAATTATTAATGGTATTTTGAAATATAAAAACATAAAACCAAGGAATTTCATATTTTATATAACTATCTTACATAATAAGACATTTAATTAGATCAAGAGGGATTTCATTAATAAAATTGTGGGTCATTACAATATCCCCCCTTAAGAAATTTCACCCTCGAATTTTCCTTTTACAACAATGAAATATATGTGGGTAACTTTGCTTCATCACTTCCTCTGATTCCCACATTGCTTCTTCAAACTTGTGGTTTATCCGCAACACCTTGACGAGGGACATTATATGATTTTGTATAACTTTTTCCTTATGATCTAAAATCTTCACTGGCTTTTCTTCATGGGAGAGGTAATTCTCTAATGGTACCACCTCAGTATTAAGTACATGTGATGGTTCGGGTATGTGCTTCCTCAAGAGTGATACATGAAACAAATCATTTATTTGATATAGGTTCGGTGGGAGTGTTAGTCGATAGGCCACTACTCCAATGAGATAAAGGATCTCAAAAGGGTTGATGTACCTTGGAATAAGCCTTCCCTTATTCTCAAATATCATAACTCTCTTCCACTATGATATATAGAGAAATAACATGCTTTCAACATCAAACTCTAAGTCTACTCGATGATTATCAACATAGAACTTTTTTCAACTCTGAGTATCTTTAATATGATGTTGGATGGTCTTATCTTTGTCCACCATTACTTTGACCATTTCTAGACCTAGGGGTTTTTGCTCCCCAACTCCATCCCAACATGCTGGTGGTCAGAACCTCTTCCCATGAAGGGCTTCAAAAGGAGCCATTTGGATGATTGAGTGGAAACTGTTATTAAAGAGAACTCAACTAGAGGAAGATGTTGATCCCATCCTCCATTTAATTCTATTGAGCATGCTCTCAACATGTCCTCAAGTGTTTGGATAGTCTGATCAGATTGGCCAGCAGTTTGAGGATGATAAGTCGTACTGAATTTCATCTCAGTATTCAGAGAATATTGAAGACTCTTCCAGAACTTAGAGGTGAATCGTTGATCTAGAATGAATAAAATAGATATTTGTACTCCATACAGCCTTACCAATTTTCTGATATATATATGTGTCAGTTGATCCAATGAGAAATCCTCTCAAATTTCAAATAAGTGAGCAGTCTTTGTAAGATGATCCACAACAACCCAGATATTATTGTTTCCTTTGAATGTATTTGGATGTCCGGTGAAAAATTATATGGTGATGTTCTCTCATTTCTATTCTAGTATGGGTAATGGTAGTTTCATCCCCTTAGTCTTCTGCCTCTAAGCCTTCACTTGATTACATACCAGGCACTTTGATGTATACATAGCGATCTCCTTCTTTATGTTATCCCACCAATAATGCTCTTAGAGAGCTCAAATCAACTTTTTGATTCCTGTGTGAATGTAGAAACATGAACTATGTGAATCTTCCAAAAATTCATTCATTTTCTTCAGATTTGATGGAACACAAAGTCTTGTCCCAAATCTAACAATTCCTTCTTCATTAACATTGAACTCTAAGTATTTCCCTTTTCTGATAGTTTCCACTTTCCTCTTAATTCCCACACCATCCTTTTGATCATCGTTTAGCCTTTCCCAAATTTACGGTCGAGCAATAATTTGTGAAAGGATTGATTATGTTCCATTTTTTATGATTCCTAGGTCTATATTCATTAAATCTTAAAATATTTGATCCTTTTTTATTCTCATCAATGATAGAATCATTGGGTCATTTCTACTTAGATCATCTTCCATCATATTCTCTTTCCTAGGGTGGTAATGGATTGAGAAATCATAGTCTTTGATAATCTCTAACCATATTCATTGGAAAATGTTCAACTCTTTCTGTTTGAATGTATACTTGATGATTTTTTGATCCGTATATATTTTACACTTCTCCAAAAAGAGGTAATGTCACAATATATTTAAATCTAAGATTAATGTAGCTAACTCTAAATAATGTGTTGGATAGTTTTTCTCATGAACATTCAATTACTTGGAAGCATAGGCAATGAATTTTTCTTTTTTGCATCAACACACATCTCAGACCATTACATAAAGTTTCACCGAATTCCAGAAAAAGTTATCTACTTTTGAGTAGGGTGAGAACAGGTGTAGTGATAAGCCTCCTTTTCAAATCCTTGAAGCTATCTTCGCATTCATCACTCCAAGAAAACTTTACTCCCTTTGGAGTAATCTTGGTTACAGGGTTATACCATCGTAAGAAATTTCTCACAAATCAGAAAAAATATCCACCTAACACCAAGAATCTATGGATATCCATTAACAATGTTGGCCTCATCCATCCCTCTATTTCATCTTGCTTGTAAATATCCATAGATATCTCATTTATTGTGATGATATGACCCAAGAATGAGACTTCCTTCAACCAGAACTCACTGTTGTTGTAATTTTTATAAAGCTTCTTTGTTCAAAAGGTCTATAGTATAATGCTTCAATTCCCCTCATGTTCCTCCTTGGTTTTGGAGTATATTAAAATATCATCTATAAATACAACCAAAATTTTTTGAGGTAATCTCTAAAGACTCTATTCATCAAGTCCATGAAGATTGATGGAGCATTGGTGAGTTATAAAGGAATTACTATAAAATCATAGTGCTTTTATCTTGTATGAAAAGTACTCTTGGGGATATCCTCATTATTCACCCTTACTTGATAATATCTCGATTGTAGATCCACCATAGAAAAGTATTATGCTCCATGTAGTTGATCAAAAAATTCATCATTTTTTTAAAAAAGGATACTTGTTCTTTATTGTGATGTTGTTGACCTCATGATAATCAATGTAATAGCACATTGACCCATCCTTCTTATTGACGAAGAGGACTCGTGCACCCCATAGTAAAGCACATGGGAGTATAAACCTGTTTTCCAAATTCTTCTATAGTTGTTTATTTATATCCTAAAACTCCACAAAGGTCATTATATATGGAGTCTTGGATATTGTAAATTCCCCATGTGTTAGATAAATTTAGAATTCAACATATCTTCTTAGTGGAAGACCGGACAATTCATTAGGAAACACTTCCAAAAATTCCTTCACAATAGGCATGTCTTTGAGAAAGGTTTCTTCCTTAGACTCCATCATCTGAGAAAGATATGCATGATCCTAGGGAAATAATATCCATGCATGAGATGATGGTGAGAAATAAGATTAATCCTCCTCCTTGCACTTGTATAGAATCGGGGGTCGATTCACTATATGGACAGTGAATTCCTGCTCATGAAAATTTATCTTGGATCTATATAGGTAAATTCAATTCATTCTAATAATTGCATCAAATTACACTAGAGAGAGTATGATAAGGTTTTTCAAGAATTAGAATCCACAAATTGTGATAGGTGAGTATTTATAATCATGGGATGCAATAATTTCCCAAATTTCCATTCTCACTAACATCTCTACTTCATGAAATTTTGGTGGTCTTGGGATTGTTCTACTAAAGATTCGGGATATAAAATAATGTGTAGAAACAGAATCAAAATTTACATTTACGATTACTGAATTAATAACTAGCATAAATATCACCACTTAGTTGTCGAGGTTCTCTTTTGTATTAGTTATGGAAATGTTTTCCCTTGCTACCTTAGAGGTTGTTGGTTGCCTAAGAAAACCCCTGGCTTAGGGTACTAGTTTGCAAATTTCCCTGGTTTTTTTGCAGTTTAAATAATGATCAATGTGTTGAGGTTCGAACGGATCATTCCTCTCCTCTATCACATTTTCGGGTTCCTATTTTCAGAAATTAATGGTTAGGTTCCCTTCTCAACCACACTTAAATCATTTCCTTTTCACCTTCAAGAAATTTCTAAGGTGCTTCTTTCCACACATTTGGAAAGTGGGGTGCTGAAATTTTTTTCACCTTTGGATTTAGCCATCAGACTGTCAGAATTAAAGTCCAATGACCTTTTCTTATCACTCTGATACCCCTAAGATTCTATGACATCCATTTTCACTTTGAGGGAACATCAGACAATTTCCTCATATCTATAAAATACATGGATCACAAGGGCTTTCTATAAGCTAGGTTTTAGCCCACCAAATAAGTGATCAACCTTGAATTCAAGGGTAACGACAAAGAAAAAGGTGTATCATGCAATCCTTGTGAATTTTTCCCTATACTCTTAGATGGATTAATTGTTTTTTCTTCCTTGAGGTAAAGGAAGTCTCTTTCAATATTAAATTGGAGGGTATGGGAAAAATAATTATCAAAAAACATTTTCTAGAAATCCTTCTATTCCAACACCTTGATCTCTTCCTCAAGCGTTGTAATTCTGATCAATGTACACCATTTATTAGATTCACCCACTATATAAAAATAATCTAGAAGAAACATCCATTTTTCAGTACATTGAAGTATGGAAAAGATCATCTCAATGGAGTTGATCCATTGATCAGTGATTGAGGGATCTGATGATCTATTAAAAGTATGAGGCATTTGTCTCATGAATCACTCGATTATGTCTTGTTCTTTCTTAGGGGGGTTGGATGTGCCTCTTGAGCGATTTTTCTAGTCAAAACATGAGTTAACTGAGAGATTATCATGAAAAAGTTTTTGATTCCCACTCCCATCGGATTAGGCATCTCATTAGAAAAGTCATCACATTGACCTTCACATTGGTTGTTATCCTGATTCCACATATTACCGACCAGTTGATGAAATAAATGGGACGTTAGGGGTAACACATAAGGGTAATCTAGTGACAAAAATGGATAACTTATAAATTACATTTATTTCTTAACTTATGAATTTATAGTCTTAAATCCATGTTATCCATGATCTACTTTCCAACAGATATTCTTAGGGGCATTTTTTATTCCCATAATACTGGTTCAGATTAAGATTATAAATTTAAGAAATATAATACCATGGGAATGTCAAACCAAGAGTTTGGAAGGGCCCATTTTCATGAACCATTTCTCGTTTGAGTATAGATTAAAGCAGTGTTTTCGGGTTTCCCTCTAGATACATTTTTTCTATATCCACCTCTACTTGTTTGTATCCAGATAGGGACGTATTTTCTTGATAAACCACTTACAATATACTCAAAAAACAATTGGGTTTTTTTATTATACTTAGTCTTATCCCTAAGTATTTAACTAGGGTGTTCTAATCCTAATCCCAAAAATAACTAAACTTATCTTCAAATACCAACTATAACAACCCTTCTTTTTGTTACACACTTTAACATGATTTATTACATAAACATTAACTTAAGAAAACTCTGAGGATATATAGGTCTAGTGTATTGGGAAATTATGAACATTTCATGTCAAATTAAGATAGAAAATATGACATATTTATTGAAAACATCTTTTACACAGCCACAACATTCCATCGTACTTATCATTGAATGGGATAACCTAAGGACATACATAAGAAAAGGATGATCTATAAATCCTAGTAAGGGAGTAAACAAGGAATAACATAAATAATAAAATACATGTTATGAAATAGGCATTTAAATATATCATAAAAGAAAAATTAACATAAAGGTATGATATATCATGATTATCATAACATGGATATGTAGCAACAACATTTAACAGATATTCACATGATCCAAGGACCATTACACATGGACCATGAGTAAACCCTCATTTCACATGAATTAGCATGAGTAAACACTCATTTTACATGAATTAACCTGATTCAAAACTCATTTAACATGACTTATCATGATACTGTACTTTACCCAATGCATTGGAGCGCTATAAAGGGGTACCCTTCTTAATCATTTCGTTTCACTCATAAGTGTGGCACATAGATCATACAACATGGATTCAATAAACATCACAATTTATTCCTTGAACAATATATTTGGAATAAATAAATGTAATTCCTCAGTAAATAAGTACATATATATAAAGGTGAATAAACTTGATATAGAAATGGGTATGGTATTCACTTACACGATGATTTTGGTATGGGAAATTTTGGTGTAACTCCGGCAGCATAACAACGTCAAATAGAAATTATAAAATGGGTTGATTAGAGATATAGGGGTCTAGAATAATTTATACATGAAATGGAAAGTAATTTGGTCATGGAACATAACATACCAACATATTTAATGGAATTTAGATGCATAATATAAAATAATTTCTTGAATGTAAATGAGGAGAGAGAAATACCTTACAGAATTTTAGTGTGGTAACAGGTGTACATGGGAGGAATTAATTAGAGAGAAAGGGGTCTATCATCATTTAAACAAAGGAGGAATGTATATGGAAGGTTATAAATCATATCCAAACATTTGTAATTGAAAATAAAATGGAATAACAAAATAAGTAAACTTCAACTTAAATAAGGAAGGAAGGAAAGTGAGGTAACCTTACTTGAGTGTGTGACTTCAAGGGCTTGAGGAGGGTCTTCTTGAGAGATTGGGGAACCATGGGAGGATTATAGAGAGAGGAGGATAGTTTAGGGATGTTCTATAGGTATTTTGAGTGAAGATAAGATGGATCTTGGGTGGGTTTATATAGAAAATCAGAGGGGATTTCTTTAATATTTCACAAACAAAGGTTTTGGAATCTATATAATTAAATATTCAAAACCAAAAACCATCCAATGGTTTTTCGCATGGTGTTTCCAAATGGGGATTGGAAAAAATTATTTTATAAGTCCAATGGACGAAATTATTAAATTATTATGCCTGTTTATGTGGAGGTTATTCACACTCTCAAAGAAATCATTTTAAAATGTTAAAATATTTTATAAGTCTTGGAGGGTCCACTAAAGAATTTTTAAATTAATCAAAAAAATCTAAAATCACATAATTTTAAATTTAAAACATATATTTTCCAAACATCCCTTTTATAGTATTTTATTACATTACTATTGGGTGATTATGATGTCATAAAACACATTGTATATATAAACGGTATTTAATTTTTACCCAAACATTCGATTGTCTAAGAAAATTATGAAAAATTTACCGCTAGATAATTTTGATGTCCTGAATCCGAAAATAATATTCATTTAATCTAAATAATTTTCTAAAAATTTTAATTTTCACTTTTAAAATAAAAAATGAAATTTATTGAAAATTCATGGGTCTTTACAAAAACGGCTTACATACTTTAATATAAATTAAAATTATATATAAATTATACAATCATTTATATTTAATAAAAATTAATTTATAAATAATATTTTATTAAAATATTATATAATTAAAAATACCTTAATTCATCAAAATTGATTTCTTAATTGAAATTTAACTAAAAAACTATTTGTGCTTTAAAAACCATTTACAAAGTCACAGTAATAAAATAAATGTATATTATTTATTCTCTACAAAAACATTTCACATAAAAATAGTTATTGGTATTAGTTACATGAACCCTTATAACACTTGTATATGACCTAAGTGTAAGGTTTGTGATAGTGATAGACTATTGGGGCGGCTCGGATAACATCACTCGGTGGTAATCTCTATTAACTTCCACTTCTCATATAGGTGATTTCGTTCAATATTAACGTGTTAAATATCACCTTAGTTTTGAACCAGAGTGAATCCCAGTGATGCTACCTCATTCCTGAACTCTGAAAAATGGGTTTTTATTGAGTAATTTTATTGGATGAGGCCATCACTTCCTTTTTTGGAAAAAATTGGATTTGTTAAATCCCTATATTTATAATAATCATGTGATCACTGTTCAACATCTACATTAGAAACGGTATAAATTCTTAATGGTATTTTAAAATCCAAAAATATAAAACCAAGGAGTTTCATATGTTTTATATAACCATTTTACATAATAATACAATTAATTAGATCTAGGGGAATTTTTATTAAAAAAAGTTTGGGTCGTTATAGTGGTCTTAGTAGTAGTACATTAGGAACCTATTATAGTACCATCGTGTTACCAATGGATTTACTATTTGGTATATCTCATTGATATAGACACAAAGTGGTCAATGGACTAACACTAAGTGCTCAGTGAGGTGCCAAGAACTTAGTGGAGGCTTATCATGCAGCCAATAATCCCAGTTTTGTTTCTTTAAATATAAGATATTTTATATTTTACAAAGGGGCGTGTTTTAAACCCTACTAAATAATTTCATGAGTGGGTCAATGAGAATAGTGGGAGATCGCCCCTCCCCTTCTCTCCCATTCATTTTCATTTTTCCCCTTTAATTCGGATGATTTAATAGTTTTTTTTCAAACACATTCAAGGAAAGATCTTCTCCTTCCACGTCTCTTATTAATTCCTTTATTATCATCTAATATCACTATATTAAACAAAGGTTTTTAGAGATATTTCATCATAACATAGTGGAATCATGTTGATATAAATTTTACTTTGTGTGATATGTATAGAAAAGGCTCGAGAATCTTAAAATATGGTTGTTACAGACTATTAATTTTGAATTATTGTTTTCTTAGATTATTTTGGGTTCTAAAAAAATTTTAATAAATTTACCATTTTCTGAGTTTTTTATTTGAGGGTTTTAGTTGATTTAATCTTGGGTGAATATTGATATTGTACTCCACCTTATCACTTGGTGAAATTATATCATAGAGTAACTCAATGATAACTATGTATATTATTAAAACGTTATAAATTTAGTTTCATATGGTTTAATAATGAATTTATAAATTTTATTTCATGATAAGATAGGTACTTATGGAATCAGAAAAGGATGGTAAGAGAATGGATGATTTTATTGGAATCATGATCGAAGTATGGGACCTTTTTTTTGTTGAGTCATTTTATATTTGGAGATATTTTGTTTTTTGTTATTATTATCATTATTAATTTAATATGTGAATGAATTATGTGATATTAGTCCATAAATTAATACATTATCATTGTAATGATGAAAAACATTTATGGGTCATTTTTTATGATAGAATTATAATTTTTAGTCTTCGAGAATATAATTGTTTAGGAATTAGGACATGAATCCATATTTCGTGTTTTAATATCACAAGAAGATATTTTTGGAATCTTTTAGAGGCCAAGAATGTGTTATAGGTTCTTGGGTGAGTGTTGGAATAGAGTTGGAGTGACATGTTACTGATATTTTATTACAGATGGCTCATTATGTCATGACATGTGCGGGTCAAATTGTGTTGATAGGTTTGTTTGAGTTCAAACCATACCATAAGAGGGGAAACAATGGATAAATAATGAAGAGTCTGCATTCCATATCTAACCAGTGGGTTTCATAATGTGGTGGTTTGTGTGGCATTTTTCTCTAAGATAATGATCCCTATAAATGTGGATCATTCCATGGTAGAGGGTGCAACTTTTTGTTGGTGACTCTTGCATATATAATCATTTGAATATTACATATTCGGTTGGGGAACCCATACATATTTTTATTTTTGTTTTTATAAGAAATATTTTCACATTATGACCTTAAGGTCATAATGTAAAGGCTTTTTATAAGGAGTTGTCGTAGATATGGGTATAGAGTTTAATCAGTGGAGGGTGAAGGTCATACCATAAGGGGGTAGGTTGTTCCATAAAAGTAGGGGCCATGAGATTTATTTCTATTTGAGAGAGTTTCATCATGCTATGACCCAATGGGTCATACCATGATGTGTGACCTCGAGAGGGTGTTTGACCATGACTTATATAGGAAATGTAATGATGGGGATTTGTCCTATTTTTTAAAATAGGGAAGTCCCCTCATTTTCAGGTCATCCCATTTAAGATTTATAGAAAAGAGGGTGTTGATGGATGGTCATTTTATTTAACTATTTTCCCGTATCTTCCCCCTTTTGAACCCCATTGGCGAGGAGTAATTTTTGAATGAATGTGTCAGGGATTAAAGAATAGTTTCCAAAAATACCCTTCAATTTTTATACAACTCTATTAGATTCTAATTTTGGTGTTTTTTTCTTATAGGTTTCAAACCAATTTCACCGAATCATAGTGTAATCAATCCAAAATGATGAGGATTTTTCTCATCTTGGATAGAATATCTACCAAGAGGATGTTTTTTAGGATTTTTCTTCTGTAATTATTCTCATCCTTAGGTGTTGGTATGCTATTGAAAAAGGGATGGGTAGGCTTGGTCAAGAATGAGTAGAGTATCTAAAGGATAGTAACATTGTTCTTGAGGTAGGTTGTCCCTTTAATAAAAAACTATATGCATGTTTATACATGAATTTACAAGTAGGAATGTTAGTATTGTCATTTGAGGGAAATGGATATGAACTAAGAGAGATATAGGTAAAGATATTGGTTATTGTTGAGCCTCATATAATTACATTAAGTGCTCCCATGCAATTGAGGTTCTTTAGGATCATCTAGAAATAATATCTCCAAGGAGAGAATGTTTTATTTCAGTTATGAGGTACCTTTGGAAGGTCATGGTATCCAGGATGGGTTCTTGATGGCCTGTGTAAATTTTCAAGATCTATTTTTGTGTTCGTGAGTGGATTTCACCAAAGAAAAATAGATGAGATGGTAATAAAACACACATATGATGAAAGATGCACTTTTTAGGGTAGATGAGAGCCCTAACATGATCCATGAGTGGGATAAGTCCTCTAGGGATAAAGATGGTGTGAGATGGAGGATTCCCTCTAGAACTTTCTTTGGATATATCAAATGTCAGATAATATTTTGAGCCAAATTAAGACTCATAGGTATATTTGGATGTCTTGGAATTAGTTTTTGTAGGTCTTTTAGGGAAATTTATCTTCAAATGGTCCCTCATTAGTTAAACCATGTTGGGATTCCAAATTTTCAATGAAATTAAGCCATCCATTTTTGGATTGTGTTGGATATTGCCTATGGTATTAGGAGTCATCATGGTGTGTTTATTATATTTTACATCAATTATAAGAGATAGATATGGGTCTTAAAAACCTATAATATTCCCTTATGGTTGGATGATATTGTTATGTTTTTAAATATTGAGAATATGTGATCAAGATACTCTCGATAAGAAAAGATATTAATCCTAGATAAATGATTATCTGTTCTTTGAGTTGTGGGGATAGGAATCGACTTACCAGTACCTAGGCCATGAGTTGATAAGATTTTGAGATCGGTTGTAGCACTTTGTTCTTTAATGCATACATGTTTTGTGTGTATTCTTGATGATGAGATCTGGTGGTCTCGGTGTAGATGGGATCTTGGAGTATGGCCTCACCATGATTGAGAAGGTGTTGGTAGGAACATACCTTTTGTGATAATGTAATTTTCAAGTTATAAATGTGTGACCAACCTTGAATAAAGAGTTTCAACTGGCCATTTTCTATTATGAGAGGATGGTGGGTTGTTATGTCAGGACATGTGATCATAAATACATGATAAAATTTCCCTGACAAGGTGTTTTTTGACACTTCTTTCATAAGAAGATAATATTTTGTCATATAATGGTATGTGAACATCAATGTATAGTTCCATCTTAGGCCTCACATCTAGTGAGAATGTATAAGAAGGATCACCTTGAGTGATAAGGTATGGTCCATGTTGTGATGTGGTATGTAACCTACTGTGAGTGAGATTGTGGTGATCAATGTGATTTGGATCTTGAAAATATGAATGGAATTTCTTGATAGAGAATGTTATGGAAGGACCCTACCTTATGTGATAAGTACTGTTTAGGTTGTGTTGTAGGAACTATCCATAAGAAGAGGGTAGAGGTCAAGGATCGATGCATTATTCTAAAGGTTTTTTCCGGGACCCTACCCTAAGAGAGAGGGTTTGTGATTCGGTAGAACACCCTACCCAAAATCCTCAGGTATAGATAATATTTGATGAGGACCCCAACCATGTATCTTTGGTTATGGGTTGAGGCTTTGTGTGGAACCCTCCTTTGAGTCTTTGGATATGGGTTTCTATTTGTGGCATGAGGAGGGACTTATTTTTTATAGGCTGAAATAGGTATGGTTGTGTGTCATATTGTCTGATTTGACACAAAATGGTGTATATAAATCTTGTGTGTCTAATTTAATTATTTATTTTCATTATACATACAGACATATATAATGGTGTATATTTGGGAAACTTGGAAATACCCTACTTGGATATAGCTCTCAAATCCTATACAGGAAACCTAATGTGTATGAAGGCCATTTTGATGAATTAAAACTTTGAAAATAGGTTTTCTATAGAATAGGTGATATAATATCAATGGGTATTGGTGATTATATGTAATTGAGTCTTAGGGGTGATAGTTGTAACAACTGAGACATTACTATAGTAGCTAAACACAAAATCCAAAATTATCGTGCAACACACCCTTTAAAGAGCCTTTATACATTTATTTATTTAATTGATTAATTTTATAATTTTAATTCAATCAAACTTACTTCATTTTTGAATTCATAAAATCAAAATTATCTTACTTTGAATTTTTGATTTTTTTTCTAAAGATGTCTCTTTTTAGTAAAAAAATTATGGGTTTCATGTAACTTGAAATTTGTATGAATTTTTTGTTATATAAAAATGAAATAGAATTTTAAAAACCCTTTTAAGTAATCAAATATGTATTTAAAAAAATATGCAATTTAAAATATTCATTTAATTTATAAATCAACTGCCCATCAATTTTAGATATAATTATAAAATTTCTTTAAATATAAAAAAATCTACCTTTTATTTAAATCATGTATTTTCATGGGATATTTATTTTTGGATTGTATTTAAAGTATCATTCCTTATATTTTTATAAAAAAAATAATTTTTCCCACTAAAATCATTATCTAGGATAATTTTATCATATATGAAAATTTAAATATTAGAAATGTTATTTCTTAAAAAACTGGTTTTATGCAATTAAGTGTATTTATTTAAAAATTCACTTTTTACCCATTTAGAAATTTTATTTGATAAAATGATATTTAAATTTGAAATTATAATTTTAAAATAAGGTAAACATTTCAATATTAATATTTTTATTAAAATTAATTACTAATATGAAAAATTAATTATCATAGTAAATAAGTGGTAAATTGAATTTAATCTAGTGTAAAGTCCAAAAATATTTAAATAATGTGAATTTAATATAATTCTTTGTCTTTATATTTACCAATACATTTTTCCCTACACTTTATTTCATTTTTTTATTTTACGCCTGAATATTAACCTCACATTATTCAAAATTTAAGGGTTACTCCCAATGCTACACTTCGCTTCACTTATAAAAGAGAAAGACCTTTGCAAATTCAAGAATCACTTATCATTTTAATTTATCGTAAAAATATACCATTTTAATATCCTCATAACTATCTCCCTTGAACATAATTCATTTTTCACTCATACATAGCTTAATACCTTAAACTTCAATGGGGAATTCAAGGAAAATTCAATTCTTTAATGTAATTATAATCAACTACTTAGTTTTATTATTAATTATATTCATTAAAATTAATTGTGTCGACAATAATATAATTATATTTTTATAATTTATATTATTTAATTCCACTATATTAATTATATTTTCATTATTTATTCAAATAATTAATCCATTAAGAAAACAATTGGTGTTCGTACATTGTCCGAACTACCGCCACCTCAACGTAACGTGTTTTGTTTCCCATAACTGCATTAAAATGATGGATATAAGGATGGTATTAAAGAAAAATTATTAATTTTATAATATCATTAGAGTTTTGGTATACCAAATTATATAACAAACTAAAGATATGATCCAAAAATGAGCATCATTAATTCAATCATTTAAAATAACTATGCTAAGAAGATAATCACTTATTCAAATCATGTAAGATCTTCATTTTCATTTATTATTATTAAAATCCCCTAAAATTAAAATATATCACACTAATAAAAACAAATTATGATCATTATACTTCTGGAATAATGATATTAAAATAAAATAACCACATGATCATTCATTAAATCAAGGTATGTTCATATTAGGGCTAATTTCACAACCTAATTGAAAAATATAATGAATTTATATATTGGTTAGATATGTGAAGATAGTTACTGGTATAATATTATATAAATGTTTAATTAATTGTATTTTTTGTTATGTAGATACTTTATCAATATTTAGTTCATTAATTAAAAAATCCCCCAAAATTCATTGAAAATTACCAAAACATGATTATTATCAACATTATCTATATGGATAAGGTCAAAAACACTCATGAAAGGAATTTTAAATGATAAAACATTTATTATGAATCAACCCAAACAATAAATATTAAAACCTAGTAATAATTGACTTTATAAGAATAATGAATATGAACATCACTCTTCTGAAACTAGTGAAAATGATAAAAAAACTATAAGCACTAATGTTTAAAATCGGAATAATTCAAGTAGATAATGAATATTTATAAAGGGTATGAATGAAAATGAATATTTATAAAGGGTATGAATTAAAATGAATATTATTAAAGTTATTAATTAAGTTATTAATATAGATATTTTTATTTTACAATATTTTAAACTGCATTTATGAAATTCAAAACCATAGGTAAGGGTTTTCTATCTCAAATTAATTTCTTTGATACATCTTTTGTATTATGCATCGAATTTTCTTTATGTGGTGTATATAATGAATATTTGAGATTTTTAATATTGAAATTACTTTTTAATGGTATTCTAATATCATGTTCAATCCCCCTCTTTCAATTGGTTATGTTTAAATTAATACACAATCCATAAGTGGGGTTTTCTCATCTTATTTCTCATTCTTTTGGACTCGTGTTATAATCACTATCTATTTTCTTTTGTTTGATGATTAAATTTACAAGGAATTATTTTTTCTATTTTACTCATGAAATTTAAGGGATTTTAAATTCTACATTATTATCTCTATCTTGTATTCCTTTGATTTAAGGGTTATCTTTTCCATGGTGGAAAACCCGACCAAAGTTTTGTTAAAGAAAAAGTGTGTAATTTCACAGACAATACAACTATGTAAAGATATTATATATTGGATGTGGTTATGAAATAGATGAACCTAGGGGTAATAACCTAAAAAATTGGTTCATAATTTACTCAATAACCACCTAGATGTATGGGGAGGGGCAGTAAGACTACACACTTGGGGAGACACTTCTAGGGGATATTCTCTGGAACATTTACACACTCTTAATGAACCATGATTAATGTTTTTTTCTAGTATTTCCTTGTTAATATACCAATGAAAACCATTGAACCCAGTTATTATATTCCTAATATAACCCAAGACATTGAAGGTACCATCACCCCTATATTTATTTGATTAGGTTATAACTTATTACATTGTTGAAACCCCATTGTTTCCATGTTTATTAAGGGATATTGTCTTAGACATCCACATTATTCTATTAAATGGTAATAATTTGTGATTTTATTTCTCAATATATGGATATAAATGTTTTATTTAGAATGATTTTCTTTAGTAAATGGTATAAAAGGTCTTTATGAGTCAAATGGTGAATGAATTGAAATTAATTAGGTGACAAGTGGGGCCTAAAATTATATAGGCCCTCAATGTGTCAACCGGTATCATGTGACAAATCAGGTTGGGTTTTTTTGTATACCACATCACAAGATCGGAAAAGAATCTTAGGACAAGGATTTGATAATAATATTGTAATGTCTGGAATTATTCATTCTATTAGTGTATAACAAACAATTGTTGTTATCCATGCTTACATTTATTTTCATATATATAGAATTTCCTCAGTTTTAGATGATTATGGATTCATTTAATTCTTTTATTCCTATTATAACACTCATTCTATGTTCATATTATGTATTATTTCATTATATGTTACTCCTTAAATAGTATTTGACTCACCATTTATTGTTCTCTATTCCCCAAGAATCCTAGAGGAGGTCTATGTTTAATTTTCATTAATATAAAGGAAAGAATATACATGTTCTCGTTGTTTCTTATGTTATATTTTATGTTTTTAAATGTATTATATTTATTCATATGGTCATCCAAGATTACTAATTTGGTTGATCTTTTGAGAACAATTTTTCTTTGTACCAATAATGTAATATAACTATAATCATTTGGTTTCTATAGTTTGGAATGTTATAGTTATTTTTACAGAAAGTTTACTAGTAACTAAAGGGATTAGATTTTGAGGATCCATGTTAGAAGACACAACATCTATGAACAATTCTCAAATTTTCTAAGGAACAATCCATAAATAATAATAGGAATTATACTTTTCAATTTATTATTATGAGATAATTAGGCATATGTTATTATATATTTATATAAAATAATGGTAGGGATAGTGTTTCATTCCCTAATACCAGATGGGTTTGGAATTTTGTTTTGTTGTTTTAGTGGAACAACCTTTAAGTCATACATGTATACCACATTTTTTTGCTCAGTTTCCAATGGGATTTTTTCATTGAACCAGAAACACCCAATGGATCTCATGTCTGTGATGACTCATGGACCTATTTTCCAAAGGTAAACACTCATTGGTAAACATGTCCAATGATACTTATGAACTCACACTGTTCGAGAGGATGGGATGAAAATCTCATCACAACCTTAGGGGGGGATTTTTTCCTAATATGGGACTCTATTAAACATTTATGATATGTTTTTGAATCCTTTATTCATTCCCAAGTATGACATTGGTCACCCTTAATTAACAATTAATTATTAGCATACGTGGAATTTATAATCATCTGTATGTATATGAGGTTCTTCATCAATGGATATATCTATATGTATATAATGTTATCTATTAATGGTAACCTTTTAAAAATAGATTAAAAATTACTTTATCATTTATTATTATAATTCTAGTATTAAGCCACACAGTGGGGTGATCTAGAGTTTATCGCCTTCAAGGGATAGGGGAGTTGTTTTGATGCTAGTATTGAACCAACAATTTGGGTTTCCTACATATCCTTATGAATGGAATTATAATCAATGTAGTCATTTTTTGCTTAACAGGACACATCATACCTTTTACGGCCATGTGAAGGGGACGAAAACATCCATTTTAATGTCATGAAACAAGGTTTTCCAAGAGAAATGTGCCCAGTTAATGTTTAGTGTGGGATTTATATAAAGGTGGACCAAGCAGCCTAGAAGGGATGTGGGTTCCCATGTTAGATATGACTTTACTGGGAATGTAGCTTAGATAGAATTAGGTCTCATTTGGGGTATTGGTTTTGGACCTTAGGGAGGATTCCTGTGTATCCCATTTGGACAGGAATCAAATCCCAAAAAGTTAAATTATGAGGACCCACACTTATGGAGGCCCACTGAGAGTTTGTATTTGTAACAACCCAAACTTTAATTAATAGAAATTCCTCTTGATCTAATTAAATGTTTATTATGGTTTTATAAAACATGAACTTCATTGGTTTTATGTTACTGCATTTTAAAATACCGTGATGAATTTTGATCATTGCTAATATAACCGTTGAACAGTGATCACATGATTTGTATAAATATAGGGCTTTAACAAACCTAGTTTACTCATACAAATTAAAATATGGCCTCATCCAGTAGACATTCCCCGTACGAAGCCCATTTTTTGGAGATCAAAAAAGAGGTTTCATCATTGGACTTCTCTCTTGACCTAGCCCAAGATGATTTTGAACATGTTAAGCTTGAGTGGAACTGACTACGGGAGAAGAGTAAGTTAATAGAGATTACCACCCGAGCAATATTATCCGAGCCACCCCAAGACATTGTTACCATCGCACACCTTAACCTTCAGTATTATGCAGGTGTTATAAGGGGTTATTTAACAAGACCCTAGCACTATGACTATGTACATTATTTTTGTATAATGAATGTGAATTAATTTTATTATTGTTACTTTATAAATATCTTTTAAATAAAAAATAGTATTTTTAGTTAATATTAAACTAAGAAATATATTTTGATGAATTAATGGATTTTTGAATTAAATAATATATTAATTAAATATTATTATTATTATTAAATTACTTTTTATTAAATATAAATTATCATATAATTTTATAAATGCAATTGTAATTTTTATTAAGGTTTGAAAAATATTTTGGTCAAAACCCATGAATTTTGGAAAAATGTTAATTTTTTTTAAAGTAAAACTTTAGTTATTTAGAAAACTATTTAGAAAAAAAAGAATATAATTTTTGGAATCAGTATTTCAAAATTATCCAACGATAAATTGTTCATAATTTTCTGAGACGGTCAAATTTTTGGGTAAAAATTAAATACCCGTTAAATATATAATGTTTTTATAACATCATAATGACCTAAGAGTGATGTAATAAAATACTATAAATGTTATGTTCGGCCAATATATGTTTTAACATTAAAATAATGTTATTTAGGATTTTTTTGATTAATTTTTCAATGATTTAGTGGACCCCTCAAAGATTATAAAACATTTTCTCTTTTTAAATTGTGTTTCCTTGATAGTGTGACTCACCTCCATATAAGAAAACCTATTATTTTAAAATTTTAGGCTATTGGCCTTATAAAATATTTTCTTCCACTCCCCTTTTCCAAAAACCATGGGTAAAAACCATGGGTTGGTTTGTGGATTTTATTAGTTTAATGTGAGGTGTCCCAAACCTAAATAATAAAGGATTCCCTCTCCTTTCCTATATAAACCCACCCAAGCTTTCATGTCCTCTTCATTTAATGCTTTTGGAGCTTGACCAACCCCTGACCTCATCTCTATAAAATCCTCCCAAGATTCCCCAAGCTCCCAAGAATCCTCTCTCAAGCCTCTCTCAAGCCTTTGGGATCACACCTCCAAGTAATGGATTTCTTCCTTTCTAATTTTTTTCCAATTTTCTTTAAGTTTTTATGACCTTTTTTTCAATTAAAAATGTTAGGGAATAATTTTGAACCTCCCCCAAAATTTCCTCCTTATTTTGGGATGATGGGATACCCCTTTCTCTCTCATTAATTCCTCCCATGTACACCTGTTACCATGCCAAAATTCCCTGAGGGATTTCTCTTTTATCTTTTACATCCAAGAAATCCTTTTGTATTATGCATGTAAATTCCATTACGTTTTTTGGGACATGTATCTATATGACCCCATTACTATTCATTTCATGTAAATATTATTAGAAACCCATTTCTCTCGCATCAACCATTTTTTTCTGAGTTCTTATTTCTCATCATTATGCTGTCAAAATTGCACTATGATTTTCCAAGCCAATGTCATTGTGTAGTGAATACCATGCCCATTTCACTATCAAGGGCATTCACCTTTATGAACATTTACTTACTGGTTTTAAAGCTTCATGTTTGTATTCTACATCCTTTTATATTGGAATAAATGATGATTATTGATTCCATGTTGTATGATTCATGTGGAACACTTACGCATGAAATGAAATGTTTAAGAAGGGTGTGCCCTGATAGCACTCTAATGCATTAGGTAATGTATAGTATCACGATACGTCATGTGAAATGGGTGTTGACACATTCTAAATAAATTGAAACATGGTTTTACTTGTGATTCATGTGCAATGAGGTTTTACTCATGCTTCATGTTCAATGAGCCTTGGATCATGCTAATTCCATGTTAAGTGTTGTTGTCACATTTCCATTTTATGATTATCATGCTTTATCAAGCCTGTATGTTCATGTTTCTCTTATGCTCCATTGATATGAATATTTCCTAACATTTATTTTATTTCTCATGTTATTCCATTTTTATTCCCTTAGTGAGCTTTATAGCTCACCCTTTCCTTATGCATGTCCTCAGGTTATCCCATGCAATGCTAAGTACGAAGGAATGTAGTGGCCATGTAAAAAAAGTTTTAAATAAATATTTTGTGTGTTTTATGTTCTAATATATTATGTAATGTTAAAAATACCCAAATACACTAGACCTGTCAATATTCTATGTTGTTTCAAGTGAATATTGTATGTAATTAATCAGGTTTAAGTGTGTAATAAAAATCAGGGTTGTTATAGTTGGTATCAGAGGATAAGTTTTGTTATTTTTTGGATTAGGATTAGAAAACCCTAGTGAAGAAATAGAGAAAAGAATAAGTATAATAAAAAAATCCCTAAGTATTGGTGAATATTTAGTAAATTTTTTATCAGGAAAATACATCCTTGTCTGGATACGAGCAGGTAGAGGCAGTTCTGGAACAGATGTATCCTAGGGGTAAAACCCGAAAACACCTCTTTGATCTAGACTCGAAGGGAAACTGGTGTGTAACAATGGGCCTTGATGCACTCATGGTTACGAAACTCCTGGAGGATATTATTTGGTAAATTCCCAAACATATTATGAATCCTTATTAAGGGAATGAAAAAAATGCCCCTAAGAATATATGTTAGAAAATAGATCATGAATAGAGTAGATTGAAGCCTATGGATTCATAAGTTAAGGAAATAAAAGTTATTTATAATTCATCATTTTTTTCCTTAGATTACCCATTATGTGTTACCCCTAACTTTCTTTTTATTCCAATCAATGCTCGGTAATAGGAGGACTTGGGCTAACAACCAATGTAAAGATCAATGTGATGAATGTGATAATGAGATGCCCAATCCGATGGGAGTGGGAATCGTGAACTTTGTCATGCTTATCTCTTAGTTAACTCAATATTTTAATAGAAACAAGAATCAAGAGGAATGTTCAACCCCCCCCCCCCCAAGAAAGAACAATTCACAATCGAGAGATTCATGATACAAAGGCATCCTAGTTTTAATGGATCATATGATCCCTCAATCATCGACCAATGGATCAACTCCATTGAAAAGATCATCTGCATTATTTTATGTTATAAAAAAGAGAAGGTTATCCTGGATTCTTATCATATGGAGGGTGAAGCTGATCGATGGTGGACTTTGATAAAAAAATATGAATCCTAAAGAAGGATATCAATGCATTGAAATTGAAGGATTTTCAAAATATGTTTTTCAATAAATATTTTTCGTGTACCCTATGACTTAATATGGAAAGGGATTTCCTTTCCTTAAAGAAAAAAGATGATGAATCTGTCGAAGAATATGAGGAAAACTTCACAAGGCTTGCACGATACACATCAAGATTTATCGTTACCCCTGAATTCAAGGTTGACCTCTTCTTCGGTGGTATGAAACCTAGCCTATCGAAAGCGCTAGAGATCTGTGACTTCGACAACTATGAGGAAATTTTCTGATGTTCCCTCAATGTCGAAATGAAGATTGGATAATCCCAAGGGTGTCATGGGGATAAGAACCGTAAGGTGGACTTCAATGTTGGTGTTCTGATGGATAAATCCAATGGTTATAAGAAGATCCCACACCCCACTTTCCAAAGGTGTAGAAAGAAGCACCCTAGAAATTGCCTGAATGGGATGAGGAAATGTTTTAGGTGTGGAAGATAAGGGAACCTAATTGTTTACTTCTGACAAGAAAAACACATGGCTGTAATAGAAGATAGGAATTCTCCATTTGAACCTCAACGCGTTGTTTATTGCTGCAACTGCAAAGAAACAGGGCATCTTTCAAATCAGTGCCCTAAGACAAGGTTTTTTAAAGGAAACAAAAAACCTCCAAGGCAGCAAGGGAGATATTTTTCCATCACTAATTCTGAAGTGAACCATGAAAATAAAGTGGTGATAGGTACACTAGTTATTCATTCAAGAATAGAGAACGTCATTTTTTATTCAGGTTCTACATATTCATTTATATCCCAAAAGTTTAGTATAACAATCCCAGCACCACCACAAATCATGTAAGTAAAGAAGTCAGTGATTATGTAAAATTGGTAAATCATTGTATCCCATGAATATAACTCCTCCCCTGTCATAATTTGTGGATTGAATTTCCTGGAGAACCTTTTCATACTCCCTCTGGTGGAATTTGATGAAATTCTTGTCATGGATTGGATTTCCTTATATAGAGCCAACATAAATTTCCATCAGAGGTAAATCACTCTCCATATGGAGAATCAACCCCCAAATCTATACAAGTGAAAGGAATAATATTAATCTTACTTAGTTCCATCATCTCTAGTGAAGATATTACTGCCCTATGATCACACATATCTGGCTCAGATGATTGAGTATAAGGACAAAACAATACTTGGAGACATGCCTATTGTGAGGGAATTCTCTAAAGTGTTTCCTAAGGAATTGTCTGGTCTTCCACCTAGAATATATGTTGAATTCTCAATTGATATTATACGTGGGACATTTCCAATATCCAGGACTCTATATATAGTGGTTGTTGTGGAGCTTGAGGAGCTAAAGAAACAACTACCTAATAATCTGGATAAAGGGTTTATATTCCCAAGTGGTTTAATATGGGGTTCACTTGTCCTCTTCGTCAAGAAGAATATGGGTTAATTCTCCATTTCATCGATTGTCGTGAACTTAACAAAATCACAATAAATAACAAGTATCCTCTCCCATGAATCTATGACTTCTTTGATCAGCTGCGTGGAGCACAATATTTCTCCAAGGTGGATTTGTGGTCGGGATATTATCAAGTAAGGGTGAAGAAGGAAGATATCCCCAAGACTGCTTTTCATACAAGATACGGGCACTATGAATTCATAGTAATGCCTTTCAAACTCACTAATGATCGAGAAATCTTCATAGACTTGATGAATAGAGTATTTAGGTATTACCTCGACAAATTTTTGGTAGTATTTATAGATGATATTCTGATATACTCTCAAACCAAGGAATATCATGAGGAACATCTAAAAAACTAAACTAGAGACCTTGCGGAAGGAGAAGCTCTATGAAAAGTACAGAAAGTGTGAGTTCTGGTTAAAGGAGGTCTCATTATTGGGCCATATCACCACAAGCAATGGGATATCAATGGATCCCTCCAAAATTGATGCAATTGAGGGATAGATGAGGAAATCATTGGTAATGGATATCCTTATCTTATTGGGTTTAGCAGGATATTATCAACAATTTGTGAGAAATTTCTCACACATTTCCAACCCTCTTACCAAGCTAACTCAGAAGGGAGTAAATTTTTCTTGGAGTGACGAATGTGAATAAAGCTTCAAGGAGTTAAAAAGGAGGCTTATCACTATTCCCATTCTCACATTACCCACAAGTGGAGAAAGTTTTGGGGTATTCAGTGATTCTTTGAAGAAGGACTTGGGATGTGTGTTCATGTAAAATGACAAAGTCATTGCCTATGCTTCAAGGAAATTGAAAGTTCATGAGAGGAATTATCCAAAACATGATTTGTAGTTAGCTATGGTGATCTTAACTTTAAAAATTTGGTGGCATTATCTATTTGGGGAGAAGTGTGAAATATATTCGAACCACAAAAACATCAAGTATATATTCACACGGAAAGATTGGAACATGCACCGATGAAGATGGTTAGAGCTCATCAAAGACTATGATTTCTCAATTCATTACCACCCTGGGAAAGTGAACAAGGTGGAAGATTCTCTAAGTATAAAGGACCTGGCAATTCTATCATTGATGAGAATTTAGAAGGATCCAAACTTATTAGACTTGATGAAGATGGACATGGGAATCATAAATAAGGGAACATCATCAATCCTTTCACAAATTATTTCTCAACCGTATCTTTTGTAAAGGTTAAGGGATGATCAAAAGGATGATGTGGGAATTCAAAAGAATGTATAAGCTATCATAAAAGAGAAATCCTTGGAGTTCAATGTTAATAAAGAAGGAATTGTGAGATTTTGGAAAGACTATGTGTTCCATCAAGTCCAGTGTTGAAGAAGGAAATTTTGGATAATGCACATAGTTCCAATTTCTCTATTCACCGAGGAAACACAAAGATGTATAGAGATCTCTAAGAGAATTATTGGTGGGATAATATAAAGAGGGAGATCTCTGAGTATACATCAAAGTGCTTGGTGTTTCAGCAAGTGAAGGCAGAGAGTCATAAGTTTAAGGGGATGATGCAACTATTCCACATACTAGTATGGAAATGGGAGAACATAACCATGGACATTGTCACCAGACTTCTGAATACATCTATAAGAAACAATTCAATATGGGTTTTTGCAGATCGTCTTACAAATTCTGAACACTTCATTGAAATTCATGAGGATTTTTCTTTAGATCAACTAGCACGGATATATATTTGGGAAGTGGTAAGGCTACATGGAGTACCACTATCTATTGTATCTCATCGAGATCCAAGATTCACATATAAGTTTTGTAAGAGTCCTAAACATGCTCTAGATATTGAACTAAACTTCAGTACGTCCTATCATCCTCAAACTGATGTCTAAGCTGAGTGAAATATTCAGAAAATGGAGTATGTGTTAATATCATGTTCTATAAACTTCAAAGGAGGGTGGCACCAACATCTTCCACTGGTTGAATTATCCTACAATAACAGTTTCCACTAGAGAATCACAATAGCACCTTATGAAGACCTATATGGGAAGAGGTGAAGAAAATTGGCATGTTGGGATGAATTTGGTGAGCATATGCTACTAGGGATAGAAATGGTCAAAGAAATGGTGGAGAAGCTGAAAACTATTCAGCAGCATATCAAGGTATCCCAGAGTCCATAGAAGAGTTAAGCACATAACTGTCGATGAGACCTTGAGTTTAAAGTTGGATCCATGGTATTTTTATTCATATCTCCCTGAAAGAAGGTTATGAGGTTTAGAAAGAAAGGGAAGTTACATTCTAGGTACATCAGCCCCTTCAAGATTATTGGTCATGTTGGGGTTGTGGAAAATCAACTAGCACTTACACCTACTATGGCCAAAGTACATGTTGTCTTTCATGTATCCCTCATAAGAAAGTACATACCATACCCTTCACATGTACTCTCTTCATAGGTAGTACAAAGAGAGGATGATCTTTCTTACGAGGAGAAACCGCTGAAGATTTTAGATCGTAGAGAAAAAGTTCTATGAAATAATATAATACCCCTCATCAAGGTGTTCTGGAAAAACCAAATGTTTGAAGAAGCAACATGGTAATTGGAGGAAGTGATGAATAAAATTACCCACATTTTTTTAGAGTGGTAAAAGGAAATTTCGAGGGAAAAATTTTGTAAGGGGGGAAGATTGTAACGACCCAAACTTTCATTAATGGAAATTTCTCTTGATCTAATTAAATGTTTATTATGGTTCTATAAAATGTGAAATTCATTGGTTTTATGTTTCTGGATTTTAAAATACCGTTATGAATAATGACTATTGCTTATATAGCCATTGAACAGTGATCACATGATTAGTATAAATATAGGGCTTTAACAAATCCAATTTACTAAAACAAAGGAAGCGATGACCTCATCCAGTAGACTTTACCCATACGAAGCCCATTTTTTAGAGCTCCAAAAGGAGGTGCATTCATTGGGCTTCTCTCTTGACCAAACCCAAGCTGAGCTTGAACACGTTAATCTTGAGCGGAATCAACTGCGAGATAAGTAGATGTTAATAGATATTATCACCCGAGCGATGTTATCTGAGCCACCCCAAGAGTTAGTCACCATCGTACACCTTACCCTTTGGTCTTATGTGGTTTTTATAAGGGGTTATGTAAAAATAACCTAGCACTATGACTATGTACATTATTTTTTTATAAATAATGTGCATTCATTTTATTATTGTCACTTAGTAAATGGTTTTTAATGCACAAATATTATTTTTATTTAATATTCAACCACGAAATCTATTTTGATAAATTATTGTATTTTTGAATTAAATAATGTTTTAATAAAATATTATTATTATTATTAAATTATTTTTTATTAAATATAAATTATTGTATAATTTTATGAATGGAATTGTAATTTTTATAATGGTTTGAAAGCTGTTTTTGTCAAAACCCATGAATTTTGGAAAAATGTCAGTTTTTATTTTAAAAGTAAAAATTCACAGATTTAGAAAATTATTTATATAAAATTAATATTATTTTTGGAATCAGGATATCTAAATTATCCAATGGTTATTTTTTCATAATTTTCTGAAATAGTCGAATTTTTGGGTAAAATTTAAATACCGTTTAAATATATAATGTGTTTTATGACATCTTAATGACCCTATAGTGATGTAATAAAAAACTATAAACATTCTGTTCGGACAATATATGTTTTACCATTAAAATAATGTGATTTTGGGTTTGTTGGATTTATTTTATAAAGCTTTAGTGGACCCTTCATGGCTTATAAAACATTTTGTCTTTTTAAATTGTATTCCTTGAAAGTGTGACTCACCTCCACATAAGAAACCCTATTATTTTAAGATCTTCCTATATTGGCCTTATAAAATATACTTTTCCACTACATTTTTTCAAAAATCATGGGTAAAACAATGGGATGGTTTGTGGTTTTGATTAGTTTAATGTGAGGTGTCCCAAACATAAATAATAAAGAATTACATCTCCTTTCCTATATAAACCCACCCATGATCCCATTTACTCTTCACTAAAAACCTTTAGAGTTCAACCAACCTTGCCCTCCTCCTTATATAATCATCCCAAGGTTCCACAATATCCTAATAATACTTTCTCATTCCTCTCCCAAGCCTTTGGGATCACACTTCCAAGTAAGGGGATTTCTTCCTTTCTCATTTTTTTCCAATTTTATTTAAGTAGTTGTACCCTTTTGTTTTCAATTAAAAATGCTGGGGTATAATTTATCACCTCCCCCAAACATTCTTTTTTATGTTTGGATGATGGTATACCCCTTTATCTTTCATTAATTCCTCTAATGTTCACCTATTACCATGCCAAAATTCCTTGAGGGATTTATCTCTCCTCTTTTACATCCAATAAATCCTTTTTTATTATGCATATAAATTCCATTATGTTTTTTGGGACATGTATCTATATGAACCCTTAATTTCCATTTCATGTAAATATTATTAGACACCCCTTTATCTCTCATAAACCATTTTTTTTATGAGTTCTTATTTCACGTCGTTATGGTGCCGAAATTGCACATCAATTTTCCAAGCCAATGTCAATGTGTAGTGAATGTCATGCCCATATCTCTATCAAGAGTATTAACCTTTACGCACATTTACTTATTGTTTATAAATATTCATGTATGTATTCCAAATATATTTATCTTGGAATATGTTATGATTATTTATTTCCTGTTGTATGATCCATGTGGCACACTTATGCATGAAATGAAATGTTTAAGAAGGGTGTGCCAGGATAGCACTCCAATTCATTGGGTAAAGTATTATATCATGATACGTCATGTGAAATAGGTGTTGACTCACGATAATTCATGTGCAATGATTTTTTACACATGATTAATGTGCAATGAGGGTTTACACATGCTCTATATGCAATGATCCATGGATCATGCTAATTCCATGTTAAGTGTTGTTGTCACATTTCCATGTTATGATTATCGTGCTTTATCATGCCTTTTTGTTCATGTTTATCTTGTTCTCCATTGATATGTCTATTTTCTAACATGTATCATATTCATCATGTTATTCCATGTTTATTCCCTTAATTGTCTTTATAGCTCACCCTTTTCTTATGTATGTCCTCAGTTTATCCCATGCAATGCTAAGTACGAGGGAATGTAGTGGTCATGTAAAGGAAGGTTTCAATAAAGATGTTGTTTGTTTTATATTCTAAGATGTTATGTAATGTTCCTAATCACCAAAGACACTAGACCTATTGATATTATATGTAGTATAAAGTGAATATTTTATGTAATAAATCATGTTTAAGTGTGTAATAGAAATCTGGATTGTTATATTTTTATAGGGTAATATAGCCATTTGAGAAAATTAAGTAATAATTTCAGGTATTAAACCATTTAATATGATTCCTTTCTAGTAGGATATATGGATTTAAATACTCAATCCTATGTAATCCTTCTAAATGAAAGAGTAAGATTCAAAAAAATATCCTCTTCCAAGACATTAATCTTATCATATAAATGTCGTGATCATAGATAAACTCTAATACCATGTGAGTCATGCATGAACGTGAGAAGAAAGAGGAAGTGTAAGATCTAGAAAACAATGTGATCCTTCTTTTTTGTGGAATTGGTTGGAGATATAGGATAATAAGATAAAATTTGATGTACCTGAATCCTCCCATTTCATATCCAGGATATTAAAGTGAAACTACCCATCTAGATATAGCCTATAATGAAAATATTGGGGATTACTCCAGAATAGAAGCCCTGGTCTTGGTTCCAGAAAAGAGAGGTGAATACCACAATCACCCTCAAAGGTAAATTAAAGCATGATCCTCTCCCTCTTGATTGAGAACTTGAGGTCCCAGGTCTTAGAGAAAAATAGGGAAAGACATTGTATTAACCTAGTTCCTAAGACCAAGAGATCCATGATATTACATGCAGCATTGGGGTTCTCATGACCAATGGGACTTATAAATACATGCACCTTGAGGACCCTATATGTAATATAGAAAAAGTTTCAAACACCACTGAGTGATGGAATGCTTAACCAAATTAGATACGTACTAGTAGAATTTCTCACTATGGTCTATTAAGTGGAAATGCTTCTATAGTGGCTTAAATTTGGTCCCCCTAAGGAAAAGGATGAAAATAAATGGTATCCCTTCTATTTGTATCTTGAAAGAGGTATTGGAAGGTGTATAATTAAGGTAAAGGCTTTACAAGCAGGATGTTCTTCACATAAGACCAATAAATATATATAAGTTCTTCGTGTAGGTAGGTAGGCCTGCACAAGCTGGAGGTACCTTGGGCGATGGTACTCCTAAGAAATAAGACTTGTATGATTCCTTACTCTAAGCACCAAAGGCCTCCTTAGGTGTCCTTGGAAGGGTCTCATGCTTGTCCCAGATTTTGGGATGGACCTTCAAATTAGTGATTCCCCATAAGGGGTAAGGGGTCCTCAGTCATTTTTTTTGTGTTTCAGAACCTGGAGGGAATTTTATCCCACTATCCCCCTTAATTCTCTCCCCTCTTGTGTTTTGGAGAAATACCTGAGAGATTTTGGAGGACCTCAAAAAAGTAACTATGTGACTAGATCTTTTATTATTATTCTATTCTTCTAGTATCTAAAATGAGGAGCTCAGGGGACCCATTTATAGGAAGACACGGGGCCCTAGTTGAAGAACTTAATCCATACAGGTCCCTAGTGTGGGTACCTTTTTCAAGGGTGGATGATGTTTTAGTTTTGTATAGGTGGGCATGCATGAGACTTCTTGTGTGTAGGGTTGGTATGCATAAGATGGTTTGGGAATGTTCATTTGATCCTTCATGGTTATATTAACTATTCAAATACTTGGTG
This sequence comes from Viscum album, assembly GCA_963277665.1. Lineage (NCBI taxonomy): Eukaryota > Viridiplantae > Streptophyta > Magnoliopsida > Santalales > Viscaceae > Viscum > Viscum album. The sequence continues at coordinate 426,291,818 of OY728130.1, read as the reverse complement.
TAATATTCATAATATTTTAATCCCATGTGACAAAATAGAGCTTTAAAAAAAGTACCAATTGAGATACGATCAGATTGGAAGAGGAGGGTCTAGTCCTGATGTAAATAGAGGAAATGATTCTGAATGTTGGCACATTTCATTCATGTAGGTTAATTTTGTATGTTAGAGGGGTAGGTTTGGTGAAAAAATCTGATTCCCAAGTCTAGGGTAGAGGTCTGGTGCATAGGCCCAACATGTAGGTCAGCGGTGCTTATAAATAATGTTGACCTTTGATGAATTTTTCCTTCCAAATTCATGTTCATTTTCTACTATTGTGTAGATAATCCACATTTCCTTTCCATTATTGTCATTTTTTCAGGTCTTATGAAGAACTTCCTCATGCATGCACACGGTATTTCCACTTGAGTGGTCTTTCTGCATGGGATCTTCTATTCAAAGTTCATGTACAGAATGACTTGGGTAAGAGGATTGTATAGGATAACCTAGTCATGGGCACGTGTAGGATCACTTGGTTAAGGGACCTACACAAATGACCTTTCATTTCATAAAATTTTGAAATTTCCTAAATTGATATTTTAACTTTAATAAAAAAAATCCTTTTGTCTTCTTATAGGTTTTTGATGGCTTCCCTATTGTATTCTCATGAACCATTTGTAGCACGTCACTGAGAGGATCAAATATTTTGGGTTCAATTGTTATGAAATTTTTGAATCTGCTCTACCAAATTTACTGAAGAACTTGAAGTAATACCAAAAAGAGGATCCCCAGAGTGAGTATTTTCCCTTGTATGATCATGAACTTCTATGGGACTCTCCCATACCTAAGGCACATAGTTACTTCTCAGAGTCTTGGTTCATGGAATATACCAATTTTTTTACCATCTATGTATACTCTAAGGGTGTACAAATCAAAGAAATACTAGTTCCTACTCTCTATATTATGCACCACAACCATTGTATTCAGTATCTAAGTCCTTTTACCCAAGATTCAAGACCACTCTCTTATTAGTAAACCATTTTTGCATCCCAAATAAACCAATCACATGGTTGAAAAGAGGATTGGGACATCTTCTCTGGATGGGGGTTAGGCCTAAATGGATGTGAGCATACTGGGCGCACCAAACTTATTCATAATTCAAGAACTAGATGGAAGATGTTTTCATCTATGAGAATGTTTTGGTGGAAAAAATTATGTTATAGGAACCCAAACATCATCCCTAAATTGCTGAACATATGTATTCCTTAGACAAATTATTTCCATCTAATGCATGGAGAAGTTGTTATTATCCTATACTAATTTAAAAAGATATCTACAGCCTCTATCTTTAGGGGTATGTTCAATGAATTTATCCCACTAAAGGAACTGTGGGATGATTTTAAAAGGAAACATTATTTGGACCATGAGATTTTTAAGGTGGATCAGAAGGTTAACAATAAAGATCATTTCCTTGGGGTAAATATTCTTCCTAAAACTTAGATGAAGTCCTTCCTCAATCTATAAGGTTAAGGTCCCATTTAAAAGTGCCTTACAGTTTCCCGCACCTTAGGAAACCACAACATTGCCCGTATGTTCTAGCCTATATTAGAGAAAGGACAGTATATCCATTGTAGATACATGGTCAATAATGAGTTTTATGTTAGGACATATTTGGTTGTCTTCATCACAATATGGATAAGTATCAACCTACTACTGATTCATGAATCCAACAGCAGTGTGAGACCAGAAAAATCTATCATACAATCCAAACTAGAAGAAGGCAGCCATTTAGGGATGGATTCCTCTGTCTTGGTGAAGATCTACCATTTTTCACTGCATACGTACACCAGGAAGGACACATTAAAAATTCCAAGTCCATTATAAGTGTTTTGGGGTGGATTTCAGAAAACTATAGTTCTTACATTATGTTAATTGGATTTTTAGTCCCTAAAAATGGGTTTCACCCGTTTGTTTAGTTTCTCTCTAGTATCCAGCCTTTATCATTTTCATGTGAGGAATTCTTGAGGATTCTTAACATATATATATATATATATATATATTTAATCTTCTTCCTATATTTTTATCTTCCTAATGGGGTGTTTACCGATAAAGTAAAAGCTAACGGTGAATTGCGGTCATATATAATATCATTTAGATACAGTGTTCTAGTGTCCGGTATTGATAGAAAAATAATCTGTGAACGATACACTCCATATTTATGTGCCAATTCAAGTGTCTCCCATAGTTATGTGACATCCCTCCCACACACATTCATCTTGAAAAATAAGTCATAGTGTCTTAGTAATTATGGATCCTGATGGCCATGAAGGTGTCCCAAATGTCAATCAAAAGATGCCTCCATCAGGTGCACTGATTGGGCTAGAATTTGGGTCTTCCATAACATGGATATCATCATACCCTGAAGGGGAATTAACAAAAAAAATTCATGGAGTCATCCATATAACAATTTCTAGGCATAGAAAGCATGGTAGAAAGTTTAAACCTAAAGGTGATGATATTGAAGCTCCAAATTCTTCAATATGATCTCAGTAAAGGAATATCGAATAGGATAGGGTTAAGAAAATCACATCATTCAGGGCAATGCGATCAAGTAATCTCTACCAAGAAGAGATATAATTTTGGTCACCCAGTGTCCTGTGAGAGAAGACAGGCCTTCAAGGGCTTCAAAGATAAAATACAACATTCAATCCTCCTAGCGAACTGTATTAGCACTAGATTATGTGTGACCCTTTATGATCAAATTGTATTTGGGAATAACTCATGAAATTAGAGACATATTGGTATTTCTCCAGGTTAGCATATGCATTTAATATTTCGGAGATAACTAGGAACCCTCCAATATCCACCCCATCAGAAATTTGACTAGGGTGGAGTAATATGTTCGGAATAAGGAAATGTTGATGTAAAAAATAGATGATCAAATCCTAGACACAAAGTGGTTATTTGACATATTGGATTAAAAAAAATTGGGGTGTAGCTCGTCACATTGAAGAGGAATGGGAAGTCCATGTCAATCCTAGTGATGTATCTCTATCTTCTCCATTCACATTTTTATCCTTCATCCACAATCATTAATTGTATGGATTTGTCCCGTAGTTTGGAGTATAAGGAGAAGAACCAGAAAAAAAGGTTCTCGAGTCTCCAAAATATGGGTCCATTGGTACTCCCATTATAGTAGTGGATGAGTATCTTGAATCCAGAGGACTATATTTAGGTTAAACTAATATGTTAGAGGAAATGGTTGGGTGGTTTTCCCAACTTCCACCTCAAGTAACTATTATTAGGAGGACTGATATGTTTCCCTCACCGTCTTGAGAGAAGAAATGAAATAGGTAGGATAATTTAACCCATTGTATGCACCACATTAATTATTTTCACTATCATTTTAATCTTACAACTAGCATGACATACTTGTTTGACCGTGCCTAACTTTTATAGAATCTGCCTCATTTTTCTCCCTCAAGGGGTCCATCACTAGTCTTTATGGATTGAGGGGGGATATCCTAGAGGAGGCACTGGCTTGTGTTTGTGTATATATACCCTTGTCGTGTGAATCATCAATATATGCAACCATTTATTCCCATATTAATTTATAGGGGGAGAGGGCCAGGGTAATTTCATATATATATCATAATTTTTCACATGTAGGTCACTGAATTTATTCATCATGATATTTAAGATCTTCTATATACACTATAGGATCCCATGAAAACCACTATAGGCCCTATCTCCACTTTAAAAGGTTCTTATAAGGATCATAGATAGTTTGGTGAAGGTTTTCTTGCTAATCGTGAACCTGCAGTGTTTGAAGATGAAGTTCTACCTGAGAAGTCAGTAGAGAGAATATACAGTAGTTCCAATTTGGGTCTTGGTCTATATGTATCAGATATCCCTACTGGTGAGGATGTTTCATGACTTGAAGAAATGATTTATGACATAATGTATATTTAGAATTTGATAAAACCTAGTAATATTCTCATATATTTAGGGAGTTTTTGGGCTTCATTAAGGAATTGGAAGGATGTGAGTTTTCTCTTTCTTGCATTTTAAAATACATCCAGCCTCTTTTCATTCACTATCATGCACTAGATCTCAACTTTTATTGATTTTTTTATAGATAATGTTCCCATTAAAATTCATGACCAAGGCCTCTAAGTCTATCCTAATCCAATTGTTTAGAGAGTGATATCTAAGAATACAAAAGTATGATATCATCGAGGTCCCTCAGTCTTAGTAATTGGGAAAATTCAAGAGTATAATTCTTTTAAGGAGGTCCTAACACTAAGAACAGTGTCTTGGAGTACCGGGGAGGAATAAATACCAATAGTTGATCCATTAAAATGTGAGTATTATTATCTTTTTTGGTCACTCAACTTCCTTTTCTATCTGTTAACCTCCGGATATTAATGATAGGTTCCAACTATTATCCAATTCTATCATCTTCAGTGGCTGATCATGTGGTGGGGTCTTCTATACTAGTTTAGTCAATGCTAGTTAATAGAGCTAACACCATTTTTTGTAATAATATTATAGAAAATAATTGAGTGCAATAATTTCATATTACAACCCTCTTTTGAGAGAAACATTGTTTCAAACTTAGAGACATGGGATTCCTTTCACCTCGCACACCATATGATCTGGAGAGATATATAGAAGATAGTATTGGGTACAACAATTGAGAACATTTCATAATGACTTTCCAAGTTCCAATAATGTTTTCCATTCTTTGGTATGATGGGTGTGATTACTATATGATCTTCCATGTTGTGAAGTCAATCATTCGGTGACGAGAGGAGAAGTGAAGGTCTCATTTGGATGAGGTGCATCTAGAAGACCAATTTCATGGTCTTTGGGATGTTGTATCCCAAGCGGAGATAAATCATTCCATGGTGGTGGAGGAATGTCATCTTTATCATGAAGAGAAATATCTCCTACTGATAATCATTTAATCATAAATTGATGTCATGAAGAAATATGTGGTCCAACTCCACTAATTCTTGAAGAGGGAATTGGCATAAGGAAGAGACACTACTATTATGGAATAAGAGAAAAATCAAAATGTTGAGGATACTTTTTCCACACTATTGGTCAGGTTTCAGTAAAACAAGGCTAACTCTTAAGCCACAATACAACAACTCAGATCCTATGTTGAGGATCACTTGTGAGATTTGGCATAATGGAACCAACATGTGGAATTTCCTTCACATTTTAGATCATTAATGAAAATGGATTATTGTTTGTAATAATATATTATTGCAATCATGTCTTTATTTTAATCATAATATAACATTGAAAATGACTCGTTTAATTGATTTTCATAGAATTATAATTATAAAAATAGTGTTTATGGAGAACCCTAATTTTGACCTAATCCATGGGGTCTATCAATCACAGTTTGACTATTTCCAAGGTCATTTGGATGATCCTACAAACTTCTTATCTTTTTTTACAATGTACTATTTTTTTCTCAAATCTTACAAGATGAATACACAAAGGACAAGACTTTCCTTTTCTCATGCCACCCTTTACAGGTCTTTAGTCTACATGTTGTATGCCTCTTATTTCTTTTGTTTCCTAATTCATTAATAAACCATGAAGATCAAATGTCTAGTGAGCTGACACTCAACTTTGACTTAGGGTTCCCCTTGTCAGTTTTTTACCATGTGAGTACTTCTTCTATTTTTGTGGGTTGCATAATGTCTTGAAAATAGGACTAATTTTCCTGGTGTTTTAGGTCGATTATCTTTGACCCTTAGTTTTGTAATGATGAACCAAAAAAGGCCATTAACCAAGATTGTTCCAACATTTTTTGAGATACATGAAGGGGAGTTTTGAGTCAAGATTTTGTGATTCCCAAATCTGAAATGTGTTGAGAGACAAGTATCTCAGGAATGGGCATAGACTATATTTGAAAAGTGGTTTCCAATGCAATATTTTCATGGGTCAGTGTAATTAAGGAGGTATCTCCTCTAGATGGACGTTTTTTTTGTTGAAAAAAATTTTGTCATTGAATTTATGCAAAGACAACTAGGGAATGTTACTGTATAGTCAAATAGTGGCATCCTTTGGAGGACATTCCCTTTGGGTGGATGACTTATCCAAAGCCTTCTAGGATATATTACTGTGTATTCAAACAATGTATTTCTCAATAATTCTAAAATTCGATAACCAATGTACTTGAAGTTCGTGAAGTTCTAGATTTCTCAAGACCGCGAAGGGTGGTTTGACAAAGGAAAGTGCTTGAGAATGAAGAGAGAATCTGTATTATAACTATACATTAATAGGAAACTAATCCTACACAAATTTCCCTTGTGTAATGAAAAATAAATTCTGTTAAATGACTGATGTTAAGGGGGGAATTCCTCTCTCTAAAAAGGGTTAAAACATAGTGCAGTTTAATGTCCTGCGATCAGGACATGGACCGTGTAGTTTAATATCTTATGGTGTGGAATTTATTGTCTAGTTTATCATCGTGTAACAAGGAAATTATGTAATTTATTTTAATGTTTTATAGGAAGGATATTGGGGGTCAAATTTAACATCCATTAAATATGATCAAAAGATTAGTGATTCTCCCTTTCATGGTAATATTCCCAAAAAATATTCCATAATTTTTAAGTATGAAGTGGGAGGGTTATAAGATATAATGTAGGGTTTCTAAATATAAAGAGTGATATAGAGGAAGGGTATTATAGAGATATAAGAGGTCCCTCTTGAGAATGAATGTTCCTTTAGTTGATAGGACCTCTCTATGGTCACATCACACAAAACCAAATGGGGTGTATTATTGAGTTTTTAATCAAATATATCCTCTATCCAACATGAATTTTTTGGTGGATGACTTATGAAAATCCAACTTTGGTGTATTACTACATAGGTAGATAAAGGTTTCCTTGGGAAACGAACATTATATTACTGATAGTCAGGGGATGTTTATGGATATTTGTATCCCTTTAACACGAGGATTTGTTTCTAGAAGAAAAATACATGAATATAAAAGGATCATTTCAAGTAAAAATTACCTGATAATTCATGAAAAGGTTTAAATACAATTATGATCCCAATGTATGAAAATAGAGGTGTTTTTTTTAATAAGTATGGGACCAATGCACAAGGATCGGGTATCACAATCTATCTCATTTGTATGGGAATATATCCATACGTTGTTATGGAAAACTATTTAGTTTAATGTTTTGATATCAGGAATAGGGGAACATTTTAGCATCATGCGATGAGTATGATATGGTGCTTGTAGTTTAAGATCTTACGACTTTGAATATAATATTTTTGAAATTATGGGTAATATGATACATTCTAGACTAATGTTTCTCTACCATACTTTGGACAGGAGGTAGGAAATTGTAAACCAGGATTCAAGATTCTTGGATCAGGATAAGTGACATGGTAAAATCCTGTGATGGATAATCATTCACCATGGTCATATAGTGATATCACTCATGATATCATCAGGAATTGTAGAAATTAAAGAGTCTTATCCCAAGTATTATCATGTCATTGGTTTATAAGACCTTTTGTGGGTGACTTTTGCAAAGAAAATAGTGGAGTGTTACTGTATTATAAAATAGTGGATTCCTTTGGATGACAGACCTTTATAGTGGGTGACTTACAAAAAGGAAATTGGGGCATATTACTTCATAGTCAGAAAAACGTTTTCCTCAGGTTTTAAATTTTCTATTTTTTATTATCTTGAGAAATATTATAAAGATAAAAAATTGATTATATTATGAATTTTCCATATGTAAGGATTATTTCTGAAAATAAAAGGATGAATTTGGACCAAAATCAAGGATTAAGTGTAGATTCCCCTCCATAGATAAGACTCATATGTATGAGGATGTATTTATGTTTACTTGATGGACTCTTGAATGAGGGAATAAAGATTAATATCTCATATATAGATCTTTTTTTATATGTAGGATAAGGTCATTTTTCTTTACCCCACGGCTGGGACTATAGCATGAGGTTTATGCATCACTAAATATCTCATTGGAATGTAAATCAAGAAACATGTAGTTCTTGAGGGACATTTTAGTTGAAATTCAAGTATAAAGGAAATAATCCATGCAGTTTAACATCACGTGGTAATTATGGAGTTGATTCAACAAGAAAAATGAATATTTCGGATGGACTACGGTATAGAACCCTGACATTACTACATATATTGTTGAAGAAAGATTAAATCCATATATAGTTGTAGAGAAGATACTCTATACTAATTTAATTATTTTGTGGAGAAGGGGGTTTTTTTAATTTGGGCTCATGAATGGGGTTAGAACTTAGATTCAATGTTGTTATGTAAATCTAACTCATACTTTGGAGAGCGGGGGAACTTTCTATATTGTAGATGGATTAGGATATAATATCTTTGTGTTTCTATGTATCTTGTGGGAATGATAATCAAGATATATGTAGTTCTTAAAGAACCATTCCATTTAGATTCATGTTAAAAAGACATATATTGTTCTTTTTTATGTCTTGAAACTGGGTCCATAGTAACCACATTATGAATTGATATTCCTTGATAATACAGGGAATCCATTTCAATAACCCTTAAGCCCATGTGATTTGTGATTGGTGTGAAAATCAGGGAGTGTAAAAGGTTTCTTTCACCACATAGAGGTAATAAAAAATGAAGTGTGTGGGGGTGGGGGTGGTTTCAGTTTTTGGTAGTTGGACCGGGATTTAAGATTTGGGAATCATTGTGTATCTCTATAAATCAATAATCATACCATATATAGTTCTTGAAATGATCCTTGTGTGGTTCGAACCTGTATTCAGGGAAGTGGAAAAAAAATTATGGTTGGACCCATTATTGGAGATCTAGGCAACAGAATGCATCATATGATGGTCAAAATCAAGCCACACGTAGTTCACGAAAGGATATGGTGGGATAAAAGCACCAAAGATTTTCATATTCTTGACCAAGGATTGAAAGGATATATAGTTTTATAGTGTGAAACAAGTATGTGAACCAAGTAGTTTTCCATCATAAATCAAGTATTTTTTCATACAGTTTATTGTCTTTATATTAGAACATTTGGATATATACTTCAAATTACGATACCTCTAACTATAATGATTTTTTTTATCATAAAACTAGGACCATATATTTTTCATTTAAGTTCATGCATACATGACCATGATTCTATGTAGGTTAACATCATACAACAAGAACATTGGTGTCATGAAATTTATCATCTTACGATGTGGATGAAATTTCATGATTTTTAAGGTCATGTGAAAAATTATGACTATGAAGTTTAACATCATTTATCTAGGAAATTTCAATATTTTTTCAGATGAAGTACTTTTTGATAAACCTTACATTAGTAGGGTCTATAATGAGATCCTCAACCATCGAGATTAGGGAGTAAGCTTAGTTATAGTTGAAATTTTGTATAAAATAAGTTTCCTCTAACTTTGGCTCAATATTTGGAGGCTTCTTCCCTGGTATCATTAGATTCCTAAGGTCTAATAAAGTTCCCCTTAGAGGATTGAGCAGAGGATGGCCTTCTTGTTAAAATCCGGTACTATCTGGTTTTTATGGAACTCCAAATGATGCATGGTATGAAATATTTTTTCATTGAGTCACTCCAACTCATCCATTCATTTCAAGTATTTATCATCTATGGATATATGTTCATAGATGGAAACATTTAGAAATTTAAATTGGAGATGAATGGTTACCACTACTTTAGTTTCATATATAAGTGAATATGTTGTTTCCCATGTGGTAGTATGGGTTGTGTTCAGTAGGCCCACAAGGCATGCTAGAGATTTTCAGTTCAAGACTTTTTATCCTTACCCACCATATTTAGAAGTATGTTTTATAGGGTCTTGTGTAATTAATATGTCTATCCATTAGCTACTACATGATAATGGGATGATTTGTTGAATTAGATTTTATACTTCTGATACAGCTTCTCTAACTCGTCATAATTGAAATCGATGTCTTTGTATATTAATATTATATACATGAATCTAAAAATTATAATGATGTTAGTTTTCCCAAAGTTGAAAATGATTTTGGACCTTCTTTATTTGAGGGGTATAGCCTCATCCCATTTGGAGAATAATTTTGTAGTAGTTATGATGTATTTGAATCACTTGGACATAGCTGGGGAATATGTCCCTACAACATCTATTCCCCTTATGGAATATGGATAGAAGTATTTGGTGGTATGTGTAAACTTTGGGGGTTGATGGATGATGTTGGTATGCGGTTGGATGGAATTACATATCCTGTGACTTTTGTGAAATCTTTTATCATTAAATGCTATAAGTATACAAGACTTTTGATTTGATTGGGAATCTAGAAACTAGACTAGTGGTCACCATAGTCTCATGTGTGTACCTCTATCATGACAACAATGGTATCTTCACCATCAATTAATTTGAGGATCACTCAATCAAAGATTCTTTTATAAAAGACTTTTTGATGATTTGGGCTGCAACAAAGAGTAAAATCTCTCACGGATCAACGGATCTTCCCTTTAATTGCTTTGATCAATGAGAAAATGACCTTTTGAAGGTAGTCCAAAATGGGTATTATCTAACAAGTCAAGGGGATATCTAGTTTGTGAATGGAACTAACCTCATTAATCTCTTCTATGTTGACATGATCAAAATACAATACCATTTGGTGATGTGAAATGTTGTTGATTATTTCATCCCAGTTCATATCTTCCAAAATTGTAGCTATATTGTCCAATGCATCTTCCCGCACATTCTACAATCATGGGACACGAGTTAATATTGAGTCTAAGGGTAATTCGTCCATTAAACCTATGACATAATCAGTAAGGGGGATTAACTCTTCTTTTCTGGTGGAATAATCCTTGTTGATATGTTTGATTATTAATTTTGAATCACCTCTTACCTCTAGGTTTCCAACTAGTATTTGATGCTCCATTTCTAGTTCTGTAAATAGGTCATGATATTCTACATCATTTTTTGTATAGCCTTATGACAATAGGAGGTAGTAACGAAAAACTTCCTCTTCTAGAGAGATGAGGATGACTCCCTACCCAAATTTCCTATCAAAATGATTTAGAATAACCACCCCCATGACAAATTTCCTATCAACATAGGAATTCCAAGTATATATTTGAGTGGTTTATCTTAAGATACCAAATAGAGATTTTGTTGTTATAGTAAGTGCCTCATTTTCTAAACGGTGAAGATTGATACAAGGAAGATCTTCACAATATCTCAAAAATGAGTCTCGGTGTAGAGAATTCTTCGACTAAGATAATAAGTTTTTTTTCATTTCATCATCACTAATTTGTCTTACTAAATAATCCAGTGATCTATCTAGGCTTTTCAGATTCAAAATGAGTGGTTCCCTAAACCTATGGAATTAACATTGGTGGAATCAAAATATATATCTTATGACTATCAAATTTTTCCTGATTTTCATCGATAAATTGATATGTGGCCCCCTTATTTATCAAATTTGTGTGGGAAAAACACTTTCCTATGAGGTTTTCTATAAATATTTAGGTACAGAAAAGTTTTCCCTATAAACCCCTCAACTCTTTTTGGTTTTAATGTGTTAACATACTAAGGATAGCCTTCTTCTTATCTAGGTTTAATTTGATTCCATTATGAAGTATGATGATGATGTGAAAATTTATCGAGGTTACCCTAAAACCAAATTTCAAGGAGGTCATCTTCATACCATACTATCATAGTTTGTTAAAAATGGTCTTAAGATTATTCAGGTAGTCAAAAAACTATCGGGATTTGACCATCAGATCATCAATGTAAAGTTCCAAAAATATCCCAATGAAGGATTTGGAGATTAAATGCATGTTACGTTGGTATGTGGTGACGTTATTCTTCAATCCAAAGGGCCTTAACTGATAGAAAAACAATACATAGGGACCCTAAAAGTTGTGTTTTTTCAACTTCTGGGGACTTCTGAATTTGGTTGTGCTCTGAATAGCCATACATGAAGGATAGTTCTTGTTAACCAAGTATCACATCAATCAGTAGCTCTATAATTGGATTGAGGAAGTAAACATTAAAACAGTGTCATTTGAGATCTGTAGATTTGATGATGACACATATTTTCCCATTCTTTTTGGTTACTGGAATTATGTTTGATATTTATTTTGAATACTGAACTTCTAAAATTAAGTTTCCCTTGATAATCATGTCCACTTCAGACATAGTTTTCATGTTCTGAGTCAATTGTGTTGTTCTGGATGCCTATTTATATCCCCAGATATTTTCAAGAAGTCCTGAGTGGTTAGTGGTCACCTTAGGATCGAGGCCTAGCATATCTTTTTAATTCCGAGTGAATACATCTATATTTTATTTCAAGAAGGATGTATATACCTCTTATTATTCAAAATTCATGTTCATAATGATCAAATTGGGTCATGGATCTTCTTTTTTATAAATATTTATTTCTATGAGTTCATCAATGGTTTTTCAGAAAACATCCTAAAATGATGGGGGAATCCCTGATGTCTTCTTCTTCATCCTCTTCCCCTTTCTCCTCATCTTCCATCACTATCTTGTTCTTAGGGGAAGTTGTTGATGAAGAAAAATTTCAGTAACCAGGGGAGGTGTTAATATTTTGATATTCATATGGTGAAGAAACTACTTCAGTTTCGTGTGATGATGTGAGGCCTTTATGAAGCTCTAAAGGGGAGATGAGGGATAGATAATTAGAATCTTCATTTTAAATTTGTGATGGGACAACCTCATATAACCTAACTATTGGAGAAGTGATTGTTTTAAGGTCAGTGAATGGAATTAGGGCATTCTAACTCGAAAGTTTTCCACTATTTGGAGATTATATGAATTATCTAGAGATTTCTGGTTCAGTTTTCACAATCTATATCATGGAAGTCACTGAATAAGTCCCAAAATTTAGACCCACCCCTTTGATCTGATTGAGGGGTAGTTCATACTCTGCACTAAGATACTTAAATGGATTATTTGGATTCATATCTAAACCATTTCTGTCATTAATTAATGTAATATTGTCAATCATATGTTGTTTCCCTTCCCCCTAATAGAATAATGCATCAATTTATTGCGATTTGTAGGATTTAAAAGGGGATTTACCACCATAAAATTCCCCAATTTTACCATTAATGACATATTTGAGGCATTGGTGGTTTGATGAGGGAATAGATGAATGTTGATATAACCAAGTCCTTCCTAGAAAAATTTTGAAGCATGTATATTGTGGAAAAAAGGAATTTTGAGTCATATATGAGACACTCAAACTGATTCTCAATGTTGATTTCATTGAGATTATTTTTCTTGATCTTTTTATATCACTATATCATTATAGAGTAGGGTGAAAAGTGGGACTCATTGTAACCCAATTTATGAAGTATTTGTACAAGAATGAGGTTGACACCTGATTTTTTTCAATGAAGGATCATCATATATCAATATCATTTATCATTCCAAATGCATACAAAGATATGATATTTCCTTGTATAATGGAATTTTTTCCTACTCCATGAAAGATATTATTGTGTTTAATTATAAAAGATATATATTTTCATGATATACTTTAGAAAGAACAACTTCAGCCTCAAATTACATAGGTCCTAACAAAGACTCTATAATCACTTCATAAAGGCCTTTAGATAGACTCAAAGAATTTGGGATTGACAACTTGTCAGGAACTTGGACTAATTACTTTGAAACATAACACTTTCGTGATAATGGTCTTCAATTCCAAGCATGGGGATTATCTTTTTTAGACACTTTAGAAACTGAATTATTTTATTTAAGACGATCATCCATTTGGATTAGAGTTGTAGGTGATTATGTAATTGTTGGATTAGGTCGACAAGGTCTTCATGAATGCAGAAGTTTATTGGGAAATAGTGTCCCCTCAAGTCAATATTCTTGGAAAATCTGGTCAGATCAACTCCTAGAATGTGCAGAGGAACTCTATTTTACCTTTTGAACTCATTTAAGGTCTCTTCCATGAGTTTAATCCATGTAAAATATTCAAGAAGGGATGTGGGTGGAGTATTGATTTACATCACGACCCTATCTTCCCCTGTATCCTCGACTCAAGTGACCTATTCACCTAATTCCTCAACCAAATGTTGGTAATTCAGGTTTGTAGTCACACTCATCATCCGAGTATGGATACATTAAGTGAATAAGATTAATAGAACTTAATATTGACTCTTTTTTGATGAAGAGTCTATCTGGAAGGTTGAATATTGTTATAACATTTAGTGGGGCGGCGTTCCTACTTTTGGGACTAAAGGCATGAGGTTTGATTGAGTCAAAACCACCTTTGTCCTTGGTATAGGTTCATCATCTTGTATTCACTTCCCACTCATCCGACCATTTAATTTCTAGAAATACTATATTTTAATGGACTATGGGGTCGATGGAGTCGGTTGTGTCATAGTACAAGTGCTAGAGAGCATAGCTGGCTATTTTAACTATGCTCAAAGAATATCGTGAGTCCTTTTTTATCATATTTATGACCATCCAATCACTAAACCTTTTGATACCCTTTAGATTAACTTATGTCCATTCATTTTTCTCTTCTGTATAGGTTGTAGAAACATATGTAACCTATGTGGGTAGCTTGCATAGCTTAACATTCCCAGCGTCCACTATTTTCTGTAGGATGTATTTCAAAAAAAATCCTATATAGTGTTCCCTAAATCCAATTAGAAGGGGAAATAGTTTGGGAGATCATTGACACCATCCTGGTTGTGATTATTTGGATTTTGAAACAAAATCAAGTTGTTCTCCAATGTTGAGAAAACGTAACTTGTGACATGGTCATTTTATAAAGAATAACTTTTTTTCTTAATTTTCTAAAATAAATTCTTCTCTATTCCCTTTTCTCATCCTGGTGAGGAGGGAATTGTTTATAAATCTCGTAAGGGGGGACTACACAATATGGTGTGGGCATTGGAGATAAAGATGATGGAGGGAATAGATTAAGTGTAATGGTGAAATCCTCTTCCTTACATGTTCTCATTCCTTGTACTGATGCAATTACTGAGTACGTAACCTTAGTTTGTGTTATTTAGTCTTATATTCATTGAAAAATTGTGGTAATATCTTAAAACCCTCCTATACATTTCATAAGAATGAGTGGTGTACACTATTCCTCAAGAATATTCTCTATATATGTGAACATAAAATCTTTATGAGAAATCTATAGGATTAGAAAGTATGTTTATCCATTCCAATGAGAAATGAAATCCAAGAACCTCTAATTATTTAACTATTTTCTATTTGAGAGGTCGCGGACGACTATCTTCTGATTTATTGAGATGACTTGGAAGAGAAACTTCTAACGAACATCTTCCCAGCCTATAATTGACTATACTAGAAAACTGTTATACCAGATAATGTCTGTCCCAACAGTGTTTCCACAAACCACATTAGTTTCACTACTTCTTGTTGTTTAGGGTTCCCCATCATGGAATCAAAATGAGATGTGAAATGTATCAAACACTTCTTCAATTCCCTCGATTCACTGAAAATTGGAAATATAGAGTTTCCAATTTTGGTAAGGGATGGGTCATATCAACCCATTTGGGGTAATGCTTCTTTTTTGGCTATAATGATACATGATACTATTATATATATTTTAATTGATTTTTTAGAGACTCAATAGTATGGATGATCCCTTGAGTAATTTCTATATAAGAAGTATCTTGAATAGGGATAGAAATGGTTAGGGCATACTATAGTGACCTTGTTGGTGTCTTCCATGGGTAACCTATAAGGGAGGGTCTATAAGTATTTGCCTAACCCCATTCTAGTAGTGTACCCAATTTATTGTACTCCTATTACACTATTGTGGGATCCCAATATAATGGTTTTCAATACCCCACATTGACTAGATATTCTATATCGATCTAGATTTCTTTGTAAAATCTATTTTTAAGGTATGACGATTGGGGTGAAAGTCAAGGATTTGTTTATAGAACATATCAGGAAGGAATTTTGACTCAGAGTATTTATGTGTTTAATATTCTCAATTCTTTCACCTCTTCCTCTTTTTGATCAAACCTTTCCTCTAATATAAGGGGTGCAGCCTCTTCAAGAGGTGGGTGAGGTGCATCCTTCCCTTTACCCTATTCTTTGTGGATACTCTCTGAGGTAATGCTGGTGTTGTTGAGGTAATACTCATATTTAGATAAATCCTCTTGTTCAAGGTATGTAAACCTCCTTAAATTATTATGGTTTGTACTTTATTATGAACTAAATCATCTTTCTCCTACTCCTCAATATTATTCGTATGTTCTATATGTTCTATAGATGTTGTGTTAATGGCACTCACCAATGTGTAATGCATTACAAACATCTTATTAGTCTACTTGTAAGACTACCTTTGTTTGGATCCTATATGAGGACTTTTAATTCCCTTCAAATTTTCTCTTGGAGTAGCTTAGAAGACCGTAATCTAAATGGAATTTACAAAAAATATATGTGTGTGCCCATAATGAGGATATTGAATCATCAGATTGAATGAATTGGGACATTCCCCTAATCGTGAGAAGACTAGCCTCCACTGAGTAGGAGGAGGTTGAGGTGAAACTTTCCCCACCCTTATGGGCTACAACTGTTCATACTCCAATAACACAACCTTTTTAGCATTGTTTTCTGACCTCGAATGTTGTGTTAAAAAATCTCCCATCCCTGTGGACTAGGTTTTCTCCATGATTATCATGGATGGTACTATCGTATCAACCATATTTATTTTAAATATTTATGTTCGAATATGGTATGGTTGTGTCATATGATTTCCAATTATGCCTCCTACCACCAAATAATTTTTTTCTATTTTTGAAATTTGTGCTATCTGGAAAAATTATTCCATTATAAAAGAGTCCTGATCGATATTTTTAAATACCTGATGAAACTATTTTCAATGGTTTGTTAGCCTAACATCAGTGGGAATTTTTGAAGTCTTATTTTTAT
The DNA here is from genome assembly GCA_963277665.1 of Viscum album. NCBI lineage: Eukaryota > Viridiplantae > Streptophyta > Magnoliopsida > Santalales > Viscaceae > Viscum > Viscum album. The sequence goes on along the minus strand of OY728130.1, from coordinate 426,274,859 downwards.
GAGAATAAATTTTTTTAGAATAATGTCTTTTTATTGAAGCCGACCTAAAGATATGACATTGCACGATGTTATATTTGGAATACATTGTTAGCTATCAAGAGAGGTGAAATGTGATGCTCCATATTCACCCCATCCTCTGATAAGAACACTAGATGGGAAATCTATGATCATATGTTTCAATTATTTTAACAAGGTGGGACATTTGTACTAAAGGGCTCCTTGTTTCTTCCCAATTGTGGTTTTCATGTAGCTCGGGGTAATCCAAGTCAACTTGGTGGTGTATCCCTTCTATTACCTTTAAGTAACTTAGTTATTCATCATAAGGTAATAAATTTTTTTCTGGTGATTAAGAGACTTCCATATGTTGAGGTATATTGCATTCATGTAATCTTCTAACAATGATTATGGAATTATGAACTAATGAGAGTCTAACATCAAGAAATTGATTGGTATGTCATTTTTATCCATCTATTTTCTCACATTAAAAGTGTCTTATTCATCTATCATTATATTATCCTCAACCTAGTATGATGAATGTAGATGAATCACACATACTTTATCACAAACAATGAGATCAGTGGAGAATTTCTCTATCATTTTTGAAGGTAGGAGATCCATTGGTGGTTCAAAGAGGGATTGTCACCTTGGGTTTTCTTATAGATGATAAAGCATGTCACTTGTCATTGAAAAGGAATAAAACACTTCTAGACACATTTTCCAAAGTCCCTCTTGCAAAGAGTGATTTTTCTTAAATAAAACTACTAAGGATCTATTTATATGAAGTGAAACACTACTATGGAGATAAATTTTGCATTGAATTTAATTTTAGAGGGGACTTCTACTATGAATTGACATTTGATAGTAAGGAAAATCTATTCCATATTTACCATGAGTAGAACCCTCAAGAAATATGATATAATGGGTGGGACCATATTTCTATTTGATCTTATGTATACATAGAGGGCTTACAAGACTCTAATCCAGAGATAGGATCTCAAGATCGATCAGATTATGGACATAAAGTAAGCCTTCAAGGTAAAACGTCCGGGGATGACCTCCAGAGATTATATTATTATTCCCAAAATTAGGTAATGGGAGAGTAGGATCCTGAGATACCATATATAATATTATAAGGGATTCAATAACTCTATAATTAAGAATAGTAGGATTGTAGATCTTCTCATCATTTTCTAATCATCTCTAGTGAGGCTTTGTTTTGGATGCCTTCTTGCGAATGACTGGGCCCACTTGTTAAAGAAAGAGGTTTTCAGGTATGGAAACATATTTTACTAGATACCATATCATTTTTAGTCTGAAAGTATTATAGAATTATTTCATAGGTTTGTTCCTTCATCAATGTGTCCATTTGAATTATCAGATTACCTCTAGTGAGAAAGGGGGTATGGGCCTGATCTAGTTGTCTATATATCTTGATGGAATTTGACCCATCAATTACCTAGATGGAAGAAGAGGTGTGTTACTACATTGGGGTGACATGTTGATGAGTCACCCCATTTTTGGGGATGTATTTATGTTTCTTCCCTTATACCATTGTTTTTTTCTCTATGATATCCTAATAGGATTGTATGATGTTGGTAGTAATTTATGCCTTCCCCATCACCATTGTCAGAATGTGATGGGAAACTTAGGTAATTGGAATATGGATATATTCCCATTCTGTTTCTAGAGAATTTCTGGGTGCCTTTTCATGTCCTTCATTTACTTCTATTTGGATACTGATAGTAGTCTGTTGTGAAAGAAGATATTTGGGTTTGACCAATGTTTTTCTCCATAATTCTCCAGATTACATTTCCTATATTGTTAGACAAGGCGACTGGAATTATTGATGAATGTGGGAAGGTGTGTGTTCCTACTCACGGCATACTACCAAATTTAATTTCCAATCTTCTTTGAACACTGCTATATCAGTATTCTCACATGCTAGGTTGGGGTGGGAAGGTGTTTTTTCCTACTCTTTATTTTCATCCAAGATTGAATGGTTGGCTTTCAAAGTGTAGGATTTTTTTGTGTCTACTCACTATTTTACACCATATTGTAATAGATAACCTATCCAAAGGGGACATCGTTGTCACCCTAAAACCTGTTGACTGGTCTATACACCAAGTGAGACATATTGTATGCCTAGGATTTGATGACCTAGGCCAGACTCCCAATGATAGCACCCCCATTATGTTGGGGGTTCACTACAGCATAGTATTGGTGGTGGTGACAACTAATATGATCCCTTGGAAAGGACCCTTGTGTCTTTTGGTTGATAACATTTTTGGCCGCTTGATCTCTTTACCTAAGATAAGGGAGAATTTTACTGTTATTTTACAATAATAATCTCTTGAAACTAATTGAGACGGTGATTGGTTCTGCCTACTTCTGGAACACTAGTCATTGTTTGGTGGAGTATTGGGGGGATTTATTTTCTGGAAGGCCAATATGTATTCCTCCTAGTTCAGGAAAGTAACATTTTGGTTTTACTCCATGACCAACGCATTTGAGACCCAGCATTGAAGATTCTAGGTTGGAAATTGTGTCTCCTATTTAGACAGGGACCAAGTATGAACAATAATTGATGAATACTTCTATGAGAACTATGGTGATGCCAATTGAATCAAAGTTATTTCTTATTATAGGTTCCTTGAATATAATTTACAATCGCAAATAAGAAAACCCCATCAAAGCAACATCTCAATAAGAAAATACATGCACAATTGATTTTATAGTTTTTCCCTCTTTCATTTTGAGATTTAAAGGGGCCCAACTGGTGGGGAAAATCATTATCTTTGTTAAGGATTCATGTTGAATTCTCTATTTTGGTATCATTCATAAAAACCACATGGGTTTGAAATGTAATTTTATACTGTTGGTGGGATAAAATTCACATCAAAAAGGTATACCAACATATTTTTTAGGTGGATTCCAATAGGTTTTTTTACATTAAAAACCCAATGTCTTCATATAAACAATGAATCAGGGACCTTTTTCTCAAAGGCAGACACTCATTAGTAAACATGTCCAATGATACTTAGGAACTCACTTTGGCTGAGAGGATGGAAGGATGGTCTCATCACATCCTTTTAGGGGGGAATTATTTCAAAATCCCAGACTCTCTTTTAGATTCAAGATATGTTCCTAAATCCTTCCTTCATTACCAAATAAGGCTTATGTATCCCTTTAATTAACAAAAAAATTATCATGCATGGAATTTATAATCATCTATATGTATCTGATGTTCTTCATCAATGTATATATATGTTTGTATCTGAGGTTCTCTATCAATTTTACCCTTTGGTGAATGTGTTAGAGATTCTTTTGTATTTTACTGTTATGATGTTAGTTTTAAGCGATGCAGCAGGTTATTCTGGATTTTATCATCATATAGGGAGATGGGAGTTCATTTGATGTTGGTATTATACCCATAATATGGGTTTTTTATGTATCATTGTGAAAGGAATTGAATAACATATATTTTGGTGCCACTTAATGGGACACATCATACCATTTATAGTCATTTCATAATGACCAAACTATTCATTTTAACGTCAGGCGACAAGGATTCCCAGGAGAAATATATATAGTTAATTTTTGGTTTGGAACTTATGATAAGGTGTCCCAAAAAACATAGAAGGGAATTGGGTTCCCATGTTAGATACGAAACTACTAATAATGTGGCCTAGAGAGAACTAGATTTTATTTGGGGTGTTGGGTTTTGACCTCTGGGATGCTTTCTATGTATCCCGCTTATATGGGAATCAAATACCATGTAGTTTGGTTATGAGGACCCACACCTATGGAGGACCTCTGAGGGTTTGTCTTGTTGGGAAATATGGACCTTTGAGTGATTTAAATAATTAATTATGGGCTTGAACCATCAAGGAGGATACCCTGTTGGTCAGATACTTGGATTTTGAAAACCAACACCTATAGTGGCCCTCTAAAGGAAGGAAAGAGGATGATATGGAAAAAGATTCTCTTCCAAGACAGGAATCTGACCATGTGGATGTTGTAATCATATCTAACCTCTAAGACCATGTGATTCATTATTGGATGTGGGATACAATAGGAAGTAAAATATGTAACAAATCACATGATACTTCTTCCACTAGTATAAGAGTCTGGGTATACGAGAAAAGAATAAAGGACTTTAATATTCCCACCTCATCCTATTTTGCATCCAAATTACTCACATCGGACTACCCATATAGATAAAACCCATAAGAGAATTCAAGGGGATTACACTATGAGTTATGACATGGTATTGGTTCCACAGAAGATATAAAGATATAACATTAACCCTATATGTGAAAATAAATGGTGATCCAATCCCTCCACACAAGGAAATGAAGGTTCATGGTCTTAGATATTAAAAGGTAAGAACATAGTTTTAACCCTAGTATCTAAGTCTAGGAGATCACTGGCAGTGCCTCTAGTTTTGGGGTCCTCATGACTAATGGGATACATAACTGCATGCACCCTGAGGACCGTACCTGTTAGGTAGGACAAGTGAAGGACACCTATGACTTACAAAATTCATAACATAATGGGAGAAATTCTAGTGTGTCTTTATCCATGGTCATCCAATTATGGAGGCTTCAATTTGTCCCCCCTCAGACAGGGGATCCAAAGGAATTGGATCCCTTCCATTAGTTTCTTGAAAGTGGGATTTGAAGGTGTCTCGTGTAGGCCATGTTTGTTGAGAAGGAGGCTCTTCATGCAGGACCTGTGAGAAGATGGATGTGCTTTGCATAGGGGGTGGGGGTAGGCCTTCATGATTTGGAGGTGCCTTGGGTGATGGACCACCTAGTAAAAAACAATTAGATGAGTCCTTACTCTCGAAACCGAGGGTCTCTTCATGTGTCCCATTAAAGGTCTTATATAGGTCCCAGATTTGGGAATTTACCTTCATTTTGGTTCTTTCCCACTAGAGATAAGGGGTCTTTAGGTAGGTATATTTTTTTTATACCCCTAAGGGACTTTTATCCCACTTTAATCCTCTCCCGGGTTTCGGATAACTACCTGAGGGATTTTGGAGGACCTAGGGAAAGGGTTTTTGCGACTAGATCTTAAGGTCTTCTTCCATTTTTCTAGTATCTCAAATGAGGATCCCCATTTTCAAATTTATAAGAAAACATGGGACCCTTTTTCAAAATATTTAGACTATATAGTTACCTGATGCATTTACCCGGTGTAGGTACCCCATAAAGGGGTGGATGATCCTTTAGTGCCGCATAGGGGTCCTACGTGAGCCTTTTAGTGCTCAGGGTTGGGACATGTAGGTTGGTATGGGTAGGTTACTTTGATCTTTTTGGGTTCCCCTTATCTTTTTTATATAGGTGTACACTTCATGATCTTTTAATCCCAAGTGACAACACAGAGTGTCAAAAAACGAGAACTGTATAAACACATGTAATTAATGTAGGGATACTCCCTTAAAAAGTTAATAAATATGGAGTTGGTTATAGTAAATTCATAAATATATTAAGGAAATTTAACTAGGTTATTAGAAATAATTTTTTCTATATAGAGTGTCATGTTAATCCACAACATGGTGTAACTATGCTGGATTACCTCACGCAACAAAAACCTCCATCATTCAATGGAACTAAAAATCTATTAGGAGATAAATAATGGATCAAGACCCTATATAAAACCTTTCTTACTTTAAGTAGTAGTGAAATGGAAAAAATCATGTCACTCTTTCATCATAATAGAGATAATGAATAATGGTGGTCACTAATTGAAAATAATAAAGAGGAAGATGAGATCAAGATCATGGAATGGGAAACTCTCAAGGAGGTATTCTATGAAAAATTCATTTCTCATGGGAAAATAAATGACATGGAAAGTAATCTCCTCAATCTAATGAAAAAGGAGGAGGAAAATATTTTTATATATTAGGATAACTTTATAAGTTTAGCTAAGAATTTTTATGTCTATTTATATAGACCATAAAGCAATATTGATCATTTATTTGATGGGTTAAAAACGGTCCTTCAAAAGTAATTGGTATCTTATACCTTTTCATTATCTAATTCTATATTCTCAAGTTCCATTAAGATAGAAATGAAGTTATCTAGAAACTATAAATTTAATGTAAATCAATATAAGAAGAGGTCAGATGGGAATCATGGGAATAAAAATGACATTAAGGGGAAGAAAAGAGAGATGGGATTTCCCACACGTTGTAACTGTTGGAAGAAACACCCTAGTACTTGCAGAAAGGGAACTATATTTTTATAATATTGCATATAAAAATGAAATCAAGCACACCAATTCACTGGAAAGGAAGAATATTTTTATTCTCATTTCTTTAACTATTTAGAGAGGGGACATTATGCAAACCAATACCCCAAACATCAAGGAACTTTTCCTTATAAATGGACAAGGGTGAATGTCCAAGCCTATATGATTACCATAGCTACGGTCAAAGTTCCTAATGATAAAGTGGTAGGTAGTTTGATTTCTTCCTAAAAGTTAGATAATTTTTTATTACATTATGTATTTACACACACTTTTATATCTTCCTTGTTTACAAAAAATAATTATATAATTATCAAAAACCCTATTAAGGAAGTTATCAATTTGTACACCAAATGAAAGTCTCGTGGAATCAAAGATATGTTATGTAGTTTAAATTATGACTATTTGACATACCCTATTTTTAAATTTGATTATCAAACATATGGTTTACTTTGATGTGATCATTTACATGGATTAGCCTTGAAAGTATAATGAAAAAAAATTATTTTCAATAGAAAGAGATTTTGATTCATAAAGGTGAAGTGGAATCTAATTCCTTTATATGAGAAACATCATCATATATATAATTTATATATCCTCCTGTAGTAGATAACCTTAATTAAACTCTAGTTAGAGAGAAAGATCAATTGATATATATGGATAGGGAATATATCCAAATAATATATGACACGTGTGGAAAAAAATCATTGATTATTTATAGAATAATTATTTGGATGTCTACTGGAGTGTAAAGTAGATTTTTCTATTGAACTCATTCCCAATGCAAGGAATATATCTCAAACTCCGTAGATAATGGAACTTATAGAATTGGTGGAGTAGAAGAAATAGTATTACGATTTGAGGGATAAGAAATTTATATACCCTAGTATTTCACCATAGGGAGCTCCTATTTTATTAATGAAAAAGAAGGATGGATATATGAGATTGTGAATTAATTATAGTCTAATAAATTCTTTTAATGTAATTAATATGCATCATTTTAAATGAATTAATTACTTAAGTGATCAACTACAAGGATCCCAATACTTTTCCAAAAATAATCTTCACCTGGTTTATCATTTAAAATGGTTGATGAAGGATGATATACCAAAGATGGTATTTTAGACAAGGTATAGACATTATGTGTTTCTTATAATGACTTTTGGATTTTCTAATGGAAAATTATTTATTATATACCTTATAAATATAGTATTTAAGGGGTATATTGATAAATCTATTGTGGTATTAATGGATGATATCTTAATATACTATAAGATATATGAAGAGCTTGAGAGTCATCTTAAAATAATATTGGAGACCCTCGAAAAACAAATTAAATGTGAACTAAAATAACTGTGATTTTTAGCTCAATGAGGTTTATTTTCTTGTCCATATTATCTCTAAAGATTGAATATCTATTAATACATTGAATAAAATGGAATTAAAATAATTTCCTACACTAATAAACATAACCATGAACCAAAGTTTCCTCGGTTTATAATATTAGTATCAGTGGCTAGTTTATGATTATATGGATTAGTGAAATCATTGATCAAGTTGACAAATAATGGTGTTAAATTTACATTGTCAAAGAAATTTGTGTAATGTATAGAATATCTAAATATAAGTTTGATAAATGAATAGGGGTAAATTGTTACATCATTTTAGGAAGTATTTTTAATTTATAATGATGCGTTGAAAAAAAGGACATGGTTGTTTCATTGAGTAGAATGATAGATTGATTGATTACGCATCAAGAAAGTCCAAAATTCAGGAAAAAAAATCCTGAGATTGAGATGGAAACCACAATATTTTCTTTGAAAATATAGATACACTACCTCTATAGTGAAATATTCGATACATATATGGACCTATATAGTTTTTTGTATATCTTATATCAGAAGGATCTCAACATTATACAAAGAAGATTGTTGGAAATAATCGAGGGGATTTACTGATACACTACCACCTTGGGAAGGTAAAAAAGGAAGTTGATTCCTTGTATAAGAGATACCATGATTTTCTAAACATCATGATGAAAAAAAAATATCCCATATATAGAGATCTAGTAAATATAGATATGGATATTTTTATGAAAGGGGTCCTACCATTCTTTTTCCAATATATTGTTAAACCATCCTTAATATAAAGTATGTATAAGTCATAGTAGAATTATGAGAAGTTACAGAGGAATATTAAAATAGTGAATGATGAGAAATTGATAGACTTTATCTATATATATAGTGTTAAAGTTTGGAAATATGTTATTTGTTCCATCAATACTAATGTTAAAAAGAGAACTAGTAGATAAAAACATAACTTAAATATATCTATACACCCTATTTGAGAAAATATGTATAGGGATTTAAGAGAATATTTATGGTGAGATGGTATGGAGTTAAAAATTGTAGATAATGTGTCCAAATACGTAGTATACCAATAGATAAAGTCTAAAAGACAATCCAGAGGGTGTCATGAATCCTTTTCTTATACCTATATGGATATGGGATAATGTTACAATGGAATTTTTCACTAGAATCCCAAAGACTCCATCATAGAATGATGTTTTATGGGTCATCATTGATCATATTAACAAGTCTACCCAATTCTTAGTGATAATATAAGGCCTACACTTGAGTGCCTTGGCCAGATAGATATCAATGGAATCAGAAGACCTTAGGGGGAACTTATATCAATTGTATCTAATCAAGACCCTCAATTCACATATAAATTCTATAAGAGTCTTCATGGGCCTCTCAACACTGAGATATATTTAAAAACAGCATATTATCCCTAGACTAATGGATAGTCTAAAAAGATTATCTAGATGTTTAAAAACATACTAAGATCATTATTTCTTGACTTACAAGGTATGTTGGATCAGTATCTAATTTTAGTGGAATTGGAATAAAATAATATCATCCATTTGAGAATATAGATACCACTATATAAAAATTTTATAAAAATGGGTTTTGTACTCCAACCTTTTGGGAAGAAGTCGGAGAATGAAAGTTAGTTTTTCTAGAGCTAGCGGAGGAGATCACTATTAAAGGATGGACTATTCAATGTCACATTAATGTAGTAAAATGAAAAAATAGATCCATAAAGATAATTAACTGAAATAATTTGAGTGTTATGTTTGGAATTATATATCTGTGACAGTTTCACCATGTAAGGGAGTTATAGTATTTGGTAAAAATGGGAAGTTAATCCCCAGGTACATTGAGCCTTTTGAAATACTAAAAGGCATTATGTCTTTAGCTTACCGATTGGTTATGCCTACCAACCTTTCTAAAGTAAATGACGTATTACATGTTTTAATACTAAGGATTTACATTCCAGATCCAACACATGTGGTCACAACTGATGAAATATAGTTAGATGCTGAATTGTCTTATAATAAAGAGATTTTTCAGATACTTTACCACATACAGGATGTATTGACGAGTCAAACAACTCATTTGGTGAAAGTACATTGGAGAAATAAAATGGTAGAAGAGGCAACCTAGGAACCTGATGAATCTATAAGAAATGTGTATCAGCATTTTTTTAATAGAGGATGTATTCCCCAATTTCAAGTATGAAATAATTTATTGGGGGATAATGTAATAGACAATATATTATCATAACAAATTAACACCATATCCTGAACTATCGGGAAATGTTCCCATTAATGGTTCTTTATTAATGAATTTATTTATTAAAATAATTTAATAATTCTAAATTGACCAAACTAACTTAATTATATAATTCATCATATCAAAATAATCATAGTAATAATTTTTTTAGTTTTTCATGAATAGGTATGTTTTTAGTTGAGAGGTATGATTTTCAAGAATCTTGTAATTTGTATGAATTTACCATTATATGAGAATGAAATAAAAGTTTGGAAAAAAAATCAAGTGATCAACAATTAAGTTAAGGAATAAAAATATTCATTTTAAAATATTATATAGATTAATAAATATTATGGCCAACATTTTTAAAACAAATTAAAATGAAACTTTAATAAAAAACCATTTTCATTATTTTCATTAAATCAATTATTTTCAGTGGAGATTTGGTTTTAGCTTCCCTTGAAAGCCTCATATCTATTTTTTTCTAAAATAAATCAATTTATATCACTAAAATGAATATAAAATATAATTTTATCTTATATATATTTAAAGCATAGAAATATAATTTCTCTAAAAACTATTTTAACGTGATTAAGTATATTTATTTTAAAATTTACATTTCCCACCATTAAAAATTTTATTTGATAAAATGAAATTTAAACATTAAATTATAATTTTTTTGTAACGCCCCGACCCCAGCTACCCAGACTCGGTGCATTACTTCGTTACATTGGTATGATCACAAAAGATCAAGTCTAGAAATACCGATTAGTTTAGTAGCCTTGGAAACACTAGAAACATTCATAAGTCTTTCATTACATCAAAATGTATGCAAACTACAATAACATGGTCTTCATAGTCCACAATCATATCCCTTTCTGACTACCCCTGCAGGTCATTCATAAAATACTTCTTCACATCCTGGAAAAATATTAAAACATTGAAAGGGGTAAGCTCAGATGCTCAGTAAGGTTAACAATATAGCGGAAGCTTTCATAAATAAACATTAACATTTAAGGCAATGTATAACTAAAACAAAAGCCTTTTAAACTTGAACTTCAACATAATATGGAAAAAGTAAAATGAGATAATGCCATTTACTTCTTCACATGGATATTCTACTGGTCGAATAATCACATGCAATATCAATAACCACTTTCATAATGATGGAATGCATAATGCCAGACTATCATAACCACGTAGTCAAGGCCTCGTGCCAAGACCACAAATAAGATTTTGTCAAGGCCTCGTGCCAAGACACTATTTTGTCTCATGAGACCTGCCGATGCATCGAGGAGCTGTAGCGGGCTCTACCCGTTACTTATTAAGTCCAATGCATTCTTCATATGAATAGGTTTAAACATATCATAAACAATAACATAATCGTATCACATAAAACATGCATAAATGAAACTTAACATTTCCACATTTCAATAACAAGATATCAATACAACACATTGATATAATAAAAACGCTTTCAAAACCATTTTCAATACCAAAATAAAGGAAAAGTATAACATGGTGTTTATTTTTCATTTAAAAAAAGGTATGGCTTGTAGAGGAAGATGAAACTCAAATAGTGGTCACGGCGGTGGAGAAGTGGTTGTCTCCGCATACGTACGACAAAAAAATTCCCTTTTTCGTTTAGTAAATGCTTCGTATAAAAAACATTCCTTTTGAATAAACGTAAAAGTCAAAGGGGTTTATACACCGTATAAAAGAAAGTTGTGTATAAAATAAAATATGCCTCAATGAAAGGAGATTAGGACGAAGTCCTTAAAAAGATCATTTTTTTTAAAATATAATAGTTCTATTATGTGTATTCACTATAAGTACATATAAAGAATGTACAAATACAAGATAGGACATAATAATATCATGACATAATTTGAAAGTATGAGATTAACCCAAAGAATGGAAGTTGGGTTAAGAAGTTCCCTTACTTTGCGTCCTGTCCTGACTCGACCGTTCTTTAACCTCCTGAATAATAAACTAGAGTTAATTTATATTTACTTAAGAAACTTTTTCATGTTCATTATTCCTTTTATATCCCTTATTACCATGTTATGAACATTATTTAATTATTTAAGTTAATAATGGTCGTTTTGTCGATCTTTGGTACTTGAGTCAAAAATAAACTTCTTATAATTACAAGTTGTTCATGTGGTGAAATATCCATTATATCCATAATTATATTCATGATGTAGATATCATATATATCATATATATACAGTATATACATTCATTCATAATGTCACGTAACATTTAGAGGTAAGAAATGAAATGCACCGTTCATGGAGACGGTATGTCGTACGTACGCATGAACGCTACTTTCATTTCTATTTCGTATTTAATGGAATGAAATCATAATGATATAAATTTATAATATAATTACAGTATAATATAGTGTATAATACCATTTAATCCATCCTTTATACATCCCACATATGGCATTAACGATTCAAATCACTTTGAGGGGGCGGTAGTCCGCACTTCCTAAAATGAAATTATCGCATTTTACCCATAATGGAAATCATAAAGTATGCCATGAATGAGAAATACAAAACCATAAGTAAAACATAAACATATTTTATATCATATATAAATATAGTGACATCTTAATGGCCACCTTTGAAGGTGTTATATGAGTGTTGAACAATCATCGTTTCGTGAGGCAGAAATTCGCCATCCACAGAAACCGTATGTTCTTTATCCATTAGATGTAGGTGTGTGTAATTGTAGCTCGAATAATTCTTATAACAACATCCTAGTATATTGAGGATACTGGTGTTGTTACAAAATAAATGAATAAAAAGAGTTTAGGGGGTTGGAGAAGAAAAATAAAATAAAACAACATTAGAGAAGACATTACCTCAAAACCGGGTAACTCTTTTTGATTTGAGGCAAAGGCTTCCTTGGGAAGAGTTCTGCCCAAATTGAGGCTTCTAGGAGTAAGAGGGGGAAGTTGGGAGAGTATTTGGGCAGAGGTTGGCCGAGCCAAAAGGCTTGAAGGTGTGAATAAGGTGGGAGAGGTGGGGTCCTTTTATAAGTGGAGAGGAGGGGCACTCTTGGAAAGTAAAGAAAAGTCACTTTATTATAAAATAAGATTCGGATTTTAGAGGTCCCACACTTATATAATTCTAGGATAAGATGATAAGGGTTCTAAATCTACTCATCCAATAGGTTTTTGACAAGTGTACTCTCTGGATTTTACATTATCTTTCCATTTTATTTAAATCGTTAAATAATGAGGTCATCACTACATCATCATGATGTCATAAATAATTTAATTTATTTAATGTCTATAAATTATAAAAAAACTAATATGATGTAGTAAATCTTTTTATCTTTCTAATGAATATTTATAATAAAAATTTGGACTTGTGTAACCCCACATAAAAACTGTTTTAGTAAAACAACTCATGTTTGTGTCAATTTAATTTTAACATTAAATAGATATATATTAATGTCATTTTCCAACCAAAGTGGCTTCATGGGGTCCCCAAGTTGACCCATGGGTTGTCGTGGTCGGCCATGACTCATCCAATAGAAGTAGGACAAGTGTCATGCACATCTCATATTATTAAAACATTATTTGTACCTTAAACTACACTAATTACCTCTAATCGCGATTAAGAACTTAAAAGTTACTATTCACCAAAAAATTATTTTAATCTCATTGAACCACATTTTACTTCTTAATTACAACCATGTATGTCGGATTTTTGAAAATAAAATCAGAGAAGTGGTAATATTTCATTTAAACGAAAAATCAGTTATTTAACTACCACTTAGTGGTTTCACTATTCATCAAAAATTGAAGTTTTTCAGAACAATGCCAAAATTTCACCCTAAGCTATAATTGATATTCCAAATTCAAAAATGATGTCTATTTTACAAAATTCCAAACATATAAGTTGCATTAGTTAATTTTATAATTAATTCCCGCTGTCACAACAAATAGCGTGTTTTTAAGAAACAATTTATATCAAAAGATTGGCAATTGTTTATGTCCAATTTCAATGTTAAATTAATTCTAATGACCACCATTGGATAAAATGGTAAAAATATATTCTAATTATACTTTAAAACCACTAAATAGTATAATTTATCATAATAAATTATTTTGATTAAAAAAGTTGTTTTAAGTATTTTTCACTATTCATAAAAAAATTGGAAGTTCTCAGAAAGTTACAAAAAATTCAACTTAGGATAATTTTGATATTACGAATACAAAAATGAAGTCCATTTTGAAATATAAAATTTCTATAATTTTAAAAAGTGGTTATTACTATTCATAACGGCTACTTTGATTAGTCGCGGTGTTTTAGAACTCGAAGTTGCGTACAATGCAAGCTATTGCATTATTGAATGAGAAGCGTATCGTGGAAGCTCGGGGTGTTACATTCTCCCCTCCTTCAATAAATTGAGTCCTCGCAATTTGAAATTTTTCTTTGAAAGTAAAAGGTTGAAAAGAGAAAATACCTTTGAGGAAAACCCACATCGGAAATAAGATTAATAAAATTTAGCCTTAATAAGAGGGAAAGGGAAATGAAAAAGTCACCACCCAATTATGATCTCGATTAGGAGAACATTGGTGGCAATTAGAGAAATATAATTAGAGGAAAAACGTAAATAATTGTAGGGAGTGATTGAGGTCATCAATCACAATCAACTGTCAAATTGAGGGCCTCAAAGCCTTCAATCTATGTTGATTTAAAATATCATCAGTTTAACAAGACATAAGGTATTAGGATAACACATTTTTTTTGTTTTAATATCCCTTTACTAAAGTTTAAGAATTAATTTATTCTTTGAATAAGAGATAGGTATATATATATTTATGCTTGACAATTAGAGTTTCAACCTTCAACTCATCTTTCACTCAAAAAGATAATAGAACTCAAAAATATTATACTTATCCTAATTGTATAAGGTTCCAAATGTTAACACATACAATTTAGATTAGTAAAATTATTTTGTAATAACTGGGGACTTCTTGTAGGATAGTGGTAGGAAATAAAGGCCTGTCGCACTATGATTGTGGGTTTGATTCCTGCAGCTTTGTCCGACGCGACGGGTTATGCCCCACCCTGCAGGTTGTCCTTTTCCTAAAACTATAGTATCATAATATTCCAAAAATAATCTTCATAAATGCTTTAAACTTAAACAATATTATCCATGGTTCATCTTAATCCATTCCAACCTTAATAGTTATCCAAAATACCTCCGTCCAGACTTTCTCTAAAAGGTCTCTAAATTCCAAAATCAATTGTAACATCAGATTCCCCAAACAAAGAAAAGTTTCTCTTATTGTCACATACTAAAAATATGATTACCTTAATCATATTAAAACCTTACTGAAATCAAAAATTATTGCAGTACAATCCATATATATACATATCACATTATTCTTATAACCAGAATATAATCCTTGAGTCCAAAAGCACCAATACATTAATTATTCCGCTTCAACTGTAGTCACATCATAAGATTGGCCTTGATCCCTTGGCCTTTTCTGAGGTAAGTTTCCTTGACGCTTAGGACATTCAATGCCCCATTTCCATAAAATTGTAGCATTCAACTTTGACAGCCTCTTTCTTTCCCTTGCAATCACGAGCCTGGTGACCCTTTTCTCCACATTTATAACAAACTCCCATTCCTTTTAGGCACGTACCAGGGTGATTCTTCCCACAATTATCACATAATGAAAAATCCTTCTTTCCCTTTTTCCCTTTATCTTTCTCGTGTTCCCCCGTTCTCTTCTTCTCTTGCTTTACTTTGTTGTCATAAGACTTAGAGAATTCCTTTTCTGTCTTGATAGCACATGAGACAATGTCTTCGTACGATGAAAAGGATTGTGAGACTAATGCTCGAAGAAGAAATGGTTTTAACCCATCAAAGAAACGATCAATCTTACTCCTTGGGTTACGTATATAATCGGCAGCATGCCTCTCTAACCTTGTAAAGTTAGCCTCATACTTTGCGACATTCTCATCCTCCTTCTGCCTCAAACTCAGAAACTACCTTTCCATATCTGCTCGATGGTCACGAGGAATGTATTTTTATAAGAAAATCTCTTTGAACTCCCTCCATTCCATATTCAATACGTCATCATCTTCCTTTGTGTTTTGAATCAGAGACCACCACTGATCGGCATCTCCAGTGAGGCAGTAAACTGCCATGACAACCTTCTCCCTTTCGTTACTCCCCAAGGCATGGAATATTTTCTCTAAGGAATTTATCCATTGCTCAGATACTAAGGGATTTGTACTCCCATTGAACGTTGGTGGTTGTTGCCTCATGAATCGATCTAACATTGATCCTCCACATTGCGGATCAGGGTGCTCCATACGAGTAAGGTTATTATTCATAACCTGCGTGAGTTGTCCCAGTACGTTGAGAAGCTGATCAGCACTAGTTGTATCACTAGCTCCACCATAATTATCTTGAGCAGGAGGGCAATCCCTACACGGAGTGCGTGCATTGATACGGTTTCCATTCCTTCCACTAGGCGCCATTTCTAAACAATGGCATAAACTAGATTAGTTTATGAAATAAAATACATAATTCCATATTTGTAAAATACTTTACATAAATTGAACTATTTATGGATATAATCCATAATCTTAAAAATAAATGTTTCCTTTGAGGAAGTATATACTCATAACCCTTCATAGTGGTTTGTAAAGAAAATGAGAATTATCCTAAGCATATCCCCCGGGAGTGTCGTAACCAAGAGTGCAGAAAGGCCCGTTGTTGTGCACCAGTTCCCGTTCGAGTCTAGCTCAAAGCGGTGTTTTCAGGTTTTACCCCTAGGTACATCTGTGCTAGAGCCGCCTCTACCTGCTCGTATCCAGACAGGGATGTATTGCTCGGAAAACTCATAACATCTCTATAATACCAAAATTCTAGGAAGTTCTTCTATACTAATCCTCAAAGTCTATCTCTGGGTTATGTGCTCTAATCAGAGTTTATCTACATCTTTCTTCCAAGGTTAGTACTAAACTGCCTCTCATACCAACTGTAACGCCCCGACCCCAGCTACCCAGAGTCGGTGCATTACTTCGTAACATTGGCATGATCACAAAATATCAATTCTCGAAATACCGATTAGTTTAGTAGCCTTGGAAACACTAGATACATTCATAAGTCTTCCATTACATCAAAAAGTAAACAAACTACAATAACATGGTCTTCATAGTCCAAAATCATATCCCTTTCTGACTACCCCTGTAGGTCATTCATAAAATACTTCTTCACATCCTGGAAAAATATTAAAACATTGAAAGGGGTGAGCTCAGATGCTCAGTAAGGTTAACAATATAGCGGAAGCTTTCATAAATAAACATTAACATTTAAGGCAATTTATAACTAAAACAAAAGCCTTTTAAACTTGAACTTCAACATAATATGGAAAAGTAAAATGAGATAATTCCATTTACTTCTTCACATGGATATTCTACTGGTCGAATAATCACATGCAATATCAATAATCACTTTCAAAATGATGGAATGCATAATTCCAGACTATAATAACCACGTAGTCAAGGCCTCGTGCCAAGACCACAAATAAGATTTTGTCAAGGCCTCGTTCCAAGACACTAGTTTGTCTCATGAGACCCGCCGATGCATCGAGGAGCTGTAGCGGGCTCCACCCGTCACTTATTAAGTCCAATGCATTCCTCATATTAATAGGTTTAAACATATCATAAACAATAACATAATCGTATCACATAAAACATGCATAAAGGAAACATAACATTTCCACATTTCAATCAAAAGATTTCAATACAACACATTGATATAATAAAAACTCTTTCAAAACCATTTTCAATTCCAAAATAAAGGAAAAGTATAACATGGTATTTATTTTTCATTTAAAAAAAGGTATGTCTTGTAAAGGAAGATGAAACTAAAATAGTGGTCACGGCGGTGGAGAAGTCGTTGTCGCCACATACGTACGACAAAAACATTCCCTTTTGTCGTTTAGTAAATGCTTCGTATAAAAAAGATTCCTTTTGAATAAACGTAAAAGTCAAAGGGGTTTATACACCGTAGAAAAGAAAGTTGTGTATAAAATAAAATATGCCTCAATGAAAGGAGATTGAGACGAAGTCCTTAAAAAGATCATTTTTTTAAAATATAATAGATCTATTATGTGTATTCACTATAAGTACACATAAAGAAAGTACAAATACAAGATTGGACATAATAATATCATGACATAATTTGAAAGTATGAGATTAACCCAAAGAATGGAAGTTGGGTTAAGAAGTTCCCTTACCTTGCGTCATGTCCTGACTCGACCGTTATTTAACCTCATGAATAATAAACTAGAGTTAATTTATATTTACTTAAGAACCTTTTTCATGTTCATTATTCCTTTTATATCCCTTATTACCATGTTATGAACATTATTTAATTATTTAAGTTAGTAATGGTCGTTTTGTCGATCTTTGGTACTTGAGTCAAAAATAAACTTCTTATAATTACAAGTTGTTCATGTGGTGAAATATCCATTATATCCAGAATTATATTCATGATGTAGATATCATATATATCATATATATATATTATATACATTCATTCATAATGTCATTTAACATTTAGAGGTAAGAAATGAAATGCACCGTTCATGGAGACGGTAAGTCGTACGTACGCATGAACGCTACATTCATTTATATTTCGTATTTAATGGAATGAAATCATAATGATATAAATTTATAATATAATTACAGTATAATATAGTGTATAATACCATTTAATCCATCCTTTATACATCCCACATATGGCATTAACGATTCAAATCACTTTGAGGGGGTGGTAGTCCGCACTTCCTAAAATGAAATTATCGCATTTTACCCATAATGGAAATCATAAAGTATGCCATGAATGAGAAATACAGAAGAATAAGTAAAACATAAACATATTTTATATCATATATAAATATATTTAAATCTTAATGGCCACCTTTGAAAGTGTTATATGAGTGTTGAACAATCATCGTTTCGTGAGGCAGAAATTCTCCATCCACAAAAACCGTATGTTCGTTATCCATTATATGTAGGTGTGTGTAAGTGTAGCTCGAATCCTTCTTATAAAAAAATCCTAGTATATTGAGGATACTGGTGTTGTTACAAAAGAAATGAATAAAAAGAGTTTAGGGGGTTGGAGAAGAAAAATAAAACCAAACAACATTAGAGAAGACATTACCTCAAAATCGGGTAACTCTTTTTGATTTGAGGAAAAGGCTTCCTTGGGAAGAGTTCTTCCCAAAGTGAGGCTTCTAGGAGTAAGAGGGGGAAGTTGGGAGAGTATTTGGGCAGAGGTTGGCCGAGCCAAAAGGCTTGAAGGTGTGAATAAAGTGGGAGAGGTGGGGGCCTTTTATAAGTGGAGAGGAGGGGCACTCTTGGAAAGTAAAGAAAAGTCACTTTATTATAAAATGAGTTTCGGATTTTAGAGGTTACACACTTATATAATTCGAGTATAATATGATAAGGGTTCGAAATCTACTCATCCAATAGGTTTTTGACAAGTGTACGCTCTGGATTTTACATTATCTTTCCATTTTATTTAAATCGTTAAATAATGAGGTCATCACTGCATCATCATGATGTCATAAATAATTTAATTTATTTAATGTTTATAAATTATAAAAAAACTACTATGATGTAGGAAATCTTTTTATCTTTCTAATGAATATTTATAATAAAAATTTGGACTTGTGTAACCCCACATAAAAACTGTTTTAGTAAAACAACTCATGTTTGTGTCAATTTAATTTTAACATTAAATAGATATATATTAATGTCATTTTCCAACCAAAGTGGCTCCATGGGGTCCCCAAGTTGACCCATGGGTTGTCTTGGTCGGCCATGACTCATCCAATTGGAGTAGGATAAGTGTCATGCTCATCTCATATTATTAAAACATTATTTGTACCTTAAACTACACTAATTACCTCTAATCGCGATTAAGAACTTAAAAGTTACTATTCACCAAAAAATTATTTTAATCTCATTGAACCACATTTTACTTCTTAATGACAACCATGTATGTCGGATTTTTGAAAATCAAATCACAGAAGTGGTAATATTTCATTTAAACGAAAAATCAGTTATTTAACTACCACTTAGTGGTTTCACTATTCATCAAAAATTGAAGTTTTTCAGAACAATGCCAAAATTTCACCCTAAGCTATAATTGATATTCCAAATTCAAAAATGATGTCTATTTTTCAAAATTCCAAACATATAAGTTGCATTAGTTAATTTTATAATTAATTCCCGCTGTCACAACAAATAGCGTGTTTTTAAGAAACAATTTATATCAAAAGATTGGCAATTGTTTATGTCCAATTTCAATGTTAAATTAATTCTAATGACCACCATTGGATAAAATGGTAAAAATATATTCTAATTATACTTTAAAACCACTAAATAGTATAATTTATCACAATAAATTATTTTTATTAAAAAAGTTGTTTTAAGTATTTTTCACTATTCATAAAAAAATTGGAAGTTCTCAGAAAGTTACAAAAAATTCAACTTAGGATAATTTCGATATTACGAATACAAAAATGAAGTCCATTTTGAAATATAAAATTTCTATAATTTTTAAAAGTGGTTATTACTATTCATAACGGCTACTTTGATTAGTCGCGGTGTTTTAGAACTCGAAGTTGCATACAATGCAATCTATTGCATTATTGAATGAGAAGCGTATCGTGGAAGCTCGGGGTGTTACATTCTCCCCTCCTTTAATAAATTGCGTCCTCGCAATTTGAAATTTTTCTTTGAAAGTAAAAGGTTGAAAAGAGAAAATACCTTTGAGGAAAACCCACATTGGAAATAAGATTAATAAAATTTAGCCTTAATAAGAGGGAAAGGTAAATGAAAAAGTCACCACCCAATTATGATCTCGATTAGGAGAACATTGGTGGCAATTAGAGAAATATAATTGGAGGAAAAACGTAAATATTTGTAGGGAGTGATTGAGGTCATCAATCACAATCAACTATCAAATTGAGGGCCTCAAAGCCTTCAATCTATGTTGATTTAAAATATCATCAGTTCAACAAGACATAAGGTATTAGGATAACACATTTTTTTTTGTTTTAATATCCCTTTACTAAAGTTTATGAATTAATTTATTCTTTGAATAAGAGATAGGTATATATATATTTATGCTTGACAATTAGAGTTTCAACCTTCAACTCATCTTTCACTCAAAAAGATAATAGAACTCAAAAATATTATACCTATCCTAATTGTATAAGGTTCCAAATGTTAACACATACAATTTAGATTAGTAAAATTATTTTGTAATAACTGGGGACTTCCTGTAGGCTAGTGGTAGGAAATAAAGGCATGTCGCACTATGATTGTGGGTTCGATTCCTGCAGCTTTGTCCGACGCGACGGGTTATGCCCCACCCTTCAGGTTGTCCTTTTCCTAAAATTATAGTATCATAATATTCCAAAAATAATCATCATAAATGCTTTAAACATAAACAATACTATCCATGGTTCATCTTAATCCATTCCAACCTTAATAGTTATCCAAAATACCTCCGTCCAGACTTTCTCTAAAAGGTCTCTAAATTCCAAAATCAATTGTAACATCAGATTCCCCAAACAAAGAAAAGTTCCTCTTATTGTCACATACTAAAAATATGATTACCTTAATCATATTAAAACCTTACTGAAATCAAAAAGTACTGCAGTAAAATCCATATATATACATATCACATTATTCTTATAACCAGAATATAATCCTTGAGTCCAAAAGCACCAATACATTAATTATTCCGCTTCAACTGTAGTCACAGCATAAGATTGGCCTTGATCCCTTGGCCTTTTCCGAGGTAAGTTTCCTTGACACTTAGGACATTCATTTGCATAATGCCCCATTTCCATACAATTGTAGCATTCAACTTTGACAGCCTCTTTCTTTCCCTTGCAATCACGAGCCTGGTGACCCTTTTCTCCACATTTATAACAAACTCCCATTCCTTTTAGTCACGTACCAGGGTGATTCTTCCCACAATTATCACATAATGAAAAATCCTTCTTTCCCTTTTTCCCTTTATCTGTCTCTTGTTCCCCCGTTCTCTTCTTCTCTTACTTTACTTTGTTGTCATAAGACTTAGAGAATTCCTTTTCTGTCTTGATAGCACATGAGACAATGTCTTCGTACGATGAAAAGGATTGTGAGACTAATGCTCGACGAAGAAATGGTTTTAACCCATCAAAGAAACGATCAATCTTACTCCTTGGGTTACGTATATAATCGGCAGCATGCCTCGCTATCCTTGTAAAGTTAGCCTCATACTTTGCGACATTCTCATCCTCCTTCTGCCTCAAACTCAGAAATTGCCTTTCCATATCTGCTCGATGGTCACGAGGAAAGTATTTTTATAAGAAATTCTCTTTGAACTCCCTCCATTCCATATTCGATACGTCATCAACTTCCCTTGTCTTTTGAATCAGCGACCACCACTGATCGGCATCTCCAGTGAGGCAGTAAACTTCCATGACAACCTTCTCCCTTTAGCTACTCCCCAAGGCATGGAATATTTTCTCTAAGGAATTTATCCATTGCTCAGATACTAAGGGATTTTTACTCCCATTGAACGTTGGTGGTTGTTGCCTCATGAATCGATCTAACATTGATCCTCCACATTGCGGATCAGGGTGCTCCATACGAGTAAGGTTATTATTCATAACCTGTGTGAGTTGTCCCAGTACGGTGAGAAGCTGATCAGCACTAGTTGTATCACTAGCTCCACCATAATTATCTTGAGCAGGAGGGAAATCCCTACACGGAGTGCGTGCATTGATACGGTTTCCATTCCTTCCACTAGGCGCCATTTCTAAACAATGGCATAAACTAGATTAGTTTATGAAATAAAATACATAATTCCATATTTGTAAAATACTTTACATAAATTGAACTATTTATGGATATAATCCATAATCTTAAAAAGAAATTTTTCCATTGAGGAAGTATATACTCATAACCCTTCATAGTGGTTTGTAAAGAAAATGAGAATTATCCTAAGCATATCCCCCGGGAGTGTCGTAACCAAGAGTGCAGAAAGGCCCGTTCTTGTGCACCAGTTCCCGTTCGAGTCTAGCTCAAAGCGGTGTTTTCGGGTTTTACCCCTAGGTACATCTGTGCCAGAGCCGCCTCTACCTGCTCGTATCCAGATGGGGATGTATTGCTCGGAAAACTCATAACATCTCTATAATACCAAAATTCTAGGAAGTTCTTCTATACTAATCCTCAAAGTCTATCTTTGGGCTATGTGCTCTAATCAGAGTTTATCTACATCTAGCATCCAAGGTTAGTACTAAACTGCCTCTGATACCAACTGTAACGCCCCGACCCCAGCTACCCAGAGTCGGTGCATTACTTCTTAACATTGGCATGATCACAAAATATCAATTCTCGAAAGACCGATTAGTTTAGTAGCCTTGGAAACACTAGATACATTCATATGTCTTTCATTACATCAAAAAGTAAAAAAACTACAATAACATGGTCTTCATAGTCCAAAATCATATCCCTTTCTGACTACCCCTGCAGGTCATTCATAAAATACTTTTTCACATCCTGGAAAAATATTAAAACATTGAAAGGGGTGAGCTCAGATGCTCAGTAAGGTTAACAATATAGCAGAAGCTTTCATAAATAAACGTTAACATTTAAGGCAATTTATAACCAAAAAAAGCCTTTTAAACTTGAACTTCAACATAATATGGAAAAAGTAAAATGAGATAATTCCATTTACTTCTTCACATGGATATTCTACTGGTCGAATAATCACATGCAATATCAATAACCACTTTCATAATGATGGAATGCATAATTCCAGACTATCATAACCATGTAGTCAAGGCCTCATGCCAAGACCACAAATAAGATTTTGTCAAGACCTCGTTCCAAGACACTAGTTTGTCTAATGAGACCCGCCGATGCATCGAGGAGCTGTAGCGGGCTCCACCCGTCACTTATTAAGTCCAATGCATTCCTCATATTAATAAGTTTAAACATATCATAAACAATAACAAAATCGTATCACATAAAACATGCATAAAGGAAACATAACATTTCCACATTTCAATCACAGGATATCAATACAACACATTGATATAATAAAAACGCTTTCAAAACCATTTTCAATACCAAAATAAAGGAAAAGTATAACATGGTATTTATTTTTCATTTAAAAAAGGTATGGCTTGTAGAGGAAGATGAAACTAAAATAGTGGTCACGGCGGTGGAGAAGTCGTTGTCGCCACATACGTACGACAAAAACATTCCCTTTTGTTGTTTAGTAAATGCTTCGTATAAAAAAGATTCCTTTTGAATAAACGTAAAAGTCAAAGGGGTTTATACACCGTACAAAAGAAAGTTGTGTATAAAATAAAATATGCCTCAATGAAAGGAGATTGAGACGAAGTCCTTAAAAAGATCATTTTTTTAAAATATAATATATCTATTATGTGTATTCACTATAAGTACACATAAAGAAAGTACAAATACAATATAGGACATAATAATATCATGACATAATTTGAAAGTATGAGATTAACCCAAAGAATGGAAGTTGTGTTAAGAAGTTCCCTTACCTTGCGTCCTGTCCTGACTCGACCGTTCTTTAACCTCCTGAATAATAAACTAGAGTTAATTTATATTTACTTAAGAACATTTTTCATGTTCATTATTCCTTTTATATCCCTTATTACCATGTTATGAACATTATTTAATTATTTAAGTTAATAACGGTCGTTTTGTCGATCTTTGGTACTTGAGTCAAAAATAAACTTCTTATAATTACAAGTTGTTCATGTGGTGAAATATCCATTATATCCAGAATTATATTCATGATGTAGATATCATATATATCATATATATACAGTATATACATTCATTCATAATGTCATTTAACATTTAGAGGTAAGAAATGAAATGCACCGTTCATGGAGACGGTAAGCCGTACGTACGCATGAACGCTACTTTCATTTATATTTCGTATTTAATGGAATGAAATCATAATGATATAAATTTATAATATAATTACAGTATAATATAGTGTATAATACCATTTAATCCATCCTTTATACATCCCACATATGGCATTAACGATGCAAATCACTTTGAGGGGGCGGTAGTCCGCACTTCCTAAAATGAAATTATCGCATTTTACCCATAATGGAAATCATAAAGTATGCCATGAATGAGAAATACAGAAGAATAATTAAAACATAAACATATTTTATATCATATATAAATATATTGACATCTTAATGGCCACCTTTGAAGGTGTTATATGAGTGTTGAACAATCATCGTTTCGTGAGGCAGAAATTCGCCATCCACAGAAACCGTATGTTCATTATCCATTAGATGTAGGTGTGTGTAAGTGTAGCTATAATCCTTATTATAACAACATCCTATTATATTGAGTATACTGGTGTTGTTACAAAAGAAATGAATAAAAAGAGTTTAGGGGGTTGGAGAAGAAAAATAAAACAAAACAACATTAGAGAAGACATTACCTCAAAATCGGGTAACTCTTTTTGATTTGAGGAAAAGGCTTCCTTGGGAAGATTTCTGCCCAAAGTGAGGCTTCTAGGAGTAATAGGGGGAAGTTGGGAGAGTATTTGGGCAGAGGTTGGCCGAGCCAAAAGGCTTGAAGGTGTGAATAAGGTTGGAGAGGTGGGGGCCTTTTATAAGTGGAGAGGAGGGGCACTCTTGGAAAGTAAAGAAAAGTCACTTTATTATAAAATTAGTTTCGGATTTTAGAGGTCCCACACTTATATAATTCTAGGATAAGATGATAAGGGTTCGAAATATACTCATCCAATAGGTTTTTGACAAGTGTACGCTCTGGATTTTACATTATCTTTCCATTTTATTTAAATCGTTAAATAATGAGGTCATCACTGCATCATCATGATGTCATAAATAATTTAATTTATTTAATGTCTATAAATTATAAGAAAACTAATATGATGTAGGAAATCTTTTTAGCTTTCTAATGAATATTTATAATAAAAATTTGGACTTGTGTAACCCCACTTAAAAACTGTTTTAGTAAAACAACTCATGTTTGTGTCAATTTAATTTTAACATTAAATAGATATATATTAATGTCATTTTCCAACCAAAGTGGATCAATGGGGTCCCCAAGTTGACCCATGGGTTGTCTTGGTCGGCCATGACTCATCCAATAGGAGTAGGACAAGTGTCATGCTCATCTCATATTATTAAAACATTATTTGTACCTTAAACTACACTAATTACCTCTAATCGCGATTAAGAACTTAAAAGTTACTATTCACCAAAAAATTATTTTAATCTCATTGAACCACATTTTACTTCTTAATGAAAACCATGTATGTCGGATTTTTGAAAATCAAATCACAGAAGTGGTAATATTTCATTTAAACGAAAAATCAGTTATTTAACTACCACTTAGTGGTTTCACTATTCATCAAAAATTGAAGTTTTTCAGAACAATGCCAAAATTTCACCCTAAGCTATAATTGATATTCCAAATTCAAAAATGATGTCTATTTTAAAAAATTCCAAACATATAAGTTTCATTAGTTAATTTTATAATTAATTCCCGTTGTCACAACAAATAGCGCGTTTTTAAGAAACAATTTATATCAAAAGATTGGCAATTGTTTATGTCCAATTTCAATGTTAAATTAATTCTAATGACCACCATTGGATAAAATGGTAAAAATATATTCTAATTATACTTTAAAACCACTAAATAGTATAATTTATCACAATAAATTATTTTGATTAAAAAAAATTTTTAAGTATTTTTCACTATTCATAAAAAAATTGGAAGTTCTCAGAAAGTTACAAAAAATTCAACTTAGGATAATTTCGATATTACGAATACAAAAATGAAGTCCATTTTGAAATAAAAAAATTTCTATAATTTTAAAAAGTGGTTATTACTATTCATAACGGCTACTTTGATTAGTCGTGGTGTTTTAGAACTCGAAGTTGCGTACAATGCAAGCTATTGCATTATTGAATGAGAAGCGTATCGTGGAAGCTCGGGGTGTTACATTTTAAAGATAATTAAATTGGAAAAACTTAGTATTTTATTCAAATTTATTACTTGGGTTAAAATTTAATTATAACGGTAAAATTAAAAGAGGTAAATTGAGTATAACCTTGTGTAAAACTCCTATAAAATTAAATAATGTGACTTTAATTTAATTTTTAATAATTTGATCGACCAGGAAATTTTTCCCCACATTTTTTTTCAGTTTTGGGTCTTTTACAATTGAGTTGTATCCATGAATTATCGAAATTGTAAGTGTTACTCCCAAAACTACCCTTTTATTCACTTTTAAAGGGGTAACATCTTCAACACTTTTAGACTCAATTATCATTAAAATTTATCTTTAAAATATTCCATTGTAATCTCCATAGATATATCACCAATGTACATAATCCCTTTTTCATTCATTATAACCTACCCCCTTCAAATTCAAGGAGACAAAAAAGGAAAATTCAAGTTCCTAATGAGAGTATTATCAACTGCTAAGTTTTCTTCTTAGTTATATGAATTTAAATTTATTCTTTATAAATTATCATACTATTATATTTTCATTTATATAATTAAATTTCACTATATTGAGTGTATTATTATTATTTAATCATATATATCATCCATTATGAAAAACAAAATTGTTGTTCATGTATAGTGCAGACTACCACCTCCACAAAGTAACGTGTTTCATTTTACTTAACAGCTTTCAAAATTTGGATATAAGGATATTATTTAAGTATAAATATGATTCTAATGATATCATTAAGTCCTTTTTATGGAAACATAAATAAATTACTTATGATATGATCATTAAACTGTTATCAATTATTTAATCATTTTAAAAAAGCATACTAATAAGATTATATTTTATTCAAATCATTTTAAATTTTCATATCCATTATTTATTATTCTACCTACTAATAATTATTATATATCACACTGATAAACACTAAATAATATCATTATACTCTTGTTATAATGATATTATAACAAAACCACCTTGTAATCATTCATTAAATCAGGGTATGTTCATGTTTTCCTCGGTTTGACCACCTAATTGAACAATACTATGAAGTTATATCATGAATGACTATGGAAAAATAAGTAATATTATAATAGGACAAAAATGTTAAATAATTATTTTGTTTATTCTATAGATATTATATAAAAATATAATTTATGATTTGTTGAGGTACCCTTTATTCATCAAAAATCAACGAAACATGCTTATTATCAACTTCAACTTCAAGAAAAAGGTCTAAAACACTAATAAAAGGAATTAAAAACAATCCTATATTATTATAAAATACAAATAATGTTAACTTCAATTAAATTTTAATAATTTAATTTTTAGGAATAATGAATACAAAAACCAATATAATGAACCTAGTATAAATGATTAGAACTATAATCACCGATGTGAAAATCAGAATAAATCATGTAGTGAATGACTATTTATAAAGATTATGAATGGAAATGGAAACTAAAAAGCTTCTAATTTAAGTTATTAAGATATATTTTTTATGATATGGGTTTTTAAAGTAAAATAATTGAATTTTTGACAAGAATTGAGGGTACTTCATCTCAAATTACTCTCTTTAAAGAATATTTTTTTATTATGCACCAAATTTGCATTATGTAGTTTGTATACTGACTATTTGAGATTTTATATCATGAAATTATGTTATTAATGGTATTTTAAGATCACTTTTAATCCATATATTTCAATTGGTTATAATTTAATTGCTACCCAACCATGATTGGGTGTTCTCCATCCCAATTTTAATTCTCTAGAGATTATGTTATAATCACCAATTATTTTTTTGTATGTTGAATACGCTGACATGGAAGAATTTTTTTCATGTTACTAATGAAATTTAATTGACATACATGCCCATATTTTTATCACTTTTTTATGCCCTTTGGATTTAATAGTTACCTTTTTCATCTTCGAAAACCATCGTAGCTTTTGGTAAAGTTAAAGTGTGCGTGATTTCCTATAAAATACATACATATCTAGAAACTAGAAAGTGGATGTGGATATAAAATAGATTAAACTAGGTGTAATCACCTCTAAATGAATTTTTTGAGCATTTAATCAATCATTACCATGATTTATGAGGAGTGGTCCTAATACTACACAACTGGAGAGACACTCCTAGGGGATATGCTTTAGAATATTCACATGACCTTAATAAACCATGATGAAGGATTTTTCCTTCCGATAAATTGATCTCATACCAATAAAAAACATTGAACTAAATTACAATCATCCCTGGATAAACCAAAACATTGAAGATACCCCCAAACCTATATTTCTTTGAATGGGCTTCTAATTGTTACTTGGATGATACCTCATTCCCTCTAAGTTGATCAACATATATTCTCCTAGATATATACATTATTCTATAGAATGTGGTTGTATTTTATGTCCGTATTTATCAATATATATATAAAAGTTTTTTTCACAGGAGGTTCCTAAGGGAATGGTATGAAATGTCTTGATGACACTTATGGTGAATGAATTTGACTTAATCAAGTGATGAGTGGGGCTCAAAATTATATATCCTCTTGATTCATCGACAATTCTCATGAGACCAATTAGGCCAGCCTTCGGTGTATGCATCTTCCCATGATAGTAAAGTGTCTTGGAAATAGGAAATGAAAACTAGTTTATGATGTCTAATATTATATATTCCTTCATTTTGAGATCAATGAATATTATTATCCATGTTTTCATTTATTATCATGGATATAGAATGAAATTAGTTTCCATTAATTATGGCTTAATTTAATTTATTTTTTAATTCCATATCACTTATGAAAGATTTATTTTAAGTTAGCTTCCTCTGTATGATACTCCTAATTGAGCATCTTAACTCTTCCTTATTTACTTTTCTTTTCCTAATAATCCCAGAGAAATACGACATGTAATATTTAGTGATTTTATAGAATGGTTGTCTATGTTCTCACAAAATTTTTATGTTGTATTTTAGTTGTTAATATTTATTGTATGTATGTATCTAGTCTTCCAAGAATACAAAACTATTTGATCCTATGAGAACTCTTGTTATTTGTAAAAATAATGTAATATATCTATTGGATCATGGTTTCTAAATTCTGAGATTTCATGATAGTAGACCCTCTATTTAATTTTATTATTTTCATTAATTTTTTATATATGATAAATTTATCAGGTGATCAGTTGGGATGTGTGATTATATAAATACATTTTTTTCTTATATAATGGATTTGATTAATTGATTCCTCAAACACATATTATTTTCTATGGAGTTTTGGTTATTTTATTTTTGTTCATGGTTATAATATTGGGGGATAGTCTCCCCAATATATTATTTATTCCCTCGCTGCTAAATGGAAGCCTCTAGAATATAAGGATTTGTATCTAAGGCCAAGTGTTACTTTTTTTAGGAAATTATAAATTGGTTTATGATATGGCATCACAAAATGGTAAATAATATTTTCATATAACTTCCAATTTTGGGAATGTTAGATAGGGAATATAAATTTTTTAGTTCTTTAGATATATATTGAAATTGTAATGACCAGATCATAATATACATTAATATTTATTCAATTTATATGATTATTCAGTAGATTTCACAATAATACAATTTCAATGACCAATAAATTTTATTATCTTTGGATACTAGATAAAAAATAATATTATTTTAAATATATTCAATATCTCCAAGAAAGATCTTCTCACATAATACACTTCTTAGATGTAACCTAATTCAAATCTTTCTTCATTGTCTCAGCAAAGGAAGAAAATTAAAGGGTGAGAGAAAATATTAGTAAGGGTAAATGTGGAAGAAATGAATCAATGATCTGAAGTCAGAATTAGAATAAGTTCTTGAGAAAAGGATCAAAACTTAACAAAGTCACTCACAATCAGTCAAATGTCTTAAATTATTAATCCTGTAATATGGTTTTTTATAAAAATATAAATGCCTAAGAGATTGGAATAATTAATAATCAATAAAAATTAATTAGAACATATCATAAGAATAAAAAATAAATATTTTTCATATGCATAACCATAGAAAATTATTTCCTTATTTAAGGATCATTGCAAAGGCTGACATAATGGATTGGGTTCGCTCCCAATTCTGTCATTTCCTTTTTCAAGGTTCACTCCCAAGAATATAAATGTGGACAGACTCCCTTACGACACTGCTTTCACTCCCCATTTCAATACTTATTATCTCATGATATATCCATAATTACCCAATTCATTGTTCAGCTGCATAATTCTAGACCCATCCACAATATCTTGAAAATTGTATATATGTGCATCACAAGATCATAATTCATTCATAATGTCATCATATCATAAACTACGGAAATTAAATGAGTTATATAAACATTTCATCATTTAATAATAGCATAACCAATTGAAAATAAATGGGTTTTATAATGGATTCAACATAACTTAATTAACCCATTGGAAATAAATAGTTTACATAGAATCATCCTTAAATCATCATCACCATAGAAAATTGAAATAATGAAAGTAGATGGGATCATAAGATAATATACCTAGTGAAGAATAAAAATACTTAAAGGGTGTTGATATAGATAAAAAACAATTTCTAATCTTTCTTTGAAAACATGAGAAAATAAACTTTTCTTTTCAAAACTTGTAAATTAAAATTACCAGAATAATGAAAAAAATAATTTTATTATAAAATAACCAATGAAAAATATAAAGTAACCTTTAAATAAAAATATGTTCATGATAGTGATAAAATAAATTCATTCGATATATGTTACCATAAAATTACCTTTTGGAAAAAAATATCAGGTATAGGTAAGAAATTTCATAAAATAATTTTTAGGAGTAATCATATGGAAGAAAAGGTTCATCGACCAAATATGAAATAAGCTTGGATTTTTCTAAAAACAATCTCGATCATTTTAAGTAGAAAAGATATCAAATGGTATTAATACATAAAAACTTCATAAATTTGTAGATTATAACAAAATATATGTTTTTTAATTTTTATTATCGATATAATTTTTCTAAATGGAAATTTATCATTAACAATCTTGAAAAGAAATCAATTTGTAACATAAACCCTTACCGTATATATAACTATTGAATCATAATCCCATTAATAGAAATAATATATAATGAAACATTATATACCATTAATAAAATAATTTAATGATACATAATATCAAATGAGTAGTAAGTACACATCACAAAATAATATTGCTTTCTAGTATAACATATGTACCAAAGATGAAAATTTGAGATGATAAACCATTACTTTATGGGTAATATTTGAACCAAAACCCCTTGGATGAATAAATTTGAATTGTAAATTTAAATACCCAGAAATTTTAATTATTCATGATATAACATGTCAAATGGGTATAATATACAAAAATAAGTGCATAATATAAAACATGCCTCAATGAAACAATATTGAGATGAGGAACTCTTACATCAAGTCTCATCCTACTTCATATGCATTCAAAAATCATGTATGATAAATATAGGTTTATTATATGTCTATTATATAACCATATTAATACATATCATAAGATATATAATTTATTTATAACATTTTTTCATTCATTTTTTAGAATTTGTTTATTAAAGTCTTCAGTCTGGGTGATATTTGTTTCATTTTTTATGGATGTTTTGATTAGGCAGTTTTAGTCTTCATATATTAATCATCATTCTATAATATCCATAATTATAGTAATGTAATAAGTATCATGTGTAATCAATATATATAGTCTTATAACCATTTACATAATATATTAAAGACAAATAAATTACATCACTTCATTGAGATGGTAGTATGTATGTACACATGGGTGATGTTTTCACTATTCAGGGGGTGGAATGAAATAAAGGTAAATTATAAATAAACATTAAAAAATAATTATTATGCAAAAAAATCATATTTATTCATTAAATATCTTATTATTACAATACATGTAAATAGAAAATAAATAATGATTCACACCACTTCATAGAGGTGGTAATCCACACGTACACACAAATGGCATTATCATTTTCCAACAGATGGAATAGTTAATAGAGAATTGAAAAACGTAAAAGAAGAAATAAAATGAAATAGATTATTTAAAATTATTATCTCCTCTTTGAGAGGCCTTTTTTAGATATTTTTTAAAGGACCATATGTATGGTCTTTTGAGGAGGCTAGAACCTCTAGTACATGGATAAGGATTTTGAGATTAGTTTTTTACATATGTTTTTTTGAGATAAATAGTTCTATTTTGTGTTAATAATATAGGATAACTGGTTTTATTTTATGGAGAATTAAATTAAACACTTATATATTTAAAAATAATAATATTTTTATTTAAAAGTTAAAAAAAGTGGCCAAAGTTTAGAATATAATATAAGATAAGGCTTAAATACATTCAAATAATACAATTTTTATGGTTTTATGTGGAAATTTGAAACTTATTTGTTATGTTATCCACTTCATAAATAAATCTTTACCTTAACTATGGAAATGCATTTTTAATACTAAAAGAATTTAAATTAACTTATAAGGTAAAAATTGGCACAAAAGGGTTAAGTAATGACATTTTACACTATACCATGCCCTCTTATCCTATTTCATTATTTTTATTATTTTTAGATCCTTTAATAAAATATTATATAACATAAAATATTATTAAAGTCATTTTTTAGAAAATTTGTTTAATTTTACTTTAATTTTAGGAAGAAGGTAATGTATTATAAATATAGACCCTTTAACCACCACTTATGCATTATAACTACCCATAAAACTTATGTTACTCCATAATTCAAACAAACATTATTAATTTTAATGTTTTCATAATTTTGTTGTAAATTATTTATAATGTTTTTACAAGTACTCTTTTGGTGTTGCATAAAACTTTAAGGTAATTATACCATCACTAAAAATTAAAAATAACTTAATATAATAAGAATAAACAATTAATATTAGAAACTAAAAATTATAATCAAACATTAAATCTTTTTTCACCACGATAAAATATTTGAGTTTTAAAAAGAAAAAAGAGTGACATTTTGTGTCCTTCTTTACATTAAATAATTTATAAACCATTATTAAAAAAATAGTAAAAAATTTTAATAAAACAAAATATTTTATGACTGGGATCAAAACCCACTAATAAAAGTTATTAAAGTGATGTTTTTGGTTGATTTTAAAGTCATATCCCATAGTTTTACCCCTATTTTAAGAGTTTTTTCCTTACTATAGTGACAACATTTTCACCAAAAATACTATTTATAATGAGAGAAAATTAATGTATCCTATTCAAAAAAAATAACATATTTAATCCATTTATGTAATTTTTTTCATAATTTAATTTCTATAATTGTTGAAAAAAAATTAATATAAATGCGTAAAATTCAAGGAAAAACAGTTTTAGAAAAAAAATATTTTTAAGCCCGAAAGTGAACTTATAACAAAATCCAGTATAATTATGATTCCTGTCTAATTAATTATCTTATTTATAAGTAGATTAAATTTATGTTACTTTAATATTAAATAAATAAATATATGGTAGCTTTTAAATTTCTTGATTTAAAAAAAATAAATGATTGTTTTACCAAAATCGGTATTTTTCTCTATTCACTTTAAAATAAACATTTTCAAAAATATCATAGAGATTAACCCTAAGATAATATTGAAATTTTTATAGAGAAATTTATATTCAATTACATAAATAAAATTTATAAATATAGTATAAATTAGTTATCATTTCCAAGAAAAAAATGTAACAAAAAACATTTTTGAAGAAAATGTATTTTTTGAATCATAAAATGAATTTACAGAATATTGAGTGCGTATTTATTATGAATTATAAATAATTTTTTTTGAGTAAAAATTATTTATAAATTTCATAATATGTTCAATAAAAATCATTACTTTAAATTTAATTTCTAGGGTATAATTTATCTAGGTTCATTTTAATATTGTTGATGCATGTCAAGCTAAATATTGAAGACTTAAAATTTAATTAAAGAGAAAATATATTACAAATATTATAGTGTTACATTATAACCCAATTAAATAAATTAAACCCTATAAATTTAAATTATCAAATACAAGATTTAGTGTATCATGATATTTTAATATAAGCTAATGTAGATTCTATCATGATAAAACATTTCTATGTCACTACATGGAAACATTGTATTTCCAAATAAAGTATTTCAAAAAAATATTAATCATTATAATAATTATGGGTTTCCAAAAAAAATTCATTCATTTTTGAGTGACACATTCCATATCAGAAACAATGGAAATATCTTCTTCTCACTTTATTTGGAGAACTAATTTACCATTAAGTTAGAGAATACGACATAACATAGTTACTTGATTTCATTCCATTTTATAATCATAGCTTCATATTTTTTTGTGGTTCAATACATTTAATGTTTTATATCATATCTTATTATAATAAATGTATATTAAAGATGAATGTTTCATTCTATAATAACAGAAAAAAACTTTTAATAGCTTATAATATCCATAAAATTATAAAAAATTACTCCTTACAACTCTATATTTTTACCAAAAACAAAATGGTTAGTGAAATTTATCAAATATAAAAAAATTATCATATGATGAAATATTATTTTGATCACTAAAACCACAAAAATAATACCCAAAGATCATCTTAAACAATTCCATAAATATTTAACCTTAAAAAATCCTAAAATAGCTATGACCATATTCAAACCCAAAAAATCTGAATGATTTGATCACATATTGTTTTCAAGATCAACTTTAACATTTATCCCCAAACAATATAAAGTATCTCATTATGTCACATGCCAAAAACAAGACTAGTATAATTTAATATTATCATAAAATATGTTTATCATTTCCCAAAATAACCTAAATCACTATAAAATCATAATAAAATCATATATGCTTCCATAAATCAACTCAATATTTATTCCTTAAAATAATTTTATGCTAATGATAAAGTTTTTCAAACATAGTTTATTTCTTCAAAAAAATAAAATTAATCACTTATTGTAAATACCCAAACTTATCATACATAAATATTACATCTTAATAGATTAATATTCATTACATAACATAAATATCCACACCAAAATAGTTTAGTTCTAGTTTCTTCAGAAAACTAGACACATAAACAACTGGTTAATAAGTTATACAAATCATATCCCACTAAGATATTCACAACAATCACCCTTATTAGTCATATAAAACACAACATATTTCTTCATACCTTAGAGAAAAGAAACATAAGAAAGGGTGATATCATATTCTAAGTAAGGGTAAAACGATATATATTAAAATAACATGATAATATGGTTATGTGAACATGATAATAAAACATTGAAACCATAAAATACATATTGAAGATCACAAAAATGATTCATGGCGTAAATAAGGGTAGTTCATTAGACTTGAATAATAATATACTCAAATAAAATGAGCCATGAGAGCATAAAATTAGCATAAGACGTAGATTTGTGCCATATACATAAATATAGAAAATCTTATGTCAAGCATACCCACAAATACATGACAAGTTAGGATTTAAATAACCACCCAAGTACCTACATCAGGCTTGGGATAACCTCTCATGTACAATCTTTTGTTCTTGGTATAACCTCTTATTTACCAAAATTTGGGCTTGGGTAACCTATCTTGTACCTTTTATTCTCATATAAAATTAATAATTACCCAATTCATTGGAGGGACATATAAGTCCCACACATCATTGGTTATAACATAACTTCAATCCTTGGTTATAAAATAATCACCATCCCTGTATATAACATAACCACTGTCACATAATAAAAATCATATATGTGTTTACCACAAGATCATAAAAAATATATAATATCAAAATCCATGAAAATAAATGACTTTCACAAGAATAATATCATACCATAATGGATGGGAAAAAATTTCATTTACATTTCATTGTTTCATCATAGCATAACTCGTGGAAAAATAATCACGATTCATAATAATTTTATCATGTCATAACCCATAGAAGGAAACATATTACATAATAATCTTATCATTACAAGAATAAACTATTTAAGGATAAAATAATAATGTTACCCTTGGATCATATCTCCAGTAAATCATAAGTAACATCAAGGGATTTCGTCTTAGATGGAAGCTGGTTTTGAAAAGACACCAGGAACAATTCTTGAGGAAAATAACTTTTCAATAAAAAACAATATAAAAGAAAACAAATCATAAATATTTTTTAAAATCATTTTTGTTTTGAAAAACTTATTTCAAACATATAAAAGAATTTTAAAAAAATAATGATTTTTTCATGATGGTGGAAAATACTATATATGTCTTACACTTTAAATCAAATATTCCATTCACTTTTTTAGTAAAATCCAAATAAGGATTGTTTAGAAAATGACATGAAGATTTTATTAAAAAATTAAAAATTAAAACATATCTAAAAATATATTTAATAAATCATTTAGATAATTTATTAAACATTATTTAAAAAAATTATAAACCATGCTTTGGAAGAAAAAGGGTTTTTCCACCAAAGAGATAAATAAAGATGATTTTTCTTAAAAATATTCTTTTGAGATATTGAGAACATAAAGAATTGAAACAAATGGTAAATATGTATTCTTGTGACATAACTATAGGACATGAAATTTTATTAGTTTATATGTATATTTATCACAAAATTTTATCATCAGAAGCAGAAACATAGACAATCCTGATACACTATGAGATTGTATCATAAAACTTTTACCACTTTAGTAACATTAGATCATAAGACCCATTAAATAATAACATTAAATGAATCATATAATTTAATTAGAAAAAATAAATTCATGATATTTAATATAAAAGGTTTTATATATACACCTCATAAAATAATATAGGTTCATAACATAATATTTGTCTCAAAGAAGACAAATTGAGACCAAAACAACTTTCCCCTTTGGTAACTTTTGAACTATAAACCCATTAAAGAGTGATCATAAAATGGATATGTAAATACCAATAAATTTAAGGATAATAATATTAAAATACATTCATGAAAATTATACAGACCACATAAATAAATAGGTGGGGAATATGGCATGTATCTCACATAAGTAAACATTGAAACAAAAATCCCTTATCTTAAGTATCAACTTCATTCATACATGTTCAAACCATGTGTATAATAAATATAATTTTATTATTAATATATTATAGAACCATAATTATATATATAATACTATATAAAATTTACTTTTTAGATTTTATTTCCCTCTTATTAACAATTCCTTATTAAAACCATTTTTTGGGTAATAACTGCTTTGTTTTTTTTTTGTATGTTTTGATTTCATATTTTCAATAATACTAATTACATAATTGTTACAAAATATACAAAATTTTATAAATTATATAAATAAAATTCATATTATTTATATATGTAATTATATTAGTTCATAAATTTATTTATAGGAAATAAAATACATCATTCATTGAGACGATAGATCATAGGTATGCCTGAATGATGAATCCATTTTCTCAACAGAAAGAAACAAAAGGTGAAGAATACATTAAAATATTATAGTATAATTTCTATTTCATTTATATCATATATATTTATTAAAATTTTCCTTATTACCTTCCATGTAAAGTGTGAATGAATCACAGCGATTCACATGGCAGTAGTCCATCGTACACATGAACGACGTTATCGTATTCCCATAGAGTGGAAAGTAAAAAAAGGAACATGTGATTTCATGATTAAATAAGATTAATAATATCATAAATATCATATATATAAACAATAAATCATTCATTATATCTATTCTTGAGAGATGATGATGTAAAATTAATAACATCGGTTTGTGAGGCGGTAGTCTACCCTACACATGAATAATGATTTCATAACCCATTTGATAGAAGAGGGGAATTTTTTAGGATATTTAAGTGACATAATTATAAAAAACATTATATGTAATATATTGATTTTATTATATAATTATTCCTTAATAATAATTTAAGGATGTGGAGGAATATATAAAATAAAATTCTTATTTAGGGACATTACCTCTTCTTCAGACAATTTCTTTTGGTTTTCATGGATAGGATTATTTAGTTATATTTATGATGAAACAAAATTATTATAAGAATATATTAGGGTATTAAGGAAGTTATCTGCGTAGGCCTTATCCAAAAATGGGTTTTGAATGTGTGAAGAGGAGAGGAGAGGGGTGGCCTTTTATAAGTGAGGTGAGTGGTACACTAGAAATTTTTAAATAGTAAAACATTAATCTAACTTTTTTACATTAAAAAAGGATCATAAAAGTAAATTTACCCATAATTTAAGATATATTATAGAAATATGGACAAAAAATGAAGGTTTCACATGTTTGGTTCATTTTTAACCATTATCTTTTTAATTTCACCCCTTATAAACCCATTTTACCATCATCATGGTAATTATTTTTTCCCTTTTTACAATTCATTATGGAAAAAAATTAATTTACATTTATAGAAAAAAAATTAATATTCTAAATATTTAATCTATTTATAAAAATAAATCCATAGAAGTGAAAATTTTTAATTTAAAATTAATCCTCTAGATGCAACAGAAAAGACATCTTCCAAAGTGAAAATGTTCAAAAGTTTAAAAAGTTTTTATATCAAAATTCAAAATAAAATTGATTAAAAAGACATAAATTGGATTAATATATACATATATGAACTAATATTGTAACACCCCAAGCTTCCACGGAACGCTTCTCTTTGAATTATATAGTAGCATGTGTTGTACGCAACTTCGAGTTCTAACACACACCACAACCAATCAAACTATCCGTTATGAATAGTAATACCCACTTTTTGAAATTTTATACATTTTATCATTCAAAATGGACTTTATTTTTGGATTATGAATATCGAAATTATCCTAGGGTGAATTTTTGATATTTTTCTAAGAAGTTTCAATTTTTGATGAATAGTGAAAAAACAATAAGTTATAGTTTAAAACCGAATTTTTATTTAAATAAATATTTATTTTATTTAAATTTAATTAAGGTCAAAATAGACACATAATACTTATATATGTTCAATGTAATTCATGGAGTTAGTTTAGAATAAATTTAGATATATAAAAATTTATTGAACTTTTCACCGTCTTTTACCCACCTCTTAAAAGAATTTGTATATTCACATAAAACATAATTTTACCGCTTCTCTAAGTGGAATTTCGAAAATACTAGAGACACGGTTAATATCAATGAGTAAAATGTCGTTCAATGAGATAAAAATTTTTTTTGGTGAATAGTAACTTTTTACTTTTATTTACCACGGCTAAAAGTAAATAAAGTAATTAAGGGTAAAAATGATATTAATATTACCCTAAAAAATTTCCTAATTCTATTGGACAAGTTTATCTCGACCAAAAACCACCTTATGACTAAAATATTATCATTTAGGTCGACTTGGATTAGATTAGGACATTTATTATTATTTAATTCAAAGAAGACTTAAAAGAGTTAAAATCAAAGTTTAATAACAAAAACATTTTTAGTATAGGGTTATACATAGAGTAAATTAGATTATAAACATTAATTAGAAATATAAAAAATATTTCCTACATAATGGTATTTTATTTATAATTTTTATACATTAAATAATTTAATTGATTTATGACACAATGGTGATGCAGTAATTAACTAATTAATGAAATATTAAAACAATTGATATTATAAATATAAAAATAAATGTAATTTGAGACTTTTTATGAATTCCACTAATTTTATAGGTTAATATTACATATCAGTATTGGTTATATAAATTTTGTTCGAAGTAATATTGCTGTTATGAAATTATCAAAAACAAAATACCCAATAGTGTCAAAATTGACATAAAAGGGTTTTTAAAACAAATATTATATTATTAATTGATATTCTATTCTTAAAAATCTAAGGTTCGGCCAAATGACTTATATAATGATATTTTTATCATTAATGGACCACTTGGGGGTCTCTTGGAGGTATATATCAAGTTTATCAACTATATAATATATAAATACAAAGAGACATGATAAATGTCAAACTATTTAACTAAGAGTTAAATATAAATTATAAGCTTAATATAGTGACCCAAACCTATCTAAAATATGTTATTTGAAATTATTCCGAACCCATACCCACCTTATATTTTAAATAATACACTTTAGATCCATTAGAAACCGAATATGAATTTATTATAATGTAATATTTCAAGCTTTTCCA
Organism: Viscum album; assembly: GCA_963277665.1. NCBI lineage: Eukaryota > Viridiplantae > Streptophyta > Magnoliopsida > Santalales > Viscaceae > Viscum > Viscum album. Next base: position 426,233,625 of record OY728130.1, on the reverse strand, counting down.
AAGGTGCCCCTCACCCCTCTTATAAAAGGGCACTCCCCCTTCTCTCTAATTCACACCATAAAATCCTTTTGTCTCGGCCAACCCCATAACAAATATTCTCTCAAATTCCCTCACTTAAACCTAGAGGCTTTAGTTTGAACATAAAGCCAACCTATGGAGCCCTTTTGATCAAATCAAAAGGAAGAACCCGATGAAGAGGTAATGTTTTCACCACCCTATTTCAAGTTAATTTCTTCTTCAACTTCTTATTTCTTTGTTATTTCCATTCTAAAATAATAAATCAAGTATCTTCTATATACTTTGATGTTATTATAAATATGTTACAACCATATTCAGTATTCTATCCATCCTTTGAATGACATGTCACCATATGTGCGTACGTACGGCTTACCGTCTCCACGTCGTGGTGTAATTGTTATTCAAAACATTATTATTTGTATGGGTATGATAATGATGTGTAATTGAAGTAAATAATAAATATAACATTATAATTATTTTTTATATATGATATAACATCCAATTATATATGTCGTTAATATTAAAAGATTGATATTGTCGCTCGTGCATACGTACGGACTACCGTCTCCACGAACGCGATTAGATTCATTCCTCATTGTATCCATTCAGGTATAATTCTCATTTGATGATTAAAAATAATTTTTGAGGACTTGATATCATTCAGGATATGAATAAGATACAACCTATCCATAAAAAACATGGCTTATGTAACAAAACATATAAGTTAACACCCGAAACGACGATAATACTATGATATTATTAACAAATCAATGTTAAAAAACCATATATGATATCATATTAATGTATATGATTCTTGTATAATTTAATAAAAACTATTTCACCATTATATAGGAGTTTAAACTACCCTCGACAAAGGAAAAGTACAAGGTAAGGGTTTATTTCACAATCTCTTCATTATCCGATGTTGTTTATACATAATTATCTACTGGGACCTCTTTATCATCCACATTAATGATTCTCAAAAATGTATTTAAAATCATTCTTACTATTTTATAGACTATGGTTTAAAGTCATTTATACTCTTTTTTGACTTTTTATAAGATGTTTATAAATGAATATTTCTGTCGTTTTCCAAACAAGGTCTTTTTTAACCTTTTCGACAAAATTAAGGTAATAATGTGTTTTTAACTTATACGGTGGGTGCGGCTATTTTCCGCCTCTATAAAATCGTCGAAGCTTCCCTTACAAGCTTATAAGAATATTTTCAAATTAAATTTTTTATTTTATAATTATGTGACTTTTAAATTATTTCAAAAAAAAGTGATACTTCTCTCAAATAGTTTTGATTTCATATATGTCAACATCCTTTGATGGATTTTAAGATTATTTGAAGATACAAAAATTCCATATTGTATTGAAGGTTTTGTGATATGTTTGACTATGGATGTGTTATTTTTATACCATTCATTTTTTATAGATAAAGTATTTACATTGCTTATGCTAGTTTTAATACGAATGTTTATGTTATGTTTAAACCTTTTCATATGGGAATGCATTGGACTTAGTAAGTGATGAGTGGAGCCCGCTATAGCTCCTTGATACATCAATAGGTCTCATGAGACAAACTAGTGTCTTGGCATAAGGCCTTGAAACAATATTATTTGTAGTCTTGGAATGAGGCCTTGACTATGTGGTTATGATAGTCTGGCATTATGCATTCCATCATTATGAAAGTGGTTATCGATATTGCATGTGATTATTTGACTAGTAGAATATCCCTATGAATAAGTAAATGGAATTATTTCATTTTATTTTTGCCTTATTATGCTGAAGTTCAATTTAAAAAGGCTTTTGTTTTAGTTATACATTGCCTTAAATGTTTATGCTTATTTATGAATGCTTCCTTTATATTGTTATCCTTACTGAGCATTTTAGATCAACCCTTTCTATGTTTTGTTTTTCCTAGGATGTGAAGAAGTATTTTATGAATGACCTATAGAAATAGTATAAGGTGATATGATTGTTTAGACAAGATGTCATTGTAGTTTTCACTTAATGATGTAATGTAAACTTTATGAATATATCTTGTGTTTCCAAGGATACTAAACTAATCGATCTTTTGAGAATTTATCTTTTGTGATCATGATAATGTTATGTAATAATGCACCAAATCTGGGTAACTGGGGTTGGGGTGTTACAGTTGGTATCAGATAAAGTTTAGTACAAACCTTGGAAACTAGATTTAGATAAACTCTAATTAGAGAACATAGACCTAAAATGGACTTTGAGGATTAGTATATAAGAGCTTCCTTGAATTTTGGTATTGTAGAGATTTTGTGAGTTTTCCGAGAAATACATCCCAGTCTAGATACGAGCAGTTAGAGGAGGCTCTGGAACAGATGTACCTAGGGGTAAAATCCGAAAACACCACTTTGAGCTAGACTCGAATGGGAACTGGTGCACGACAACGGGCCTTGCTGCACTCTTGGTTACGACACTCCTGGGGGATAAACTTAGGATAATTCTCATTTTCTTTATAAACCATTATGAAGGGTTTATGAGTATATACTTCCTCAAAGAAAACATTTTTATGATTATGGATTAAATCCATAAATAGTTCAATTTATGTTAGGTGTTTTACAAGTTTGAATTTATGTATTTCGATTCATAAATTAATCTAGTTTTTTCCATTGTTTAGAAATGGTGCCTAGTGCAAGAAATGGAAACTGTATCAATGCACGCACTCCATATATGGATTTCCCTCCTACTCAAGATAATTATAGTGGAGATGGCGATGCAACTGGTGTTGATCATATTATCACCATACTGGGACAACTCACTCAGGTTATAAATAATAACCTTACCCATATGGAAAACCCTGATCCACAGCATGGAGGATCATTGTTAGATCGCTTCATGAGGCAACAACCACTTACATTCAATGGAATTACAAATCCCTTAGTAGCTGAGCAATGGATAAATCCCTTAGAAAAAATATTCAATGCCTTGGGAGTAGTGAAAGGGAAAACGTTGTCATGGTAGTTTACCGCCTCACTAGAGATGTTGGTCAATGGTGGTCATTGTTTCAAAACACAAAGGAAGATGATGAAGTATCAAATATGGAATGGCAGGAGTTCAAAGATATTTTCTTAGAAAAATAATTTCCTCATGACCATCAAGCAGATATGGAAAAGCAATTTCTGAGTCTGAGGCAAAAGGAGGATGAGAATGTCGCAATGTATGAGGCTAACTTTACAAGGTTAGCAAGGTATGCTATATATTATATACAGAACCCAATAATTAAGTTTGATTATTTCTTTTATGGGTTAAAACCATTTCTTCATCGAGTATTAGTGTCACAATCCTTCTCGTCGTATGAAGATATTGTATCGTGTGCTATCACGACAGAAAAATAATTCTCTAAGTATTATAACTTTAAAGAAAATCAAGAGAAGAAGAGATCTTTCAACCACTCTAGAAATGGAAATAAAGGGAAGAAGGGAAAAGTTGATTATCTATCCTGTAGTAAATGGGAAAAGAAACGCCCCGGTACTTGCTTGAAGGGAATGGGATTCTGTTACAAGTGTGGTGAAAAATGCCACCAAGCTCATGATTTCAAGGGAAAGAGAGTTACTGTCAATGTGGAATGCTATAATTGTAGATAAATGGGGAATTATACAAATGAATGTCCTAAGAGTTAGGGGAACTTACCTCAGAAAAGGCCAAGGGATCAAGGAAAAGCTTATGATATCACTACTGCTGAGGTAGAAGCTCTGAAATATGTGGTAGAAGGTAATTTAATGGTTTCCTCAAGTTTAGAAAATACTTTATTTTATTCTGGAACATCGCATTGTTTCATATATTCCTAGTTTTCTAAGAAAATTAGATATTTCCAATTTGATTTAACAAGGGATTTGTCAGTTAAAACACCTAATGGAAGTATCATTTTTGCAAAGTTCTGTGGATATGTTCCCATTAGATCACATAAATGTTCTTTATCTACTGATCTCATCATCATACCCATGATTGAATTTGATATAATCATTGGTATGGATTGGATTTTGGACCATGATGTGAAGATTTATTGTAAGAAGAAGGAGGTTACGATATTTGATAATGATGATGATAAGGAACACCTTATCTATAGAGTAGAATCATCACCACCTAATTCTTATCTAGATCCACACCCAGTAGCTCAACTAAATTCAATTATTAGAGAGGAATAGAATGAAATGATTATGGGTGAGGAACGAAATTTTCAAATAGATGATGTACCTATTGTGAAATAATATGTTGATGTGTTTCCAAAAGATTTACCTGGACATCCTCTAGAATGAGAAATTGAGTTTTCCATTGATTTAATTCCTGGATCAAGGCCCATATCGAAGACCCCTTATAGAATGGACACTGTGGAATTATTGGAACTAAAGAAACAACTAGAGGAATTGAGTAATAAGGGATTTATTCTCCCTGGCGTTTCTCCATGGGGAGCCCCTGTCCTTTTTGTTATAAAGAAAGATGGATCTATGAGGTTATATATCGACTACAGGGAGATCAATGCTATAAAAACAAAGAACAAGTATCACCTACCTCGCATTGATGATTTATTTGACCAACTGCATGGAGCTTAAAACTTTTCAAATATTGAACTTCGATCTGGATACCATTAGTTGTGTGTAAAGAAGGAATACATTCTGAAGACAGCATTTCGAACCAGGTACGAGCATTACGAGTTTACAGTTTTTCCTTTTGGATTGACTAATTCACCCTCTATATTCATGGATCTAATGAATAGAGTTTTCAATAATATATCGATGATTTGGTGGTGGTATTTATTGATTATATCTTGGTATATTCCAAAATCTACTAAGATCATGAAAATCACTTGCGCATTATCCTGAAGACTCCGAGAAGACATGAATTATATGGGAAGTTTAGAATGTGTGAATTTTGGATTCCAGAGATTTATTCTCTTGGCCATATTGTCTCTAAAGATGGAATCTCTGTTGATCCTTCTAAGACAAGACCAATCCAAGAATGGCTAGCACCAATGATTATAACCGAGGTACGTAGTTTTATTGGTTTTGTAGGTTATTATCGACGTTTCATCCAGAATTTCGCTTGATTTGCTAACCCATTAACAAAGCTCACACGTAAAGGAGTTAAATTTGTTTGGGAAAAAGAGTGTGAAGAATGTTTTGAAGAACTAAAGAGAATATTAGTAAATTCCCCTATTTTGACTCTACCATCGAGAAATGATGGTTTCGTTATTTATAGTGATGCATCGAAGAATGTACTTGGTTGTGTACTTATGCAGAATGATAGAGTTATTGCCTATCCATCACAACAACTGAAAATTCATGAGAAAAACTATCCTACTCATGATCTTGAGTTATAAGTTGTAATCTTTTCTTTGAAGATTTGGAGACACTATCTCTATGGTGAGAAATGTGAGATTTATACTGATCACAAGAGTTTGAAGTATATTTTCTCACAGAAAGAACTCAACATGAGGCAAAGGCGATGGCTTGAACTACTCAAGGATTATTATTTCACGATACACTACCACCCAGGGAAGGCAAATAATGTGGAATATTCTTTTAGTGTAGAGGATCATGGAGTTTTGAACAAGATAAGAGTTGAAAAGGATCCTATATACATGGATCTAGTAAAGATTGATATGGGAATCACCATGGAAGGTGAAACATCAATGATTTTTCAAATGGTTGCCAAACCATCATTACTAGAAAGGATAAAGAGTTTTCATACCGATGATGAAAAATTTAAAAACAATATTAAAGCTATGAATGATGGGAGATTGAATGACTTTGTGTATGAATATGGAATTTTGAAATTTGGGAAGAGACTTTGTTTTCCTGATATAGCTGATCTAAAAATGGAATTTTTGGACAATGCTCATAGTTCCAATTTCTCTATACACCCTGGTAGCACCAAAATGTATATAGATTTGAAGGAACATTTTTGGTGGGACAACATGAAGAGGGAGATTGCTGATTTTGTGTCACGATGTATGGTTTTTCAACAAGTGAATGCTGGAAGGCAACATCCTGGATGAGTCATACAACCTCTTCCCATACCAAAGTGGAAATGGGATAATATCACTATGGAATTTTTCATGGGACTACCAAAGACACCTAGAAGGAATGATGCAATATGGGTCATTGTTTATCGTCTTACCAAGTCAGCACATTTTCTTGCTATAAGAGAGGATCTACCACTTCAATGTCTAGCAAGACTATATATTAATGAATTTGTGAGACTTCATGGATGTAACACCCCGAGATTTTATGAAAAATATTCTTTTAATTTCATTTATGTCTTGTGTTGTAAGCTAAAAACAAGATTATCTTGTGCTATACGCAACACCGTATTAGCTTGCAATATACGCAACACTATTCTTAGATTGTGTTACACACAATTTCATGTTCGTTTGATAGTAGTCATTCTACGCAACATTGAGTGTATATATATATATATATTCAATGTATAAATGAAAAATGGTTGGATTATATTATATGAAACAAAAAAGGAGTCTTGCACAACACGCAACCCTAACATGGCTTGAATTACACGCAATCGCGACCTTCCTTGATACCGTGTGTTGTACGCAATACCGGGTTTTACTAAACAACGATATATTATTATAATATTATTATGAACTAGCCTTTATGAATAGTATTAACTAAATTTTTAATTTTATAACATTATTAATCATCTTACACATTTTCTAGAACATGGTATGAGAACAAAATAAATTTTTCAGGTAAAATATGTATTTTTCAAAAATGCAGTTTTGCCGCCTTTTAATGGCGCACCCACTTTAAATATAATTGTTGACATGTTTATAAGTTCAATTTGACAAAATAAAATTATTATTTTGAATCAAGATATAAAAATTTACATTGGATAATGTTTTGATATTTTTCTGATAACTTTCATATTTTAATGAATAGTAAAAACACGCTATATTTTAATAAAAAACAAATTTTTTCATCGCAATAATGTATATGGTTAAATTATACTATTGAATGGTTTTAAATTATAAATATAATATATTTTTACCATTTAATATAATGTATTTCATTAGCATTGATTTTACCTTGAATTCGTAGGTTAAATCAATTCAATCTTTTGCAATGTTTTAAACAAAAACCCGTATTCTTTCAACAACAGAATTAATTTTAATTTAAATTCTGCTACATTTGTGTATTGAATTTAGAAAAATGGATTCCATATTTGGAATCAGTGGGTCCATATTATTTTAATAAAATACTTTTTATTTTTCGGCATTATGAATAGTAACTATGGTAAATTTTATTTACCATAGTTAAAGATAAATCAGGTAATTAAGGGTAAATATAAGATTATAATATTACCCTAAAACCTGTAAAAATCCTATTGGATGACTAAAAGTCGACCCATATCACCTAAGGGTAAGATTAGAATCATTTAATGGACTTTGTTCCATGAAAATAATTTAATTATTATTAAAACCAAAGAAAGTGACAACATGTCACTTTCTTAAATCCTAAAAGTATAATAATTTTAATATAGTGATAAACTTAATGAAACTTATAAAATGAATATTATACAGAAAGATAATAAAATTATCTACATCATATGAATTTTTTTATAATTTTTAGGGATTAAATAATTATCATTAATTGTGACACAATAGTGATGAAGGAATTGTTTATCTAGGGAAAAATCACGAATATATTTTTTATTAAACTAATAGTGATCATAAAAGGCACAAAACCCTGACCAAAACTTATTTTTATTGTAAATTTAAACCATAACCATCCAATGGTGGAATATTTGACCATTTTGAGCCTTATAAAAGTGATTATGACACTTATATTATATTATTTTCAATGATGACAAAGTTGTCACCTTCATAATTTAATAAATATAACAATTCAAATATTGTGATTTTAAGATGATAAATTCGAGTAAAAGTATTATTGTAAAAGGTAATAGATTTATATTCAACATAGGATTTTATTTTTAATTTTTTTGCAACAAATATATATATTAAATAATTATACAAAAATGTAGTAGTAATTATTTTATTAAACAAAATAAATGGTTTAAAAAATAATAAAATAAATATTATATGAACTGATTAATGTGCTGAAATAATTTTCTAGATACATATGACATTTTATGAATCTATTAAAGCTTTTAGTTAGAAAATATCTTCTGTATATATTTTATTTAAATTCAAATAAATGAATAGTGTCAAAATTGACACTATTGTTATTTTATAAAAATAACATATTATAAAATTGTTTAAAAATAACAAAAATATTTAAAAATTATAAATTAAAATTTATATGGTCGAAAATGTCATAAAGTGTCAAATTATGGAAAATTCACAACACATATGTAATTATTTATAATAATTTAAAATTTAGAATATTATTACCATAAATAAAATTAAATTGATAAATAAGGATAAATCATGTTGATAATGTTTAAAATAAATTCCTAACATGTCTAAATTTTATTGGTTGATTAGATTACAACCCTATATCATCTAATATTCGGATATGATTCATTTTGAAAGTTTTTAAGTGGGGTTGGGATTTAATATAAACTAATATTTCTTATATTTCCAAAGGTTCCCCTCTCCTCCCTTATAAAAGGGCACCTCCTCTCTCTCTTCCTCACACCATTTTGTGCCTTGAAGCTCATCCAACCTCTGCCCATTTCACTTCCCCACTTCCCTAGAAACATCCTAGAGGTCTTGGTCTTCTTAAAAGACCAATTTTAATGCCCTAAGAGGAGGTCTCAAAGAGGCGCTTCAAAGAAGAGGTAATATCTGTTCCGATTCTTTCAACCTTATTTCTTCTTCCACTTCTTCTTCTTTAGTTGTTTCATTATGAATTAATAACATTAGTATCACTAATATACTGATATTTTATTATAAGTATGAAACAACCCCATTTAACTTTCTATCCATCCTACGGAAAACGAAATCACCGCGCATGCGTACGTACGGAATACCGTCTCCACGCCGTGGTGTAATCTGTTTTTCCACCAACACCATACATGGATGGGTATAATGGTGTAAAGAATAACTATATATGGTTATTATAACATCATATTGATTCTGATATATTATACCATCTACTCCAATTCTATTCAATAATTTTGGAAACGATATCATCGCTCGTGCGTACGTACGGACTACCGTCTCCACGACACGATGAGATTCATTCTCCATGTTAACCATACATGAATGATCATAAAGTTTATATAATGAATAATAATGAAATATATGAAATAATAATGCTACTGTATTTATGTATATATATATTTATGTCATCTATTTAGTTTCATTCAATTCAATAAGGAAACGAAAACAGCGTTCATGCGTACGAACGGCCTACCGTCTCCATGAATAGTGTATTTCATTCCTTTTATCGATCTATAATATATATATCTATATGATGAATATATATTATATATAAATCATTTTTTCACATTTTTGAATTATTTAAATCAGGATACAAGTAATAATATCAAGAACGACAAGTCGAAACACATACGATAAATGAAATGATTTTACCCAAAACGCTGCTTTAACATGGAATTTACAAAATAACGGGTAATATAAAGTCATAAGTGAAACATATATGATATCATAACAATGAATATGATTCTATAATAAGTCAATGACATTATTTGAATCATTATATAGGAGGTTCGGATACGTACGAAGAATATCGGACCTAAGGTAAGGTATAAATTTGCAAATCTCATTTTTATCCGGGATTTCTTATTCATAAGTATTTACTGGGGTTATTGTTATCATCCTTGTCCATGTTTTATAAAAGTGTTTTCATGTATATTTAAAGTCCTTCTCTACCCATTTTTAATTTTACCCCATGGTATGGAAGGAATTTTTCTTTTTCTTTTTTGTTTACCCTATGTTGTACTTTTTTGACTTTTCCGGCAAAAGTACGAGAAGAATGTTTTTTTAACGTATACGGCATGAAAGATTTTTATGGTTTTATAAAGCCTTATTTTCATGAATATTCATCCAAAATATTTCATTACTATTTTCAAAAAAATCTCCTTCTTTTAAAATTGCATGACGTTTTGTGAAAAGAAATTCATTTTGAACAAGAGAGGATGTTTTCCTCAAGAATTCATTTCAAATGTTTTATCAAAGCCATTTTTTCCATCTAAGATGACATTATTTCATATGTGTATGTTTCAAATATAATGTATCCATGATTTACACGGTTTCATTGTTCTTATGATGAAATGATATCCATTTTTTTTATATGGATTATGTTATGATGGGATGATGTTTATGATACCCATTTTATTCTTTGGGTTATGATGAATGATTTATGTTTATGTTATGGCACAAGTAAAAATTATTTCATTATGAGATGGTTGGGACCTATATCTCCCTCCAATGCATTGGGAAGAGATTTATATCTCATGATATAGACATGGCTGGAACGGTAAGTTAATCCGGTTCAGTATTACAGGACTGGAACGAGGAGTGAACTTGATTCAGAAAGGGACTTTGTCCACTAAGATGGTCTTGGAAGAAATGCCTTGGCTACTATGGAAATCATTACTTGTGTTAATGGATGCCAAAATTATGTGTTTTATTCCCATGCTATTTTATCATTCTTAATGTCTCTTTATGATCTATGTCTTACATACTTCCATGTTTTATGTCATTTCTCAAGCTTTTTATGTTTAAACATTATGTTCATGTTTTTAAGTTCAAATGTATATGGTATGTTTTATTTTATCCATTCTTACCCCTACTGAGAATTTGAGCTCACCCTTTTCATGTTTTCTTTTTCCCAGGATATAAAGAAAGGTTTTAGGTAAGAAAAAAGGGGAAGATATTTATTGGGATATGTTGAAGATCTTTCACCACGATTAGAAGATTTTATTCTGAGTTTCCAAAGACACTAAACTATTACGATCCTCGTGTGTCTGTTTTTGTTATGTATTAAGTATTCCGCAAAAGTAATTTATTGTCCATGTATGTCAAGCTTCGGGTCTCTACAGTTGGTATCAGAGGAAAGGTGTAGTCAACCTTTGGAAACTTAGATGCGAGAACTTTAGTGAGATCCCTAGAGATATTTCTAAGGTATGTCTAGGGATGTCTCTAAGATTAAGTATAAGTATAGTTTATAATCCAAGAACTACGGTAATGATATTATAATTTAACCTAATCTATTAGATATTGAGGGTACTCCCCCTTTACTATGTTGTTTTCCCTAGCATGATTTTTGCCTCTCACAGAATTATTTTTATGTTTTAGTCAATGGAGGGAAACAGAAGGAATTTGGTTAACATTGAATCCAATGGAAAAATTGGTGACTATGATCAACGAAATTGCGTAATACCTAGAGATAAAGATATTGTGATTATGGAGAATCATTCATCGCGATATATGATTAACAAGGTGAAATTTAGTGTTATTCCTAAGTCAATAAATAAGAGAAAGATTGAATTTTATGCTTGTTCATATAGTGAGGAGCACAAAGAAAGGAAGATTGATATTTATAAATAAGGGAAGAAGAACCTTGGGGAATACCTCAAATGGAAGGAAAGAAGTTATCTGTGTGGAGAAAAGGGTCATAGAGTGATAGACTGTTATGGAGTTGAATGTCTTATCTGTGGAGAACATGGGCATTACCCAACTCAATGCCCTGACCTAAGAGGTTACATCTAAATCAAGGAAGGACTTATTCCATGACAATCATTGAATAGGATGGTTTGAAGTGTTTATGTATTGGTATTCAAAAATAATGTTGTTGAGGTACTTTGATGGTATATTGGAATACCTATATGTTGGTCCATTGTGGTTTTCCATAACAATATGGCATCAGTAACCATGGAAAGTGATTGAGATATTTTTGTAAAGAAGATGATATGCGCATAATGAAGGGATAAGGAGAAAATGAAATGTTTGACAATATTCATGAGCTCATGACTGATATAAGGACTAAGTGATATTATGGTTTGATTATATAGATTTTTCGGGATTTTGGTATGTGAAAAGAGTTACCTTTTGACAGTATTCATGTTTTCACTAAGGTTCTATGGTAATTTATGTTTCAAGAGATTATATGACTAAGGTATTCATGTGTTTGGAATACAACCAACAAGATATATCTTATGATATATGTGGGATAAATGCTTGTATTCACATTCTTGGTAGATAAACTTTCTAGTAATTGTTTTATTTATACTATGAGCGTAGACCGAAGTATTTTAGATAAGCCTAAATATTAGAATGGATAATGTTGGAGATAAGATAGTATTGTTTAAAGATAGAACATTTTAGATATTATTGATGGGATGTTATAGTAATGTAATTTTAGAAAAAGGACAACCTACAGGACGGGCGACAGCCCATCGTGTCGGACAAGGCTGTGGGAATCGAACCCACAACGGAAGTGTGACAGGCCTTTATCGCCTACCAATGGCCTACAAGAAGTCCCTGTTTAGTGAATATTAGTTTAATTTTATTAAGCGGTATGATAAATAAAGTATAAGTCCATTTTTGGAACCATATACGATTAATCTCACCACAAGATGGACTTATAACTTTTGCTGACCTTTTTTTTGAGAAAGATGGAATGACCCATCATTATATCACATGATCTGCTAACACTTCACCAATGACAAATCCAACTTCATTTCTTTAAGAGATGAAGTGGAAATTGTCCAAAGAAGGACCAATGGTGAGACTGTACCAAAATCATGAAAGTAGTTCTTCTAATTCCAATTTCATCAACTTTAGGGAAATGATCTTGAAAACCAAATTTTTTTTCCTAGTGCCCTTATATCCAATGAATCAAATGGTACCTTCGATCATCACAAATCTATGGCTTTGTGATTGATGGCTATTTCATAGCCATTTTCTCTACCACTCTCCATCATAACTTGATGGTTAGATTTTTCTTCCATATCCATATTTTCACCTATGTTCTCCTATATTGAAACCTAGTGATGAGTTACTTTGGGTAATCATTACATTTCATAATTTAGTTTTTAAAATTAAGTTTTAGTATTCTTTTTTACGATGTGGGTTTCTATAAATAGTAAACGATTTATAACCCCGACGAATTTCGAGGGCGAAATTCATTTTAAGGGGGGTAGAATGTAACACCCCGAGATTTTATGAAAAACTATTCTTTTAATTTCATTCATGTCTTTTGTTGTAAGCTACAAAAAGATTATTGTGTGCTATACGCAACACCGTATTAGCTTTCAGTATACACAACAGTATTCTTAGATTGTGTTACACACAATTTCATGTTCGTTTGATAGTAGTCATTCTACGCAACATTGAGTGTGTATATATATATATATTAAATGTATAAATGAAAAATGGTTGGATTCTGTTATATGAAACAACAAATGAGTCTTGCACAACACGCAACCCTAACTTGGATTGCATTACACGCAATCACGACCTTGCTCGACAGCGTGTGTTGTACGCAATACCGGGTTTTACTAAACAACGATATATTATTATAATATTATTATGAACTAGCCATTATGAAAAGTATTAACTAAATTTTGAATTTTATAAAATTATTATTCATCTTACACATTTTCTAGAACATGGTATAAGAACAAAATAAATTTTTCAGGTAAAATATGTATTTTTCAAAAATGCAGTTTTGCCACCTTTTGATGGCCACCCACTTTAAATCTAGTTTTTGACATGTTTATAAGTTAAATTTGACAAAATAAAATTATTATTTTCAATCAGGATATAAAAATTTACATTGGATAAAGTTTTGATATTTTTTGATAACTTTCATATATTAATGAATAGTAAAAACACGCTATATTTTAATTAAAAACAACTTTATTCATCGTAATAATTTATATGGTTATATTATAATATTTAATGGTTTTAAAGTATAAATAGAATATATTTTTACCATTTAATATAATTTATTTCATTAGCATTGATTTTACCTTGAATTCTTAGGTTAAATCAATTCAATCTTTTGCAATGTTTTAAACAAAAACCTGTTTTCTTTCGACAACAGGATTAATTTTAATTTAATTTCTGCAACTTTTGTGTGTTGAATTTGGAAAAATGGATTCCACATTTGGAATCAGTGGGTCCATATTATTTTAATAAGATACTTTTTATTTTTGGGAAATATGAATAGTAACTACGGTAAATTTTATTTACCATAGTTAAAGGTAAATCAGGTAATTAAGGGTAAATATAAGATTATAAAATTACCATAAAACCTTTCAAAATCCTATTAGATGACTAAAAGTCGACCAATATCACCTAAGGGGCAGATTAGAATCATTTAATGGGCTTTTTTCCATGAAAATAATTTAATTATTATTAAAACCAAAGAAAGTGACAACATGCCACTTTCTTAAAGCTTATAAGTATAATAATTTTAATTTAGTGATAAACTTCATGAAACTTAGAACCTGAATAGTCTCCAAAAATATAATAAAATTATCTACATCATATTAATTTTATTATAATTTTTAGGGATTAAATAATTATCATTAATTGTGACACAATAGTGATGCAGAAATTGATTATCTAGTGAAAAATCAAGAATATAGTTTTTATTAAACTAATTGTGATAATAAAAGGCACAAAACCCTAACCAAAACTTATTGGTAATGTAAATTTAAACCATAACCATCCAATGGTGGAATATTTGACCATTTGGAGCCTTATAAAAGCGATTATGACACTTATATTATTTTATTTTAAATGATGCCAAAGTTGTCACCTTCATAATTTAATAAATATAACAATTTAAATATTGTGATTTTAAGAAGATAAATTCGAGTAAAAGTATTATTGTAAAAGTTAATAGATTTATATTCAAAATAGGATTTTATTTTTAATTTTTTTGCAACAAATAAGTATATTAAATAATTATACAAAAATGTTGTAGTAATTATTTTATTAAACCAAATAAATGGTTTTAAAAATAATAAAATAAATATTATATGAACTATTTAATGTGCTGAACTAATTTTCTAGATATATATGACATTTTATGAATCTATTAAAGCTTTTAGTTTGAACATTTTTTCTGTATATATTTTATTTAAATTCAAATAAATGAATAGTGTCAAAATTGGCACTATTGTTATTTTATAAAAATAACATATTATAAAATAGTTTAAAAATAACAAAAATATTTAAAAATTAGAAATTAAAATTTATATGGTCGAAAATGTCATAAAGTGTCAAATTATGGAAAATTCACATCACATATGTAATTTTTTATAATAATTTAAAATTTAGAATATTATTACCACAAGTAAAATTAAATCGATAAATAAGGATAAATCATGTTGATAATGTTTAAAATAAATTCCTAACCTGTCTAAATTTTATTGGTTGATGATATTACAACCCTATATCATTTAATATTTGGATATGAGTCATTTTGGAAGTTTTTAACTGGGGTTTGGATTTAATATAAACTAATATTTCTTATATTTCTAAAGGTGCCCCTCTCCTCCTTTATAAAAGGGCACCTCCTCCCTCTCTTCCTCACACCATTTTGAGCCTTGAAGCTCAGCCAATGTAGAGACCTGAATCCTGACGTACATGGACATTACATTACTTTTGCGGAATACTTAGTACATAACAAAAACGCACACATAAGGACGGTAATATTTTAGTGTCTTTGGAAACACGGAATATAATCTTCTAATCGTGGTGAAAGATCTTCAACATCTCCCATAAAGATCTTCTTTTTTTTTAAACCTAAATCCTTTGTTTATGTACTGGGGAAAAGAAAACATAAAAGGGTGAGCTCAAATGCTCATTAAGGGTAAACAAAATAAATATCAATCACGTCATATTCATAAGAACATATCTTTTGGAAATCTTAACCTGCAAAAGAGATCATAATTTCATAACATGGGATAAATCATAGTAGTGAAATGTAATCCCAATAATCATAACTTAAAACATGAAACTTAGTGGAATACACACATAATCATAGAGAATCATTTCTTATTATTCAAGACTCATTTCCAAGACTATCTTAGTGGACAAAGTCCCTTTCTGAGCTGAGTTCACTCCTCTTTTCAGTCCTGTTTCACTAAACCGGTATAACCTACCGTTCCAGCCATGTCTATATCATGAGATATAAAATCATTACCCAATGCATTGGAGGGATATATAGGTCCCACCCATCTCATAATGATACCATTCTTATGTGTGCCACAAAATCATAAACCATACATCATTGCATAATCCATGTAATAAAAATGGGATTCTTAAACAACATGACATCACAAAACAATTCATATAAGATTAAGGAATTCATAAAAATAACTCCATCACAAGATAATAAAATCAATGTAATAATAGGGTTAGAAACAGAACCCTATATTATCTTAGATGGAAAATAATTTTGATAAAACACTTGAACTCCATTCTTGAGGAAAATATCCTTTCTACTTTAAAAACATTTTCCTTTCTTAACATGTCATACAATTTTAAACTAAAAAAAGTTTATTAAAAATAAACTTGAAAACTTGTAAAGGAAACTTCTTGGAAATAATGTTTTAAAAATCCATTCATGGCGTATAAGTTAAAAAAACATTCTTCTCGTACTTTTGTCGGAAAAGTCAAAAAAGTACCTTGTACGAAAAACGACAAAAGATTCCTTTCATATCTTTTACTAAAAACTCACCGAAGGGTAAAATATGATTTAAAAAATTGTAGGTGAATGGAAATAATGTTACATATTGAGGAAACATGTATGTGGATGATAAAATACACCCCATTAAATGCCAAAGTATAAACAATCTCGCATAAAAATGAGATTGTGATATTTCTCTTACCTTAGGTCCAATTTGCTTCGTAAGTGTCCGAACCTCCTGTATAATGATTTAAATAATTTCATTGTCTTTTTCCAGAATCATACTCATTGTTATGATATCATATATGGTTCAATTATGGCTTTATATTACCCGTTCTTTTGTAAATTCCATGATAAAGAGCGTTTTGGGTAAAATCGTTTCATTTATCATCCGTGTTTTGACTTGTAATTATTCATATGATTACTTAGATCATGATTACTTAATTCCAGAATATAAAACATGATTTATATATAATATATATTAAGAATATAGATATATATAATAGATCAGTAAATGGAAAGAAATACACCGTTCATGGAGACGGTAGACCGTACGTACGCATGAACGTTGTTTTCTTTTCCTTATGGAGTTGAATGGAATTAAGTAGATTACATACATATATATACACATAAATCCAGAATCATTATTATGTCATATATTTCGTTTTTAATTATTATATATACTTTATAATCATTCATGAATGGTTAACGTGGAGAATGAATCTCATCGCGCCGTGGAGACGGTAGTCCGTACGTACGCACGAGCGATGATATCATTCTCATGATCGTGGAATTGTATTGGATTGTATGTATACTATTTCAGAATCAATATCAATATACAATAATCATATATAGTTATTATTTACACCTTTATACCCATCCAAGTAAGGTGGTGGTGGAAAATAGATTACACCACGGCGTGGAGACGGTATTCCGTACGTACGCACGCGCGGTGATTTCGTTTTCCATAGGATGGATAGATGGTGAAATAAGGTTGTTTCATAATTATAATAACATATCAGTATAGAAGTGATACTGATGTTATTACTTCATAATGAAACAACCTAATAAGAAAAAGTGGAAGAAGAAATAGAGATGAAAGAATTGGTAACGGACATTACCTCTTCTTTGAATATCCTTTTTGAGTTCTCCTTTTAGGGCACTAAAATTGGTCTTTGAGGAAGACCATAACATCTAGGATGTTTCTAGGAAATTGGAGAAGGGAATTTGTTCAGGGTTTGGCCGAGCATGAAGGCTCAAAGTTGTTTAAGGAAGAGAGGGAGGAGGTTCCCTTTTATAAGGGAGGAGAGGGGCACCTTTGGAATAACTAAAACTATTATTTTATTATAAAGACAAATTCGGATTTAAATAGCTCCAAATTGATTCATTTCAAAGATAAGGTGGGTATGGGTCGAAATCCTCTCATCCAATAGAATTTAGACAAGTTTAGGTTCCTATTCTAACCTTATCATTTAGATTTAATATTAAGTAAAATAATTTTACTTTTACCGTGTCTTCTTGTGTTCTTATAATATAAGGTTAATAAACTTACTATAAGAAGCCAAAAAAACAACAAGTTGTTTATTATTAATATACATAATCGTATCTAAGTCATTTGGCTGAACCTTAGATTTTTAGGAATAAAATAACAATTAATAATATAATATTTGTTTTAAAAACTATTTTATGTCAATTTTGACACTATTTTGTAATTGATTTTTGTGAAAATCATAAAAGAATTATTAGTTCTAAAAAAGTAAATTAAATCAATAATAATATATCTTATTGACCTAGAAAATTATTTTATTTCATAAAAAGTCTGAAATTACATTTATTTGGGTATTTATAACATCAATTATGTCAATATTTCATTAATAAGATAACTACTGCATCATCTTTTTGTCGTAAATAAATTAAATTATTTAATCTCTAAAAATTACAAATAAAATACCATTATGTAGGAAATCATTTTAGATTTCTAATGACTATTTATAGTCGAATTTATCTTATGTATAACCCTATATTAAAAATGATTCACTTATTAAACTTTGATTTTAACTATTTTAACCCTTCTTTAAATAAATTAATAATAAATGTCCTAATCTAATCCAAGTGGGCCTAAATGGTCATATTTTATTCCTAAGGTTGTTTTTGGTCGAATTACATTTAACCAATAAAATTAGGACATGTGTTAGGGTAATAATAATATCATTTTTACCCTTAATTACCCTATTTACTTTTAACTGTGGTAAAAAAAAGTAAAAAATTACTATTCACTAAAAATTATTTTCATCTCATTGAACCACATTTTACTTACTGATGTCAACCATGTCTCTCGGATTTTTGAAATTCTACTCACAGAAGCAGTAAAATTAAGTTTTATGAAAAATTCATTTTTCTTAACTACCACTTAGTGGTTTCACTATTCATCAAAAAAATGAATGTTTCCAGAAAAATACCAAAAGTTAGGCCTAATCTATATTTGATATTATGAACTCAAAAATGATTTCTATTTTACCAAATTCAAAACATATCAGTTGCATTAATTAATTTAAAAATTAATTCCCGTCGTCAAAACAAATAGTGTGTTCTTAAGAGATAATAACTATTAAAAGATTGACACTTGTTTATGTCTGGTTTAAATGTGAAATTACATCAAATGAACAACATTGTATTAAATTTTAAAAAGATATTCTAAATATACTTTAAAACCACTCAAATTAATAATTTATCACAATTAATTATTTCGATTAAAAAGGTTGTTTTTAATTAAAATTTAGTAATTTTCACTATTCATCAGAAAATGAAAGTTATCCGAAAAGTGCCAAAATTTCACCCTAAGATAATTTCGATATTATGAATCCAAAAATGAATTCCATTTTGAAAAATAAAATTTAAAAAATTTCAAAAAGTGGTTATTACTATTCATAACGACTAGTTTTAATAGTATTTTAATAGCATATCGTTGTTTAGTGAAACTCGGTATTGCGTACTACACACGCTATCGAGGAAGGTCGCGATTGCGTGTAATGAAAGGCAATTCAAGGATGCGTGTTGTGCAAGCTCCTTTTAGTGTAGCATACAACATAAGACATTAATGAAATTAAAAAGAATATTTTTCATAAAATCTCTGGGTGTTACATTCTACCCCCCTTAAAATGAATTTCACCCACAAAATTTGTCGGAGTTATAAATGGTTTACTATTCGAAAGTTTATTTAATAGAAACCTACATTGTAAAAAGGAATACCAAAACCAATCTATAAAAAAAAGTATGAAACATAACGGTTACCCAAATAAACTAATCACTGGGTTTCCATATAGGTGAAAATATGGATATGGAAGAGAAATCTAACCATCATGTTCTGATGGAGAGTGGTAGAGAACATGGCTATGGAAAAGCCAGCAATCACAAATCCATAAATTTGTGGTGATCTAAGGTACCATCTGATTCATTAGATATAAGAGCACTAGGACAACATTTTTGGTTTTCAAGATCATTTCCCTAAAGTTGATGAAATTGGAATTAGAATAAATACTTTTTTGATTTTGGTATAGTCTCACCATTTTTCGTTCTTTGGACAATTTCAACTTCATATCTTAAATAAATGAAGGTGAATTTGTAATTCGTGATGTGTTTGCTGATCATGTGATAGAATTATGGGTCATTCCATCTGTCTCAAACAAAAGGTTAGAAAAGTTATCAAAAAATACATAATTCCATCTATAGTGAGATTAATCATATATAGTTCCTAAAATGGACTTATACTTCATATATCATACTGCTTAATATAATAAAACTAGTTTCTACTAAACAGGGACTTCATGTAGGCCAGTGGTAGGCGATAAAGGCCAGTCTCACTTCGGTTGTGGGTTTGATTCCCACAGCCTTGTCTGACACGATGGGCTGTCGCCCGTCCTGCAGGTTGTCCTTTTTCTAAAGCTATATTACTATAACATCCCATCAATAATATCAAAAAAATTATACTTAAACAATACTAACTTATGTCCAACATAATCCATTCCAATCTTTAGGCTTATCTAAAACACTTCGGTCGTTCTCATAGTATAAAGAAAATGATCACGTGAATGCCATCATTTATCCCCCATATATCATAAGATATATCTTGTTGGTCAAATTAAAAATATGTGAATACCTTAATCATGTATTCTCTTGAAGAATGAATATCCATTGAACCTTAGTGAAAACATGAATGCAGTAAAAAGTTAACACTTTCCACATACCAAAATCCTCAAAATTCTATATCCTCAAACCAGATATCACTTAGTCCTTATATCAATCATGAGCTCATGAATACTATCAAACATATTATATTCTCTTTATCCCTTAATTATGTGCAAATCATCTACTTTCCAAAAATATTTCAATCACTTTTCAGGGTTATCGATGCCATAAAATTACTGAAAACCATAATAGACCAAAACATAAATATTCCAATATTCCACGATACTATATAGAACATTATTCTGGAATCCCATTACATAAACACTTAATCATTCCACCACATCGTTGTCATATTCAACATCGCCAATGGTGATCTCATGTGACTTCCCTTTGTCCTTTGCCTTAAGTGGTTGCTCACGTCTATCATCACTAACCCTTGCATTAGGGCATTTATTAGCATAATTCCTCATTTCCTTTCACTTGAAGCATTGAAGTGTTTTTGGTGCGTTCTCTACAGTCTTTTCTTTATTCATATCATTAGAAACCCTTTTTCTATTACTTCGACACTCAGCTGCTCGATGACCTTCTTTTCCACACTTAAAACATTTTCTAGTCCCTTTAAGACAATCTCCACCATGCTTCTTTCCACACTTTGACCATAAGGAAACATTCATCTTCTTTTCACCATTATTCTGAGATTTCTCCTTGAACTCCATCTTTCGTTTCTTATCAAAACTATGAGATGGATAAGTAACACCAACTTCCATTTATTCCTAGATATCATAACGCACAATTTCTTCATAGCTACTAAAGTCTCTTATATCTAATGCCCTTCGAAGATTTGGTTTTAAGCCACTGAAGAATCGATCAACTTTACTTTCAGGTTGGATGATAAATACAGATGCATACCTTGCAAGACTTGTAAAATTAGTTTCGTATATACCAACAGATTCATCATCCTTTTGCTTTAGTTCAAGAAACTCCTTCTCCATCTTTGTTCGAAAAAATACGAGGGAAGTACTTATTGAAAAATAAGTTCTTGAACTCGTCCCATTCCATGGACTCAATTTCATCTCTTTGCCTCGTATTCTTGATAAGATTCCACCATTGATCATCTTCACCTTTCAAACGATATACTGCTAAGATGACTTTATCATGTTCATAACATTGAAGAACTGAAAATATCTTTTTAGTAGTACTGATCTATTGTTCAGTAACAAGTGTATCAGAAGACCCACTGAAAGAAGGTGGACGTTGCCTCATGAAGGACTCAATAGAATATTGTTCCCTTCTCTACTCATTTGGAAGTCCAGAATGATTAATAGATTGTTTAAGTATAGCAATAAGATTTTTCACTCCATCTCCATTAACATTAGTTTGTTCAGGAGGACAATCATTGCATTGTCCATTGCATTGATCAACACGGTTCCTTCGGGTTCCAGCCATCGTCTAAAACCCAAAAAGAATAGTGTGAGAGGAAAAAATCATGCTACGGAAAACAACATAATAAAGGGGGAGTATCCTCAATATCAAACATCTTAGCATAAATTCTATGATCATTACCGTAGTTCTAGGACTGTATCCTGTACGTATACTTATCCTTAGGGACATCCCTTGACATACCGTAGAAATATCTCTTAGGATCTCACTAACGTTTTCGTATCCTAGTTTCCAAAGGTTGACTAAACCTTTCCTCTGATACCAACTGTAGAGACTTGAATCCTGACGTACATGGACATTACATTACTTTTGCGGAATACTTAGTACATAAAAAAACACACACACAAGGACTGTGATAGTTTAGTGTCTTTGGAAACTCGGAATATAATCTTCTAATTGTGGTGAAAGATCTTCAACATATCCCATAAAGATCTTCTTATTTTTTAAACCTAAATCCTTTCTTTATGTCCTGCGGAAAAGAAAACATAAAAGGGTGAGCTCAAATGCTCAGTAAGGGTAGACAAAAGAAATATCAATCACGTCATATTCATAAGAACATATCTTTTGGAAATCATAACCTGCAAAAGAGATAATAATTTCATAACATGGGATAAATCATAATAGTGAAATGTAATCCCAATAATCATAACTTAAAACATGAAACTTTTTGGCATACACAAATAATCATAGAGAATCATTTCTTATTAGTCAAGACTCATTGCCAAGACTATCTTAGTGCACAAAGTCCCTTTCTGAGCCGAGTTCAATCCTCGTTTCAGTCCTGTTTCACTGAACCGGTATAACCTACCGTTCCAACCATGTCTATCTCATGAGATATAAAATCATTACCCAATGCATTGAAGGGATATAGAGGTCCCACCCATCTCATAATGTTACCATTCTTATGTGTGCCACAAAATCATAAACCATACATCATTGCATAATCCATGTAATAAAAATGGGATACTTAAACAACAGGACATCATAAAACAATTCAAATAAGATAAAATAATTCATAAAAATAATTCCATCACAACAAAATCAAATCAATGTAATAATAGGGTTAGAAACAGAACCCTATATTATCTTAGATGGAAAATAATTTTGATAAAACACTTGAACTCCATTCTTGAGGAAAATATCCTTTCTACTTCAAAAACATTTTCCTTTCTTAAAATGTCATACAATTTTAAACTAAAAGAAGTTGATTAAAAATAAACTTGAAAACTTGTAAATAAATCTTCTTGGAAATAATATTTTAAAAATCCATTCATTCCATATAAGTTAAAAAAACATGCTTCTCGTACTTTTGTTGGAAAAGTCAAAAACGTACCTCGTAAGAAAAAAGACAAAAGATTCATTTCATATCTTTTACTATAAACTCACCGAAGGGTAAAATAGGATTTAAACAATTGTATGTGAATGGAAATAATATTACATATTGAGGAAACATGGATGTGGATGATAAAATACACCCCAGTAAATGACAAAGTATAAACAATCTCGGATAAAAATGAGATTGTGATATTTCCCTTACCTTAGGTCCGATTTGCTTCGTAAGTGTCTCAACCTCCTGTATAATGATTTAAATAATGTCATTGACTTATTCCAGAATCATACTCATTGTTATGATATCATATATGGTTCACTTGTGGCTTTATATTACCCATTCTTTTGTACATTCCATGTTAAAGAGCGTTTTGGGTAAAATCGTTTCATTTGGCGTCCGTGTTATGACTTGTAATTATTCATGTGATTACTTAGATCATGATTACTTAATTCCAGAATATAAAACATGATTTTTATATAATATATATTCAGAATATATATATATAATAGATCAGTAAATGGAAAGAAATGCACCGTTCATGGAGATGGTAGACCGTACGTACGCATGAACACTGTTTTCTTTTCCTTGTTGAGTTGAATGGAATTAAGTAGATGACATACATATATATACACATAAATCCAGAATAATTATTATGTCATATATTTCATTATTAATTATTATATATACTTTATAATCATTCATGGATGGTTAACATGGAGAATGAATCTCATCGCATCGTAGAGATGGTAGTCCGTACGTACGCACGAGCGATGATATCGTTCTCATGATCGTGGAATTATATTGGAGTGTATGTATACTATTTCAGAATAAATATCACTATACAATAATCATATATAATTATTATGTACACCATTATACCTATCCAAGTAAGGTGGTGGTGGAAAATAGATTACACCACGGCGTGGAGACGGTATTCCGTACGTACGCACGCACGGTGATTTCGTTTTCCGTAGGATGGATAGATGGTGAAATAAGGTTGTTTCATAATTATAATAACATATAAGTATATAAGTGATACTTATTTTATTACTTCATAATGAAACAACCTAAGAAGAAGAAGTGGAAGAAGAAAATAGAGATGAATGAATCGGTAACGGACATTACCTCTTCTTTGAAGCACCTCTTTGAGATCACCTTCTAGGGTACTAAAATTGGTCTTTGAGGAAGACCAGAACCTCTAGGATGTTTCTAGGGAATTGGAGAAAGGAATTTGTCAGGGTTTGTTCGAGCTTGAAGGCTCAAAGGGGTGTGAGGAAGAGAGGGAGGAGGTGCCCTTTTATAAGGGAGGAGAGGGGCACCTTTGGAATAACTATAACTATTATTTTATTATAAAGTCAAATTCGGATTTAAATATCTCCAAATTGATACATTTCGAAGATAAGGTGGGTATGGGTCTAAATCCTCTCATAAAATAGAATTTAGACAAGTTTAGGTTCCTATTTTAACCTTATCATTTATATTTAACATTAAGTAAAATAATTTTACTTTTTCCGTGTCTTCTTGTGTTCTTATAATATAAGGTTAATAAACATACAATAAGAAGCCAAAAGAACCCCAAGTTGTTTATTATTAATATATATAACCTTATATAAGTCATTTGGCCAAACCGTAGATTTTTAGGAATAAAATAACAATTAATAATATAATATTTTTTAAAACACTATTTTATGTCAATTTTGACACTATTTTGTAATTGATTTTTGTGAAAATCATAACAGAATGATTAGTTCTAAAAAAGTAAATTAAATCACTAATAATATGTCTTATTAACATAGAAAATTAGTTTATTTCATTAAAAGTCTGAAATTACGTTTATTTGGGTATTTATAACATCAATTATGTCAATATTTCATTAATAAGATAATTACTGCATCATCATTTTGTCCTAAATAAATAAAATTATTTAATGTCTAAAAATTACAAATAAAATACCATTATGTAGGAAATCGTTTTAGCTTTCTAATGACTATTTATAGTCGAATTTATCTTATGTATAACCCTATATTAAAAATGATTTACTTATTAAATTTGATTTTAACTATTTTAACCCTTCTTTAAATAAATTATTAATAAATGTCCTAATCTAATCCAAGTGGGCCTAAATGGTCATATTTAATTCCTAAGGTTGTTTTTGGTCGAATTACACTTATCCAATAGAATTATGACATGTGTTAGGGAAATAATAATATCATTTTTACCCTTAATTACCCTATTTACTTTTAACCGTGGTAAAAAAAGTAAAAAGTTACTATTCACCAAAAATTATTTTCATCTCATTGAACCACATTTTACTTAATGAAATCAAACGTGTCTCTCGGATTTTTGAAATTCCACTCACAGAAGCGGTAAAATTAAGTTTTATGAAAAATTCATTTTTCTTAACTACCACTTAGTGGTTTCACTATTCATTAAAAAATGAAAGTTTCCAGAAAAATACCAAAATTTAGGCCTAAGCTATATTTGATATTATGAACTCAAAAATGATGTCTATTTTACCAAATTCAAAACATATCAGTTGCATTAATTAATTTAAAAATTAATTCCCGTCTTCAAAACAAATAGCGTGTTCTTAAGAGATAATAACTATCAAAAGATTGACACTTGTTTATATCTCGTTTAAATGTGAAATTACATCCAATGAACAACATTGTATTAAATTGTAAAAATATATTCTAAATATACTTTAAAAACACTCAAATTAATAATTTATCACTATTAATTATTTCTATTAAAAAGGTTGTTTTTAATTAAAATTTAGTAATTTTCACTATTCATGAGAAAATGAAAGTTATCCGAAAAGTACCAAAAGTTCACCCTAAGCTAATTTCGATATTACGAATCCAAAAATGAATTCCATTTTGAAAAATAAAATTTACAAAATTTTAAAAAGTGGTTATTACTATTCATAACGGCTAGTTTTAATAATATTTTAATATCATATCGTTGTTTAGTGAAACTCGGTATTGCGTACTACACACGCTATCGAGGAAGGTCGCGATTGCGTGTAATTCAAGGAAAGTCAAGGATGTGTGTTGTGCAAGCTCTTTTTGGTGTAGCGTACAACACAAGATATTAATGAAATTAAAAATAATATTTTTCATAAAATCTCGGGGTGTTACATCCCACCTCTGCCCATTTCACTTCCCCACTTCCCTAGAAATATCCTAGAGGTCCTGGTCTTCTTCAAAGACAAATTTTAATTCCCTAATAGGAGGTCTCAAAGAGACGCTTCAAATAAGAGGTAATGTCCGTTACCGATTCTTTCAACTTTATTTCTTCTTCCACTTCTTCTTCTTCTTTAGTTGTTTCATTATGAAGTAATAACATCAGTATCACTAATATACTGATATTTTATTATAAGTATGAAACAACCCCATTTAACCTTCTATCCATCCTATGGAAAACGAAATCACCACGCATGCGTACATACGGAATATCGTCTCTAAGCCGTGGTGTAATCTGTTTTTCCACCAACACCTTACATGGATGGGTATAATGGTGTAAAGAATAACTATATATGGTTATTATAACATCATATTGATTCTGATATATTATACCATGTACTCCAATTCTATTCAATAATTATGGGAACGATATCATCGCTCGTGCGTACGTACGGACTACCGTATCCACTACGCGATGAGATTCATTCTCCATGTTAACCATACATGAATGATCATAAAGTTTATATAATGAATAATAATGAAATATATGAAATAATAATTCTACTGTATTTATGTATATATATATTTATGTCATCTATTTAGTTTCATTCAATTCAATAAGGAAACGAAAACAGCGTTCATGAGTACGTACGGTCTACCGTCTCCATGAACAATGTATTTCATTCCTTTTATCGATCTATAATATATATATCTATATGATGAATATATATTATATATAAATCATTTTTTTACATTCTGTAATTATGTAAATCAGGATATAATTAATAATATCAAGAACGACAAGTCGAAACACATACGATAAATGAAATGATTTTACCCAAAACGCTGCTTTAACATGGAATTTACAAAAGAATGGGTAATATAAAGTCATAAGTGAAACATATATGATATCATAACAATAAATATGATTCTGTAATAAGTTTATGACATTATTTAAATCATTATACATTAGTTTTGGAAATGTACGAAGCATATTGGACCTAAGGTAAGGGATACATTTGCAAATCTCATTTTTATCCGAGATTTCTTATTCATAAGTATTTACTGGGGTTATTGTTATCATCCTTGTCCATGTTTTATAAAAGTGTTTTCATGTATGTTTAAAGTCCTTTTCTACCCATTTTTAATTTTACCCCATGGTATGGAAGGAATTTTTCTTTCTTTTTTTTACCCTACGTGGTACTTTTTTGACTTTTCCGGCAAAAGTACGGGAAGAATGTTTTTTTAACGTATACGGCATGAAAGGATTTTTACGATTTTATAAAGTCATATTTTCATGAAGCTTCCTCCAAAATATTTCGTGAATATTT
This sequence comes from Viscum album, assembly GCA_963277665.1. Taxonomy (NCBI): domain Eukaryota; kingdom Viridiplantae; phylum Streptophyta; class Magnoliopsida; order Santalales; family Viscaceae; genus Viscum; species Viscum album. Next base: position 426,205,502 of record OY728130.1, on the reverse strand, counting down.
TCAAAAAAATATATTTCTTTTAAAATTGCATGACGTTTTGTGAAAAGAAATTGATTTTGAACAAGAAAGGATATTTTCCTCAAGAATTCATTTCAAATGTTTTATCAAAACCATTTTTTCCATCTAAGATGACATTATTTCATATGTGTATGTTTCAAGTATAATGTCTCTATGATTTACATGGTTTCACTATTCTTATGATGAAATGATATCCATTTGTTTTATACGGATTATGTTATGATGGGATGATGTTTATGATACCAATTTTATTCTTTGGGTTATGAGGACGGATTTATGTTTATGTTGTGGAAAAAGTAAGAATGATTTCATTATGAGATGGGTGGGACCTATATCTCCTTCCAATTAATTGGGTAAAGATTTATATCTCATGAGATAGACATGGCTGGAACGGTAAGTTAATCTGGTTCAGTATTACAGGACTGGAATGAGGAGTGAACTCGATTCAGAAAGGGACTTTGTCCACTAAGATGGTCTTGGCAGAAATGTCTTGGCTACTATGGAAATCATTACATGTGTTTAATGGATGCCACAATTACGTGTTTTATTCCCATGCTATTTTATCATTCTTAATGTTTCTTTATGATCTATGCCTTACGTACTTCCATGTTTTATGACATTGCTCAAGCTTTTGATGTTTAAACATTATGTTCATGTTTTTAAGTTCAAATGTATATGGTATGTTTTATTTTATCCATGCTTACCCTTACTGAGAATTTGAGCTCACCCTTTTCATGTTTTCTTTTCCCCATGATATAAATAAAGGTTTTAGGTAAGAAAAAAGGGGAAGATCTTTTTTGGTAGATGTTGAAGATCTTTCACCACGATTAGAAGATTTAATTCCGAGTTTCCAAAGACACTAAACTTTTACGATCCTCGTGTGTCTATTTTTGTTATGTATTAAGTATTCCGCAAAAGTAATGTATTTTCCGTGTACGTCAAGCTTCGGGTCTCTACAATGGAGTACCTCTATCGATTGTTTTTATCGTGATCCCCGTTTTACTTCAAGATTATGGAAAAGTCTTCAAAAGGCCTTGGATACTGAACTTCATTTGAGAACTGCCTACCACCATCAAATAAATGGACAATCAGAATGGACTATTCAAACCTTAGAAGGCGTGTTGAGATATTTATCACTTGACTTTCAGGGTATGTGTGATAAATATTTACCTCTGGTGGAATTTTCCTATAACAACAGCTTCCATTCAAGTATTCGGATGGTGCTATATGAAGCGTTATATAGAAATAGATGTCGCACACCAACCTGTTGGGATGACGTTGGTGAAAGAAAACCTGTAGGCCCATAACTGGTGGATGAAATGATGGAAAAGGTAAAGGTAATCCAAAACCACATCAAAGCATATCAAAGTAGGCAGAAGAGCTATGCCAATAATCGGAGGAAGAATTTGGAATTTCAGGTAGGAGATCATGTTTTCCTGAATGTGTCTCCATGGAAGGGAGTTATAATTTTTGGTAACAAGGGTAAATTGAGTCCCAAGTACATCGGACCTTTTGAAATTAAATAATGAATTGGGGCTGTAGCTTACCGTTTAGAAATTCCGCCAAGTCTCTCTAAAGTTCACGATGTGTTCCACATATCACTGTTGAGAAAATACATGCTTGACCCAACGCATGTACTCACTTAAGATGAATTAGAACTGGAACCCGATCTGTCTTATTGTGAAGATACCATCATGATTATTGATACAAGAGAGCAAGTGCTGAGAAACCGGATTACTCGTCTGGTAAAAGTTCTATGGAGAAACCATAAAATGGAAGAGGCAACGTGGGAACCTGAGGAACTTATGATAAAGAATCACCCAATTCTCTTCATGCGTTAGTATTCTAGAAATTTTGAGGAATAAATTATTTTAAGGAGGGGAGAATGTAACACCCCAAGCTTCCACGGTATGCTTCTCTTTGAATAATATAGTAGCATGTGTTGTACGCAACTTCGAGTTCTAACACACACCACAACCAATCAAACTAGCCGTAATGAATAATAATACCCTCTTTTTGAAATTATATACATTTTATCTTTCAAAATGGATTTAATTTTTGGATTATGAATATCGAAATTAGCCTTGGGTGAATTTTTGATATTTTTCTGAGAAATTTCAATTTTTGATGAATAGTGAAAAAACACTGAGTTGTAGTTTAAAACTGAATTTTTATGTAAATAATTATTTATTTTATTTAAATTTAATTAAGGTAAAAATAGATACATAATATCTATATATGTTCAATGTAATTCATTGGAGTTATTTTAGAATAATTGTAGATATATGAAAATTTTATTGAACTTTTCACCGTTTTTTACCTACCTCCTAGAAGACTTTGTAAATTCACATAAAACTTAATTTTACCGCTTCTGTGAGTGGAATTTAAAAAATCCAAGAGACACTGTTAATATCAAGGATTAAAATTTGGTTCAATGAGATAAAAATAATTTTTGGTGAATAGTAACTTTTTTCTTTTATTTACCATAGTTAAAAGAAAATAGGGTAATTAAGGGTAAATGTCAAACTATTTTACTAAGAGTTAAATATAAATGATAAGGTTAATATAGTGACCCAAACCTATCTAAAATCTATTTGGATGAAAGGCTTTCGACCCATCCCCACCTTAACATTTAAATAATCTACTTTGGAGCCATTATAAATCAAATATGAATTTATTATAAAGTAATATTTCTAGCTTTTCCAAAGGTGCCCCTCACCCCTCTTATAAAAGGGAACTATCCCTTCTCTATAATTCACACCTTCAAAGCCTTTTGGCTCGGCCAACCCCTGCCCAAATATTCTCTCAACATTCCTCAATTCAACCTAGAGGCCTTAGTTTGATCAGAAAGCCAACCTAAGGATCCCTTTTGATCAAATCAAAAGGAAGAACCGGAAGAAGAGGTAATGTTTTCACCACCCTCTTTCAAGTTCCTTTCTTATTAAAATTCTTCTTTTATTGTTATTTCCATTCTAAAATAATATCTCCATTATATTCTATATATTTTGGTGTTATTATAAATATGTTACAACCATATTCAGTATTCTATCCATCCTTTTAATGACATGTCACCATACGTGCATACGTACGGCTTACCGTCTCTACATCGTGGTGTAACTGTTATTCAAAACATTATAATTTGGATGGGTATGATAATGATGTGTAATTTAAGTAAATAATAAATATAACATTATATTATTTTTTATATATGATATAACATCCAATTATATGTGATGTTAATATAAAAAGAATGATATTGTCGCTCGTGCGTACGTACGGACTACCGTCTCCACGAACGCGATGAGATTCATTCCCCATCATATCCATTAAAGTCTAATTATCATTTGATGATTAAATTTTTTTTAAGAACTTGATATCATTCAAGATATGAATAAGATACGACCTATCCATAACAAACATGGCTTATGTAACAAAACATATAAGTTAACACCTGAAACGACGATAATACTATGATATTATTAACAAAGCAATGTTAAAAGACCATATATGATATCATATTAATGTATATGATTCTTGTATAATTTAATAACAATTATTTCACCATTATACAGGAGGTTAAACTACCCTCAATCAAGAAAAAGTAGAAGGTAAGGGTTTATTTCACAATCTCTTCATTATCCGAGGTTGTTTATATGTAATTATCTATTGGGACCTCTTTATCATCCACATCCTTATTTCTTAAAACTATATTTCAAATCATTCTTACTATTTTACAGACTGTGGATTAAAGTCATTTATACCCTTGTTTGAATTTTTATAAGAAGTTTATAAAGGAATGTTTCTGTCATTTTCCAAACAAGTTCCATTTTTAACCTTTTTGAGAAAATTAAGGTAAGAATGTCTTTTTAACTTATACGGCGAGTCTGGAGATTTTCCGCCGTTATAAAATTTCCTAATCTTCCCTTACAAGTTTATAAGAATATTTTCAAAGTAAATGCTTTATTTTCTAATTATGTTACTTATAAATGATTTCAAAAAAAAGTTATATTTCTCTCAAATAGTTTTTATTTCATCAATGTCAACATCCTTTGATAGATTTTAATCTTATTTTAAGATAAAAAACCTCCATATTCTGTTAAAGGTTTTGTGATATTTTTTACTGTGGATGTGTTATTTTTATACCATTCATGTTTTATGGATAAAGTATTTACATTTCTTATGGTAGTTTTAATACGAATGTTTATGTTGTGTTTAAACCTTTTCATATAGGAATGTATTGGACTTAGTGAGTGATGGGTGGAGCCTGCTATAGCTCCTCAATGCATCGGTAGGTCTGATGAGACAAACTAGTGTCTTGGCACAAGGCCTTGAAAAAATCTTATTTTTAGTCGTGGTACAAGGCCTTAACGATGTGGTTATAATAGTCTGGCATTATGCATTCCATCATTATGAAAGTGGTTATTGATATTGCATATGATTATTCGACTAGTAGAATATCCATGTGAATAAGAAAATGGTATTATTTCATTTTATTTCTGCCATATTATGCTGAAGTTCAAGTTTAAAAGGCTTTTGTTTTGGTTATACATTGCCTTAAATGTTTATGCTTATTTATGAAAGTTTTCATTATATTGTTATCTTTACTGAGCATCTGAGCTCACCCCTTTCTATGTTTTATTTTTCCCAGGATGTGAAGAAGTATTTTATAAATGACCTGCAGGGATATTATAATGGGATATGAGTGTGGAGACAAGATTTCATTGTAGTTTTCACTTTATGATGTAATGTAAACTTTATGAATGTATCTAGTGTTTCTGAGGCTACTAAACTAATCGATCAATCGAGACTTGATATTTTGATATCATGCCAATGTTATGTAATAATTCACCGACTCTGGTGAACTAGGGTTGGGGAATTACAAATATTACTCTTAAAATCATATTGAAACAATTTTTATGGTTTTAAATTCTTTAAATTAATTAAAAATTGTTAATAAAAATTTATATTTTCAACTATTCAGCAAAACATTTAACTTATTAGAAAATTCTCACACATTATCCCCAAGAAAGTTTTGAAATATAGATTTAAAAAATTTATTTCTTTTTTCAAATAAATTTTCTAAATTTTACAAAAAATAAATTTCAAAATAAGTGCTAAAAAGGTTAAAACTCTTTTTTAGAAAAATTATCTTTCAGAGTATAATTTGATTTATTTTCATCACTTATCTAAAAAACACATGATATGAAATGAAAAAAAACAATATTTGATATAAATTATATAGATTTAATTAAAATAATTTTCTAAAATTTATTTGCATGATTTATTATGGAACAATATTTTTCTTTCATAAAAATAGTTTTCCAAAAAAATATTACCAATATTTTCAAAGAGTTTTTATTTTCATTTTTAATTAATTAGAAAACAAAGATTTATTTTTATATAAATGTGTAAAATATATATATTTATAATTTAGTCCATCCTATTAATACATGTCATTCCAACGGCTAGGTGATAAATATCACATTATATAATAATATTTTAATAGTATGTCATGTTTCGTTTAAACTCGATGTTGCATATAATGCAAGTTAAACTCAATATTTCATATAATGAATGGTAGAATCATTGTTCTGTGTAATGAAAAATGTTGAAAACATTAAATTTATTTGCCTTATTATATCCTCAGGTCCCACATAGCTTTATGAAGTTGGTGGTTTCACCACAAATAATAGACTATGTGAGTTGACTTATTTACTAGAACATTCTCTATTTGGTCCAAAATCATCATTGGGTGTTCCTTATAAAAAAATAACATGATCTACTGGTATAACCTCTGAGTTCAGTACATTTGATGGATTGGGTATATAATTACCTGGGAGAGAAAAATTTAACACATCATGAACCAAATAGATGTTTGGTGTAAGTTTCAATAGATAAGCTACAATCCAAATATGATAATAAATTTAAAAGAGGCCAATATACCAAGGAATTATTTTTCCCTTCTCTATTCTGTGGAAAAAATTGTAGAAACACCTTCTCACCAAATTCAAATTCTATATCGTATCATCAATTAGTAATAAAATATTTTTTTCAACATTTTTTTAACAATACATGTCACTAAATGGATCGAACCATCTATTTCATTTCAATAACTGGATTAGGAACCAATAGCTTTATTTCTACAACTTCATTCTAATACATTTAAGTTATACTCTTCTTTCTATAAAGGGATTTATAAGGATCCATCTAAATGCACGATTGAAAGCTATTTTTATAAAAAACTCAACTAGATGATGTTTTTTATCCCAACCATCTTTGAAATCCATATAATTTGATCTTATAATATCCTCAAGGGTTTAAATTATTCTACTAGGATGTCCATATCTTTGAGGATGATGTGTAGATCTAAATATCAACTCTATATCAATAACTTGTCCTAGAATGTTCCAAAACAGTATGTTAGAATTCATATCCCAATCAAATACAAGTGGTACTATCTAAAATCTTACCAATTTTTGAATATATATGCTGTAAATCTGATCTAGAAATAAATATTATCCGATAGAAAATAATTGTCTTGAATTTTTAAGGTAATCGACTACATACCATAATTACCTTAACATCAAAGATAATATGAACCATAAAGGTTACCAGTACCTTTAATCATATTTCCACAAATATTAAATTCATTCCTCTTTAAATAACGTTTTCACTAAAACATATACAAAAACAAAGAGATTTATTTCTGTAAATTTATCTTAAAATATCCTTAATCATGATAAGATTATACCATATGAAACCTTTAAATGTGTGTCTAAGACTGGGAACTTATGATCAACCTTAAACTCATAAACACATGATGGTATACAAAACTCTTATGTTAATCATACATGATGACATAAGTGCTTCCAAAATTAAGACAAGACTTAGAAGTTTCATAATTCTTATAACTAAAATATCTTTGTTGATATACATCCACATAATAATTCATGAATCAAATTACATACACTATTCAATCATTTCACTTCATCAATTCGAATAGAATATGTATTTCCATGTTCTATGGGATAGCAATTAGTTTATAGCATTAACTTGAATAATTCCAAAGTCCCCTCATATAAGACATTAAATTCTGTAGAAGATCATTATTCTATGACCTTTATTTCTATTTATAAAACATCTTCCCCTCTTTTTGAGATATTATTCTAGGTTTTTCATACTTTATTATTGACAAGTATAAATCCAAATATTATTTCTTCTATGTTTGTTACAACACAAAATTTCATAAAATTACATTTTATTATTATTTTACTCATTAGTAATCTTATATAAGTTCATATTGTTAAGAATATATCATGATATATTATTAGGAATAATCACAACTTCTTTCCCTCTAATCATCATTCTATATGGTTTCTTAATGACCAATTTTTTCATTTCATTCAGTGTTAACTGGATTCCTGATGGTTCAATCCATTAACTAGAACCAAAATAACATATTATGAGAAATAAAAATCATAGTGGGAAACCACATAATCAAGAAAAATAATTTATAGTACATCCAAATATTGACTCATTTTTTAAATCTATGACACCATATGATTCTTGTTTTTCATTTATGGTCATTATTTAAATCATTCATTATGGTTTGTAAAGTATTTGTGAATTTCCAAAACATATTCCTTGGTAATGTCAATCTAAGTGTGTGGTAAGGCCCATTGTCATGCACCATTTTATGATAGATTCCATATCAATGCGCCCATTTGGAGTTATTACCCCGAGGTACCTCTATGCGAGATCTACATCCACTTCTAGTATCCATAAGAGGATTTAATTTCTTTAAAGCCACTCACTCCATCCATGACTATAATTCAAAGTCATTTTCTTATACTTTTACTCATCCATAGAATTATCCATATTCATATTCCTGGACATATACATAGATATATAATTGGTTATCTCAATAAATATTTCTTATCCTAGTTTCTAATGGTTAATTAACCTTTATCTGGTACCAACTACAAAGACCCAAACTTCTCATACAAAAATACTACATATTATTAGACAAATACTCATTATATAATATTAAAATCCATTCTATAATCATTTAGTTCTAGTGCCTTTAAAAACATGGAAACATAAAAAACGGGTCCATAATTTTTCTATGATATCTCCCACAAAATTATTCATAACTAGCACCCTTCTTAGTCATATAATATATAATATATTTATCTATATCCTAGGGAAAGGGAACATAATAAAGGGTGATATCATATTATCAGTAAAGGTAAAAAAAGAATATAAAAAAACATAACATGATAAAATAGGTATGGGAACATGATAATAACATATGAAAACTATACCCTTCATATCACAAATCATAAACATGAGTCATTGAATAACTCTTGTAAGTTCATAAGACATGAATAATAATAGAAAAAACAAGATCCATGAGAAAAGAAAAATGGAATGAGACATATATTTGTGGCATATACATAATCCTAGAAAATATTATGCCAAGGATATCCAAAAGACCTTAAATGTTAATCTTGTGCTGACCACCTATGTACCAGGTTTGGGTTTGGAATAAACTCTCATGTACCCTCTTTTAGGCATGGGATAACCTATGGTGCACCACATTAGGGGATTTGGATAACCTCTATTGCACCATTTGAGCTCATATAACATTAATCATTACCAAATTTTTTATAGGTAGATAGAGTTTCCACCATTGATTTTGTTATAACGCAACCATCGTCCTTAGTTATAATTCAACCAGGATCCTTGGTTATAACGTAACCACTATCCTAGTTTATAATGAAACCACTATCAAATAATGAAAACTGTACATGTGTGTTCCACAATATCATAAAAAATTATATAAAAACCCATGAAAAGAAATGGGTATCATAAAAATTACATCAAACCATAACTCGTGGTAAAATAAATGGGTTTTATATACATTTCATTATTTCATCATAGCACAACCCATGTAAAAAAGAACAAGGTTTCATAATCATTTTATCATGGAATAACATGTAGAAAGAAATGGGTTAAATAAACACCTTGTCATCATATACATAAACCATCTAGATAAATAATAATAATGGAATCCTTGGATCATATCCTCAATAAATCAAAAGTAATATCAAAGTATTTCATCTTATATTCAGAATGATATTAAAAAGATGATTTAAACATTCCTTGATGAAAATAAATGTTCTTTAAAAATCAATTTTCAATGGAAAAACTTTCATAAACTATTTTGGAAATATTTTTATTTGAAAATAATATTTTAAAATTATAAATTATTTAAAAAATGAAATTTCCATGATGTCAGAAAATACCATTTAAACATAAAAACAAAAATTTCACCCAAATTTCTTGTAAAAGCCAAATGGGATTTGTTTCTAAAATGACATAAAGACTACACTAAATGAAATTTTAAATATTTATGAATGGTTAAGAATGAATTTAATATATCCTTTATAGAATGTTAGAAATATTTTTAAAAACATTTTTTGAAAACATGGTTTTGTAAGAAAACCCAGGTTTTCAACTGAATAGATGAGTAAAGATGACCTTTCTTAAAAAAATATTTTGAACCCTTTAGTACATAAAGAAATTAAATTTATAGAAAAAGATTTCATCATCGAAATATTAAACATAATCGATCGAAAATTGATGTTTTGTTATTAATTTATAGTCTAAATGCCCGTTAATAAAAGGAATAGTCATCGAGGACTAAAATGATGCAGTCCAAGGACATCCCCTTTCCCAAAATTATTATATTCTAGAGGTAGCAAGTCCAAAATAGAATACACGATCATCAGATCCTCCAGACTACTCCCCCAATAGAGGGCATCCGTAGTGAAGTTGGACTCCCTATGCACATGCCGAACTGAGAAACCACATCTAAGATCTAAGAAGAAACTATGAAAAATGTATTTAGGGTTCCAAAGAGGCTCCAACTATTCGTTTAAATCTTGTATAGAAGTTTCATAATCTGACTCATCCTCTGAACACATCAATATTAAGTTCTTATAAATCATGATATCGATGTGAATCACTTGCATCTCTACACCCAAAAAACTCCCTATACCATAAAAACTACTAATGTTGAACATCACTAAACCATAAACATCCTATATTATTCCTTCCCCATGCATTTTTTTCATTCATAAATGACCCATCCAAATTAATTTTATATCCATGGAGTAGTGATCTCCATTTGAGTTGGCTTCCCTGAGAACTGGGTGGAACTAGTGGCATGTTGAGTAACCTGCATATAATATGGATGGTTGCCCACCTTCAACCAGAGAACCCACCTCATAGATCATATCCAACATTCTAACATGAAGAAATAAGACCAAAGGTTTCACCTTTATCCTCTCCCTATTCCTTGCCTCCCATAATGTCCAAAAAATAGAAATAACAATGACGACATGAATCTTATGTTCCATTTCTTGATTTCCCACTCCCAAAAACTAGATAACGATAAATTCCTTCTTGGAAGAGCATCATGAATTTAAATTAGACAAGTTTTCCATAATAGACCTATTGTCCCATTCACTCTTGATAAAAAAGGTGGAAGGATGACTCTAATTGTGGGTTAGTACCACAGTAGCTGCATGAGGCCATGGAAATCCCCTTCTCCAGAACATTATCCTCCATTGGGAATTATTGATTTCATGCCATCCATACCAGGAAATTCATTTTTTTAACCTCTTTACACCATAACCAAGAATCTTATTCATCATGATCCCCACCATGATGAAGAAGCATCCTATATTCATGCTCATTGAAAAATCCTGAAGCAGAACTTGTAAAACAAAATCGATCGAAATCTTAATTAAACTGTATCTCTTTGAAGGTGACCATTTTATCCTCACTCAGAATAGAGTCCATAATTATAGGATACCGAGAAGCCTCTTTAACCATCATATGAGGAACAATGGAAAAAATAGATTCTCATCGACCCAGTTATCACACCATAAATTTATCTCTCCTCTCCCAACCACCCAACATGAGTAGTCTTAAAGAATCTCTAGATGATATTGGAAGGTTTTTTCCAGGATGGACTGTTTTTGTCTATCTGAATCCACCCAATGTTGTCTATATTTTTTTCTGATCACTTTCACCTGCAGCTATTCTCCAACAATAAATTCCAATGTCATGCGATCCTACATAGACTGTAATGTTAATGAGATATCCCTGAGACCGAATACTCCCTCCTTGATTGGTATTGCAAAATGAAACCATAGATCCCAATCATCCCTCCCCGTGGAGTTGTAATCCTATAAGAAACTATTCATAGTTTTCTCAATCAGTGAAATAACTCCTTGGGGAGGAGATATAACAAACATTACAATCATCAGAATTAATGAGAGTACATTATTGATCAATGAAACCTGTCCACCGAAGGATAGGAATCTTCTCTTCCAACTAAAAATCATCTAAATAATTTTATTGATAAGTTCATCAAATAATATCATTTTAACACAACCATTAGTAATAGGCGCCCCAAAGTAAATCATTGGAAACTGCTTCCGCTGTATTCCCAGAATATCATGTATGTCACGATCCCTCCTTCTTGAACATTTATTTGAAATGAAAACACTTCTCTTACTCACATTGATACATTGTCCACTTATCCTACTATAGACCTCCATAATTTCCATAAGACTAAGAATAGAATGTATCCTACCATTTAAGAAAATCAGAATATCATTAGAAAACATAAGATGTAAAAGGGAACCATCCAAGGCTTTGGTGTGATAAGAGTGGTTCCTCCTTTCCTCAATGCCTCTGTGTAAATTTGATGAAGGAGACTTCTGGGAAATGATAAACACGGTGGGTTAGAAAGGATCCCCAAACCTCACTCCCCACATTATTTTGAAATAACAAAATCCCTTACCCTTAAGAGATATGGTAAGCCAAGGTGATGAAGAGAAATGAAAGAAGAGGCCACACACCCATTCAATAAATCCTATTTTCCTCATGACCTGGACTATAAAACTCCATTTAATCTTGTAATATACCTTGTCCATATCCACTTGGATGATGAGGATGGACCCAATCACCCTTTTATTAACATCTTCCACTAACTCTTTTCCAATTCCAATCACCCAAGGATTCTTTTACCCCTGATAAAGTTGTGTTGTTCCATGGAAATCACTTTCAGAATCATCTTGTTCAGCCTCCTAGGAAGCAGACTAGCTAAAATCTTGTAAGATACATTACATAAAAAAATGGGTATAAAATAATCAATAGAGTAAGGGTCTTCAATTTTCAGTGACAGAATTACTATAGAAGAACAAGTGGTCCTATTAATAGATCCTCCCCTAAAAAATTCTTGAATAGGCTCTGTCACGTGTGTCCCTGCAAAATCCAACACCGCTACAAATAAACTCCCTTGAAATTTTTCTAGTCCAGGTGTACTTTCCAGAGACATGTTGCAGATTGTGTACCAAACCTCATCACCTGCTGGAATAACCAAGAGGTCATTTTTATCCTCAAAATCTAGTCTATTAGGAATAGCCCGGATGAATGACTCATGGTCCTCCAAAGAAACACCATTCACTAGGTTTCCCTGGTTATCAACAACAAGTAACTTCTCAAGTGCTCCAAGGCAAACCTTCCTGCTACATTAACATCAGAGGTGTAAGATCCACCCTCATGTTTCATGTTGATTTCTATATTTTTTCATTCCTACAAGAACTCATGAAATAAATCAGTATTGAGATCACCCTCTTTAAGCGGTCTAACCTTGGAATAGTCCCTATAACATCTATAAATATCAATTAACCACTTGGATATGAAGTCATATTTATCACATAACATGAGGACGATAACCTCATTCAATCTCTGTGGGATTTATTCCTCCAAATTATCAATTTCAACATAAATGGAATCCACAAAAATATCCATTATTGGGTTACTAATAATATAATGATAAATATCTTCTTTAAGCCACAACAATTTCCCAGAGATACCCAACTAGGCCCTCCCAACTATCTCCTGCTCCCAATAGTTCCTCATCATTTATAAAAAACCCTCCATACTCTGCCAGTTAGATGAATTCATGAAAACTGTATTGTCATGGTCCCTTGTTTAAGCTCAAACAGTAGCGGGGAATGGTCTGATAAAGCATGAGATAAATGAGAGATAGAAGAAAGTGTAAAAGAATCTAACCCTTGGATGTTGGAAGGAAATATATCCAAACAACTCCATATGTGTCAATTCCCTTTTCAATTATTAATCCAGGTATATTTGCACCCATTGAAGCCCAGATCCAGAAGTACCTTACTATACATGAAATTCTTCTAGTCAAGCATACCATTGATAGAACTCTTGGATCCACCTCTCTTTTATAAAATATCAATAATCGTATTGACGTCCCCACTGATAAACCAAGGTAATCCTACTGGGTCAATAGACTCCAGATACTCCCATAGGTTCATTATTTCTTATTTATCATTACGAGCCTAAATGAAAGAAAAACTTATCTCAAATCCTTTCATATCAATATTCATTATTATACACCGGTTCGTTTCCTACATTAACTCCACATATATGTTCCATTTCTAGAATAACCAAATCTATTTATCTGTGGGATCACTATGGATGAAATGACTGAAACCCATCTTCATCACAAAATAATTGATTTTACTAACATATTTTTTAGGTTCTAGAGTCAAATCCAAGGCAACACCACATCTCCAAGATTCATATTCTAAGAAGTCACATTTCACATGTACTCCCAGAACCCAAACATTACATATAATAAAATATACCATTAACATATGGATTTCTTGGACCTATGGACATTTCAACATAGACTTAGAACAAAAAAAAGTTTTTCAACACTCATCCATGGACATCGAATGTGTAATCATCCTGGAAGATCCTTATGAAAACAAACCTTTCTTTGGAAAAAGAATTTTTTTTTCTTATTGGAATATCTGCTTCTTCCAGAAAGTAGATAATATTCCTCACATATGAACAAGGAGACACTCGATCTGCCTCCTCCTGATGTAGTCCCGCCAACACCAATCGTGAAGGTGACCTATAGGATGCAATGATTTCCCTCGCCACCCCATCTGGTAATGAAAACCTCAAAGGGATAGAATTATAATAAATACATTCATGATATTACATGTCATATAGGTTGTATATACACCTCATAAAATAATATATGTTCAGAACCTAACATATACCTGATAAAAGGAAAATTGTGACAAACATATCATACCACTTTTGTATCCTTTGAACTGTAAATCCATGAAAGAGTAATCCTAAAATAGATATTTAAATCCCCATAAATTTAATTGTAATAATCATAAAATACACCATGGGTAGTATATACACAAAATAAAAATAAATAGGTGGTGAATATAGTATGTGTCTTATAGTTGTAAAAAATGAGAAGAAACTACTTTAACTTAAGTCTCAAATTATTTTGTATGAATTCAAACCTCCAGTATAATATTTATAAGTTTTTTATAAATTTAATAAAAAAACCATAATTTTATATATCATACTATATATTATTTACTTATGAATTTTATTTCCCACTTATTTACAATTCCTTGTTAAACTCATGTTTTGGACAATAAATGTTGTGTTCATTTTGTATGTTTTGATTTGTTGTGTTATGTATCCCTACATTAATCATGGTTCCAAAATATATAGAATGTTAAAAAATAAATATATATCATATATATATATTCATTATATATTAATTTATTATAGTTCAAAAAAAATAGAGACAAAAAATGAAATACATCATTCTTGGAGACGGTAGGTCGTATGTACGCATGAATTCCATTTCCAAGTTATAAACGGATTAAAATAACGAAATAAAAAATAATATATTACAATTAAATAATCATATTTATTTCATATATATAACATATTTTCATTAAAATCATCCATGTTACCTTCTGTGAAAATCATAAACGAATCACTTAGCTTCGTGTGGCGGTGGTCTGTCGTACACACGAACGACGTTATTGTATTCCCATAAAATTTAAATTAAGAAGGAACATGTGATATAATTATTATAAATCATAATAAAAAAATAAATATAATATATATAAATAATAAATCCATCATTATATTCATCTATGATATGTGGTGAAGGAAAATGAATAACATTGGTTCGTGAGGCGGTAGTCTATCATACACATGAATGATGATTTCATAACCTATTTGATGTAATAGGAGAAGGATTTAAGTTATTAAATTAACATAATAACTTGTAATTATATTTAATATAACAATTTTATTATATAATTATTATTTAATAATAATTTATAGAGGTATAGAAGGAAATAAAATAAAATCCATTGTTAGGGATATTACCTCTTCTTCAGAAAAATTATTTTATTTTGCACCAAAAGGAATATTATATTTTTTTATGAAAATATAAAGAATATATTAATTTATTATGTAATTAATGTATTAATATGGTTATTTATTGGATTAACCAATATTTTTTGTAATTTTAAAGTAGAGAGGAGGGTTGGTGTAATTTTAAAAGTAAAGTGAGTGACACACTTGTAATTTTTAAAAAACGATTTCCAATGTTTTTCACGAGATAAAGAGGTAAAAAATGAATTTTTAAAAGTTATATAACATATTAGGTCAATATATGGATATAAAATTGTTTTTTTACATGTTTTGGCTCATTTTTAACCATTAATATTTTTTAATCCCCAAGTAAACCCATTTATACCTTAACTTCAGAAAATAATTTTCAGTATTTATATTATTCATTGTGGTAAAAAATTAAGTTTAGATTATTATATAATATAATATATTCCAATTAAAAATCTGGAATCCATTTTTAAAAAATTTATGCATATATTTTGAAATATATAATTTATAATTACTTCTGTGTACATGATGAAAAAGCGGTTCTTCGAAGAAAAAATTTTCAATAGTTTAAAAAAATTTTATATAAACATTAAATTTAAAATAGAATATAATGACCTAAATCAGATTAATAAATATATAATTGGACTAATTTTACTCTTAAAATCATATTAAATAAATTTTGATGTTTTCAAATGCTTTAAAAGAAATGGAAATTCTTAATAAAAACCCATATTTTTTACTATTCATTGAAAATTTTGTCTTCTTAGAAAATTAGAAACAAATAACTATAATATAATTTTGAAAAAATTATTTAAAAAATTAATTTCACTTTTCCAAATATATTTTCAAATATTTATAGAAATTGATTTTTAAATAAGTTTTGAGAAGGTGACAAAACAACGTTAAAGAAAAATACAGTGTTTAACCATAAAATTATATTTATTCTTGCCTATTTTCTAAAAAACACATGAGATGAAAGCTAAACATTTTATTGAATGTATAGTAAATATATTTTATTAAAATTATTCTCCAAAATTAATTTTTTTAATTTATTTAGGTAAAACGTGTTTTTTTGAAAAAAAATCAGAAACAATATTTCCCTTATTTACAAATAGTTTTTATTTTCATTTATAATTACTTGGTCAAAAAAATCCATTTTATATACATGTTTAAACTATATTTTTTTTATAATTTATTTAATCTAATTCATACCCACAATTCCAATAGCTAGGTGATAACTATCATATTAAATATTAATATTTTATTAGTATGTCACTATGTCATTCGAAAGATGTGGTTAGATTTTCTCGATGGTTCGATTATGAGGGATTTAATTTCTTGTACAATCATTTATATTGTGTTCACTATTCATGTTTATATTTCATAGAAACTCCCAATAGTTCTTGCATCCATAACTGAGTATATACTATCTTTCAAAAGGAAGGCACATAATTAGGGTTTCACACAAAATGACACATAGTAACTCACATAGGTCGAGAGGATGGGAGGTTAGGCTCATCACACCCTTTTATGGAGAATTGTTTCCTACTCTGGGAATCTCTTATAGATTTAATATATGTTTAATAATCTCTTACTAATCCTGATATGAGACCAGTTACCCTAACAAAGTTATCCAAATTTGAATTACTCCATGTGTAAAGGGGGGTCTACTAATGAATCCACTTATCTGTATCTGAGATTATTCATCCATTTCCCATTAATTGGTACCTTATTATATTTTTAATTCATATAAATGGGAACTCTGGAGTTTGTTGTTATCTATGGAGGTGATTAATATTTCATGGATTGGATTGAGCCTTTATGATGTTTCCTATGTATCATATATATAATTGGATTCAAGACCTGCATAGTTCATTAAACCTACGCAGTTTAATATCATACAGAAAGAAAATATATTAGGGAACTTCAGAATCAGGTATTGTGCTCCAGCCTTAGGGAGAAGTACTATGCATATTGGTTGTTATAGGAATCAGAGTAATCAAAGTTTGATGATTCCCTAGGGAACTACCCTGTGGTGGATACACTTGTATGGGGATAGTAATATCATGCCACCAATCAGGGTGTAAGAACCCGGATCTTCGTTTCAGGTAAACTTTTCCTTTTTCTAGAGTTTTTAATAAAAATAGAGTTTTTGGAAAATTTCGAAGTACACGCCATGTACTTTATGAGTACACGCTGTGTACTCTTCTCCAGCTCAAAGTCGTGTGCTGGCCGTACCCGAGCCACACACGTGGTGTGTAGGGGTGACGTGGAGGCTGATTTTGGCAGAGTACAGAAAACCCACTATACGCCATGTACTTTAAAAATACATGTCGTGTACTTTTATTTTTTTTCACTAAACAGAACAGGGTGGCGCCTAATCTCCATAATCATCTTCTTCTAGGTCTAGTTCATCCGAGAGAAACTCGTACGGCTGGATCTTCCCCGAGTCCCCGTCTCTCCATCCGTTCTCTGATTCGAGCACGGTTGATTATGTTGTAAGCACATCGGTGAGTTCTTCCTTCTGCTTGAGCCTTGTTTTCCAATTCATCCTCCTTCTCAAGTTATCTAAGGTTGAATGTTTTGTGTGTTTTCTCAGATCTAAGATGTTTTAGGGAGAATTATACATCGTGGTTCAAGTATATCGATCTCCTAGGATCGAGGTAGGTGGTTTCTACCTTACCCTTCAAAGTCTCTGAGTTTTATGTGCGAATTTCCACGGATACCCATGAACGGGGTATTGCGTGTTTAACTTTTTGCCCTTGTTGTTTTCCTGCCTTGCATGTATTCTTGTGTAGAGGTAATTTGACCATGTTAGAGGATACTTTATTGGGCTTGGATGTATTTTTCTCTTGATTTGTTATGTTTACGACCTTTGGGTCTTGTTTTCCTTTGGCTATTACACATGTTTCCATGCCTTGCGGTTATAGGTTCAAGTGAAACTCATAAAATGCTTGTTTCCTTATAGATTTTTTATCTAAGTAGCTCTATACATGTACTTTGGTTAGCCAAGTAGCTCTATAGGTTTACTTTAGCCTTATAGAATTATTATGCACTGACTGGAATGGGGCTGAGAGAACTTGGTGCTATAGTCTATAAGGGATAGACCGAGTGAGCTTCCCAGAGAGTCTTTGATATTACAGAATACAGAGGGGATGAACCGAGTGAGCTCCCAGAGAGTCTTGGATTTTATAGACTATAGGAGGGTAGACCAAGTGAGCTTCCTTAGAGAGTCTTACCTTGTTTGAATCTTTTTAAGATCCTTCTTAGGCTAGAGGAGGAATTGACCGAGTGAGCTTCCTTAGAGAGTCTGTGGTATACCTAAGGCTATAGCAGGAATTGACCAAGATAGATTCCTCAGAGAGTCTCTAGACCTTGGTGCTGAGAGGGTTATACCACGTGATCTTCCTCAAGAGATTCCCTGACTACCCTAGACTATAAGGGGAATTGACTGAGTGAGCTTCCCCAGAGAGTCTCATAAATTCGTA
Source organism: Viscum album (assembly GCA_963277665.1). Classification (NCBI taxonomy): domain Eukaryota; kingdom Viridiplantae; phylum Streptophyta; class Magnoliopsida; order Santalales; family Viscaceae; genus Viscum; species Viscum album. The sequence continues at coordinate 426,186,654 of OY728130.1, read as the reverse complement.
AGACCAAGCCAGAGGGGTTAGGGTGAGTGCACTACCCAGAGGGTTGTGGTACATCTTGGATAGGACCAGTGGGGATGGCTGCGAGTAATTCCCAGAGGGTTCCGTCTTGTTAGAAGTTTGTTCACTGATGTTGATTGTTTGTGGATTGATTGCTGCTATGTATCATCTTGTTTTACTGCTTACTGTTTACTACCCACTGCTTGCTGTTGCTGGTTGTGGTTTACTGCTTATTGTACATTTACCTTCCATATACACACTGACTGTTAGGCACAGATCTTCTGGTGAATGCCTACTGGGATTTTATCTCACACCCTATTTGGGCCATGCTTTTGGGCCCAAGCAGACTATGTTGTTGCAGGTATAGACAAAGTCAAGCGCCCTTCGACTTCTGGAACATGATTTCTTGGAGTAGGAGAGCATGGGACAAAGCTTTGGCTTGCAATGCTAAGGATCTGTTTACTTTTCTTTTGTACTTGTTTTGGTACTGTGGTGTTTCATCATTGTGACTTGTTTGGTTGTTTTCATAGAGTTGTATCTTGCATCATTCCATATACGCATATTTTCTCTAGTTTGTTGATTTAGTCTTCTGCTGTTATTATTGTTGGTTATTCACTGCTTCTGCTATTTCATGTTTACCTATTTCTGTTGTGTACTCTTCTAATGAGGGCATAGTTTCCCCAATATCACACCCAAGGCCCTCTCTTCTAGTCGGCAGCCTCTGGCATTTGGGTAAATGTGCTTGAGGCCATGTGAACAACCGGGTACGAGGCGCCTCTAGGTGGCTTCCAGAACCGGGATGTTACAAAGTGGTATCGGAGTAATTCTTTTCTCTTGCTTTACTATTTGGATTCTTTATCCAGGGACTGGACGGATTCGGTACTTGGTAATAAGTTGTTCCTGGGAGTAGCTAACCTGTGTACAGGGAAAATCCATACTACCTCTTTTATTATAGTTTCTGGTTTTGAGATTTTATGGTTGATACTATTTCACCTAGAGTGATTCACATGCTTTGTACTGTTATTGTTTTGATATTATGGTTCTATTTCTTTTTCAAACCGATGAGATGAGGGTATTCCATCTCATGCATCATATAGGCACTTTTAGAAATAACATGCCATGCCATTTAGGGTGCATTACTGATTTCATACTATTGTGATAGACGCTGTGTAGATTATGCATGTTTTTGTAATGGATGCTTGATAGAATTTCTACTGCTTGTTAGAGAATTGTTTTTATTGTACTTTGTTTAAATGAACACCAAATTTTGATTATTGAGGTGTTATGCGCCCTCTTGAATCAGAAATTGGTGGATCATGATCCTATCTTCTCTTGTACATGACTGTAGGGGATTCCACGCATTGATTCGTGGGGAGTATGGGCCCTCACGGATTGGAATTTTGCATCTCTCTACCTTGTTTTCTGTGTTTCTGGGCTTCTGTGCAGTTTCTAAGCTACTGCCCAGAAAAACCCAGAATACACGGCATATACTTTCTGGTTACACAGTATGTAGTTTTTAAGCCGTGTTACTGATTGTGTGTGTAGGAACACGGTGTTGTGAAAATAACGTCAGGAGCATGCCGTGTACGGTATGTACACGTCGTGTAGTGTTGAGCCTTGTAACCAGCAGTTTCACTAATAACACAGGTTAGGGAAGCTTGAGTAGAACACTCTGTGTTGTAAAGGAACACACCGTGTAGTTCTATCCAGGTACTCGGCCGTGTCACGAACAACACGGGTCAGTGTGACCTTCTCTATAACATGTTGTGTTGCTCTTGGAACACACCGTGTAGTCTTTCCCAGGTACCTGGCCATGTCACAAACAACACGGGATGGTGTCACCTTCTCCTATACACGCCGTGTAAGTTCTATCCATGTAGACAGCCGGGTAACTAACAACACGTGCCGCTGAGTCAGTGACTACTACACACCGTGTCCCGAGGGAACACGCCGTGTAGTCTGAGGTTAGTTTGAACCGTGTGAGTTAGTCGTGTAAGGAGAATCGAGTAGGGGAATAGTTTTCAAATACACGCCATGTGTTAGGTCAACACGTCGTGTAGTTTGATGTGTTACACGACCTGTAGGGCAGGGGTACACACCCATGTTAGTGGCTTAAGAAGACACGTTGTGTAGTATTTATACACGCCTTATAGTAGTGTTTTGTAAACTTGTGTGTTTTTCTTCCCCTGTTCATGTTTTTTACTCTTGTGTTCTATGTCCTTGTTTTCCTGATCTAAGGTGTGCTTTTGAACTTTTAGAGCTATGCCTCCGAGACGTCCTCCGGTTTTACGTCTGTCATCAGGCAGTGATCAGATGCCAGATATGGCTGATCAGGGACTTCCTTCTGATCCTCCAGTCGAGCCAGCCTTGGCACTGGTTTTCATACTCGTTGTAGGCACCGAGGCGTAGTTCAGGGAGGAATTCCTGAGGATGATGTAGACCTTATAGGGAGCACTGCCTCCTACCCCATCGATGGCTGATTTGACGTGGGTTTTCCAGCAGCAGCATCCTCCTACTTTTTCAGGGGATGGAGGACCTCAGGCTGCAGAGTCTTGTAAAGAGGCCACACTGACCATCTTTGAGAACCTAGAGATACCTCTAGAGAAAAGAGTAAATCTGGCTACTTATATGCTATGGGACACCGCCAAGAGGTGGTGGGAAGTGATCTTATGGTCAGGGCGTCAGCAGGATAAGTCTTGGGATGAGTTTCAATTCACCTTCTATGACTAATTCTATCCGGAGACCCTGAAGGCCAATCGAGCCCGGGAGTTTATGAGTCTGCAGTAGGGTACTCTCTCTATTATGGAGTACTCGTCTCGCTTCACTGAGCTGCAGCGTTTCACACCGATCTTATCAGGTGATGAGTTGTTCCTTACTAGGAAGTTTGAGGACGGTCTCAGGAAGGAGATCCATTCCCAAGTGAATATCTTCCAGTTGACTTCGATATCCTCCATCGTCAACCAGACACTGATCACTGAGTGCAACCTAAGGGATTCTTGAGCAGTGATCCAGGGCGGTTCATTATCTAGAGCTGGTGTTCCTCCTACGGACAGTAGGAAGCGTCACAGGGAGTCTTCTCTAGGAGATCGAGGTTCGAGGGATGTGTCTTCTGGCAGCCAGGTTGTATGCTACCAGTGCGGTAGGAGTGGGCATACTAGGCCTCATTGCCAGAGGGATCTGATGGAGTGTCGGTCTTGCGGAAAGATGGGTCATCTTCAGCGCTTCTGTCATATCATCTCACCTTCAGCTAGTGGTAGGGATTCCTTTATGACCCTGCGTTCTGGAGATGTTTCACCAGTTTCCCACTAGTCAGGTAACTGGAGTTCTTTCGACCATTCAGGCTGAGGTGGAGGTTGCGGCCGTGGTGGTCAGTCACCAGGTAATCAGCGACAGCAGAGTGGATCAGCTCAGAGTGGTCAGCCAGGGGCGCAGGGCCACAGTGCAGGCCATTCTTTCGCCGTGGAGAAGACTTATCAGGAACAGGATCCCGACTCTTCCACAATTCGAAGTATGATCTTAGTAGCCTCAGTTTTATCTTCAGCTCTTTTCAATATGGGTGCTTCCCATATCTTTATCTCTGTTGCAGTTGTGGAGATCCTTGGTCTCTATATCTTTTCGTCTACCGACTTGTTGACTCTTGACACACCGTTGGGAATGAGGACATCTAGTATACGACAGTGCAGATAGTTCCCTCTCGAGGGTTCGGGGTGACATTTCATATGGGACCTCTATGTCCTAGATATGACGGTCTATGACATCATTCGTAGTATGGACTGGTTGGTTCTCTTCCAGGAATTCATCGATTGTTATCACCGTAGGGTGAGTTTCATATCACCATTGGGCGGATCTTTACTTCATAGAGGTGAGTGGGATGTCCAGGCGGGTAGAGCTGGACCAGACCATCATGGGCTAGAGAAATTTACAGCCCAGATTGCTAGTCTTTATCTGGATGACTAGGGGACTTCACAGTTAGACTTTCCTCCAGTGGTGGATCGTTTCAGGGATGTCTTCACAGAAGACTTTTTAGGTTTACCTATGGAGCGTGAGGTAGACTTCTCGATTGAGCTCGTTCCAGGAGCGGGGCCTATTTCCATTCCTCTTTATAGGATGGCTACACCTGAGTTGCAGAAGCTCAAGAAGCAGTTGGAGGAGTTGTACGCAAAGGGTTTCATCCGACCTAGTACTTCTCCTTGGGGTTCGCCTGTCATGTTCACAAAGAAGGCAGACGGTACCTTCGGTTTTGTGTGGATTATCAGAAGCTAAACCAGTTGACGGTCAAGAACCGATATCCCTTGCCGAGGATCGATGACCACTTTGATCTGCTTCGAGGAGACCGGGTGTTCTCGAAGATGGACTTGAGGTCTGGTTATCATCAGTTGCGCGTTAGACCATCGAATATACCTCTGACAGATTTCCAGAGCAGGTATGCTCTTTACGAGTATACAGTCATTCAATTCGGACTTACGAATGCACCTGCAGTCTTCATGGCACTGATGAACCGAGTGTTCCATCCGTACTTGGACTCCTTTGTCGTGGTCTTCGTGGTTGATATCTTGGTGTACTCTCATACTCGACACGACCATGCCACACATCTTGAGATAATTCTGAGTACACTGAGAGAGTATCGGTTGTATGCTAAACTCTTGAAGTGCCACTTTGGGATGGATCAGATTCACATTCTGGGTCATGTTATCTCGGAGACAGGAGTGTCAGTAGACCCAGATAAAGTGAGAGATATAGTTTCCTAGGATCATCCAAAGAACATATTTGAGGTGCGGAGTTTTCTAGGGAGGACCGGATACTACTGATGCTTCATTCAGGACTTCTCGCGCCTAGCAGCACCGTTGTAAGATCTGACCAAGAATGGGGAGAAGTTTTTATGGTCAGATTCTTGTGAGTTATCCTTTCAGGAGCTGAAATGGAGTTTGATGTCAGCACCGATACTAGTCTTTCCAGAGCCGGGCAAGGGCTACACTATTTACTGTGATGCTTCGGGTATCGGGCTGGGAGTTGTGCTCATGCAGGGAGATGGAATCGTTGTGTACGGGTGTCGTCAGTTGAGGCCACGCGAGAGGAACTACTCGACGCACGATCTGGAGTTGGCAGCTGTTGTTCATGCCTTGCGCTATTGGAGACACTATCTTCTGGAAGAGCACTTTGTGGTTTTCACCGACCACAAGAGTCTCAAGTATATCTTCAATCAGTGTGATCTGAATCTGAGACAGCGCAGGTGGGTCGAGTATCTTCAGTCCTTTGACTTCGAGATTGCCTATACGCCAGGAAAGGTCAATGCAGTGGCAGATGCGTTGAGCAGGCGAACTCAGATTTAGGCAGTTCAGGAGGCTAGTAGGGAGTGGCAGCTTATGGCTCTATTATCTAAGATGCATCTGGAGGTGAACGACAATAAGGGACAGACTTTCCTATCTTCTATAGATGTTACATCTTCACTTCTTGATCGGGTACGAATGAGAAAGCTATCAGACTCTAAGGCCTTGGTCCTGTGGGAGAGTGTGTCAGGAGGGGACCCTCTTCCTGGATGGACAGTGGGCGAGGATGAGATCTTGCATTTCCAGGGATGCGTATGGGTGCTAGAAGACATACGTGAGGAGCTGATGTGGGATTTCCATTACTCATTTTGGGAAGTTCATCCTGGCATCACCAAGATGTATCGGGATCTACATCGCCAGTACTGGTGGCCAGGTATGAAGAGAGATGTTGCTGGTTTTGTCATGAGATGTTCTACTTGTCAGCAGGTGAAAGCATAGCATCAGTGACCAGCAGGTCTTTTACAGAAGTTACCCATTCCGAAGTGGAAGTGGAACGATGTCGCAATGGACTTCGTAACCGGGTTACTAAGGTCACCTCAGGGAATTGTTGTTTTTTGGGTTATCATCGACAGGCTTACGAAGGTTGCACACTTCTTACCGATCAAGGAGACATTCAGTGTTGATGATCTGGGATGACTTTACATCAGAGAGATTTTTTGTCTGCATGGAGTTCCACACTCTATTGTTACAGACAGGGATGTGCGCTTTACCTCTCGATTCTGGAAGGGACTTCAGAAGGCTTTGGGTATATATGTACTTTTGAGTACAACATACCATCCCCAGACTGATGGCCAGTCCGAGCGCACGATCCAGGTGCTTGAGGATATGCTACGATCTTGCGTTTTAGACTTAGGTGGTTCTTGGGAGAAGAATATACCTCTTTTAGAGTTCACCTACAACAACAGTTTTCAGGCGACCATTAAGATGGCTCCATACGAGGCTCGGTACGGTAGGCCATGCCGATCACCCTTATGCAGGCTGGAGGCAGGAGAGGCCTCTTTGCTGGGACCTCATCTTGTTCAGGAGACATCTGAGAAGATAGAGCTGATTCGGAAGAGGATGGTTATTGCACAGTCTCGACAAAAGTCTTATGCTGATCAGTAGAGACGACCTCTGGAGTTCTAGGTCAGATATCAGGTTTTCCTGTGTGTCGCATCGAGGTTGGGACACAAGAGGATTCAGAGACATGGTAAGCTTTCACCGCCGTACTTTGGGCCGTTTGAGGTATTGGAGAGAGTTGGGCCAGTTACCTATCGGTTGAAACTACCTCAGAGGTACCAGGCGATGCACGACGTATTCCACGTCTCTCAGCTCCGACGTTACTTTTCAGACTCATCTCATGTCTTTCAACCCGAGGAGGTTGAGCTCGAAGCGGATGCGTCATTTGAAGAGCATCCTATCCGGATTGTCGATCGTGGTACAAAGGTTCTCCAAGGCTGGTCTGTTCCTCTGGTACGAGTGCTATGGCAGCACGGGCGAGTATAGGACAAGACTTGGGAGAGGGAGGCCGAGGTTTGATCGTAGTGGCTGGATCTATTCGAGGATCTTTCTTCTACGCCCATCTAGGGAAATTCAGGGACAAATTTCAATAAGGGGGGAAGTTTGTAAGAACCAGGATCTTCATTTTAGGTACACTTTTCCTTTTTCTGGAGTTTTTAAGAAAAATGGAGTTTCTGGAAAATTTGAAGTACACGCCGTGTACTTTCTGATTACACGCTGTGTACTCTTCTCTGGCTCGAAGCTGTGTGCTGTCCATACCCGGGCCACACACACGGTGTGTAGGGGTGATGTGGAGGATGATTTTGGCAGAGTACGGAAAACCCACTAAACGCCGTGTACTTTAAAAATACATGTCGTGTACTTTTCTTTTTTTCACTAAACGAACCGGGGTCATTCCTAATCACCATAATCATCTTCTTCTAGGTCTGTTTCATCCAAGATCGACCCATACGGCCGGATCTTCCCCAATTCCCCACCTCTCCGTCTGTTCTTCGATTTGAGCATGGTCGATTGCGTTGGAAGAACAGCGGTGAGTTCTTCCTTCTGCTTGAGCCTTATTTTCCAATTCTTCTTCTTTATCAAGTTATCTAAGGTTGAATGTTTTGTAAGTTTTCTCAGATCTACGCCATTATAGGGGGAATTAGCCATCGTGGTTTAAGTATATTGATCTCCTGGGATGAAGGTAGTTTGTTTGTGCCTTATGGTTCAAAGTATCTGAGTTTTATGTGCGAATTTCCACTGATACCCGTGAACAGGGTATTGCGTGTTTACCTTTTTTCCCTTGTTGTTTTCCTGCCTTGCCTGTATGCTTGTGTAGGGGTAATTTGACCATGTTAGAGGATAATTTATTGTTCTTGGATGTACTTTTCTCTTTATTTTTTATTTTTACGACCTTTGGGTATCGTTTGCCTTTGGCTGTTACACCTGTTTCCATGCCTTGTAGTTATAGGTTGAAGTAAAACTCCTGAAATGATTGTTTCCTTGTAGACTGTTTATCTAAGTAGATCTATAGGTGTAATTTGGTTAGCCAAGAATCTCTATAGGTGTACATTAGCCTTATATAATTATTATGCACTGACTGGAATGGGGCTGAGAGAACCTGGTGCTATAGACTATAAGGGATAGACCGAGTGAGCTTCCTAGAGAGCGTTAGATATTACAGACTATAGAGGGGATGGACCGAGTGAGATCCCAGAGAGTCTTAGATTTTATAGACTACAGGAGGGTAGACCAAGTGAGCTTCCTCATAGAGTCTTACTGTGTTTGAATCTCTTTAAGAATCTTCCCAGGCTAGAGTAGGAATTGACCGAGTGAGCTTCCTCAGAGAGTCTATGGTATACCTGAGGCTATAGGAGGAATTGACTGAGATAGATTCCTCAGATAGTCTCTAGACCTTGGGGTTGAGAGGGTTAGACCGAGTGATCTTCCTCAAGAGAGTCCCTAACTACCCTATACTATAAGGGGAATTGACTGAGTGAGCTTCCCCATAGAGTCTCATAAATTCGTATGACCAAGCCAGAGGGGTTAGGCTGAGTGCACTACCCAGAGGGTTGTGGTACTTCTTAGATAGGACCAGTGGGGATGGCTGCGAGTACTTCCCAGAGGGTTCCAGATTGTTAGTGGTTTGTTCACTGTTGTTGATTGGTTTTGGATTGATTGATACTATGTATCATCCGGTTTTACTACTTATGGTTTACTACCCACTGCTTTCTATTGCTGGTTGTTGTTTACTGCTTATTGTACTTTTACCTTCCATATACTAACTGACTATTAGGCACAGATATTCGGGTGAATGCCTACTGGGATTTTATCTCACACCCTATTTAGTCCATGCTTTTTGGCCCAATTAGACTATATTGTTGCAGGTATAGACAAGGGAAAGCGCCCTTTGTCTTCTAAAACTTGATTGCTTGGAGCAGGAGAGAATGGGACCAAGATTTGGCTTGCAATGCTGATTAGCTGTTCACTTTTTTTTTGTTCTTGTTTTGGTACTGTGGTGTTTCAACATTGTGACTTGTGTGGCTTCTTTCCTAGAGTTTTATCTTGCATCATTCCATATATGCATATTTTCTCCAGTTTTTTGATTTAGTCTTACACTGTTATTATTGTTGTTTATTCACTGCTTTCGCTATTGCATGTTTACCTATTTCCGCTATGTACTCTGCCAATGAGGGCATAGTTTCCCCACTATCACACCCAAGGACCTCACTACTAGTCAGCAGCCTCTGGAATTTGGTGAAATGCGCTTGAGGCCATGTGAACAACCGGGTACGGGGCACCTTTAGGTGGCTTTCGGAACCGGGATGTTACACGGGGCTTAAATACTAAGGTTTCCCTAACAAGTAAAGATTTGTGATGTGAATGATATGATCATGGAAAATACCTAGGCCCATATGATCCATGATCTTTGTTGGAAACTATAGATAATATTTAATCAATATCAATGCATAAAAATGCATGAAATATGTTTTGGGACATCCCTTTGGATGTTTGATATGGATCTTGTACCTTAAGAAGGTTTCATACATATCCTGGTTATGGTTGGAATCACAGTTTTCATTTTTTAGTTTCCTTATCAATAAGTTAGAGTATAAGGAAGAATTATCATCCCATGAGAGATATTCGGTCCCGATGGTTGGGATATTGGATACATGGGGGTACTTATACTATGGTGGATTCCAATTTAATCTTGGGTCATAGAAAGACATCCTATGTATCCTGGTTATGGAAGGAATCAGAGTTATTGTAGTTTAATTTGATCAGGGATTAAACATTGGGGTTTTCCTTTAGATATCTTATATGGATATTGGTCTTTATAAATTCAACTTATATATCCTATTTATGGAAGGAATCAGAGTTCTCATAGTTCAGTTTGATGGGGTCTTACACACTAATGTTTCCCTAATGTGGGAGCATTCATATCATGCCACAGATCGGGGGTTACACACTGAGGTTTCCCTAATATAGGGGTAGTCATATCATGCCACTGTTTAGGGATTACACACAATGGCTTTTATAACATATCCAATTGGCAAGGTTATCCTGACCTAGGACACCTATTTGACATAGCCTTATTTTTTGTTTGGCATGTTCTGATTGCCTTCCAGACATGTCCAATAAAACACACTGAGTTTTTATGAATATTTTTAAATAAAATAAATTTATTTTAAGAATTATATTATATTCTACAAAAAATTCATCTTGCATTATACACACTTCCAAGTTAACCTTGTGTTACAAGAAACACCAGTTTTAACATGTGTAGTACTAAACAGTGAGTTTCCACAGAACAATATTTTATTTTTATAATTACTTAAACGACACATTTGTAACATAGCCATTAAACATAGTAATAAGGATAGTAATAACTATGTTTTAAATATGTTTTATAATTTTTTTATATAAATAAAACATATTTTTAATTAAATATAAAATTTTCATCAAAGACTATATGTTTTTAAAATACTATTTTCTCAAAATGACTAATTTTTATGTCTTTCTATGAATAATAAAAAATTTAATTTTTGACACTTATAAATTTTATTTGGTATAATAAAATTCATTATTATATTAATAATGTAAAGCTTATCATAGGTTGAATATTTTTGGATTTCTCTGAAATATTTTATTTTCAGATGAATAGTGAAAAATACTGAATTTTAATTGAAAAATGTCTTTTCGTAAAATTTATTTATATATTTAAATTATATTTTAAATTAGTTTTAAAGTATAATCACTCAATTATAATTTTATAAATATATTTTATTTTATTTTAATCAATTTCACTTTGATTAAGAGAAAAACAAGTTTACTAAAAATAGTTAAAATTACTATTGAAAATAGTATTAATTTTATTAAAAATAGTTAAAAATAGTTAATTTTTTTCCAAGTTTATTATTAAAAATAGTTACAATTACTCACGGTGATTAAGAGAAAAACAAGTTTACTAAGGGACTAAATATTAAACTTAAGATGAAAAATGAATTAGAATCTAGTCCAAAACCTGTTTTATGGAAAAATTTAGAATTTATACTTTATATTATAGACATTTTTCTATTATTGGATCCACATTATATAGGAAAAAATGGTTGCAATTCCCTCATTCAAAATTTACATGTTTTCCACTCACATTCATTGTAAAAGGACACTCCCTTTGCTCTTTTATTCACACCTTTCAAGAACTTTGTATCTGCCAATACCTCTCAAAATTGTTTCAAAAATTATCTTCCATAATCCTAGGAACCATTATTTTGGAATATTGTCATCCAAGTGAGTCATTTGCTGAAAACTAAAAGTAGATACCAGAAAAAGATGTAACATTCAAAAATGAATGTTATTGTTTTATTTATTCATCTAAACAATTTATTTCATTTTATATCAGTAATATATAATAATATTAGTATCTTAAATATATTTATATATTTTTTATGTTAAATTTATTACAAAAAACCACACTCACTTCCATTAAATGGGTTATGAAATTTTCATTTGGGTGTAAGGTGGACTACCGCCTCACAAACCAATATCGTTAGTTTTTACATTACCGCCTATAAAAGTTAGAAATAATGATATACATTCTATTTAAATTTTATTTTATGATTTTTATGATTTTATTAATATTTTTTAATTTTCATAACACACATACCTTCATTATTTCCATTTTGTGGGAATATGATAATGTCATTCATGTGTACGTCCAAAAACCACCTCGCAAAGTGATGTGATTCATTCATATTATACATGTAATGAATTAATGATGGGTTTAATAAAAATATGAAATATATATTACATAAAATTATTTTATAATTATTATATATCATATAATTTTATTTCTTTCAATATGACAATAAAGTATAAACAATGTTCATGCATATGTACGTCCTACCATCACCATGAATGGTGTATTTCATTTCCTATCACAAAATTTTATAGATTAATATAAATACATATATAATTAATATATATATTATTAATATCACATTAATCTTTATTATGATTATGAAATCTGATCTAAGTAAGAGGACCTAGAATAAAAAGTTAAAACATGTGTTAAAAACAAAGCAATTATAACTCGAAACATAACTTTAACATGAAATTGTTAATATATGGGAAACAAAAGGTTATTATAAAAACAATATGGGGTATGATTTAAATTATTTTGGTTCTATAATATATTTTTAATAAACATATATTTATTATAAGGTATTATTGAATGAGTACAATGGAATTCAAGACTTGCGGTAAGTGATTTTCTTCTAACTTTTATTTTCTATGAAACACAAGCCATGTTCGCTGCCTATTTCTTATATGTGGTGTTTATACATAAAATGGATGTATTTAAGGATTATTATAATGATAATAATTGGGATTTACATATCCATCTTTTGATCTCTCTTTCATAAGATTTATAGTTCAAAAGAAACTTGTTATGTTATGCATATATACTCTTTTTAAAAGGTGTATGTACTTCTCCTTTCACATATTTTATCATGAATATCCTTATTTTTATGATATTTTAATATTAATGTAATTTTATTATTTAATATGGATTATGATTCAAATTTATCAAATTGTAAATATCTTTTCTCTACAGTCTCATTGTATATTGGGGTTATTATGATTATGCTTCCAATGATGAAATACCTTAAGAATTCTCATAGATTTTATTAACCAATTTTTATTCATGATGTATTAAAATAATAATATCATTTTTTTAATCTTTGGTATATAAATGTATTAATATTAAAATTTATGAAAATCCAGCTTTATCTCTCTATTCGGTTGGAAATCTGTTTTCATTCAAAACACTATTTTCTAAATACGTTTTCAAATTTTTTTTAAATGGTATTTTAATAGAATTTTCAAGTAAAAGAAATTTTAAAATGTTTTATGTGTTAAAAAGTGTTTAAATTGGTTTTCAGAGATTCCTTTGTAAGATTTCAAGGTCATTTTCAAATAAAAATGACTTCAAAAAAATTTATAATTTACAAATCATTTTTTAAGGGAAGAAGTTAATTTCTGCCTGAAATGTTTTGAATTATTTTTATTATATAATTCATAAGTTATCAAAAATTGTTTTCAAATAATAAGATTTTAAAAAAATAGGGCTTAGAATTTATTTTTAACAAAAAGTTATTTTCATTAAAAAATTATCCAAGTGATCTTTAAAAATCATTCTCCATCTAAGATGACATCATTTGATATAGTTTATGATTTACTAGTGACATGACCCAAGTAAACCATTCTAATTATTTCTATGAATATTTTATGATTTACGCAACAAGATTCTTATGAATATGATTTATCTTCTATGGATTATACCATGACAACACACTTAATAAATCGGCTTCATTTAAAGTTTTATTCATTGATGAAATGATTATTAAACCTGTCAATTTTACCTAGTATTTGATATGATGAAATTTTTATGATAACCATTTCATTTCAGGGGTTATGATATGATATTTTTTAAACTCATCAATTTTTATCAGTCATGAAATGATGAATTCTTTATTATATTTTAGAACATATATGTTTGAATTTATTATTTGATGGTTGGGATAGATATCTCCCTCTAATGGATTGGGTAATGAAAATGAGATAGACATATATGTAATGGGGAGAAAACATGGTTCCGTAAAGAAGTTTTTCCACTGAGATTCTCTTAGGAGTGAACCATGACTACTAATATGGTTTGGGGTTTGAACCCATTCCATAAAGATAACTTTAGTATTGAGCCTTGGAAACTATAGATATCAATTTATTTGTTGATGTGTATGTCATAAATTTAAGTCATATGTTAATTTTATGCTCTCATGCCCCATTTTCTTTGATTCCCATATGATTCATGTTTTATAAACTGCCAATATTTATGAAATGACTCATGATTATGATCTTTGATATATAGGGTATAGTTTTAAAATGTCATTCCCATGTTCTAAAACCCTTATACTCATGATTATTCTTATTTATATCTTTTTTACCCTTACTTAGCATCTAATCTCACCCTTTCTTATCATTGCATTCCATAGGTTATGAAAATATGTTTCATATATGATGAGTCTAAGAAGGGTGAAATTGATGAGAAATGTAGTGGGAGATGATGTGGTTCACTTATGGACTAGTGTTTATGTTTATATATTTCCAAAGTCACTAAACAAATACGGTGTTTGTTGTGTTCTTGTTTAATGTATTATATATTCCCTAAAAACAATGTAATTTATACGTATGTTAAGTGTGGTTTATTACAGGTAGTATTAAATACATTTTTCATTTAGGCTTTGGAAAATTGGATTAGAAATCCATAGTGGTATCCCTGTGGAAATTTATTAGGATAAGCCTAAGGATGAGTCAAAGTATAAGAAAATGTCTTGGAATTTGGGTAAAAAATAAATTTCATGGTTTCCAAGAAATTACATCCTTTTATTGATTATACAAGTGTATGTGTCCCTATAATAGATGTACATTTGGGTAAAACCCCAAAAATGTTATATTGATCTAGACTCAAAAGGTAATTGGTGCACAACAATGGGCCTTATTGCACACCTAATTTGACACTCTGATGGGATATCATTTTGGAATTCACAAAATCATTATAAACCATCATAAAGGATTTAAATAGATGATTAATATGAATGACCTAGGATGAACCTAAGGTTTCATATATTAAAAAAGTAATGTGACATGATTTATACATCCTATAAGAATTTTTTCATTATTATGTTATTCCGCACTATGATTATTATTTCTCATATGATGATTTTTGGTTTTAGTTAATTGTTAGAACCTGAAAAACCACATTAATGCTGATTGAGATATTCAATGTAACAATTTTCCTCTCAAGAATACAAATGTTATGGGACATGTAATGAAAAATCACATTTATATTATCTCACAACTTTCTCAAGCTATGAATCATGCTAGACACCTAAATGAGAAAATCAGGGAACAAAATTCTATTGAGTCCTTCTAGGGGAAACGTCAACCTTGTTTTAGTGGGTACTCTAATCCACTATAGGATTAGAAATGGATTATTACCAATAAAAATATATTTTATATTATCCAATGTTTGTAACATGATAGATTCATTCTGTATTTTTATCATTTTGAAGGTGAAGCGGACTAGTGGTGGACTCTAATCACGAATACGCGGAAGCAAGATGAAATTCACTCCATGGATTGAGATGAGTTCAAGAACTTATTTTTTTCAATAATTAATTTCCTTGTGTTCTTAATACAAAGATTTATCATGAGTTACTTGAGTCAAGGAAAATTTATAATAAATCTGTTTGTACCAACTAGTCTAATTTTACAAGGCTTGTGAGCCCCTCTTTTGGTATTATCATAAAACCTAAAAGTAGGGTTGTTTGATTCTTCAATACCTTAAAACCATGACTTTGAAGGGAGTTAACCATAAAAAACCACATTATTTATGAATATATTGTCTATATTAGAATAATGTGTAAATTGATTCTCTTGTTATGCCTTAATATCATGGATTTAATAAGGAGATAAAAATGTAATTACAAAGGATATATAAGAACTAGGAAGAAGAGAATATATGATTTCTCTTATGCTCAACATTTGGAAATAATCATGGAGGAAATTTTTTAAAGGGGAATATAAAATGTTTTATGTGTAGGAATGATGTGAAATGATATTTTGACAACTAAAGTAGTGGAAAAATTTTATTTAATGATGAAAATAAATAGGAAGCTACACATAATTCACCACCCACACTTCAGTGCATCAAGTGTTTGTATAATGGGAATTATGTTAAAAGGTGTCGAAATCAAAGGTTTAACAACAATGATTTATTTTAACAAACTCTTAACCCAATATAAAAAGTGAAGTCTCATTAAATTAACTTTTATAATGAAGATAATGATATTGATGTGGTGAAAGGTACACTTACCGTTCACTCTAGAACTACTAATGTATTATTTGACTATGGGTTTACCCACTCTTTTTATCAAATGAATTTTCTAAGGGTATCAAAATGCACCACAGCGATTAGATATTTAACTATTAGTAAAAATACCAAATGGTGTGATAATCACATCACAAGTATATGTTTTATCTCATTTTTTAGTTTGAGGAAACTTGATTCCCACAAATATTGTTATTCACCATCGGGTTGAATTTGATGTTATCTTAGGCATGGATTGGCATTATTTTCATAAGGCTCACATAAATTGATAAGGAAGGAATATAACATTTGACATTCAAAATGATCTTAGGTCCATCTATCTATATGATGAAAAATGTAAAATTTTAATGGAAATAACATCTTTTGTATGGGTCATGATTCCTTTTTATAAGGGGTTTGTAACACATATGGTTGGGGGGAACACAATGTCATTGATTTTCCTATTTTTGAGGATGTTTTTATGTTTTTCAATAAAACTTTCCCTTTATTACACCAAAAAGTGAAGTTGATGTCTCAATAGAACTCATACCTAGTGACTCACCAATTTCAATGAATATCTATAGAATGTCCATGATTGAGTTATAGAAATTGAAGAAGAAATTCTAAGAGAATGTGGATAGGGGATTTATTCATACAAGTGTGTCACCTTGGGTTTCACCTATTCTGTTTGTTAAAAATAACTATAAATCAATGTGACTCTGCATTGATTATCTAGAGTTGAACAAGATCATGATCAATAACAAGTATATTAATCACTGTATTTATGAGTTTTTTTATTAGCTATGTAGAGCTAAATACTTTTCCATGATTTACCTATATTCCATATATCATCAATTGAGTGTTAAGAAAGAGTAATTACATAAGATAGATTTCCATACAAGTTATGGACACTGATCATAGTGTTTTGTTTCCCTCAATATAGGGATAGGAATATATGTATGTCTCTATATTAGTACGAGTGTTAGAATATTATGGGGGAGTTCATTAGATATTTCTAAGATGAAGTGAAACTTTAGAAAAGTGTGCACAGGAATGAAATCCTTCACATTTTCTATCTCCACTGTATAATAGAAGATATCTTTGATTGAAGTTGGGATATAACTCACTTTTCTCCTCCTTGTGCCACCAGAATATGTCGATGGGATTCATTCAAATGAGCCTACCCAATTCCATTGGCAGGAATATTCATGTTGACATGGTCTAAGTGAGAAGGGATGTGAGCTTACTCACTGGATACCACCAGAATATGATAGATGTATTCTCCAGTATAATTAGGGATATGTTCCTACCCCTAGTTATCTATATCTTTCTGTACCTAATGTATCTTCCATTTTTCCCATGCATGGGTTGTAGAGGTGGAAGTGTGTTGGGTGGTACCCTCAATAGGTGACTAAAGGGAAGTGACATGATGGTACTGGCGAAGATAGTTGAAAGTATCCCTCCTTGGTAAATCCTAAATATTAAGGTATCCATATTTAACTCCTCTATCAACATTCATTAGATACAAAAGGTGGTGATTATCACACTCCAATTATAATCACCCAAAGTGGTTGGTGGAAGAAACAAGCACCATTAGATTTACTACAACATTCTTTGGATGATGTGGAATCATCGGTTTTATCATTTGGAGAACCCCAAAGACATCCTCAATGGTTCAAACTATACCATGTCAATGGTAGTCTTAGACCATTTCATTATCCACCTAAAGATAAATTATTTAGGAAAGTGATTCCATTCTAAGACATGTAGGAGTTTCAACCATAGATGATTTACTAAAACGGTCATTATATAAAGGAATAATCTCAGTTCAAGTACTTCTTCTGAGAGTATTATCTGTAATAATGAAGAGAACATGAAACAAGGTCCCCAATCAGCTCATCATAATAGGCATGATACATGTTCAATCAGACATGAATGGGTAACACAATTTTCTGTTCTTATTTATAGTATGGACATTATACTCATGTGGACTTCCTAGAGAGAGCATGAAATTATTTCATGAGAACCCTAAATATAGAGGATCAGTCGATTGTTTTTGTTTTTTGGAAAATTATTTTAAATGTGTCCATTTTTTTATGTAGGATATGAAAAAAAATATGACCTGGAATATGGTAAGCTAATCATTTTTCTATTTTATAGATTATCATCGGGTCCACTATTTTTGTATTCATAGGATATGAAAACAAAATGGATTGATTCATGGTCGACCAATTAGTTTTTTATTAGAGAGATTCATGTCAAGTTCACCATTTTGTTTCATAGGATATAAAAAAATGGCCTAATACATAGTCAACTGATCATTTTATTATTTTAGAGATTAAAGTTGTGTTCACCAATTTTATTTTCTTGGAATGATATGGATAGTGTAGCCCAATGCTTTGGTTTTAGGGGTTTCAATGTCTTGGTAAATCATTCATATTGGGTTCACAATTCATGTTTATCTTCCATAGAAACTCCCAAAAGTTTCCAAATCCATAAATGAGTACATACCTACTTTCCAATGGTATGATGTCATTTGGGGTTTCAAATATAATGGAACTTAGGAACTCCCACTGGTCGATAGGATGGTGTATTTGGTTAATCGTATCATTTTGGGGGGAATTGTTTCCTACATCGGGACTCTCTTATACATTTAATATATGTTTTAGAATATCTTCCTAATCTCGATATGGGACCCTTTACCCTGACAATGTTTTTATTGTATTAAATCCATCCACATTTAAATTTGGTATACTAATGAATCCATTTGTATATATCTGAGGTTATTTATCCATTTCCCATTAATGGATAACTTCTTATATGTTGAATCCATATAACTGGGAAATCCATAGTTTTTTTATCCAGGTAGGTGATTAATATTTTGAGGACGGGATTAATCCTTTATGAGTTGTCTTGTGTATCTTATTTATAATAGGAATAAAAACTCATGTAGTTCATTAAACCCATTTAGTTTAACATCATACAGAAAAAACATATACGAGGTTACTTAGGCATCGGGTATTGAAATTGATCCTTAGGGGGTCATTCTGTGTATCTTGGTTATGGTAGAAATTAGAATCAATGTATTTATATCATACCCTTGAGACCTACCCCATGGTGGAGGCCCTTGTATAGGGGTATTAGTATCATGAAACTAATCAAGGATTAAACATTGAGGTTTCCCTAGCTAGTGGTGATACATGATGTGAATGATATGATCATTACAAATCTTTAATCCCACATGAGTCAGGATCATTTTGGGAAACAAGGGATAACATGTAATTAAACTCACTACATATGGATGTATGACTTATATGATGGGATATCCATTTAGATGTTTGATATGGATCTCAAGCCTTAGGATGGCATCCTACATATCCTACTAATGGTAGGAATCATATTTCTCATAGTTTAGTTGTGTTCTCAATCCACTAGTGGATGAGGAAGAATGATCAGCCGATGGGAGAGATTGGGTCTCAATGGTTAGAATTTTGGAGACATAGGGGGACTTACATCGAGGTGGATTCTTATTTGAGCTTGTCCTTTAGGATGGTATCCCACGTATCCTGATTATGGAAGGAATCATAATTCCTGTACCTCATTTTTATCAACACAGTATGGTTTCCCTTTTTATATTTAATATAGATCTACAGCCTTAGAAAAAAAATCTTACATATCCTTGTTATGGAAGGAATCATATTTATCATAGTTTAGTTTGATTGGTGCTTACACACTGAGGTTACCCTAATATGGGGGTATTCATATTATGCCATTGATCAGGGATTACACACTGAGGTTTCCATAATATGGGGACAGTAATATCATTCCACTTGTTCGGGCTTAAACACTGAGGTTTTCTTAATATATTCACTAGACAAGGTTATCTTGTCCTGGTATTTCTTCTTAACAAGGCCTGATTTTCTTCTTGGAATGTTCTGATTGTCTCCCTTACAGGTTTGATGATGTATGTACATGACTTGGTTTATCAAGAGACATGCCTAAATACAACCACATTATCTTGATGACTTATCCAAGGGACATAAAATGATCTGAATGGCATATTTTGAGGACATTGCATTATCTGAATCTATTGTCTGAAGGAAATCACATGACTAGTATGGTGTGTCTGAAGTACATCACCTGACCAAGGCAGGCATGTTTGAAGGTTTCCATGTGACCTGGATTCCTTGTTTGGAGGACATCGTATGATCCAGGATGACATTTTTATAGGGTGATGCATGACCTGGCTATCTTTTCTAGAGTATATTGCATGATCCAGGATGACATGTCTTGGTGTCAATGTGATACCTAGCTAAATAGTCCTAGTGTCTCCACATAACTTAGGTAACAAGTTTAGAGTACATCGCAAGATTTGGATGGGAATGCCAAGGGATTTCGCAATACTTAGGTGGAATTATTGGAGGGCATCATGTGAGTTACTTTGTCCTATCCAAGGGACATTGAATGGTCCAAATAGTATGTTGAGGGAGTTTCTCATGACTTGAGGGACATGTCTTGGCGCTATCTCATAAACTAGGTGATTCATACAAAGATCATGAGGATTAGATTATATGTTCCTCACATAATCATCCCATCTTTTAGTGTTTATTCTGGCCATTATTGCATTTCTTCCTTTGGTTTTTTATGTGTAATTTTATGTTTTGTGTAACCTAGCTGACATGAAAGATATTTTTCTCAGGACTTGGTTGACTTTCCAAAATTCCTTCACATGATCTATGAGTGATCACATGGATCTTATAAGAACAGTACATGATCCCTTAGTTCATTCCCCTAATTTTTAACTGGTAAATGACCTTTCGATCACATGATCGGAAAATATGATAAGTTTTATCCTAGGATCTATTGTATGATGGATCATGGATCGATGCATAATTCTATTTTTTTCAGGGGGAATTTATAGGCCTTGTTGTCTTATTTATATGACTCCTTTCACATGATATTCAATGACTATGAGAATATTTTTCCTCTCCCATTTTTTTGGACACAGGATAATCAAAGGGGTCTATTCTGACCATGTGGATGTTTTAAATGGCATCTAAAATTCCAAGATGACATGTTTTGGGGTGTTTATGAGATGAGGATGCTTGTGTAAAGGATTTTTCATGATTGAAGAAGAAATTTCTAGGATCTTTTACGAGACAACCATGACTATCTAGGGGGCCTTCAATATATCATGTTGTCTTGTTAAGGGGCACCTCATGTGATTAGTGTTAACTGACTAGGGCATGTGATCCACTTTATGTGAATTCCATCATATCCTCCCTCTATAATATTCTTCTTACTTTTCCCATTTTATTTCCTTCTTTACTTTGTAAAGGCTAGGGATCTCACTATGTTTTGCGAGTGCTGTCGAAAACAATCACTCTTCCAACCAGTGATGCACTGAATGACCAATAGTGGGTCTTGTGGTGATGTGAAATCATTTTCATATACACCCATATATTTTTATATGGAGTATAAGTGGAATAATATGACTGATGGATGTGTCTAAAGTCTTTCTCATGATGAAAGTGGAACTGGCTTTCCTTCACGTGACAAGGAAGAAATGTCCCCAGGGGCTTCATGGTGACTTGAGGGCTACATAAGTATGTTTCATAAAAAAATGGCCCTAAATGGATTCCATATTTTTTGTATTTTTGTGCTTTATTTTACTATTTTTATTGACCAATTCTTATTAGTTTCATGTGAGGACGCCGCATGATCAATATTAGATCTTATGATGGCATGCACACCTTGTCCTAGTTAGTTGCTCTTTATGTCCATGGTAGATCACATGATCAATGTTGGATCTTATGTCGACATGTGAGCATTGTCATGGAATGTACCTCTTCTAATTTTTTGAAGTTTTTGGGGAAGCACAAAATGGAATGGAAATTTTTTAGGCACTTTGCATAATGAAAGTGATATGTCAACATGCTATTGTTAGGAAATGTAGTTATGTCACCAAGTCTCTATGGTGTCTTCCAAAATGTTAGAGCATGTTACATAAATATCAATGAATAAAAGAGGATTCCATATTTTTCATATTTGTATCCATTGTTTTACAAGGGTTTTGAAATATTTTGTGGCACCATCCAACAAAAAATGTCACGTGATTCAAAGGAACTAATCTGACATTCATCGCAAAATCAGTTATTGTCTTGGACACCTTCATAATTACAAGGACTATCCAAGGGGCTCCAAAAGATCTCAAGCACACTACTGGAATCTGGTGTTTTCCCAATAGATGTATAGAAACGGTTTGAAGAAATTGTTGTTATACTATAAAAAAGGACACATTTTCCAACAGTTTGTTCAAACCGTTGGTAATGTGTAAATATACTTAATATTTCCCAAGGGTTTGACAAAACCATTGGGAAATATTAAGTTTCTCTAACATATACCAATGATTTTAATAAACCATTGGTAAAGAGAGGCTTTCCCAATGGTTTTTAAAAACCGTTGGGAATGTTTTCCCCCAAATACCCAGAACCCCAACTCCCACTCGCCCAATTGAAGGACCTAATTGAGAGCTCCTCCGGAAGTTTTCTTATCTTCCAAAATATCTTCAATCAAACAATTTTTTTCTACACTTCAAATTAGTAATTTTTATGTTAGTTTTAATGTTCTCCCCCTCTTTTTTTCTATTATTTGTTTTGATGTCAGCTAAATTAGAGTTTGTGCAATCTGTGAAGTACAGAACCCTTTGATTTTTTTTTAAGAACCCGTTGATTTATTTTCTGTTTTTTGTTATACACTTCAAACATGGTAAATGGTTTGTTTAGTGGGGTGATTTTTTTAGTTTATGTGGACTTTAGTTTAGTTTAAAATTGGATTTGGATTTTTTATTTATAGGTATTGATATTGAGGATGAATTGGTGTTGGTTGGGTGATGGATTGGAATTGTGAACACCCCCACCCCCACCCCCTGGACACCTCCCACCTTCCTGGATAGCCCCCCCCCCCCAGACACCCCCCTATTGGATAGCCCCCCACCCCCTACACCCCCCACCCACCATGGACACCCCCACCCCTTGGACAGCTCCCTCCCACCCCCAACCCCCTGGACACCACCACTCCCACCCTCCCTGGACACCCCTCACCTCCCATGGACAACCCACCACCCCTGGACACCTCCCCACCCCCTTGGACAACCCCCCCCCCCCCCCCACCCTTTGGATATCCCCCCCCCCCCCGCCCCGGGACACCCCCACCCCCCTGGACACCCCTCACTCACCATGGATAGCCCCCCCCCCCCACCCCCTTGGACATCCCCCCACCCCACCACCCCTGGACACCCCCACCCCCCTTGGACACCATTCTCCCCTTGGACATCCCCCCCCCACCCCACCCCCTTAGACAGCCCCCCTGGACACCACCACACCTCTGAGAAACCACCGCACCTCCTAAGTGCTTGGCCCAATTTTTTAAATTGGAATTACCAATGTAGTTGATTTACCTTTTCCCTAATGACATTTTCTAAGTAACCTATAGAGCCTCATAAATTGAATTTTTCATGTTTTGATAAATTTAATTTGTCATGTTTTGATCAACTTACTGGGTTGTTTGGAATGAAATGGAAAATGCATGATGGTTTTACTTTCTTAATGAATAAAATGATTTTAAATAAAATTACTCTAAGGGGGGCTGCAAGAGGGGTAGGGGGTTTTCTAGGTGGGTGGGGTTGTTTAGGTGGGGCTGGGTTGTCCAGGGGGTAGGGGCTACATGGGGTGTGGGGGGCTATAGGGGTGCGGGGGAGGGGGTATGGGCTGCCCAAGGAGGGGTGTGGTCTGTCCAGGGGGTCAGGGTGGGGTGTCCGGGTGGGGGAGGGGTGTGGGCTCTCCATGGAGGGTGAGGGCTATCTGGGGGGGTTGTCCAGTGGGGGTTGGGGTGTGGGCTATCCAGGTGGGGGTGGGGGCTGTCTAGGGGGGCTTCCGGGGGGGATGTAGGGGAGGGGTGTGGGTTGTCCAGGGAGGAGGTGGGCTATCCAGGGGTGGTGGTGGGTGGGCTATCCAGGTGGGGGAGGGGGTGTTGGTTGTCTAGGGAAGAGGGGGTGTGCTGTCCAGGTGTGGTGGGGGTGTCCATGTGGGGTGGGGGCTATCCGGGTGGGGTTGCAGGGGGTAGGGGACATTAGGGGTGTGGGGGTGTGGGGGTGTGGGATGTCCAGGGAGGGGTGGGTTGTCCACTCTGATACTCTTAAAAAAAATTGGAATCAAATATAACCAATGTATAGTTGCTTTGAACGTTAATACTTCTCTTGAAGTTCCAGACCAACACTCACTGTTACCTCGACTTGGGATTTTAAGGTTGGTACTATTCAAACTGATTTAATATAAATTACCAATATTTGGTATCTAACTAGACCATTATGTAAATTTTCAATGTTTATTGGTTTCAATTTTATTTAAATTTCATTTTCTAATTTGGAATTGAACCTTATTCAAACCTATAAAACCAACATTTCAAACTTGGGGAACATTTCAATGATTCAACTGGGATTTGTATAAAATTTGTAAAACTATAAGACCTCTCTTTAACATTTCACCATTTAATGAACATGATGGTTTGTATTCTTCTACAGAACATGTATTTCAACTTGCATCATCTACCTAGGCTAAAGAAATTAAATTTTTCCTTAATTTTGACAACTGCTTTACCCCTTATGAATCTGATAGAATCAATGGTCCATTATTTTAATAGACTAATGAATCTTATTAAATAACCATACTACTAAAAATTAGATTTCATTATTAAATCTTTTATGATTTATTAACTTCATTATATATTTTTTCAAGCTCACATAAAACATTGGATAGTTAAATTATCGCTAAATCCCCATATTCCCTCACATTTGTTTTTGGGTTACAAATTAGTTATCCTTTTATATTTACTTCCATATTTGTTTTCAAATGTGGGAAATGAAACCAATTGAATAGAGGAGACGAAAATAGATTATGGACAATAATCGTCGCATGACTGAGCTGGGCATTCAACCACTAGTTCATACAGTGGGTATTTTATTTCAAGTATATTTATTTAAATGATATATAATGTCATGTGATTAATTTTTTTTAAACATTTTTTCAGGATCCATCTATTAGGCGACAGGTATATGATGAGCATCCTAGTAGTGGTCCCAGTACTTGGGGAGTTCGTACGAGGGAGTGGTATGGGAGCAACACAACTTGGTCGGCATACCCGATTAGACCATGCCCCTCCCACAGACATACCATCCATCTCACATTCTGATCCTGGTGTGTTGTTAGGGACACATGGTATATTTTGGCCTCCCATATTTTCACCACCCATTAAATCTAAGCCTCCTCACCCATCTATACCATATCCGATGATGATTCCCACTCCCCTTCAAGCATTCATCCAGCCATCCCTATCATCTTCTTTTACTTCTTCTTCCTTCTCTCTGGGATTTTATATTCCATCTTCTTTAACTCATACTCTTCCATAGTCTCTCCCTATAGAGAATACATTGGGACCCACTCCATCTATATATGGTGTTCCTTTAGTTTCTGTGGACCCAGCGGCGCCCATTGATCAGAATACTACAGGTATACTTATACAACCCGAACAAATTTTTACACCATTATTTATTTTCATTAAAACTTGTGTTGATAAAAATTTTGTTTTTATTTTATAACAGATACATATACTGATAAAAGGAGGGGCTGAGGGAATACACGCATGCGTGCGGTGTGGAATCGCTACACGCAGTCGATGGTGGACTACAATGAAGATAGTCAAATGATTGAAAAAATAGGGTAGCAATGTCGGAGTTTTCTGGCGCTGTTTTCCAAATAGTCCAGCATCATTCATATCCGATCGCTCTCCTGGAAAAACCATCCAAATGAAGTCAAGGATAAATCTTGGGTAGATATATGGGTAAAAAATATGTTGTATTTAATGAAATATATAATTTTTTATTTATATAAAT
Source organism: Viscum album (assembly GCA_963277665.1). Taxonomy (NCBI): domain Eukaryota; kingdom Viridiplantae; phylum Streptophyta; class Magnoliopsida; order Santalales; family Viscaceae; genus Viscum; species Viscum album. The sequence continues at coordinate 426,160,973 of OY728130.1, read as the reverse complement.
TAATATTTTGGTGTCACCTACGGTTTAATTTCCCCGATTGTGAGGGTGCACGGCCAGCACATCTAAAGGACTTAGGCAAGATTTGGAGAGCTTATAAGTAAAAGTTGTACATTAGATGTCTTTCTAGAGTGGTCACAGAGTTATAGGTGGTCCTTTTCATAGATTATTGTCTGTTAGAACATTACCGACATATGATTACTCATTATAATAGAATCTAATGTACGGTATTAATCATATTTGAGGTATTTAAATGAAAATTTTCATGTTTATCATTAATACTAATTATTGAATTTTTTTAAGGATTCATCTAGAAGAAATAAAAAGAATATTGATGCTAAAAAATATGTCCACACATTGGGACGTACTATGATGCCAGATCATGAAAGGCAACAGGTATGAAGGTTTATAGTTTTTCTTTACGAATTAAACTTTCTATTGATACCTCCATAGTTTATTCGATTGATAAAGTTTTTATATAATTTTAGTTATGGAATTAATTATTGGTATCCTATTTTTAATTATGGTTTCATATATTCAATGTCATTTTAGAGGCATAAATTGAACATAGAAGGATGAGTTCCTCGAGAAAACTTTTTTTGATCGAGTAGAAGGAAGAAATATGGAAGTGCGGTTAATGAACCGACACAACAGTAGATTGTAAGTTTTACTTTGTAGATTTAAAATTTTAATCTCTATTTTGTAACTTAATAATCTATTTATATTTGTAACAGGATTATTTATAAGCCCTTGATTCCCAAGAACCTGACAATTTTGGGCCAAATGATCACTTACATCAGGTGTTGGGAGATGAGCACCTTGGTCAAGTACGCTGCTGACCTAGGAAGAGTATAGTTCCGACGAAGTATTTTCCCTCCTTAGGTACAAATTATAGTGCCACTAAGTTATAGAATATTAAGTAACAGGAAGAAAAGGATGAAAAAAGTCCATAGAGACGGCAAAACAATCTTCTAAGGAAAGCACAACATTTATGAAACTTATGGAATTTTTACATCCAACACTTCCACCAGAGGCCAGAAAAGCTTGTGATGAATAAATGTCATCGATGAATTCTATATATGGTGCACCGGTTGGCAGTTCTAGTGGAAGTCAAGATGATGGCAAGGAGGAGGCCGAGGTGGAGGAGGAGGAGGGTGAGGAGAATATTGAGGTAGAGGTGGAGGGTGAGGAGGAGGGAGAGGCGGAGGAGGAGGGCGATGAGGAGTCCAAGGATGAGTATGAGGGAGAGTAGGAGGGAGTTGAGGAGGGCAGGTATGATGATGAGGAAGATGATGAGGATGAGGGTGAGGCTGATAATGACGGTGATGATAGTGATGGTGATGAGGGATAGATTGATTCATTGCATTTCTTACTGATATTACTTACCTTTGATGCTTATTGGTTTATTGTGCCTGAATATATGTGTGATTAGGTAGGTCACATTATCTTTATTATTTTATCTATAAATAATAAAACTTGAATTGATGATTTGTTGTAACTGATCCCCCCCTAAACAGCCCCCACCTCCCATGGATAGCCCGCCCACCCCCTTGGACACCCTGTACCCCCCCCCCTGGGCAGCCCCACCACCCCCGTGGACAGCCCGCCCACCGCCTGGACAGCCCCTCCCCCCGTGGACAGCCCTCCCACCCCCATGGACTGCCCCCCCCCCCCCCTCCCGGTGGACAGTCCGCCTATCCCCTGGACACCTCCTACCCCCTGGACAGCCACGCCCACCCCCTGAACACCCCGTACCCCCTGGAGAGCCCAACCCACCCCCCTGGACAGCCCCTCCCACCCCCTAAACAGCTCGCCCACCCCCTGGACAGCCCCACCCCCATGGATAACTTATACCCCCTGGACATCCCCACCTACCCCCCAGGATAGCCCTACTACCCTTGGACCCCCCCCCCCCCCCCACACACACACACACGCCCTTGTGGAAAGCCTGCCCGCCCTCGTGGACAACCTTTCCACCCCCTTGGACATCCCACCCACCCCCGTGGACAGCCCTCCCACCCCCCTTGGACACCCCCTACCCCCTGGACAACCCTGCCACCCCCGTGGACAACACGCCCACCACCTGGACACCCCGTACCCCCTAGACAGCCCTGCCCACCCCCTGAACACCCCTTACCCACTGGAACCCCCCCCCCCCCCACCTCCACCACCACCATGGACAGCCCTTCCCACCCCCGGGACAGCCCCTCCACCCCTGTGGATAACCCCCACCCCCATGGACAACCCCCACGCCCGTGAATGATAGGGTTTCTAACAACTCGAAGATCCCTTTAATCATATATACCCACTTCTTTTCCTCCTAGGATCCATGATCACCAATAAAAAATAGTGGATGGACTTTTTGATTCATTTATAGTGGTAACATTCTAAATTATTATAAAAAACAAAACCTTTAGTACAATAATCAGATGTTCTAAAATAAGGGAAACAAAATCACATATCCCATAAAGATACATCATAAATAAATCTTCATTAAACCATTTCAAAATCACATAATAGAGACTTCTTTATATTTAAAACTCCCCAATGGTTTATAAAAATATCTTTTAAGTTTCCATTTCAAAAATCATATAGTATTTTTGTCCCACAATAAAAATGTAATTCATTTCCTAATAAAAAAATCCCCCTTCCTACCATACACACCAAAATCATTCATTTTTTCCTCAACAAAACACAAACTATTCAAATCAAAACTATTTCAAAACCATTTTAAAAATACCAATGATCTTAAAATCTATGAAATTCATTCCATTAAAACCATTAAACCCCCCCCCCCACATCCCCCAAGAAACCCCCCCCCCCACTGACCCCACCCCACCCCCTGGACACCACCCCACCCCTTGGACACACCCCCAGCCCCCTGGACACCCCCACCCCCTGGAAAGCCCCCCAACCCCCTGGACACCACCCCACCCCCTGGATGACCCCCATGGACATCCCCCCCCCCCCCACCACCATGGACAACCCCCCCCCCACACCCCACCCCCCTGCACACCCCCCCCCCCCCCAACCCTGTGGACCCCCCCCCCCCACCCCCTGGACACCCCCCACCCCCTGAACACCACCCCACCACCTGGACACCCCACCCCCACCCCATGGACACCTAACCCCCATGGACAGCCACCCTCACCCCCTAGACATCACCCCAGCCCCTTGCACAGTCCCCCTAACCCCCTGGCCACCACCCCCCCCCCCCACCCCCTGGACAGCCCCATGGAAATCCCCCACCCCAACCTAGAGAGACCCCCCCACCCCCCCTCGATACCCCAACCCCCATAGACAGCCACCCCCACCCCCCTTGGATAGCCCCCAACCCCCTGGACCACCCCAACCCCACCTGGACACCACCCCACCCCTGCACACCCCCACACACCCCCTGGACACCCCCACCCCCTGGAAATCCCCCCAACCCCCTGGACACCAACCCAACCCCCTAAACACCCCCCCCCCCCCCCACAGACACCACCCCACCACATGGACACCCCCCCCCCACCCACTGGACACCCCCACACCCAAAGAAATCCACACTCACCCCCCTGGACACCACCAAACTGCCCTGGGACACCCCCCCCCCCAACCCCCTGGACCCACCCCCTAGACAATATCCCACCCCCTGGACACCCCCCTGGATACCCCCACCCCCTGACAAGCCCCCCCAACCCACTGGACACCCCCACCCCCTAGACTCCACCCCCCCCCCCCCCCCCCGACACCACCCCAACCCCATTGGAACTCCCAGAATTCTGAATTGAATTCATTATGTATTTAATTAACTTATGAAATATTTGTTAATAGTGTATGGGTATACTTTTTGTTTTTGTATACTTTTTGTAATTACCTTATTAATTATGTGTTAATTTGGTAAGTGTGTAGAGGGTAATTAAATATAGAATTGGAGGTATTCATATTTATGTATGAATTATGGGTTGGATGAATTCTGTATGAATTCATATAGAATTATATATGTATTATGGAGGCATAATTTTTAATGGTGTATTTTTGTGTGACTTGTTGTGTGTATATGTATTATGCAGGTCTATTTTGCATAAATTTTTGTGGAATTGATGCACATGCACAGGGGTGATTATTGCAGCTACACAGGGGTTGTTTCTTCTGCACAGGGGGAGGCTAGAAATTCGGCTGGCTTCATGTACAAAGGATATTCCAACTCTTTACAACCATTGGAATAAGTGTAAAAGAAGAGCATATACCAACCATTTTATGTAAACCATTGGTATAAGTAAATTCCAATGGTTTGTAAACCGTTGGAATAGATAATTTTACTTCATATTTATCAATATTTTTTAGGAAATTGTTGGTAAAATTCTATCCCAACAGTTTTCTAAACCTTTGATATAGAGAGAATTATTCATATTACCTAATGTTTAAAATCGTTGGGAAACATATTTACCAATAGTTTACTGAAACCGTTGGTGTATAATGAATTTTTCAGACATATCCCAATGGTTATATGAGAAATGTTGGGATATTTCTATCCCTACGGCTCAATACCCAACGGTTTTCCGGCCTTTACCAATGGTTTTAAACCATTGGTAAAGCTAAAATATCTAGTAGTGGTAGTTCATGAACTGTGAATGACTCTTTTTCATGAACATTTGAAGGTCATTTGATTAAAAGTCTTTTGGAGGTTTATATGATATGTGAGTTTTTTCCACATTCTCTTCTTTTTCTTTATAGAGAAAATAATACTCATACATTGGGTATTTCATCACTTTAAGATTTTCTAATGCTCATTTTACTTGCATCAAAAGTCACATTTTGTTTGAACTCAGTTTTGTGTGTAAAATAAGCAAAGCTTAGTGTTTTGTGTATTTTAAGTTCAAATCAGTGTTGTGTGTAATGAAAAATATCAAAAAGATTAAATTTATTTGAAAATAAAATTACAAAATCTCAGGGTGTTACACTTAGTCACCAAGTCAATTTTAAATCCTAGGTTTATCTATATAATAAAAATATGTTACAAAAATGTAATAAATTTTTTACCTCAATTAAAAATAATTACCTTAACATCAAAGATAATTTTAAACCTAGATTTTATCAATAACTTTAATCTTATTTCCATAAAACATAAAATCATTATCCCTTAAATAATCATTCCACTAAAACACTTACTAAACTGAAGGGTTGTATTCCCCTAAATGTATTCCAAAATATCCTTAATCTATTTAATATAGAATTTATTAAAATCTCAAAACTGGTATCTAGACATTTAAACTTATAAAAAAATGTAGAATTGTTTACCCATGACACTTTAGGTTTATCCCAAATCACTATAGAATATCATAAGTTTTCATAGGTACAATCCTCTCATTCATTATAATTATTCATAAATAAAATGTGAACTACCCCAGAATATCTCTCAAAAGTGTCTAGATAGGTGTGAATTATTAGGCCCACTCATTATGAACTAGTGAAGATCAATTTAATACATAATTTAACACTTTCAAAAATATTACCCCTAATTGTATATGTGATATTGTCACATCCACTTTCCTTTATCCAGATCAGGATGTATTTTCTAGGAAACTTGCACTCCTTTATTTATCATAACTTAGGATGTTCTCCTATACTTAGGAATATCATAAGGATTATCTCTATTTTTTCTAATAAAAATATCCAAAAGTAACTAAACCATAATATGATACCAACAATAACTACCTGATCATAACAAACATTAATATTTCACCTTTTTAATTGAAAATTCCATACATTTCACAAACAAACCCAAGAACATTTATGGATTAGTATATTTAGATAATATATGCATATTAATATTATTTCATGACTAATATTCAATATATACCACAAATATCTTTAAACATAGTATAATTACTTGACATACCCTACTTAAATCCTTCCTTCAAGACTTGGGGAAAGGAAACATAAGAAAGGGGAAGATCAAATGCTCAAAAAGGGTAAACATATGAGATATAAATCAATGATCATAATTTATAATAAGTATAAGTGCATTATAATATGATCATAACATAAAAAGTTCTTTCATAATTAGTCAAGTATCTTATAACATAAATTAGGACATATAATTTTGTCATAAAAAATCAAATATATAAGAGTTTGGAATCATCAATAATTAATCATGATCCATGGGAACAAATCATAAGTATGAAACACAAGTTTATGGAAAACATAGAAGCATAGAAAATAAATTCTTTGATAAGGACTACTTCAAAGTAAATCATATTGGATCGGGTTCACACTTAGTTCCATCATTTCCTTGGTCAAGGTTCACTCTCAAGACTATCATAGTGGATAAAGTCCCTTATTAAACTAGGTTCACTCCCCATTTCAGTCCTTATTATCTCATGAGATATACATCATTACCCAATGTATTGTAGGTAAATATAATTATGGGTATTCCCTTCACGAAATAAAAATTGTACATATATATTCCACAATATCATAAAACATTCCTCTTATCATCATTTCAAAACCTCTAAAATGGAAATAAATTTCATAAATGTTTCACCATTTCAGCATGTTATAACCCATGGAAAAATGGTTTTCATAATGGTTTCATCATTACTTAATTAACCCATGGGAGAGAAATGGATTTCATACAATAATCCTTAAATCATCATCATCATAATACATCCAATTAAATAAAATATATGGTATCATAAGATCATATCATCACTGAAGCATAATTATCTATAAAATATGTTTAAATATATCAAAAATAATTTTCAAATATCATTCAAATCATTCTTGTAATAAATAATAAAATTTACCTTTCATTTGATAACATTTTTACAAAACAAATCCAAAATATTGACAAAATTGGTTTTTTTGAAATTAACCATAGAAACTTGTAAAGTAAGATTAAAATTAGATAATGTAAATGATAACAAAAAAATTTGTTTATTCCATATATGTTAAAAAGAAACATTCCTTTCACACTTTTTTAAAATGTTTAAAATTAATTTTTCAAAAAAAAGGTTTATTTAAAAATATTAATTTTTTAACATTTTTAACTAAATTCAAATTTGGTGGAAAGTATCTTTTTCCAAAATCATTTATTGTTATTAAATTTCATTAAAAAAATTAAATAGTGTGGACATGGAAGATAAATTTCATCGACCGGAGAGGAAATAAGCTTGGATTTTCATTAAAAATAGTTTCTCTGTCATTTTATGTACAAAATAGAGAAAAATTGTACTAATAAATAAAAAAATAAAAAATAACCAGAGTTAAAGAAAATATATTGGGTTTAAATTTAATGATCTATATAATTTCCCTTAATGGAAATTTATCATAGATAATCCCAAAAAGAAATTAATTCTGGAGATAAACCCTTACCGCTTTGGTAACTTTTGAATCATAACCCCCATGAAATAAATAAATTCAAATTAAACATTAAATATAATTAAAATAAGTGTATTATTTATTAAATATTTATAATTTTTATTATACACACCTCATAAAAATATATAGTTGTATAACATAATATATGTCCCAAAGAAGACAATATGAGATGAAAAACCATTTCAACTTTAGTAACTTCAAACCAAAATCCCATAGATGGATTATTTTAAATTTTAACATTAAATACATTGAATTTATCAATATTAATGATATAACATGTAAAAAAATAATTATATTCACATTAAAAACATATATAGGTTAATATAATCGAATATGCATCAATGAAACAATATTAAGATGAAGAACCCGTACCTCGAGTAAGGTGTTGTTGTGTAAGTATTCAAACATAGCATATAATTATTATAGATTTATTATACATATACTACAAAAATATATTCATATGAATCATAAAAAAATTATTTACTTAAAACATCTTATCACTCAGTTATGAACAAATCTTTATTAAAATCATTATTTCATGTGATAACTTTTCTGTTTTTTATACAAGTTTCAATTCAGTAGTTTTTGTCCTTACACTTTAATAATGGTCCATCATCTCTAAAATTATAATAATTTCATAAGTACCATATTATATCATCATGTTCACTTTTATAACCATTAATATATATCACTTATGAAAATAAATTACATTAATTCATGGATATGGTTTTCTGAACATACAAACGAGTGATGTCTTTCACTTTTTTATTGATGGAATGAAGGATATGGAAATTATAATTCACATAGAAGAAATAATTATTATACCAAAATATATATATATATATATATTCATTAAATATATTTTTATTAAAATCCATCTAAATAGGGAATGAAAAATGATTCACATCACTTCGTGGAGGTGGTAGTCTACATGTATGCATGAGCGACGTTATCGTTTTCAAAAAGATAAGAAGTTAAGAAGGTAGATAACGTATTATAATAAAAAGAAATTATTATCTCATAAATATCTTATAAAAACATTAAATCCACCATAATAACAAACCCTAAAATATAGTGGTGGAAAAGGAATCATGTTTCTACGTGGAGGCGGTAGTCCATACGTACATGTGATTGATACTTTCATATTGTAGAGTACTGATAAAAAATGGATAAACATTATTTCATAAAAATAATAACATTGTATTATATTTAAATACATATGTTATTATATTTTAATTTTTAGTATGAAATTTTTAGAAGGAAAATTTGTAAAATGAAAGAGATCAGGTAAAAGGATTTCCTCTTCTTTGAGAGACCTCATTTGGATCTATTTTCAAGGACCCTAGGAATGGAATTTTGAGGATTAAAAACAACATAACTTGTATAAGGATGTGGATAAGGGTTTTTTTAGGGTTTTCTTGAGATAAATGTATCTTTTTTGTGTCAATAATATAGAAGAAATGGTTTCTTGTTATAATGAAGGAAGGACACTGTTAGATTTACTTAAAGGATTTAAATATAATAAATTATTTTTTATGTGAAAGTTTCACAAAGTAACCAAAATTTAAATGTTAATTTATGTTAATTTTTTAAACACTTAATCTCAAAAAAATTTGACTCTTTTATGTATAATTTTAAACCATGTTTTTTCTTTAACCCCTTTATTAATCAATTTTTACCTTAATTTTGGAAACAATTTTTTTCAATACAAAAGGGTTATAGATTTACTTATAATGTATGAATTAGTATAAAAATGGTCAAGGGATAAAAATTTGACCATATTACATCCCTATAATCCTCTTTAAATATTTTTTTGGTATTTAAATCTTTTAATAAAATATTATATAGCAAGAAATATCATTACTATAATTCTTTTGGATTATTCATTTAATTTGAATTTAAAGTTAATAATGAATTAATTAATTTAAAATATAGGACCTTAAAACATAACATATACATTATAAATAATATAAAATTCCTAGTACATTACAGTTCATCCGAAACTTATTTATTTTAATTCAAAAAAAATTATTTACTTAATTTTTCTTCAATTTTCACAAGCATTGTATAGAAGTTTGGTAAGCATTTAAGTTAATTATATAAATATTACTAATTAAAAACAAACTAATATAATAAAAATAATATATTAATATTCATAATAAAAATTTATAACTGACCATAAGATCTTTTTATCACAATGAAAATAAATTATAGTTCTCTTAAGAGAGTGACTTATTGTAATTTTCATTACGTAAAATAATGTATAATGCATTATCAAAGAAAAATAGAACAAAATTATAATAAAGTAGAATATTTTATTGGTATATTCAAACCCCAATAATCCACTAGATTAATGTAAAGTTTTATATTTATTTTCAAATCTTATCTCATAGTTTTAACCTTGATTTACTTGTTTTCCCTTACCACGGACGCAACATTTTTACCAAGGTTACTATTCATAGTGACAAAAAAAATAGGGAATGTTTACCAAATATGAATATCCTTATTCCGAATATGGAATTAACTTTTAAAAATTAAACTTCTAATAGAGGATAGAAACAATTTTAATTTAAATTCAAAAAATTCAATGAAAAATAGTGTTTAGACAAATGTGTTTTGAAGACCAAAAATGAACTTATACCAAAATCCAGTATAATTATTATTCCTATATAATTAATTAGATTATTTATGATTAATGGAGACTTAATTTACTTTAATATAAAATTAAAAAAAATAATGGAACTTTTAAATTACTTGATTTAATGAAAATAAATGACAGTTTTACAAGAGATAGTATTTTTCACAATTCACATAAAAATAAATCAATTGAGAAAAATATTGAAATTTTACTCTAAGATAATTTTATGAGATAATTTAAAAAATTATTTTCATTTTCTCAAGTAAAATTTATAATTAGAGTATAAGATAATTATAGTTTTCATGTATAAAATTTAATAAAAACCATTTTTGAAGAAAAAATATTTTTTAAAGCATAAAATTACATTAATAAATATTAATTACTTATTTATTATGAATTAATAAATACATATGATTTTAGTAAATAATTTATATATATATATATATTTCTTAATTTGTTTAATCGTATTCATAGCTGTGAATTTAATAGTTATGTTATAATATATCATGGTTTATTTTGAGATCAGTGTTGCATGTCAAGAAATATATCAAACACTTAAAATTTATTTAAATAGAAAATATATACTAAAATATCAAAGTGTTAGAAGAAAAGTGGGTCAAAAAACCTTTCCATTCAGAAGTTGATGTCACCGAGGTTATTTGATTGTTTTTCTCGTTTTTTGTTATTACAGATAAGATATTTACTCTAAGTATGATGCATCTACTTAGATTATTATTAATGGCTTGGGCTCTTATACCATGGTGGAAACAGGCATGCATACATGCCTCATATTTGTAACATACGATCCACATGAAATATGTGCACTTTTGTTTGATTGGTTTCATTTACAACATAGGGTTCAGTATTTTAAATTTTCAATGACAACTTATATGGTGTTTTCCCATATAACATGTTATTAGAATTATACTAATAGGAACTATAATATTTTTCTAATGATACATCATGTGCATCCAATTATGGGGATTTTCTCTGATGATGGTTATAAAATCCCTGAGTACAAGCGATCTATTGTAAACCACGGTGGGTGGATCAGGAATTTTATGCATTATTGATAGTCTGGTTTATATAAGGTATTATTAGGATATTATTTGAGGATGTCCATTGGTTTACTTGTGTATTTGGATACCATTTATATGGAATATGAATAGAATGTGCAATGACTTATTTATTAAGATTCAATCACTCTAAGTGCTTTTGGTATCAAGGTTGAGTTCTCAAAGTATGGTCAGATGAATGCATATCATTTTTCATCATGAACCTATATATTTGGATCTATGAAAAATAATTAATTGGTAGATGATTTATGGTTTTGGAACAATATATGAGTAGTTATTGGTTATGTAGTAGGCCTTAGTATGAGTGATATGATTCAATATCATTAGAAAGAAACCAACTTTAAGTCATACATCTAGATGAGATTGACTTGGGAGAATCACTTCCAGTTGTTAGGTGTGTGAACCTTGGTTTGAGGATTTGTGACTCATGGGAGCATGATTCTAGTTGTGTGACCAATTTATAAGATAGTGTACACCCATTGTATTTGGATAAGATCGGGATATATGATGGGATAATATCTTATAAGAGGGATCTATGAAGGTCCAAATTTCATTTGGAGGAGGAGGGTTAGGATTAGAATGTATTTTTATGCTATCTCTTAGGTATGAGTGGGTCATTCATGTCTGGTTAGTATATTTGGTAATGAACAAGACAAGTGTTGTAGATATCGGGTATTTGGATTTAGTGAAAAATGATAAGAACACTTAATAGGTGGGAAGAATCTTATCAGTTGTGGATGTATGACCCTTATAATAGAAGGGGAATGGATGAGATGAAACTTTTTAGTAGGTGGTTAAGATGAAATGAGGATGGTGGTGTATAAGAAAGATTCAATTCAACTTGGCTCCTTTGTGAATAATAGATTTGGGATTAAGATATAGAGTTGTAAAGATTATTGGTGCCAGTATTTTGCTCGAGATAGAATTTGGTGTGTTTTTAGAGTGAGTTTGATTGAATATATATCGGCACTCTTGGGGTGAGTCTGACAGTGGATTTCATCAGTTGAGGATTCAACCCTGTAATTACACCTAGGTTTGGGTTCAAACTTTGGTATGTGAATTTGTATTGTCTTAGTATGACTCTGGGGATTAAGGAATCATGGTCGAAAGATGTGATGATAAATTAGTGGGTGATACTGAGATTTTTTTAGCAAAGTTAGTCAAATGAAGAATATATGATTTTTGGGTAACTCGATGTGGAGAGCTAGAGACTGTATCAGGTGTATCAAATCAGGTATTATGGGTATGTTTTGATGATTGAACCAAGGATTTTAGGTAAAATTAAGTATATTAGAACTTATTGTATGGATAGTGTAAAAATTTATAATTTATCTTGAAATAATTAATGAGTAATGATATTTGGTTTCTTTCAATTTATTGTATGATAGGAAATTTTCTAGTGATCTTCTCCATGATTAGAATTCGTATATTATGGAGTTTTAATGACTTTCATGTTTTCTGGTCATTTTTTTCTATTGTAATTAATAGGTTTGTATGATAATTGTATGCCCATATACATAATAAGAAAACCTGAACATATATATATATCTCTCTTCAAGAATAAAATCTTGAAGAACTATATAAACAGTGTAAATGGAAATCACCAATGGCAGCAGTCTTATTCTTATTTCTCAGTGAGGGATAATTCATGATGAAGATCGCAAAGTAATGTACAGAAGCACTCAACTTTGAATGGGGGTACATCGAACAATGATTCCACGATCATATCATCAGAAAACAAGAATAATGAAAGGATATTAGTACCTTTATCTTAGATAATGAACATTAGTATAGGAGGAAAAGATAAATGAGAGGATTTCTCACATTTTTCTTGTTTTCAAGAGGATGTATATCATCCCTTTATATAGCTATCCACGATGTGTTTCATTAAATGAAAATGTGTCAAAAATATCAGTGCTTCCATATATATTTATCCCCATAATTCCTTGAATAATATTCAATGATCGTTCAAATTAATTAATCCATTCATAACAGATTGTAACTAATAATAAAACGATTTTGGATAAATAAATATATATAAAAATATATATTTATTATCACATGTACTTAATACATTCATTATAATACATTCATAAAATTTATGTAATTAAACATACACTTTATATATATATATTATCATATTTTATATATATATATATTAGTGTATATCTAACAATCACCCACTTGAAATAAAATCCTATAGGAACTTTATGCATAACTTCACAACTCCTTGTAAATCCATCAAAAATATTATGGATATAGTTTTTCATTAAACACTCTTTATTTTATAAAAAAGATGTGTACATAAATTTATCCTTATCCAAGGACCTAATTGTGTAACCCTATATACCTTAGAAGTATTGAAAACAACTATGGAATCTCTATTCCATAGATATAAGAAAAGAGTGACCTCTAGTAAGGAATCAGTTCTACTCAAGCAACTAAGGGTTATGGTGTGATCTCTATAAAACATAATCATATCTCTATAAGAAAATTTCCTCAATAAGATCTATCATATACACCATTTGTGTCTTATATAATCTCTATTTCTTGGACATCGAGCGACTACTATACATGGAACATTTCAATCTTATATAAGCCTCTAAATATTTTCTTGATTGTATGAAAAAGACTAACTAAGAGGATAAATACATCAAATTTCATTCATCAATTAGGTAATCATGTCACATGTCACTTATCCAAGTAGTTTAACACATCATATGTGGAACAACTAAGCATGGTTGTGCATTACCTTAGTATAATTCAATCAAGGGTCAGATGAATTTTCTTGTAATACAAGTGGATAAACCAAATCTTGGTTACACTACAACTGATTAAATGATCATCAACATACCCAACCACCACTATATTAACTAATTTCATCTGTTAACTTTCATAAGTATGGTATCAAATTATGAAGTTTTTGATGCTATTTATCTTGCCAACCTTGAGTATAGATCATTCCATGTAATAAGTATCTACTTATTACCTCAAGAATATATTATTCATTTTCTCATATACAACCCTTTGTAATAGATACAAGAATATATTCAATCTAACCCTTATTAAATCAATAAGCTTTCTTTATGGCTTTTCCATTCCTTCATCTTTTGTAAATCACAAACACTCTATCTTAAGGAAAATTTTATTTCCCATTAGTTTTATCCTGATAAGAAAAAATTTCCTTCCCCAAGGAAATTTATCCTTACCATATTTTTCATTGTTTATATTTTAGTTTCTATAAATCTAGCACTTTTTATTCCTAAGATTTAAAATTATGTTTTTCATCTAAAACCTAAAAATCATATAAATACTTAGATAGAGAGTATTCTATTTTCAGGATCTGAATTCATGTTCCGAATTCTCTGAAATTCAGACTCCAAATTCTCTGAAATTCAGACTCCAAATTCTCAGAAATTCAGACATAGAATTTCTTTAAATTTTGACTCTAAATTCCTCAGAATTCACACTCTGAATTCCTCATAATTCAGACTCTGAATTCCTAAGAATTCAAACTCCTAATTCCTTAGAATTTAGACTTTAAATTCCATAGAATGCATACTCCAAATTTCTCACAATTGAGGTTCTAAATTCCTCAAAATTCAAACTTCAAATTCCTCAGAATTCAGATGTCGAATTCCTCGGAATTCAGACATTGAAGTCTACAGAATTATGATTCCAAATTCCTTAAAAAACAGAATTTGAATGTCCATATAATAAAGAATCTGAATATTCTTATACTTCAAACGTGATTTTCCTTAGACTCTAGGAAATTATATTTGGTTGAGAAACCATATTTTTCTTACCCTTTTTATAGTTACAAAATGATTTTGTGCATTCTATTTCTGACTAACCGTTGTTTGAGTGACACATGTACAGGTCCCTCTGAAATTAAGGTAAAAATATGATTGTTGGAGGACGGAGCCAACCGTTAGAGATTTTCCTTGAAATAGGATTTCATATTAATGAGATCATAACAACTAACACTAACTTTGATCAATATAGATATTACATGATGCTGAAGTTATTTCTATAGAGAGATACTCTCATGATTTTCGCATACTAAACATCTCGTTCAGAATTGCTTCGTTCGACTCTGAATGTTTCTGAGTACATTCGGGGGCTTCCAAGGATAGGAAGACAGGGATTCTGACTACCTTGAAGTTTGAGGGATTGTGGGGATAGGAATATAGACTCTGATATTCTTATCTTGGGCTTACCCTGTTGTGGGTAAGACATAATTTCTTGAAATTATAAATCAGGGGACCTTTATCCAAGGTTTTTGGATACCCTACTCATTGGGTCAAAAGATTTCTTACTTGTTACTTGTATTTTTTTCAAGTTTGTTTTCCACTTCATCTTGATCATAAAGGAAAGTATAACTATCTTATAATTTCTTTTACTTTTATACTCTTATTAGTAAGGTTCTATTAGATTTAAGGTAGAATCATTGTCCTTATAAACTTTTCTTAAGTTTCATTTCTAGAACCATATTTCTGTAATCAAGAAAGTTTGTAGAACTAATAGGTATTGTGGATTTACCTTGTTTAACTTTGTTAAACATTACCATCCTTAAAAGTTCTAAAGGAATGTTTTAAAGTATAAAATTCACCCCCCACTCTGGTATGTTTATCATCTACATCATTATTTCAAACCTACAATTGGTATTAGAGGAAGCCTCTTAAAAACTTATATTCACATATAAGTTTTCTTGCTCATGTTTTTTCCTTGTTTTATATTTTCCTTGCTTAGGATACTTTTATCCTTGTTTAAAAACTCTTATTACTAATAAGTTTTTATGGAAATATATTTTCTTTGAGATGGTAGGAATGAATGTTGGTTCAATTAAAAATCTTAATCCTACTAGACCACCTATATTTTATGGGAATGATTATGAATATTGGAGAGATCATATGAAAAAAAAAATCATTAATACTGGAGTGGACAACTTTGTTATGCTTACTAAAGATTACAAGATTCCTGATAAGGAATTAATAACTTTTACTAATCAGGAAAAGTCATAATATCATCCTATAATGTATTCAATACTTTGTTGTATTCTAGGACCAGGAATATATATAGCCAGATTTCTTCTTATGAAGCTACAAATTGTATTTGTAAGAAGCTTGAAGTAACTCACTTTGGAACTTCCAAATTTATCGAAACTAGAAGAGTTATGCTTAGAGTAGAATATCGTGGTTTTTTCTATCCTTATGGAGAACCAGTGTGAAAGGTACAACAAAGGTTTATGACCTTTGTTAATATTTCACAATCCTTGGGAGAAAAAGGTTTATATAATGAGGCACTTGTTGACAAAATTATAGGAATCATGTCTAATGATTGGGAATCAAAGAGAACAATTATTGATGAGAATAGGAAAGTCTCACATATTACTCTTGATGAAATTTTTGGAAATCATCTTCAACATGTGACTAGAATGAAAAGAGACACTGAAAATGTCAAGAAGAAGAATGATAATGGAAGTGTTGCTTTTACAACTACCTCTAATCATATAAAATCCAAGACTCCTGAGAGAGTTACAAGATCTAAATCGAATAAGGTCATTATTTTCTCTAAATCAAGTGAAAGTGAACATTCTGAGAATCAACTAGATAATCTTTCAAGAACGATGAATAATATTGTTGGGAATAAATACTTTCAGTATAGATATAAAAACAAAGAATGAAAGTTCAAGAAAGACTCTGAAGTCACTTATTATGAACGCAAAAGAGCAGGGAATATAATTCCATATTGTCCTATGATTAAGAGAAAAGATAGAAAGGAAAATCATTTTGAGAGGAATAGAAAGAAGTAATACAAATCTAAAGCTAATAATGTTTCGAAAGCCAATGACACCTGGAGATCTAGTGGTGGAGACTCTTCAGATGAATCCTCAGAGTACGAATCTTCTGGTTAGAAGAATCTTGGTCTATTAGCCAAGATACCTATTGAAAATCATTTTTTAATGGATAAGGTACACAATTCTAAATCTATAACCAATGTATACTTTAATTATAATTATAGTGATAGTTAATATTATGAATCCTCAGATGAATAATCTTCTTCTGATGAAGATAATACTTTACCTACTTATGAAGAAGTGTATAGGTTTGCTAAGATTCTTGAGAATGAAAATTCTAAAGTTAAGAAAAATATTGATTATGAAAATTCTAGGATTTCTATTCTTAATAAAGAAATATCATATCTTTCTAAAGATCTTGAAAAGAAAACCCTTGATTTCAAAAGTATTTAAAAAAATATTGAGAAAGTTAATTCTGAGAAAGATAAACTTTTAAAGGATCTAGAAAAACTAATTTCTAAGAAATATTTCTTAGAGACTAACTCTAGTGATAAAACTAATGTTTTGGGAATAAAAACATAGTTATTAAGATAAATTCATTAACATTTTCCTTGAGGAAGTGTTTTTTAAACATTACCTTATGTAAGGGAAATTTTGATAAGATGTATTCCCAAATTTGACCTCTAAGTAATTATTTTGGATTTATTTATACTAGTTCAAAACCAATTTTTAGTAACAATTATTTTGTTCCTCAAAGTGCTCCATTCTGAACTAAATGTTAGTTTTGTTGGAGTTGTGAAAAATTTTCCTTAAACCAGACTCAATATTTAGGTTTTCATAAATCTTATTTTTCTAAAGAAAATGTGGATTTCAAAAATTTTGCTTTTTGAAGTTTCCGGATCCAAGAATGCTTGGGTTTTAAAAGTCTAACACTCTTGTTTTTAGGAAATTAAAGATATTACCAACAGCAACACATGGTAAATGGATAGGGGTTGTTCTCGGCACATGACTGGTAAAAAAACTTCTTTGAAAATATTATCAAGATGAAAGGAGGAAAAGTAACTTTTTGAGATAATTCTCAGGGATAATATATTGGTATAGGTAATATTATATTTCTTGGAAAAAAATTTATTTCAAATTTTTTGTATTTTAAGGATCTTAAGAACAACCTGATCATCATAAGTCAATTATGTGATGAAGGTTACCTTCGTAATTTTAGGAATGACAAGTTCTTAATACAGAATTCCAAGGAAGAATTTATTCTTTTTTCCCATAGGCAAGATAATGTTTACACACTAATCGTAGAAGGCCTTAAGAGCTAAGACCAACCTTGCCTTAGTGAAATGGAATATCATTCTTGGTTGTGAAATATAAGGTAAGAACACACTAACCTTAGAAACCTATGAAAAATCTCCAAGAAAAGACTATTTAAGGATCTACTCGAGCTTAGATTTGATTATTCAAAAGTTTTTGATCCTTGTCAATATGGAAAGAAACATAAATCATGTTTTAAATCAATTGGTGAATTCTCAACCACAGATGCATTATAGTTTGTGCATATGGATCTTTTTGGCCAATAAAAACTGGAATCATTGGAGGAAAATATTATCAATTTGACTTAGTTGATGATTACACTAGATTTACATGGGTATATTTTATAGAAAAGAAATCTGAAGCTTTTTCTTATTTAAAAAGTTTTAGGGACCAAGTTAAAAATGAGAAAAATATTCCTTTGATAACTATCCATAGTGATCATGGAGGAGAATTTCAAAATTCTGATTTGGAAACTTTTTGTATTAGAAAATGCATTACTCGTAACTTCTCATCACCGAGAACTCCTCAATAAATGGTGTTGTTGAATGAAGAAATATAATTCTTCAAGAGATAAAAAGAACCATATTGAGTGAATAATTGGTATCCAAACATTTTTGGACTGAAGGTGTAAGTACTGCTTGCTATACTATAAATCATGTTTTGATTAATCCTTTTCATAATAAAACTCTTTTTGAGTTATAGAATGGTAGAAAACCTAGACTTTCCAACTTCAAGGTTTTTGGTTGCAAGGCATTAATTCTGAATACTAAAGATAATATACACAAATTCACACCAAAATATGATGAATGAATTTTCTTAGGCTACTACAAAACTTCTTAGTCCTATATAGTTTTTAAGAAAAACACTTGTACTGTTGAAGATACCGAACATGTTAAATTCGATGAAACTGATCCTTTTGTTTTTAAACAACCTCAACCTACTTCCTCAGATCTGTTTTCAAAAACTGATTATCAACCCTTGATAGAAGATCCTTCTTATAAGGAAAATGTCCAAGAAAATATTTCAGAAGAATTTACCCCCAGAATACTTCCTACTATACCTTGATGGACAGGGTTTACCAAACCCAAATCAGTTGTTTCTAAAGAATCATCCATGTGATAGTATCATTAGTGATGTAAATAAACCTTTAAGGACTAGAAGTTCCTTATGAAATTAATTATAACATCTATAATTCCATTCCCAATTATAACCAAAAAGCACTAAAGAAGATTTAGGTGATGATGATTGGATAAAAGCTATGAAAGATTAGCTAAATGAATTCGAAAGGAATAAATTATATACCTTGGTTGAAAGACCTAAGGAAACTTCTGTTATTGGAGTAAAATGGGTCTTTATAAATAAGTGTGATGAAAATGGAATAATTTTAAGAAATAAATCTAGATTTTTTTCTAAAGGAAATAATCAACAAAAAGGAATAGATGATGAAGAAACCTATGCTCCGGTAGCTAGACTTGAATCTATTCGTATTCTACTTTCCTTTGCAGAATTCTTCAATTTCAAACTTTTTCAAATGGATGTTAAATGTGTTTTTCTTAATGGTTATGTACAAGAGGAAATTTTTGTGGAACAACCTACTGGTTTTGATGATACAAAACATCCTGAACATGTTTTTAAACTTACCAAAGATTTTTATGTACTCATGCAAGCCCCTAGATCCTAGTATGATAGACTTACAGGATTTTTGGTTCAAAATAATTATGTTAAGGGAAATGATAATTCAACCCTTTTTATAAAGAAATATAAGAAAAATGTTTTGAGTGTTCAAATTTTTGTTGATGACATTATATTTGGTTCAACTCAACAATCATTAACTGATTCCTTTTCAGATCTAATGAAATCTGAGTTGGAAATGAGTATGAGGGGTGAGTTAACATTTCTCATTGGTTTTCAAATTTATCAAAACCCAGAAGGAATCTATATATTCCAACATAATTATATTAAAGATATTCTTAAAAAGTATGGATATGACAACACTAAGAGTATAAGTACTCCTACTGCTACCTCAAATTCACTTGATCTTGATGAAGTTGCGAAACCAGTAGATCAAACATCTTTTAGAGGTATGATGGGTATTCTACTTTACTTGATAGCTAGTCTTCCAGACTTAATGTTTTTGGTATTCTTATGTGCAATATATCAATCCAATTTTAAGGAATCTCATTTAAATGCAGTGAAAAGGATTTTTCACTACTTAAAGGGGACCATGGTTCTAGGACTCTTTTATACTTCTGGAAATGATATTGTTTTAAAAAGTTTTTCAGATACTGACTTTAGTGGACATAAAATTGATAAAAAAAGTACATTTAGAACTTTTCATTTCTTAGGAGGTTCATTATTTTCTTGGTTATGCAAAAAGAAACACCTAGTAGCACTTCCCACAACTGAAGCTGAATATGTAATAGCTGGAAGTTGATGTGCTCAAGTGTTGTGGATGCAACACACACTCATAAACTATGGTATGAATTTTACCAAAACACAAATTATGTGTGATAATACTAGTTCTATTACCTTAAGTAAAAACCCTACACATCACTCTCATTAAAAACACATAGATATTAGGCATAACTTTCTTAGGGATCGCACACAAAAAGGAGATATCATTCTTCAATTTATCGGAACACAAGATCAAATTGCTGATATTTTCAAAAAATCTTTACCATCCGATAGATTTGAATACATTAAATAGAAGTTATAAACTATAATTGAAAGGAAATATTACATATTAATTTCTTGTTAAAACCTATCTCATTATAGTAAGAAACTCATGTTTATAGTGGGAGTACATCTTCTTATTAGTTAGAATGAATTGTTTTTGTAATGATTTTTTTTGTAATGAAAATTTTTTGTAATGAAGATTTTTCATAATGAAAATTCTTCATTACAGAGTCTTTCATAGTAGTAAATTTTTTGTAGCTAAAATTTTTCTTATTCAAAATTTTCATAGTCAAAATTTTTGTAGTCAAAATTTTCGTAGTCAAAATTTTCATAGTCAAAATTTTAGTAGTAAAAAATTTTTTTAGTATAAATTCTTTTTTTTAATCAAAATATTCAGATTCTATTGTTTCACAAGAAATGTTTTTCTCATTATGAATAATCTTTCTAGTAATCTGAAAGGTATTTTTAGATTCGTATATCTTCGTAATAATTTTTCTCCCTTGCTGGTATTTTCATTTTGTTTTAAATTGTTCAGATTCTAGTTTCCTTAAATATGATTGTTTTTCTAAAAACCTCAAAATATCGGATTGGACCAAATTTACTTCTACGACTATCTTTTCAACTGTCAGATCTGATCTGAAAGTGTTTTATCATTGGATCAATCTGGGAAGCTGAACCTTCATTTCGATTGCCTATATAAAGGACCCCCAATGGTTTTCCCACATCAAAACTCAAGCCTTCGCATGCTGAAGCTTTGCCTCTATTTTTAAAAGTCATTACAGATCTTTAAAGTTTCCGTACTTCCGAATGTATACTGAAGCCTCTTCTCAGAAAAAGATTTCAAGTGTTAAGAAAATCTATGAGTGGGAGATCTACCATGAAAGGTTAGTCGATATATAGTTTTATTCCAAGTATGATTCTATTCTGTTTAAGAATATCAAGCTAAATAGTTGGGAGAGTGTTTGCATATCGAAACCAAGAGCACAATATCTGGTGTATCTAGAATTTCTTTTTGAAGTCTTTGAGATATTTAGTATTATCAATAAAGGAGGAAGAGATAAATTTTCATTCAAGAGAAATGTAAATATGTATTCTCTTTCTTATAACAAGGCAGAAAATCTGATAGGAATTCCTTTTGAGGGAGAGGCTGAGTTTTTGTCTCACAAGATACCTAATGTAATTGGATTATTTGACAAGAAAAAGACTCTAGCATGTCTTGGTCTTGAGAAAGTGGTGACTCTAAAAATTATTTATCTCTCTACAAATCTTTTGATTCTTTAGCTATGGGTTCAAGGTTTTCTAATTCTGAGAAAAGGGGACAAGAATACCCTGTAGAAAAGTGATATTTATATTTTGAATTTTCTGGTGAACCTAAGAAAGATAAACTTGGTTAAGAATATTCTAGTTACGATTCAGAATATAAAGATTGGAAATATGAAGTCTCAGATTATTATGTATCCATACATTCTTTCAAAGATCATTCTTCTTTTACTTCAGTATTTCAAGATTCCTTGTAGTTCTAAGCCAGAGAATTTTAAGGTGATGCTTTTTAGTGATGATACTCTGAGGAGGATAAAGATTGTCTTTAACAGTCAATCCGTAGAATTTCATGATTTTTCGAAAGCAGAAGTTGAATCTCTTTCAAATAAGAAGGAAGTGGTTGAAACTTAAAATATGGGTGGAACAAAGAGGAAGGTGAAGTAACCAGAAGAGAATGAAAAAACCCCAGTGGCGAAGGAAACTCAATCTGCACCTCCAAATCCAAATAAGAAAAAATCATATCTTGATGAAGTATTGGTTAAGTGGAGAGAAGATAATAAGAATAAGAAGATGGGGGAGCCTAGTTTTGTCTTGGATCCTACTGAGTCAAATTATTTGAAGGAAAATATGTTGAGAATATATAAAAGGAATAAAAAGAAAATGAGCAAAGGAAGAAGTTTTCTAAGGCTGAGATAGTGCAATTCCTTCTGAAGGCTTCTGAGAAAGCCTCCGAGAATATTCCGGTACCAAAATCATTTCTGTTAGAATCATTACTAGATACTCTGATAAAGAAGTTAATGATTTCCAAAAAATATCAAGTTGAAGAAATAGTGCAATAAGAAGAAGTAGAAGAAGAAAAATAAGAGGAAGAAGTGAGTGGTGATACCGAAGATATCATAAAGCATGTAGAAGATTATGATGAGAAGGAGAGTCCCTCTAAGAAGTTATCAATCCGAAATTCTAAAGTAGAGTCTTCAAAACTTTTTACCCCTAGAAAAGAGGATAATGGTGAGGAAGGTGAACATGTTGTCTGAATATGAAAGTAGAAATAATGATTTTATTCACCCAGAGGATGTTGAGGCAGGAGCTGAGAAGGAAGAAGTTGGTCAAGAAAAAATTGTTCAGCTATCAAATAGTGAATGTGAATCTCCTGATCCAGAATAAGTATTTCCAAAGGTTGATAAGGGAAAACAGGTGGTTGTGGATACACCTAGAAAAGTTGTGGTAAAGAAGAATGAAGTTGGTGGTTCATCGAAGACGAAGGTCGTTGAGTTATAAAAGAAATCATCACCAACCAAAGTCTTGGATTCAGAATAATTCTCTCTTGAAAATGACTGTGTAGTTTAGTCTTTGAAAAATATTGTAGGGACTATTCCAATATTTCCCAATATAGTCTCAAGATTCCATATTCTTTAGTATTCATTAAATAAAAAATCAGATTCAGTATCCATGGAAATGGATAAGTTTGTCAAACTCGAGGCAGACTTTAAGACTTTTCTCATTAGATAGGAGGCTCATAAAAGATCACGCAAAAAGATGACAAGATGGTCAAGGAAGACAATAGAAGAAATGATAATCTTTGATGAATTTCAAGATAGTGTCAAGGATAATTTTTACACCGAATATGTGAAGATCAAGGATCTCACTAATAGTTTTCCGGAAAATCAATCTTTTGAACAGACTTCTCAGATTCAAGAAGTTAAAGATATGAATGGGAAATTGACTTCAGTTTCTCAAAGTTGGAAGAGATAAAGGGCTCTTAGAATTGAGATTGAAGAGAAGCTTGCTAAGCAAGAAGAATTTCTCAAGGACCAGTAAGAATCTCTTAATGCTCAATAAGAGAAAATTAAACCCTTAGAGAAGAAAACAGATGATCAGGATCAGTTGCTCAAGCGTATAGAAGAGGATCACAAGGAGCTCAAGAAGTTAAAAACAACAGTGTAGAAGCTAATATCGAAGGAGAAGGAATGATAATCCTTTCCAAATCTAATATTTTGTTTTATTTATTTCCTTTTACAAATTCTTTCAATCCTAATGAAATTGTTATTTCTCTTCATATTTTTTGGTTCTTTAGTACTAATATCTCAGGTTTCAAATTTCATTTCTATTCCCTATATTTCTTTTTGAAAATCAAAAAGGGGGGAAAAGGAATGTCAAAAAAAGAATACTATGTAAAGAAGAAATTTTTTTAAGTAAGTCGGAGTTCATCCAGGGGGAGTTTTCATCAGGACAATTTTTGTATGCATGAAAATGAAAAATCTCATTCGGGAAATTTATAATATGATCCTTAGTGTTTCCAAAGACTAAGGGGGAGTTAGTCTTATTCACTTTGATCCATAAGTAAAGGGATATAAGTTTTTATTTACAATCCCATTAAAATTTCTAAGTCATTATATTATTTTTTGTAAGGATGTTTATACTTTCCAAAAAGGGGGAGATTGTTGAGTCAATAATGTTTCTTTGTGACTTTTCCATGTTTTGAAAATCACAAACACTCTATCTTAAGGAAAATTTCATTTCCCATTAGTTTTATCCTGATAATGAAAATTTTCCTTCCCTAAGGAAATTTATCCTTAACATATTTTTCATTGTTCATATTTTAGTTTCTATAAATATAACTCTTTTTATTCCTATGTGTTAAAATTCAGTTTTTCATATAAAACCTTGGAATTATATAAATACTTAGATATAGAGTATTCTGTTTTCAAGATCCAAATTCAGGTTCCTAATTCTCTTTAATTTGACTCTGAATTCTCAGAAATTCATACTTCGAATTCTCAGAAATTTTGACTCTGAATTCCTTAGAATTCGGACTCCGAAGTTTACAGAATTCTGATTCCAAATTCCTTAAAAAAAGAATCTAAATATCCATATAATATAAAATATGAATATTATTAGACTCCGAACTTTATTTTTCTTAGACACCAAAAAAATAGATTTAGTTCAGAAACCATATTTTTCTTAATCTTGTTATAGTTACAGAATGATGCCATGCATTCTATTTCTAACTAAACTTTGTTTTAGTGACATGTATACAGGTCCCTCTGAAATTCAAGGAAAAATATGACCATTTGAGGAGGGATCCGACCGTTAGAGATGTGCCTATAAATAGGATCTGATTTGAACGAGCTCATAACAACTAACACTAACATTGATCAATCTATAGATTACATGCTGTTGAAGTGATTTCTAGAGAGAGATACTCCCATTATTTGTGGGTACTAAACATATTGTTCATAATTGCTTCGTTCGACTCAGAATGTTGCTGAGTACATTAGAGGGCTTCCGGGGAAGGAAGATAGATGTGCCGACTAACATTAAGTTTGAGGGCTTTCTGAGATTGCAAGACATAATCTGATACTCTTATCGAGCGATTACCCTAGTGTGGGTAAGATGGAATTTCTTGAAACTATAAATCAAGGGACATTTGTCCAAGGTTGTAGGATACCCTACTCTTTGGGTCAAAAGATTTCTTACTTGTTACTTGTATTGTTTCAAAAAATATTTCCACTGTATTTTGGTTATAAAAGAAATTTTAACTATCTTATACTTTCTTTTACTTGTATACTCTGATTAGTAAGATTCTATAAGATTTAAGGTATAATATTTTTCCTTGTAAAATTTTCATTTCTTTCATTTCTAGAACCATATTTCCAAAATCAAGAAAGCTTTTAGAACTAAGAGGTCTTGTGAATTTATCTTGTTTAACTTTGTTAAACATTTCCATCATTAAAAGTTACAAAGTAATTTTTTAAAGTTTACAATTCACCACCTCTCTTTTATATTGATCATCTACATAATTATTTAGATCCTACAACCCTTATATATCATCACAACACATTATACTTCATGATGCTCATCATTTAGGGATAACTCAATGGTTTGAATTTGAGGGTATATTTATCATTCGTTCATTCATGTAAAATATATTGTAGCACATATGAATTAATAATTGATAGATATTTACTTTATTATAATAACATGATACATTTACCACCACTATAATTAATATCCCGTGTGTTTAATACCCAGATATTCTATATGACCCTCAAGTAGTTTCTGTGGTAATGGTTTTGTTAATGGATCTGCTACATTCTCATGTGTTGCCACCCAATTGATCTTTATATCACCCCTCTCAATAATCTCCCATATGAGATGGTATTTAATAAGGATTTTTTTGGTCTTTTGATGACAATGGGGTTCTTTAGCCAAAGCAACAACACCATTATTATCATGATATAGCTCAATTGATCCCTTAATTCAAGGAACCACTCCATGTTCATAAATGAACTTCCTAATCCAAATATCTTTCTTCATATCATATAGTGCAATGATATATTCTACCACTTTTTTTGAATCTGAAATGTTGTCTTATTTGGAGATTTTCAAACTAACTCCTCCTCCATTTTTGGTAAAACAAAATTCCTGATTGAGATTCCATATCGAATTTTTAATATTGGAAACTTGAATTTGTGTAACAATTAACACATCGCTCATCCTCTACTCCAAATACAAAGAACATATCCTTAGTCTCCCTCAAATTATTAAATATTTTCTTCAAAGAAATTAAATGGATCTCACAGAGATTATATTGGTACCTAATTTTTATTCTCAAAGCACATGAGACACCATCTCAAATACATAACATGGAATAAAATATAGACCATATAGTAGATGCTTAAGAAATTCCATACATCAAATATAACTCTATATAATGACTCTGAATCTTCCTAAGATTTTGGTCATGCAAAACTGGTAAAGACTTAATTTGGAGTTTCCCATGGTAAAAAAATTTAAAACTTTACAAATATATGGGTTATGAATTAATCCAATAACCTTCTTGGATCTATATCTATAGATCTCAATGTAAATTATGTAAGAATATTTACCCATATCTTTCATTGAAAAATATTTACCCAGTCACATCTTCAGAGAGTGAAGTGTCAGTACATCATTTCCAATCAATATTATGTTATAAAAATAAAGTATTATAAATAATATTATCCCCACACTAATCCTATTGTATATAAAATAATCATCATCATTTTTGATAAGACTAATCACTTTGATTGTATCATAAAACCAGATATTCCAACTCTAAGATGCCTACTTCATCCCACAAATAGACTGTTTCAACTTTCAAACCTTAGCATTCGAATTTGGAACTTCAAAATCCTTTGGATGTATCATATAAACATAATTAGATAAATTCTAATTAATTAATGTGAATTCATAATCCATTTGATATATATTATAATTATAATTATTTATTATGGCTAGAAAAATCTGAATGGACTTTTTCATCACAACTAGTAAAAAGGTTTCTTCATATTCAATACCATGATT
Source organism: Viscum album (assembly GCA_963277665.1). NCBI lineage: Eukaryota > Viridiplantae > Streptophyta > Magnoliopsida > Santalales > Viscaceae > Viscum > Viscum album. The sequence continues at coordinate 426,133,501 of OY728130.1, read as the reverse complement.
TTTTTGTAACCCTTTTCCAATAAGTGTTCTTTAAAAGTAGAAACAATAAAATCTATTTCAGTTTTCTTTTGTAAAACACACTTCCACCCAATGGTATCTCCCCTTCAAGTGTATCTTCCAAATTCCAAACTTGGTTATTTTAAATGGATACCATCTTTGATTACATGGATTTTAACCATTTCCCAAAATCTAAAATCTTAGTGGTATCTTTTTATAAAGATATTTAATCTCCTATGAACATTATTTCATCATCATTTTCCCTGAAAATTTCATATCTCTTGGGTTTTTTATGAATTCTATTAGACCTTCAAGGTTAATTATTGTGTAACTTGATTTGGTTATTCTTCAATAAATATTTTTGGAAATAGATCCACTTTCATTTTAGAAACACTTAATGTTTTCTAGTATTGAACTTATCTATCTTAAAATTTCCTCCCATTAACACCTCCAATCAAGTGAACCTTAATAAGGAAAACACCTCTCCTGGACACAAACACTTTGTGCTCAGTTTGATTATAGAAATAATATCCCCTAGTTTCTTATGGATAACTAAAAAATAATTGTTTATCAAATTTAACGTCAATATTTTCATAATATAATCATATTATGAATACTTCACATCCCCAAATCTTCACATAATACTAATTGATATGTTTTGAGTCCACATCTCATAGAGTTTCTTTGTGAATACTTTAGAAGGAACATGATTTAATAATATTACATTAGTCTCCAGATCATAACTCCAAAATGTTATAGGAAGGTCGCATAAACTAATCATTGATTGAAATGTGTCTAAAAAGGTACAATTATTCCTTTCAAAAACACCATTCCATTCTCGTGTTCAGGGAGGAGTGAGTTTTGAAACAATTCTACAATTTCTTAGAAGAGTTATTAATTCCAAGATCAAGAATTCACCACCCTGATCTGATCATAATACTTTAATACCTTTTCCTAGTTAATTATGTACTTTTTTTAAAACACTTTCAACTTTCAAAAGTTTCATCCTTTTGTTTCATTATAAGAACATATCCACAAAAAATAAAATCATCGATAAAAGTATAGAATTACCTGAAACCACCATTTTATTTTGTACACATTGGTCCACATACATCACTATTTATAAGATATAATAATCCACTATCCCTCTATACTTTTCTCCCAAAAGGAGACTTTGTAATTTTTTTCAAATAAACAAGATTTACATATATCAAATTATTCATAATTGAATGATTCAAAAAATCCATCTCTATGGAGCCTTTTAACTTGTTTCTCATTTATGTTCCCAAGGTGATAATGACAAAGGATATTCAAGCTTAACCTTCTTATTTTAATGTTATAGATAGGATTATACATATCAAGAATATAAAAATCATTTATAATTTTCAAAATTACATATAATATTTCATTCTTATATATAGAAAAAATATTATTCTTAATTATGAATGAATGTCCAATCTTCTCCAGACAAGATATAAAAACTAAAAAATTATATATAGAAGAGACATAATAATAGTTTTTCAACTATAGGATCAATCCACATGGTAAAATATTATCAAAAATCACAACCTATAATGATGAAAAAATTTCTCCATTACCATCATATAGATATACTTCACCCTTAGTCAATTCCCTCATATCTTTGAGTCTTTTTTTATCAACAAAGATGTGTGATGCACACCTAATATCTAATACCTCAGATTTAGAGTTGGAGAAATTAAATTCAATAACATTCACATTTGGGTATACTAAATGAATCTCTTTGTGACGACTTATAAATCCTAAGTACCAATATTTATCTATTTTTTAGGTCATACATATTAATCATATCAATATGATTAGTATGAAGTCTTCCAAAATCTATAACAAATATATATCAATAGGTTATTATTAGGTATTGTATATTTTCATAAACGAATTTAAATGAAAACTCTCACTAAAAAATTATGACCCCATACACAAAATCCACTTAATGAGCCATGATCCATATTTCACCATACCTTACACCATTTATCATGTAAGCATGTCATGATTATTTAGGTCAGAAATAATTTTATTCACAAAAGTTATGATTCTTGGATAGTTGATAAGATGAATCTTTATCCAAATCAATTTAATGGATTCACTCAACTCCATTCCACTGGCATCCTAATAGTTAGGGAATCCCAGCTAGTATAACCCAAATAAAATGCTAATAATAACCCTTCTAAGGAAAATCTTGTGATACCCATGCTGATCTCAACAATACCCAACATGATAATCTTGAGTTACTCATATCTCACTTTCCTTACAAAATATAATCTATGGGTACTCATTTGGGGCTCAACAATTATTGGCTAAATGATCATGGTAATGACAAGTGTCTCTTTAAATGAAATGTCACACATACTACTTGTGGGGTTTTCTTTTAATGTCTCGTCAATTTAATGTAAATTCATAACTATTACAGTCTATGTAATCATTACATTCTCATGTATTAATCTCTTTCTGAGTATGTATTCTTCTAGTAATTTAGTTTTGGAATCCCTATTCAAACCACCAAATTAATTTCTTTGCACCACATTAATGTGTAACTATTTACACAAACCACAAGTCTATTTTAATCACCCAAAAGTTGAAGTTGAGTATATTAATACATATCCAAACACATTATATGCATAAGAAACATAAAAAATTTATGTAAATGCATGGAGTTATATGAGATTGAAAAAAACCCACATGAATGAGCTCATAGTGATAGATAGTCAACTCTATTCACTTTCTTAGCCAAGGAAAGAGTCCAGGAACGTGGGTGGTCTGACCCCAAGTTCCTCTACCTGGGGAGACTTTACTCAAGAGAGATTTCAATTCATAAAACACTAACACATAATATTCCAAAAATATACCCAAAAAATATACTCAATATCATAACTAAAATTAAAAAATGTCGTCAAGTAAGATAAAAACCAAATTTTATGATATCAAACCTAGCATTATATGATAGTATCTATTCTAGAAGCAGTTCATCATATAAACTATGGCATAAAGTCATCCATTATATAAAAAATTTAAAAATATGAATAATATAGGGAATAACCTATAAATAAATGAATAATTCAAATATATAAATATGATATAAACATTTATGAACTATTAATAAATAAAATAAAATTATAAAAAAATTATAAATAAAAAATAATATAAACATTTTATATTATTTTTAATGTGAACCCTTTAAAATTTTATAATAAATGATATTAATATGATATTTAATGAATTCTAAACATTTTATAATTGAATATCTATTATATTAACATTTTTATACGATATAAATATCATATATTTTAGATATTATAAACTCTTTATAAATTCCATTTTATGATTTCTAAATAAACCATTTATTTTTATATCATAAATAATTCCATTTAATTTTTTGAAAGGTATTTAATAAAAATGTTTTTATCAATTAACCATAAGAATTTTATATTTAATTAATTTATAAAAAAAATTATAAATTTATATGAATATTTCAAAATACATTTTTATTATTATTTTATTTATAAATAATTTATAAATAAATAATTTAATTCAAATTTTAATTATATTGATTAAAATAAATATTTTATTTATTTTCAAAGAAAATATTAATATATATATATATAACTTTTCATATTTTATTTCCAGGCTAGAAAAATATAATTTTTCTATCAAAATGTATTTTTCATAAATCAATAAACATGTTTACTCATCAAATAAGAATACCCTCTGAAACCTCTAATTTGTTTCATATGATCATCATATGACCATATGTAGTGGAAAATAATCCAAACACATGCAGAGTTATCTTCAAAAATCAATGTGTAAATAAACTGTATAAATTTTGTACCTCAAAAACACCACTGGAAGAAGTCTTATTCTTCTTTCTCAATGAAGGAGAATGATTCATGAATATCATGAAGTAATGAAACAAATCACTCTACCTGCAATGTGGGTACACCAACCAATGTATCTATGGTCATTTCATGAGTATACCCTAATGTTGAAGGGTTTCTAGAGACTTCATATTAGATGATGAACAACAGTGTAAGAGGAAGAGAGAAAGGAGAGGTTTTCTCACAATTTCTTATTTTCTACATGATAGATCACATCCATTTATATATCCATCCAATAAGAGTTTCATTAAATGAAAATACATCATACATATTAATTTATATATTTATATTTATTCTCATAACTGATTGAATCATATTTAATGATCGTTCAAGTAGATTAATCCCTTCATAATAGATTATTACTAATAATAAAACCATTTAGGAGAAATATATATATATATATATTCACATGTATTTAATACATTCATTATAATACATACATTAAATTCATGAAATTAAATATATATTTTATAAATAATATCATATAATATATATATATATAATATAATATATATATTTTAGTGTATATATTACAGTAATTCCAATTTTTTGTTCAACAGAGTAGGGGTTTTCAGAGAATTGTGCCTCATATCTATATTCTGGGAGATGGAACAACTCAAGGATATGTTTTTGATATTTTTATAGGCTTTTGAGGTGTTTTAAGTGATTGAGTTAGTTTTTGAGTAGATTTGGAGGGACTCATTACTAATATTTTTTATGCATATGTCTCATAATATCGTGAAAAGTGAGGGTCACACAACAAATACGGGGTGGTTGAGCTCATTTCATAGTGTAGGAGTGTCACCATGGGGTGAAGGATGAAGAGGTAGTAGTTCATGACATGATTATTTAGTTTCATGTAATTGTTTTTTGTGGGGTTTTTTTCTAAGGCAGGTACCCTTACATATGAGGATCAAATCATGAAAAAGGGTGTCATGTCATGACAGTGACTCTTGCAAATGGATCATAGAGACTCTTACATATAGGGCTGAGAACTCTAATTTATTTCCATTATAGTTTCTCTAGGTGAATTTAAGTCACTCTAGGACCCTTAGGCCATCATGCGATTCCTTTTTGTGAATATTTTTAAGGACTTCAGGCACAACATTGAAAGAAAAAACCATGTTGTGAGGGAAAGAGGATACACCATAAAGGAAGGAGCCTCAAGATATTAGTTTTGGATGAGGGAGTTGTGTCACACTATAACTCAAGGGGACATGACATGATCAGTGAACTTATAAAGGTATCACACTATGGAACATATAGGTCACACCATGATGTGTCCTTGTCCAGGTTTTCAAAATAGGGTCATACCCATCATTTCGGGGTTAGTACATTCTTTATTAGCTGCTAATTTTGGGAACTTTGGTGTTGGAATTTGACACAAATTATACCAAATAATGGTCAAACTAAACTAGAGAATTGGGGATTTTTATTTTAATGGAAAGAGGATTTACCATAAGGATGAATTCATAGGGCTTTGTTTGGATTTAGTGGTATGTCATTGACCAAATATTGAGCATATTAACAAACTTAGATAGACTTGGTCAAGGATTGATGGATCATCATGGGGATGGTAATTCCATATTTGAGGTCAATGGTCTCTTTAATACAAAACTAGATTCAATTTTATACAATAATATACATCTATATATGTATTTATGAAAATTAAATGGAAATGTGTAGAGACTAAGAGTTCCTTGTGTAAACAGATAGGTTGGATTTGAACCTCGTAGAGTTATTATAAGTTCTCCCATGCACTTGGGATGTTTTGGAATATACTAAAAATTACTTGACCAATGTGAGAAGGTTTATTTTGAGTTAAAATAGACCTTATGTAGGTCTCAATATCTAAGATGAGTTTTGTATATCCTAGGTTAGTTTCAAAGATATTTTTGGGAAGGAATGTGAGCCATAGACCTTGAGTCAATGGTTGAGATGGTCATATGTCTTTCATATGATGAGGGACACCCTCTTGAGGGTGGAAAATAACTTGGGTGAGTTCTATGAGCGATATAAGTCTTATGGGGATATAGTTAGTGTGGTAGAGAGTTTTCACTCCTGGCGATGGATTGAGAGATCTCCAAAGGGATATGTGAGATAGTACCCAAGTGAGGGTCATGGGAATTATTGGATGAATTTGTATTGGGTATCTAAGGGACTTGTTATGATTTAGGGTAACACCATGAAATTATCAAATAATATCATTTTAATCAATATCATGTATGATACATAAAACCAATCTTAAAAAACCCATGAAATATATTTCATCAAATTTAATATCATTGATAGCTAGTGGAATATGTAACCCCGGGTATAAATTAACCGTAAGATAGTATACCACTATAACCTAGTAGTTAAATTGTAGGTTATGAATAGTAATAAATAAATTATTAAATGTATGGTTATTTATTTATTATAAGTAAAATAAGAATCATTTAAAAGGAAAAAACTTTCATTTTCTAAAAAAACTGTATTTTTCTTAAAAACATGATTTCCATGCATAATTTAAAATTGATCTTCCCACTTTTAGAAAAACTATTTTAAAAAATTAAATAAATTTTTTAAATCAGCGTATAAAAAATAATTCAGGGTAAATTTTTTATATTTTTCTGAAAAGTTTTATTTTTTGATGAATATCGAAAATACTGATTTTTATTGAAAAAACAATTTTAATTTAATAATTTTCATGGTTAAATTAAATTTTAAATTGGTTTAAAAGTAAAATTAGTTCAATTATATTAAAAATTTATCATTTTTTTCATTAGAATAAATTTTATTTCAAATTATTATATTAAAACCTTATACACTTATGATAATGTTTCTATTCCAAAAATGGAATTTTTTTTATTTTTAAAATTCAGGGAAAATACATTAGAAAAAGGGAAATAAGATATGGAAATCAGGTTATGGGGGGAAGAAGTAGTGGAGACCTATGGATTCCGCATAGACTAGATTAACTCTATTTGACTAGGAATTATCTGATATCAGAGAAGCAAGACAGCTGCACTCCATGTTGTTCCTTGGATGCTCAGAAGTTAGAAACAGTGTTCCCTTCATGCCATGTATGGATCACATCCATATTATTGTGTATCAATCCTTTGAACCTCTGGAAAGTAAATTCAATGGTCCAAGGGGTAGGCCCTAGTACACATAGTGCATTGTAGACTATAATAATATCAGTTTCAATCGCTAAATTTGAATACTTCTTTGAGTACATAGTAGGAGACATGTGAGTACTGCAAACACCTCTCTATTGAAGGAATATCCTACACTAATGAAGAAATTGAAGGGAAGGACCACAGATCCCCTTTCATCTCTGATCACACCACCTCCCTATATCTTTCATGTATTTCATGAACCATCATTTTTTATTTTGAGTCCCCCATGGTAAGGAAACCACCGTACCCACTTTCTTGGTTTATTAATGCACTCACTGGATGTGTGGGTGCCAACAATAAGGGGCTTTATTGATGTCCCAGACTCATATTATTTAAAAATATGTATTAAATAAATTATTACACTATTTTTTTATAAATGATTTGAATCCTTGTACCTGTGAGTCCCTTATAACGCACTTAATTCCTACCTTTCCAAATTTCCCAATAAACTATAACTAAAATAATGACATGTGTTGTTTTCTTAGGTCTGCTGTTTCTCTATCCCGAGAACCATTTATGAATAAAGTTATAACTCTCTACCTCTTGTTGATTCTATCAAACAAAGCTTCCAAATTCATGTCATAATATCTTCCCCCAGTCACTATCATAGAAAAGGTGTTTGGAATTTTTAGATTACGGCACTCTGTAGCAATAACGCCTTCAAGCGCGTGAACACCAATCCATTTAATATTGTCTTCAGTGGGGATTTCATTTTTTTATACCCTCAAAACTAGAATGTTTATTTTTTTGGAATCTCTTTATGCCATATCACATCACCCCATTTGTCACTACCCTATTTCGCTATTTATAATCTCCAGAAATCCTTAGCCGAGAATACCCTTGAATTGGAACTAGTGAAAATAAATTTATCTGGGTTGGAGGTTGAAATAATATTATAAGACCAACTTTATTGAACCTTATCCTAGATGGTGTGCATGATGGATCAATGACCAATTGATTAACATAAGTAGATTTCTGGTTTGAGATAGCCAAGGAAACCAAGCCACAAACCCACCAAGTTGTGTGGCCAGAGGTTGTTATCTCCCCTACACACTATCCATCAGGTGTGGTTGTTCAGTTATAGTATAAGAGGATAAACTAGGTTCTATATCATAAAAGGAATTACCCTTTGATTATCCATGTCAATATCATACCATCCCTTTATTAACTTCCCCAAAAGCGTATTCCCCTCAATTATCCCCATTATAGTTTGGTATTAAGGCCATGAATAGAACTTGAAACACTTCTCACACTAATCCCACCCTCAATCAATGATATAGCTAGCCTCTCCAATGCTACCCAATTATTCATTCCTTACTTCTGTGAATCCCATATAAAATTTTTCATGATCCTTTCCAATATAATGATAACTCCTTTCAGAACCTTGACCAAGGAGATAATGTGCATAGGGATCAAAGATAATATACTACTAGTCAGTTTTATTATCCCAACATAAGACCAGAATTGGTTTTTCCAATTTAGTATCATCCTTATTGTTTTCCCAATTACCTTGTGAAAATGGCGTGTACAAAGTTTCCGTGTAGACACTAGAGTACCAAGATAATCCATGGGGAATGTTCCACTTTTCATACCCAGGTTTCTTTCTAGGGTTCCAATCAACCTTTCTTAATATATTCTCAAGATGGAGACACTGTTTTTATCCATATTTATCACCTGCACACTCCACTTGTAGTAATCCTTTAGGATGTCATTAACAACTCTAATTTATTTATAACATTCATTCTCAAACATAATAGTTTTATCAGAAAACATAAGGTGGGATAATCCAGAAGATCTGTACCTATGATGGTAATATGGGATGTTTCCAACCACAATTCCTCTATTAATAACCCAATAGAGAGAGAGTCCAAAACTATGATGAAGAGAGTAGGGGATATCGAGTCCCCTTGCCTTAGACCCTAGAAGTGATTTAGGGTAGGTCGAGTCAACTTACCATAAAAATGGCCTAAAACATATAAAAAACAAATTTTATAGACATATATCTACTTTATAACCTCTAAGGTTATATAATGACCCATTTGGAAGATTTTTTTCATGATAAAAACCTGTTTGTAATTGATTCCTTTATAAAAAAATCATATGTGTCTTCTCCCCAACTTATAAAAGGCCACCCCCTCTCCTCCCCTCTTCACACTTAAAAATCATTTTTCTCTTCCAATAATTACCCAAATTACCTTATTAAACCCCTAAAAATGTTATATATACCTTTTGTATCATAAATCCAACCTATGAAATCTTTTGGTGCAATCCAATAGAAGTTGTCTGAAGAAGAGGTTATGTTCTTAAATGAGAATTTTTATTTTTTTCTTCTTTAATATCCTTAACATATTATTAAAACATGATTATATAATAAAAATATATATTCCATGTTCTGATATTTTATTATGTTAATTTAATGACCTATATCCATCTCCCCTTCCACTAAATGGGAAACAAAATCATCGATCATGTGTACGGTATACTACCACCTCGCGAAATGATGAAATTTGTTTTCCATAACCACATTTCAATGATGAATATAATGAAATTATATGATATTTATGATATTATTATACTTATATAATTATAATATCACATATATCTTCCTTCATTAATTTCATTTAAAATACGATAACGTTGCTCGTGTGTACGGCGAACTACTGCCACGCGAAGTGATGTGATTCATTTTTTACTTACACTTTACATGGAAAAAAATAAGGATAGATTTATTGAATATATGTTATAAATATGACATGATATTGATTTTATAAGTTTAATATATCATCCACTTTTTTATAGTTTCCCTCTATAATGTAATGATATTGTCGCTCGGGCATATGTATGACGTATCATCTCCACGAAGCAATGCGATTAATTTTCCATATCTAACCTTAAATAATGATTATAAAAGTGAATATAATGATTCAATATGATATTTATAACATTAATATAATTATTTAGATTATCTATATATAATATATACCCAAAACTCGAACTTTTATGACAAAACAAGCATGAAAAAACGTGACAATTAACACCTAAAATAATGAAAATAATAAAATATTACTAAATAACAGGTGGAAAATGTTATAACAGGATTTTATATGACATTATAAACATTAATATGGTTTTAAAATAAATTTATAACATTATTAAAACAATTATACATCATATTAAATCATTTTAAAACAAAGGGAACCATGAGGTAAGGGACTTCGTCTCAATTTCTCTTCATTGAGGAATATCGTAATGTTAGGCATCTAATTTATTTTATATGATGTATATACATTGAAATTTAATATTAATATCATGAATAAATCTTAATTAATGGTATTCTAAGTTCATATTTTAATTATTACATCTATAGGTATTTTACTTGAAAATTACCAAGTTATAAATAATTTCATAACTCAATTTCTTTTCATTAGGTTATATTACTTTTTCATTGTCCATGACATTAAAAGATTACATGTGTAAATAATTTTGAATATATCATGTTGTAATTACACATATTTTATGTGGAATTACATTTGATACTCATAATTTATTCATTGATAAGTTCTCACTTCAACATTATGATCTTTGTAACGGTTTATTTCACAAACTCATTTTAATAATTATTGTTTATACTGGAATTTATATTGAAGAAAATTATTTTATCATTTTATAATAAACAAATTTTATTTTATTATATTTTTATTTATGATCTTTTTCTTAATAGTACAATATTCCTCTCTTTGGTGCATAAAATGATTGACAAAACATCTTTATACCATGATTGAAAAAATACGACATCAATTTTCTCTTCAATTGAAAATATTTTTTATTTAAAAACCATGTTTTCTAAACATGTTATTTAAAAAAGATTTAAAATTATATAAATTATTAATTAAAAAATATTTATCCATGTTTTACTTTTTACAAAATCTTCAAAAACAATCAATATGTTGTTTTCCAAACAATGCTGGTTTTTTATTTATAGAAAATATGAAAAAAAATGTTTTAACTTCTATAGGATATATGGAATTTCCAACTGTCATGACCAAGAAATTTTTTAAAGCTCATTTTACAGTTTTTTTGTTTTATTTTCAAAAAACATATTTTTGATTTATTTTAACTTTTATTTATAAAAGTATATTTTAAAAATGAAAAAGACATTTTTCTCAATAATGTTTTTCAATATATTTTTATCAAATTTATATTCATCAACAAAAACAAATTTTTATTTTACTTATACTCTACTGGGGATATTTTTTTATTGATACCAACCATATTCCTTATATGGATGGTTTATGATCATTTTGACCAAGAAAAGTATTGAAATTGTCATTCTTGATTCATTTTTGTATTCACTAACATTATATTGAAATATTAACTTTGCTGTCATTATTATACATTAAATTTCCCAAAAAACCATAATATATATCATGTATATACATATTACTCAATGAATATATCATTTAAATATAAAATATTTTAATTTTAATGTTATATGAGTGACCGTGGAAATTATTGATATTATGTATTCCATACTCGATATGAGTTTTTTTAATAAGGAATATTGTTCATGAATTGCATCCATCATTTGATACATGTGGAATGCATTGGACATGTAGATATAGGTGTGTCCCTGTTATATATATCCCCACAATATATTGGTAGTCTCATGTGATGAATCAGTTGGATATGCTTAGTAAAATGGGTTTTTGTATGCATACCCATCAGTTTTAAATTAACTTGTGAAAGTTCATGATAGTATAGTTATCATGATGCATGAGATTATGATATCCAATAATTAATCATTTACTTCATTAAGAATTCAGTCTGTAACATCCATGATATTTTCTCAATTATATTATCTTTGAATTCATTTTAATTATCAATTTATTGACTAAATTTCATGTATTTTAAATTATTTACCAAACTATATTGATTATGACTTATCTATTCATAATAGTCTTGGTTTCAATTAAATGAAACATGGGTTCAGTTACTTACCTTGATATGTTGATTATTCATTATCAAATCATGATGGTCAAATTATTTAAATGGAATTTTTGTTTAGTTATTAAAATTTCCATGTTAATTATGCTTATTAATTCAAGATAAGATTTTTTGTACTTATCCCTTATTAATCATTTGACCTCACCCTTAATTGTTTTCCTTTACAAGTAATCCATGAAGTATACTATGAATGATAAAAAAGGATATGATAGCGAAAATAATGATATTGTTGAAAAAAATTGTAATTTTTGTAATGAATTTTAACATGTAAATCACATATGTATCTAGTTTACTAAGACTATTAAACTTTTTAGTCCTTCAAGATATGATTTCTTGAATCTTATACCAATTTAATAAAGTATACATTGTCTCTGAGTGATTGGGGTTAGGTCCATTATATTTGGTATAATAATAAGTTTAGTAGAATCCTTTAGGAAAAGGTCTAGGACAATATAAATTATAGAACATGATCCTATGATAGAGTTTGACATAAATAAAGAAAAAAATCATAAAGTTTTGTTAAGGAACATATTATGTGATTTTTCAAGAAATATATCTCTATCTAGATACTAAAAGTGGAATGGGTTCTAGAACAGATGTACCTAGGGGTAATTTTTGGAGTTAGTGGCCTAAAACCAACTAATTTAAACTTTATTCATTAATAAATACCTTATCACATATTGATTGTTCTTCTATGTGACAATTCATGTGATAATGTCCTAAGGATAGCTATTTCATTAAAGGGTCATAGCATATCCCTGCTATGATGAGAACTCGGAAGTGCCATAACACTATTCTTGAATATATGTTCTATGGCCAGATGATGTTATTTGAAGGAAAAAAATAATACATGCCATTATGGGTGGGGACTCATAAAACTTTGAGGCACCTTATCATGGTGTGTTCCCTTGGTAATATCCAGAAGGATATTATGAGAACGATACCCGCCAGTAGGAAATCCACATTTCATAGTGTCATTGGATGTTCTTATCTTCAGACGTGTGTATTGGTCCTTAGACTTTAAGATCGTTATTAATGGGTATTTCAAATTGTGTACTTATATGTATTGATGAAAACTATAATGAAACACTTTTCGCAGTGAGGTAAGATACGTTGGGTGTGTCACGAGTGATACTACATTAATAGATAAAGTGAGAAAGGAATTGTCCCTTCTGTTCCATAACGGAAGTAGATATCTGAGGCCCTTTAATGGAATTTATATGGCCTAAATAAATCCATGCCATGGTAAGGAATGGCCGAATTCAATTCCAGAAATTCAAAGAAATAATAATCAAGCACATGGGTTGATGGCACTAGCATGAAACTCACTTGACTCAAGATATCGAGACAAAGAGATTATATTACAGGGTAAGAATTTGTAGGAGGTGACACATCATTGTGGCATTAATTTCTTTCTCTATGGGTGCCTTGGTGTGTTTCTAGATGCTAACCTTGGACTTTAGGTAGGCTGTAACAAATTACCCAAAGAAAGAGGCCTAGAGGGTCACACACTAAGTGTGTCCAATTATCTCAGTTTAATATTAATTTAACAAGTTAAATAAATATAATTATTGATTGTGGTTTAATAATTATTTAAGAATACATGATCGCATTTATTTCGAAACTAGTTATTTGAGAGAATATATTGTGTATGAAATAATATATTTATTATCAAGTAATTCAGTGATATTTATTTGAGAAATAAATTTCCATTATTCATGGTCTAATAAATTTGGTGGAGGAAATAATGAAAAATGAAATATAAAAGTCTACACCATGTATATTAAATATACATGCCGTGTATTTTTTTCATTGAATTTATGAGAAATAATATTATCTGTAATTCTATGGGATCATGTCAAGTTATAATAATAGTCAACTATTATTATTAGACATGGGGTATTACTATAAATTAAATGAAATGAATAAATGATTTTGGGTAATTAATTCATTTAATTATTCTATATAATTAAAATCCCAATTATATTATTTTCATTAGCCTAGCCATTTTTTGTGGTTGTGCACAACGTATCCAAGAGCGCTCTCAAGCTTCGAGAGAGAGATCCTCCTCCACCAGATCAAGGCGATCTAAGAAGGACATCACAAGCAAAGTCTCTTCGGGATAGCACAAAGATGTCCCTTTGACGATATCTAGAGATACATGGAGCACATGTCGATCACCATTAGAGTAATCTTACACTTGGAATCTATGACGTAACAACGGATCACATCGGATCGTGACCAAAAACACCAATAGAGGTAGAATTCTATAAAGTTAATTATTTTCAATTAATTAAATTAATTATAACCAATATATGATGATCCTATCTATAGTTCTAGGAATCCCATATTTATTTTTCGTTCTTCGTTCCTATTCCTAAGATCTGTAGTTTTATTATCGTGAAGGATCTCAGATTGATCATTGTTAACGCTTAAATTAAAGTTGGGTACAGCCACAAATGTGCTTCTACTATTCTCATAACCTACAAGTGGTATCAAAGAGAGTCCTATCATTGATTATAATTATTTATTTTTTCATTGGTGATTTATTCAATTAATAATTTAGTTGTTTCAATTCAAGTTAATCATTATTTAAATCTGAATCTTGAGATCTGTTCATCCTTTCTAGTTTCTCGTCACCTTATAGAAATAAATTTTTCTTTTAGTTTTTATTAAAATAAAATAGAGCATCTCATCCGGAGGTGAAAAACATTCCTGGTCGTACAACACCAGAATACAAGGTGTGTATTCGTAAGTACACGCTGTGTAGTCTAGGTTCAATGCATTGTACTGGTCCACCAGATCAGGCCATGTAAATGGATCCTATCTAATTCTTTAAGACTCTGTGTGTTGACTAGGAATAGGTGGCACACATTTTCTAGATTACACGCCATGTGGACCATGGAACACGGTGTGTAGTCCCTTCGGGTTTGGGTTGGACCGTGTACCCTGTACATGGCTTGGCCAGATAGAAATTGTGTAACACGGATACTACACAGCGTGGGTCCCACTGAACACGCCATGTACTCAGAATATTTCTAAAGTACATCTACACGCCATGTCCCCGGGCGTGCACTACGGATGGACGGTGAACAAAAGTACACACCGTGTAGTAGTAACTACACACAGTGTACTCATCCAAATTACACAGATTTATTAAAATTTATTATTATATTATAGAAATCCTTGAGACGTGTACCATAGTGCAGGCGTAAGGCTGAGGCACAACACGTGATAGGTGTTTTATATATATATGTTTTTAATTTAACATCTGCATAATGTTCATTTATACTTATTGGGTAGTTATGAACGGGAATTCAATAGGTTTCTTTCAAGGTTAAAGTTACGTACAAAGATAATTTTAAATGAATTTATTTGTTTAAAGTTATAATGGATGGGTATCTCAAGGAAATACAAAAAATGGTTTAATATAAAAGTATTGATTAATTAATGATACTTAATTGATTCAAGCATGATTTATCTTAAACAAGAATGATTATAGAATTGAATGCTAGTTTTATTTATGTGTATATATCGTTACATGCATGGATTATCAGGAGCTAGACCAAGACCTTTATATGTTAATGGTTTCTTTTAATTTATTTATTTAAATTAAATTTTTTGGCATGTGATCCTTCTCCTCATTAATGTAAAACTCCATTTTACCCCTCACCTGTGAGTGAGATAAAAGAATATGTAATGTATGGTGCTCCCAATCTAGTGGAGGTGGCTCAAGTTAGGAGCCAAGGTGAAACTAATACAAGGAGATACAAAGGTGTACAAGTGGAAAGAATAAACAATAACCCAAAAGGTTTGAGGTATTTCTCCCCTAATTATTGGGTTAGTTTATCAACCACTAGATAAAATAACTAATATAACAAGCTCATGATCATACCATTTATTTTATTTTTGTCAGTTTCATGGTTTATTTATTTTGGTTGTGTTGTCACGGTCACAAAATTAATGAATTAAACAAGAATTCAAGATGGAAATAAAATAAAGCCCTCTTATGCGTAAAATATGATCTTAGACATGGGTAGTCACTTAAGTATATCCCACTTAATATTAACAAGAATGTAATCAAAGATAATAAAATGGAAATTTACATATATGGATAAAATACCTCAAAGAAATATTAATTTGGTATAGCCTTCGATAATCTTAGTTAGAATCAAACCATAGTTCAAAGTGCTTGACCTACCCTAGTTGGGGTGCTTTCAATTATCAGGGAATTCTAATTCAATTTTTTGGGTTGACATGACTTGGTTTTCATCAAGGGTTGACTGCCACAGCAGGACTTCATGTGACTATGAGGAAAAAGTTGATGAAATCCAAAAAAAATGGATTTCAGGATTGGGGATTCCACTCAGCTGATCAAGGAGATGCGAGTTAATACAGTTGGAATTTAGAAATCCTACCTAAAACACTTCAAGTTTCTTGAACAAACATAGTTGGGATAATGAGAAGGGAAATATGGATCCTTTCCACTAGAATATTTAGGCAACAGAATATTCCAAAGTCAATGGTGAGGGTTATTGGATTTATATAAAATAGTGAGTGACTAATAAGTATTATTTTATTTATTTGTCTTAGTTTTATCATAATAAAGTACTAAACCTTTTCTCAACATAATTTGTAGAAATGTAAAGATAAATTACATCAAACATATCATTGAAAACCATACTCAAGATGGCTATTTAGACTCTACTGAGCTAAAACTGCTTGATAGATGTCACGCGTGTTTACAAGGTAAAATGGAAAAGTCACCTTTTAGTGGACAGGGTGAAAGGGCCACGGAGCTTCTAGGATTGGTGCATAAGGATGTGTGTGTACCATTTTCAGTAGAATATGTAGGTGGATATTCTTACTTCATTACTTTAACTGATTATTTAAGTAGATGTGGATATGTCTACTTAATGAGGTATAAGTCAGAACCCTTAGATAAATTTATGGAATTAAAGAATGAAGTAGAGAATTAGCTTGGTAAGAATATAAAGAAGCTTCGATCAGATCGAGGTGGAGAATATCTTAACCAAGAGTTCATTGATCTTCTACGAGAGTCTGGGATTATATCTCAGCTCACTCTTACTTATACACCATAGTGGAATAGTGTTAGTGAAAGGAAGAACCGCACCTTGTTGGACATGGTGAGGTCGATGATGAGTCATACAGATCTTATGTTATCCTTTTGGGGATATGCAATCCAAAATGCAGAATACACATTAAACGGAGTACCAACTAAGGCGGAAAATGGAATTTCATTCGAGTTATGGAATGGAAAGAAACCCATTTTTTTCACACATGTGAGTGGGGATGTGAGGCATTTGTTAAGGGATTATCAGAAAAAACTAGCACCCTGAGGCACAAAGTGTATCTTTATAGGATATCCCAAGGAAACGAAATGAAATTACCTATATAACCCTTCAGATAAGAAAGTGATTGTCGCCAAACAAGTTGTCCTTCTCGAGAGGGAGCACATTCTCAAAAGGGATAGTGTGAGAAACATTGAATTTAACGAAGTTGATGATCATGGTACATAGGAGTTAGTAGAGGAACAAGTTCCAAAAGTCCTCGTGGAAGAGGTTCTAGAAACACAAGTACTGTGTAGGAGTTCAAGAGAGGTAAGGGAATGAGAGAGATTTATTTTCCTAGTCACCGAGGATGGTGAATCATTATTATTGGACAGTGATGAACCTCTATCCTACAGGGAAGCAGTAAAAATCTCATAATATGCAAGATGGATAGAAGCTATGAATTCTGATATGGATTCCATGTATCAGAACCAAGTTTGGGTTCTGGTTGTTGAGCGAGTTGATGTAAATAATGTTGGATGCAAATGGGTATTCATGAGAAAACTGGACATGGAAGGTCAAGTTAGAACCTATAAAGAAAGGCTAGTGGCTAAAGGATTTAGACAGCGTCAAGGAATTGACGGTGATGAAACCTTCTCACCAGTTTCCATGTTTAAATCCATAAGAATCATAATTTCCATAGTAGCTTACCATGACAATGATATTTGGAAAATGGATGTCAAAATTGAATTCCTTAATAGGAATCTTTAGGAAGATGTCTATATGACACAACCAGAAGGGTTTGTGACACCAGTTGAAGCCAAATAGTATTTCAAGTTGTATAAATCCATTTATGAATTAATGAAAGCATCCAAGTCATGGAACATTCGATTTGATGAATCCATAATAAAATTTGGTTTAATTAAGAATGAATTTGAGCCATGTGTTTATATTCTCTTTAAGGGGAATGTGGTCATTATCCTAGTAGTAAATGTTCATGACATATTGTTTATTGGAAATGATGTACCAGTCTTACAGTCAGTTAAGGACTAGTTGAAAACGTGTTTCTCCATGAAGGGCTTGGGTGAAGCTGCCTAAATTCTAGGGATCAAGATCATTCATGATAGATCTGAGAGGATGCTTTGACTAAGTCAGGGTACATACATTGACCAGATACTAAATAGATTTAGTATGGAAAAATCCAAGAGGGGATTGTTTTCAGTGTCACATGGCCTATATCTTTCTAAGAAAATGTTTCCTCAGACACAATAGAAGAAATATATAATGGGTAAGATCTCATACGATTCGACTATTGGATCCATCATGTATGACATGTTATGTAATAGGCTTGATGTTGCCTATGCACTGAGCATGGTAGGTAGATATCAAGAAGATCCAGGAGAACAATATTGGACTGCTGTTAAGAATATCATTATGTATCTAATAAGAAATAAGGATATGTTCCTAGTGTATGGAGGAGACGAGGATCTTGTCATCAGAGGTTATGCTGATGCTGGTTTTTAGATGGATCAAAATGATCTGAAGTCACAATATGGATATGTTTCTGTCTCAATGGAGGAGATGTGAGCTGTAAGTGTTCAAAGTAGTAAGTTCCTGCTGATTCTATAGTAGAGTCTGAATATATATTGGCCTCTTATGCAGTCAAGGAATCCGTCTAGATTCAGAACTTTGTCTAGGATCTTGATGTGGTGCCTATCAATAAATATCCTATCACGTTGTGTTGTGATAATACTGTAGCAGTAGCTCTTACCAAATAACCAAGGTCACATCAACACACAATGCACATACTCCATAAGTATCACCTATTGGGGGATTTCTATCAAAGGGGTGAAGATTCAGTGAGCAGAGTGTCCATAGAAGAGAATGTGGCAGACCCCGTTACTAAAGGCATATCTCAACAGAAACATGAATATCCTGTGAGAGCTAGCAGGTTAAAGGTTGTTAGAAGGTGGATCTAGTAAAATTGGGAGTCTTTTGGAGTTTGTGGACTATAACCAACTACTTTGTAATATATTCATTAATAAATACCTTATCACATCTTGATTATTCTTC
Organism: Viscum album; assembly: GCA_963277665.1. Classification (NCBI taxonomy): domain Eukaryota; kingdom Viridiplantae; phylum Streptophyta; class Magnoliopsida; order Santalales; family Viscaceae; genus Viscum; species Viscum album. The sequence goes on along the minus strand of OY728130.1, from coordinate 426,114,064 downwards.
TGCATGACAATTCTTGAGATAATTTTCTAAGGATAGTTGTTGCATTAAAGGTTCATAGCAGATCCCTACTATGATGAGAACCAGGAAGTGCCATAACATTGTTCTTGAATATATTTTCTATGGTTAGATGATGTTATTTGAGGGACACAAATAATATAGGCCATTAGGGGTGAGGACTCATAAAACTTTGAGGCACCTTCTCATGGTGTGTGCCCTAGGTAATATCCAGGAGGATATTATAATAATAAGACCTGCCAGTAGGAAATCCACATTTCATAGTTTCATTGGGTGTTCCTATCTACGAACGTCTATATTGGTCCTTAGACTTTAAGATTATTATTAATGGGTATTACAACTCATGCACTTAGATGTATTGACAAAAACTGTGATGACACACTGTTCGTAGTGAGGTAGGATATGTTGGGTGTGTCATGAGTGATACTGCTTAATAGATAATTCAAGAAAGGATTTGTCCCTTCTGTTCCATAAAGGATGTAGATATCTCAGGCCCTTTGATGGAATTGATATAGCCTAAATAAATCCATGTCCATGGTAAGAAATGGGGTAGTTCAATTCCAGAAAGTCAAAGAAATAATAATAGAGAACATGGGTTGGTGGCACTAGCATTCAACCCGCATGATTCAAGATAATGAAACAATGGGATTATATTTCATGGTAAGTGTTCGTAGGAGGTGACACGTCATTACAGTGTTAATTTCTTTCTTTATTGGTGCCTTAGCATGTTTCTAGACGTTAACCTTGGACTTTAAGAAGCCTCCACCTAATGACACTGAGAAAGAGGCCTAGAGGGTCACACACTCAATGTGTCCAAGTATCTTAGTTAAATGTTAATTTAACAATTTAAATAAATATTATTCCCAATTATGGTTTAATAATTAATTAAGGATATCTGATCACATTTATTTCAACACTAGTTTTTAAAGAGAATATATTGTGGGTGAAATAATATATTTATTAGCAAGTAATGTAGTGATATTTATTTTATAAATAAATAGCCATTATTCAATGTCTAATAAATGTGGTGGAGGAAATAAAGAAAAATAAAAAATAAAAGTACACACCGTGTATTTTTTCTTGTGAATTTATTATAAATAATATTATTTATTTAATTAAATAATATTATGTGTAATTTGCTGGACACATGTTAAGTTATAATAATAGTCAACTATTATTATTAGACATGGGGTAATACGAAGAATAAAATGAAATGAATAAATTCTTTAGGATAATTAATTCATTTTATTATTCTATATAATTAAAATCCCAAATATATAATTCTCATTAGCCTAAAAAAATTTTAGGTGGTTGTGCACAAAAGATCCAAGAACTCTCTCAAGCTTTGAGAGAGAGATCCTTTTACACTAGATCAAGCCGATCGAAGGCATACATCGTAAGCAAAGGATATTTGGTACTAGAACCCAGAGATCCCTTCGATGATCTCCAAAGATACATGGATCACATGTGGATAACTTCTAGAGGAATCCTACACTTGGATTCTACGATGCAACGACGGATCACATCGGATCGTGACCGAAAACATCAACAAAGAGAGAATTCCATCAAGGTAATTTTATTCAATTAATTAAATAAATTATAACCAATATATGATGATCCTATCTATGGTTCTAGGACTCCCATATTTCTTTTTCATTCTTCATTCTATTCCGAAGATTCGGTGTTTTATTATCGTGATGGATCTCGGATTGATCGGTTTTAATGCTAAAATTAAATTTGGGTACACCCACCAGCACGCTTCTGCTACGCCCGGAACCTATAGTAAAAAAACCAAAAAAATAAGTCCTTGGCTAGACTCTAGCATTAACTGGTATACAGAAATGATCTTTATTGCATACCTTCTTTGACACTCATATGGGATATGCTTTGGATAATTCACATTTTTATTACAAACCATTATAAATGATTTAAATAGATAATTACAATGGATAGCCTAGGTTAAACCTTAGCTGTATTAGATTGAAAATAAGGCGTCATGATTTATACATTATATAAATGAATATATGGTTTTCCCACTATGATTATTGTTTCTCACAAAATGATTTTTGGTTTTAGTTAATGGATGAAACCCAAAGTAATTGTGTTGACATTGAAACTTGAGGAAAATATGGTGACTATGAGTAACCCAAATAGATGATGAATGAAGTGAAATATATCTTGATAATTACTACTCAATTATTCAGAAATATGATTAAAAACTTATACCTTATCCAAATCAAGAACTCACCAAAGAAGAGAATAATGGAGTTCCCTAATATATTGAGTGGTGTAGACCGTAGAGGAAATAATGGTCAATTTTCTTCATGTAAAAAATTTGGAAAGAGATACCAAGGAAAGTGTTTTAATGGAACATGTTTTATATGTAGAATATAAGGTAATAATGCAATGAATTTTTGAGTAAAAATGATGTTTTTGATAAAAAGAAATAAATTTCATCCTAAGGATACATTAATTGTTTTTTATATTAAATGTGGGGAACTTGGGGATTATCTGAGTCCATGCCCTATTATAAAGGTTAAATTCTCGACCAAGGAAGCACCTATATTGAAATAAAATTATTGAAGTAATTATTGGGGTTCAAGAATTATATTGTAGAAGTATTTTTACCAGCCTTATTTCGTTTATAAGCTTCATGAAACATCTAAGGATTATGTTAATTTTGGAAGCATGTATTTCTTCATTAACTAAAGATTTATGGATGCAATAATGGGTACATGAGCTTAATATTGATCATAATTTCAAAGTCTTAATCAACATTTTTTAGGTTTTATGTAATGTGAGTCTACCAAGATTATGGAAATATAGGGAAACATTTATGGAAATACAACCCATTAGTTTAGTTTATGTTTTAGGGAAAAGTTTATTTAAGTAAAAAATGTATTACATTTTGTAGGAATAATTTTAAATTTATTAGTATTATTTAGGGTTTATATTATATTTATGATGAGGAAATTATGAGTTATTACACATTGGGAACATTATAGGAAATATATTATTATATTTTTAGAAAAAGTAAAACTCACGTACTCAGTGAAACTCATCGCATTCGGCAAGGCTATGAGGCTTAAACCCACAACCTAAGGGTGAAAAGGGTATTGTGACTACCACTAGCCTACATGATGTTCTAGTAAATACTTATCACTAAACATATTGGTTTTGGAAAGTAGTTAGAGATAGACGTAAATACTTATCACTATTTTATAGATCCATTAATCTATTAAAAGTGAATTTTTTCACTTCAAGAATAAAAAATTAATTTCATGGAGTAAGAGATGAATTGAAAATTTATCAAGGCATAACCAAATGACGAACTATTGATTATAATATTGAGATATATCAAGTAAGTATATATCCTTATATTATTAGACAGTAGAATAATTCCTCAAAATTAGGAAAAGGATCTTGAAACAAAAAATTTATCATATTACCTTCATATCCGATGAATCAAATGGTATTTTAAATAATCACATAATTATGGTTTTCTGGTTATTATAATTCCATTTTTCAATAATTTTCTTACCATCAATGGCATATTTCACTACCAATAATTTTTTTAACTTTTAATCCATGTAAATATCTTAAATTTCTACCAATGTTCTCAAATTTAAATAACTATTTTTTATTTATTTAGTATGACCTTTTTACTTCCCTTTATATCTTATTAATAGTATGTCTTACTAATCCTTTTTACAAAGTGGTTTTTCAATAAAGTAATTTTAAAATATCAAAACCCTTTATTTCTAAGTGAAAGATCAAATTGTAAGGATGAAATTTATTTAATATGGGGAAAATATAATTCCCTGAAATTATAAAAGAAGAACATTGTATTGGATATCGTATGTGACATGAAACACCGAGCTTAAACAACCCATGAAATATATTTCTTTAAATTTAATCTCTTTGATTACTTATAGAACACGCAACCCCTAGTCTAAATGAACCATAATAAAGTATACAATTATAACCTAAAAATTAAATTGGAAAGTATTAATATTACTAACTAAATTATAAAATTTATGGTCATCTATTGATTATAAATTAAATAAGTATCATTTAAAAGTAAAATAATTTTTTTTAGAAAAACTATATATTTCTAAAAAATGGTTTAGTCATTATTTGCATTCATTATTTAAAATTAAAATTACAAATTTTAGAAAATTAATTTTAAAAAATAAACTTAATTTTTTAAATCATCCTATAAAAAAATATCTTAGGGTTATTTTTTGATATTTTTAGGAAAAGTTTCATTTTTCGAATAAATTGTGAAAAATACTGATTTTTATTAAAAACACCCATTTTTTATGAAATTTATAATGATAAGTTATATCTTAAATTGGTTTTTCTGTAAAATTAGTTCATTTATATTAAAATTTTCATAATTTCATTCATTGGAATAAATATCATTTTAAATTTTGATATTAAAACCTTATATACTTACAAATTTGTTTTTGGAAACCCGCTTTTTCATCGTGCTTGCGGGTCTAATTTTAAATTGGATTTTGTCACTTCTATGAATTTAATTTGGAAAAATTGATTCCATATTTATAATAATAATAATTTGTAATATCTAATAATTTCAAATAATTTTTTTAACATAATAAATAGTGTAAATAGTAAAAATTAATTATCACGATTGAGGTAAAAACAAGATTATGGTGGGATAAACCTAGATGATAATGGTTAAAATGGCTTAAACTCGTCCAAACCTAAATTTATAGCAATATTGTTACCTTATTACCTCTAATTTTAAATAAAAATTAATCTTTTAGGCTTCTGGTGTTATAAAAATGTGGTTCTAATTGATTCTTCTCAAAACATACCATATTTGTCCTCTCTACCACTTATAAAAGGCCACCTCTTATGCTCGCATCTTCACACTTAAAAAACAATTTATTTCATACAAAACCTAAAAAATTGCTTCCTTTATCTCCTAAAAACATCCAAGATCCCATTTATTATTCAATAACCCAACCTAATAAGGCTTTTGGTGCAAACCTAGGAAAGTTCTCTATGTCACGACCCACCTTCACCAAAAGGAGGGAAGGGTCAGCAGATTTCCCAGCCCTTCCTTCTTTAAGTTAAAGGAGAGATAATGACCCCCGAAAACCGCCTTCAATAGGTCCCGGAGTGGCGACTAGCACCAAGGGTATAGAAATTTCTCACAAATGGAAGGCATTACCCTTTTTATTTTATAGGATTGAGAGATAAGGAGAAGGAAACCCAAAAACACCAAGGCATAAGAAAAGTAAATCCAAAAGTAAACCATTCCCACATGCATGTTTCAAAAGTAAAAGCCACAAGGGGCAAGAGGTGACTACAAGGTAAGTACCAAAAAGGAAAATAAAACAACAACTGCAACTGCTCCAAAGGTTCGAGCTAGTAAGGTCCTGCGTGATCCCCGAAGTCCTCCTGGAAACCTGAAAGCAGTTTTATATACGTAGAGTGAGCATACAAGTACACTCAGTAGGGAAAACCAAAGACTCTCGTGCACAAGTGGGGGAACGTGCTAAAGTCCCGTGAGAAAAGAGTAAACCAAACACCTATCAAGGTAAACTATCCACCCCAGGCCTCACCAAGGCACACTCCCCAAATAACGCAAGTCAAGTAATATATCTAATCAGAGCACATCGATGTTTGGGTACCCCGCGCCACTTTCCCACTAGTTATTGAGACATCCAACGCATCGGACCAATCCCTCCATTCTCACCGCAGTCACACTGCCACACCCGCCCGCACACACCTGGGCCACAACCACTCGCAGTCCCACTGCCGAAATCCCGCCTGCACAGACCTGGGCCTCAACCGCACGCAGTCCCACTACTGAATCCCACCTACACACACCTGGGCCACAACTGTCACACGTAACCATGCCTGCAAACACCTTGTCCAGAACAACCACCACCACGCCCGAAAACACCTGGGCCTCATCCCGAAGACACTTGGGAAACCACCTGCCGCACACACCTGGCCAACCACCACACCACCCTGCCCGAAGGTTCTTGGGCTAATAATGGACCTCAGGCCATCACAGCCTGCCCGAAGATACTTGGGCTATCTGGGAAAGGGAGAAGAAATGGAGCTAATAGCCATCCACTAAGAATAGTGTTGGAAAAAACACCCTCCCCCATGAAATGGGGGTGTTCGGCACTAGGTTCTCAACTTGGGTGGGGCACGAGTAAGAAACACAAAACTACAAGTATAGATATACGTAACAAGCACTCACCCAAGTCTAGGTTTTTCTAACTAGCCTACGGAACACAACACCACTATATCCGAGTCACAAGTCACGACTCTCGCCAACAAAACCCATCATCCCATTCTTGTTTCATGTTTAGTAATAATGTTTGAGTTTAAGCACTACTGGGCAACTAGTAGGCATAGGCACAAGTCCAGAAAAGTAAACAATCAAGCAACAACCAAAACATCCACACCTGGTTCTCAACAACAGAGGATTCCACCCCAATTTGTGATATGAACAAGTAACCACCCGGATTTGAAACTCACAACCACCGAATCCATACCAACAGGATATCCCATCCCCCAAAATCACACAACCACCGAGGGTATAAAAGAACAGGGGATCCCATCCCCACCCACATCTCCAGCAATCGGCCCGAAGGGAAAACAACCAACTACCACCACCAACACAAGCAGGGCCTTGCATGTATTTTCAGATTTAAACGACTTAACACACTCCATGATTCAAATTCCCATGTGTTCTAATCGGGAGTTATCACAGAAGGGTTGATCCTGGTGCCTCCAATTTATTCAGTCGAATATACGTGATTAACCAATTCACTTTTCATAGCAGAAGCTTACAACCACAAACAGGCCTTTTAAAACATCAGCAGGGTTCATTAGTGCACAAACAATGACCACCAACGGCATTGATTTTCAGAAGGCATAATCTAGCACAACTCAACAGGATGTCCATAAAAGAAACAGCATCAAAATATAAGACAGCATCAACGATCACAGCCCCCCTCCTTTCTTTATATAATTCATTCGTTATCTTTAATTATGTCTGTTTTATCCAATTCTACAGAAACAAAAGCATGCCCACCCCGCATGATACACAAAAGAGAGAGGCAAAGGAGAAATTCCCTACTTGTTTGATCGACGATTGACGCTTAGTCCGACCGAAGAACTTTACAGATAACGATGCACCCGATGCACCAGAAGCTGTTTGTGAAAAGCCATGATCCAGGAAAAGAGAAACCACGACTAACCCTCGGTTTAAAAGATCCGGGGACGGTTGGGGTGAAAACGTGAAACCGCGTAAGGTGCGGGGGTTGTGGGTTGACTACACGGCTCCACTCATCACAAAAGGGGTTCGGGTAGTTTAATCTGACTCATGAATTGATTAAGTATTTAATTAAAACTCTTATACATGTTATGGGTCTTAAAAACACGCTTAAACAAGTCAGAATAGGGTTTAAAACCCTATTTGCGCAAAGGAGCGCTACTGGAAATAGCTTGACAAGGCCGGGTGACGCCGATCGGTCTGGCTGATCGGTCTCACCGATCGGTCTCGCCGAGACGCCACTCCTTTAAGACCCGGATTTTGGCAAAGGGAAGAACCAAGAGAGTGTGGGTCATCACACTCTAAATAAGAGGTAATGTTCTTAAACGAGCATTTTTATATTGATTTTTCTTCCACATACTTAAAATATTACAAATCATTATGATATAAAAACTTAATTATATTATATATACTTATATTTTATTATGTTATGTTAATTACATATATCTACCTCATCTTCCATCAAATAGTAAGCAAAAGCATCGACCGTGTGTACGGAGGACTACCGCATCACGAACCAATAAAATTTATTTTCCATCCCCATATTTCAAGTCTGGATATAATGATGAATTTAATGTGTATATATATATATATTATTTATGGTATTATTATAATTTTTATATTATAATATCACATACACCTTCTAACATTCCATTCCGTTTAAAATACAATAATATCACCTATGTATACTCTAGACAACCGCCTTGCGAAACATAAGCTTTTTAAGGAAAGTAATAAGGTTACATTTAATCAATATATGTGATATTTATAATATGGTATTGATTTTATAATATTAATATATCACCAACTTCCTTATCCTTTCACTGGTTAATGGAATGATAATGTCGCCTATATATACGTATGACCTACAGTATCCGCGAAGAGATATAATTCATTTTCTATTTACAACCTTAAATAATGATCCTGAAAATAAATATAATGATTAAATATTATATTTTTTAAATTAATATAATTCTATATATAATCGATATATGTCCAATACCCAAGAACCATAACTTTCATGATAAAACATGTATGAGAAAACAAGGAAATTAACAGTTGAAATAATAAATATAATGAAATACCATTAATAAACAGGTGGTAAAATGTTATAAGATGATAGTATATAATATTTTAAATATTAATTTGTTTTTGGAATAAAATTAATATCAAGTATAAAACTTTTATACATGATATTAAAGCATGTTCAATCAAAATGAAGTGTGGGGTTAGGGACTTCGTCTCAATTTATCTTCACTTAAGTATATTGTAATGTTATTCCCCTAATTTTTTTATATGTCATATATAATTCCAATATTTATTGTAATATCATGAATAATTAATTATAAATTGTATTTTATCTTTTGATTTATATTTTTTATCTAATAGGATATGACTTCAAAATTACCATGTGGTAAATAATATCATAACTCAATTTCCTTTCATTGGGTTATATGACTTCTTCATTGCCCAGGATATTGTGTCTGAAAATAATTTTGACTATATTATGTTTTAATTAAAAAAAATTGTGTAATTGAATTTTATAAATACAATCAATTAATTTATTAATTCTCACATCAACATTATGATCATTTTTAGGGTTTATTTCATAATATCATTTCAATCGGAATTGTTAATACTTGAATTTCCATTGAAAGAAATTATTTGATAATTTTATAATAAACCCATTTCATTTTATTATAATATGTTTATTAATTATTTTTTCAATAAATTTTACCATATTCCACTCTTTGTTACTTAAAATTACTGGTAAAGTTTTTTTAATAAAATAGGACATAGTTTCTCTCTTCGGTCAAAAATACTTTTTCTTCTAAAACCACGTTCTCTAAAAATGTTTTAAATTCTTTTTTAACATTACAAAAATTATTTAATAAATAAAGTTTTCACATTTTTTACTTTTTCCAGTAAGATTTGAAAATAATCTTCATATTTTGTTTTCAAACAAGGCTCATTTGGCTTTTATCAAAAATGTGAAAATACTCTTTTCTAACTTATGCATCTTGCATAGAATATATTGCTATCATGAACACTTAATGTTTTAAATATTATTGATAAGTTTACAATTTTATTTTAAAAAAATTATATTCAAAATGTTTTTAAAATTTTTAGATTTAAATGGTGATTTTGAAAATGAAAAGGATATTTTCCTCAAGAATGTTTTTAAAGATAATTTTATGGTATAATTATTCATTATTGACAAAAACCCTTTATTTTAGTTATAAAACCATAGTAATATGTTTCATTGATACTATAATTATTACTTTTATGGAAGGTGTCTACTCATTTTTACTAAAGAAAGTATTTACATTAATATTCTTGATTTGTTTTTGTATTCATCATTTTCCCTTGAAATATTCACTTTCCTGAGATCGTTGGACATTAAATTTCCTCTAAATATACATATTAATTATAATGGGTATACTAATTACTTGTATATTATATAATTTATACATATTGTATTTTAATTTGAATATTATATGATTTAATGGAGAAATTTTTTTTAATCCGTATTCCTTACTCGACACATATATTTTTTGACAAAGCAGTTTGTTCATGAATTAAATCAATCATTTTATATATGAGGAATGCATTGGATATGTAGATATATATGAGTCATGGTTATACATATCCCCTTGATGCATCGGTGGTCTCATTAGATGAATTAGTTGGTGAGTCATATTTAAATTGGTTTTTGTTGTATGCCTACCCATCAGTTTTAAACTTTCTTGTGAAAGGTCCTGACTGTAGAGGTAGTATGATGTATAAGTTTATAAAGTCCAATAATTAATAATTTCCTTCATTTAGAATGTGGTTAGTATTACCCATGATATTTTCATGATGATATTATCTTTCATATCTTTTTTATTCTCAGTTTATTGATCAAATGGAATTTGTTTTCAATTATTTACCTTTCTATATTAATTATGATATATCTATTGATAATATTCAAGTTATAGATTAAATGGAATGTTTGTTTAGTTATTTACCTTTCCATGTGTTTTATTACTTATCTAATCATGATAGTGAAATTATTTAAATGGAATGTGTGTTTAGTTATTTACTTTTTTATTTTGATTATTCTTATTGATCCATGACAACTTTCACTATATTTAACCCTTATTGATCATTTAACCTCTCCCTTATTTTTTTTCTTTTCTTAGGAATAAAGAATGTGTAAAGTGAATAATATGAAAGAATATTCTAGTGGGAATAAAAATATTCTCAAAAAAATATATTTTAATTTATGTATTCAAATGTAATATGGGAATCGTATATGTGTTTATTTTACCATGAATAATAAATTATTCATTCCTTCATAATGTGATTCCTTATATCGTATGCCAATGTAATAATGCAAACAACAAATCTTCCCTAATTGGGTTAAGGTTATTACAAATAGTATCAGAATATGTTTAGTAGAAACCTTTATAACTAGATATAGGAATACATATATTAGGGAATATATCCCTATGATATAATATTATGATAAATATAAAAAACATCTTAAAGTTATGGTAAGGTAGATATTATGTGGTTTTTCCAATAAATATATACCTTTTTGGATATTTCAAGTGGGCATGGTTTTGGTACAGATATACCTTAGGGTAAAAGATCCAAAAAAGGTTCATCGGGCCTGACTCAAGCATTACATGGTACATGAAAATGGGTCTTACTATGCACCTGTTTTGACACTCCTAAGGGTATGATTTGGATAATCCAAATATTCACAACAAATAACTATAAAGTATTTAAATATATAATGATTGTGAATCACCTCAGTTAAACCTAAGTTGTATTAGATTAAAAATAATGTGTCATGACTTATACATCCTATGAATGAATATTTTTCATCCATTTTGAATATTTTTTCTTGCACTATTCTTTTTTCTTTTATTCAATGGATGGATCCCAATGGAATTGTGATGACACTTAATTTGAAGGATAATGTGGGGAATATGTGCAATCAAATGGGATGATAACTAAATTTAAATATATCTTTATTAATCCTAATTATTTATCCTGAAATATTATTAACAACCTATATATTAACCAACTCTTTAAATCACTAAATAATAGTGGAGTTTACTAAGAGATCAAATGGTGGAGATTAGGAGGAAAGAATGGTTGATTTCCTTCATGTCAAAATTTTTGAAAAAGTCACCCAAGGAAGTGTCTCCATGGAATAGAAAAATATTTTATGTGTAGAAAATAAGGAAATAAATTAATGAATTCATGAGGAAAAATGAAGAGTATGGTGGAAGAAAATAAATATCATCCTAGGGATCCATTTATAGTTTGTTTTCTTAAATTTGTGGAACTTGGGAATTATCTGAGTCAATGCCCACATTTAAAGGTTAACTACTAGAATAAGAAAGGACCGATGTTGAAATAAAATGGTTGACTTTATTATTGGAATTCCACGACTATATTGTAGAACTATCTTTACTAATGGAGTTTTAGTTATAAAAATCATGAAACATATAAGTATTTTTATAATATTGGAAGCATATATGTCTTCATTAACTAAAGATTTATGGGTACCATCATGGGTTTACATGTTTAAGATTGATCATAAGTTAAAATTATTGAACAACCCTTTTTAGGTTTTATCTGATGGGATTCTACCAAGATTGAGGATATTTTGGGAAAAATTAATGTCAACATAACTCATTGATTTATTATATGTTTTAGTGAAAATTTTATATAAGGAAGAATTCCCTTACATTTTGTGGGAATAATTTTCAAGGTATTGGTAATATTTAGGGTTTATATTATCTAGATGTTTATTTAATTATTATTTATTACTCTTTGGAAGAATTATAAGAATTATATTAGTATAGTTTTAGAAAAAGGACAACCCACATGTTAGGTGACAACCTGTCTCATTCAACAAGGCCATAGGTCTTGAACCCATAACTGAATGGTTACAAGGTTGTTTCACCTACCACTATTCTTTGAGATATTATGGTAAATATGTCATTATTTTCACTTAAACTCCTTGATGGAGAAATATTAATGTTGAACAAGTAGTATTACTATTGAGGTATAGAGATTAATATATTATATTTGATAACTTTTGATAAAAATATTGGTTTTGGAAAATAGTAAGAGACATAAAGAAAGATATGTCACCATTTTATGGATCTTACGGTCTATTAAAACCGATTTTGTGTGCTTCAAAACTAAAAAAATACATTTTTTGATATTAATTTCTTGGACTAAGTAAGGAATTGGAAATTGATCGAGGCACAACCAAAGGATAAAATTATGCTTATGAAATAGAAAGATATCAAGTAATTATATTTCTTTATTTTGGTAGATAGTAACATAATCCTCAAAATTATTAAAAGTAACTTGAAAAAAATCATATTACAGTAATATCTTATTAATTAAATAATGTTTTAACTTATCATAATTTCTAGTTTTGAGGTCCTTAGATTTTTATAGATCATTCACTTTATTATGATCGATGACCTCTATCACTCTTTATAATTATTTATGATTTTCATTCGTGTCCATATATTCAATTTAAACCAATTTTCAAATATTTAGAAACCTATTTAGGTTTTATTGCATATGAACTTTTTACTTAACTTCTCTATTATTAATAAAATATTTTATAAACCCTTTTTCCAATGTGGTTTTTCAATATAGGAATTTTCAAATATCTAACCCTTGATTTCTGAGTGCAAGATCAAATTGAGAGGAATAAGTTTATTTAATGTGTGGAGAATGTAACACAATGAAATTATAAAATAATAACATTTTATTTGATATCATATGTTACATGAAACACCCATCTTATACAACCCATGAAATATATTTCTTTAAATTTAATCTATTTGATGGCTTGCGGAACACACAACCCTGACTTTAAATGAACTATACTATAGTATACCATTATAAACTAGCCCTTAAATGAGAGAGTATTAATACTAATAAATAAATTATAAATTTATGGTTATTTATTTATTATAAATAAAATAAAAAATATTTAAAAGTAAAAGATTTGTTTTCTAAAGAAACTATATTTTTCTAAAAATAGTTTAGTTAGACTTTGCGGACATAATCTAAAAATAATTTTTAACATTTTTAGAAAAAAAGTTAAAAAATTGACTTAATTTTTGAAATTATCTTATAAAATTTATCTTATATTTAATTTTTTTTATTTTATGAATACATTCATTTTTCAATAAATAGTGAACAATAATGATTTTTATTTAAAACTACCTTTCATTTAAATAATTTACAAGATTAATTTATATTTTCAATTTGTTTTAAAGTAAATTTAGTTCAATTATATTACAATTTAACTAATTTAAGTCATTTTAATTAAATTTATATTAAATTTTGACATTAAAACCTTTTATAATTATGATAATTTTCTCTTTGGAAACCCAGTTTTTAATCACCATAACTGGTATAAATTTAAATCGGATTCTGATACATTTGGGAATTCAATTTAGAAAAACCGATTCTATATTTGGAATAAAATTAATTTATATTTTCAAATAAGGTTAATTTAATTTTTACCACAATTAATAGTGAAAAAATTAAAACATAATTATCACAGTGAAGGTAAAATGGGTTTATCAAAGGGTTAAACTAAGAATATAAGGGTTAAAAATGACCTAAAACTTTTTAAAAACACAATTTTTGGATTTATTTCAACCTTTTAACATATAATTTTCTATATACAGCCTTTTTGAACAATTTGGAAAAGATAAAAAAAATTAATTTATTCGTCTTCAAAATTCCATGTGTGTCATCTCCGCTAGTTATAAAAGGACGCCCCCTTTCCTGCAATATTCACACATATAAATCCATTTAGTCACAAAATAACTACCAAAATAACTTTATTAATCCTCTAAAAAATCTTATATCCATTTTTTTATTATAAATCCATCCAGTGAATGATATTGGTGAAAAGCTAAATAACTTTTCTAAATAAGATATAACATTCTTAAAAGGGTGTTTTTATTTTTTTTATACTTAAACCTACTTAAAATATTATTAAAACATGATTATATGATGACCTAAGTATATTAAATATACTAATATTTTATTATTTTAATGTTATAACCTATATCCATCTCTTATTCCATCAAATAGAAAACAAAACTGTAGATCATGTGTGAGGCAGACTACCGCATCGCAGACTAATGTAATTCAATTTCCATCACCACCTTTAAATTATGGATATAATCAATGATTTAACACATTTATATCATATTTATGAAATTATTATACTTCTGGAATTATTATATCACATATACCTTCTTACTTTCCATTCCATTTAAAATAAAATAACATAACTCGTGTGTACAACGGAATATCACCTCGTAAAGAAATGTGATTCGTTTTTTAATTACACTTTACATAGAAATTAATAAGGATAAAATTAATGAAAAAATGTGATATATATGAAATTATATTTGTTTTATAATATTAATATATCTCCCACTTTCTTATGCTTTCACATGTTAATGGAATGATATCATTATTTATGTGCACGTACGTCCTATAGTCTACACGAAGTGATGCAATTTATTTTCAATGTCCAAAATAAAATAATGATTATAAAAATTTATGTAATGAGTAAATATGATATTTATAACTTTAATATCATTATATATATTATTTATTTATATCTTATTCCAAATATTCATAACCTTAAATACAAAACATGCATAAGAAAACAAGGAAATCAACACCCGAAACAATAAAAAATAATGAAATATTATTCAAAAAAAGTGGTAAAATGTTATAATAGGATAATATATGATATTATAAATATTAATATTAATTTATAATAAATTAATTATGTTATTAATATCATTATACGTGAGATTAAATCATGATCAACCAAAAGTAAGCATTTGGAAAGGGACTTCCTCTCAATTTCTCTTCATTGCGGCATTTGTAATGTTGTCCGCCAAATTTCTTATATATGGTGTATATAATTTCCCTTGTTCATGTAATATCAAGAATGATTAATAATTCATTATATTTTATGTTTTAATTTTAATTATTTAATCTAAGAGGATTTTACTTGAAAATTTACAAGGGGTAAAGAATCTTATAACTAAATTTCTTTTCATTAGATAATATTACGTCTCTAATATCCATGACATTATAATATTATCTATTTAATGAGTTTTGAATAAATTAAATATTAATTAAAATATTTTTATTTTTATTTAAATTTGATACATATAATTATTTCATTGACTAATTCTCACTTCAATGTTATAATATTTTTAAGGATTTATTTCACAGCCTCATTTTAATCATGATTGTTTATACTTGAATTTCTATTGAAATAAATTCGATGATCATTATAAAAAATCCCATTTCATTTTCCTATCCTTTATTTATTCATTATTATTTAAGTAATATTACCATATTTCTCTCTTTGGTAATTAAAATGATAGAGAAAATGTTTTTAATAAAATATGACATCATTTCTCTCTTCGGTCAGAAATCATTTCTCTTAAAAAACCATGTTTTCTAAAAATGTTTTCAAAAAATATTTCAATATTATCCAAATGATTTTATAAATAAATTTTTACCCATTTTATAATTTTTATAAAATTTATTGAAAATAATCTCCAGGCCATTTTCCAAACATGTACTTTTTAGATTTTACCAAAAATGTGAAAATAATATTTTTAACTTATAAGACATGTATATAATTTTACAACCTCATGAACACTTGATGTTTTAAAGATTATTTTAATACTTGAAAATTTTATTTTCATAGAAAATAATTTTCAAACAGTTTTGTAAACTTTTAGTTTTAAAATGTTATTTTCAAAATGAAAATGAAACTTTCCTCAATAATGTTTTTAAATATTTTTTATGGTATTTCTATTCATTAATGAAAACAAACCATTATTTTACTTGTATTCTATTAGGGATAAGATATTTTTATACCACTCTTATTCTTTCAATGGATGATTAAGGATCATTTTGACCATATAAATTATTGAAATTCATATTTTTTATTCATTTTTGTATTCATTAACTTTCCTTTGAAATATTAACTTTCCTGTAAACATTGACCATTAAATTTATCCTAAATATTTATATTGTTTCTCATGGATATACTTATTATGTAAATTTCATATCATTTATACATACGGAATTTTACTTTTAATGTTATAGGATTGACTGGGGAAATTTTTGTTGATTCATATTCCTTAATCGATATGAATTTTTTTTTATAATTAATGTTATTTATGAATTAATTTTATTAATAAATAAAATAAAAATTTGTTGGATGTGAAGATATGGGTGGGGATCGGTTATATATGGCCCCTTAATGCATCAGTATTTTCATGGGAAGAATCGGTTTTCTATACTTAGTTAAATGAGTTTCTGGTGTATTCCAACCCATCATTTTTAAACTATCCTGAGAAAGGTATTGAATATAAAGGTATCATTATTCTTGAGATATTAAAATCCAATTATTAAGAATTTACTTCATTAATAATTTAGTTATTATTACCCATTAGATTTTTTCAATGATATAATCTTTGAATTCATTTTTATTCTCAGCTTATATATTAAATGGAATGTCTTTTCAGTTATTTGTCTTTCCATATTTATTATGCCTTATCTATTCATAATAGTGAAGTAATTGACTAAATGTAATTAGGGTTCAATTATTTACATTTCCATGTTTATTATTCTTTATCTAATAAATATATTCAAATTATTTAACAGGAATTTATATTCATTTATTTATCTTACCATGTTGATTATACTTATTTATTCATGACAGCTTCCTCTATACTTAACCCTTACTAAGAATTTGACCTCATGCTTATTTTTTTATTTTTCCAATAATCCAAGAAGTGTATGATGAAATATATACAATGATTTTCTAGAGGGAATAATGATATCCTCTAAAACATATGTTGTAATTTGTGTATTCAAATGTATTATGGGATAAATGTATGTGTCTAGTTTACCAATACTAATAAACTATTCTATCATTAGGATATGATTCCTTGTATCTTATTCCAATGTAATAAAGTAGACATCAAATATGGATTAAAATGGTTGGGTTCATTTCATTTATCTTCATATGGTTCTTGATTAGTGGTTCCATATTGATATTGTAGATTTTTAAGGGAGGTGGAATTGCCTTTTGAGGCTAGGGTTTGGTAGGGCATGCAGGATAAGGTGTCACCATGGGGTGGTGAGTGAAGTTAGAAATGATGATTAAAGATCAATATGGGTATAAAGGACACTTGTATATTTCATTATGGGTAAGATGAGAGTGTCCATGTTGTGTCTACTAGTAATGTGTGACCAATAAGGTCTTAGTTAGACTAAACTATGATGTTAGATGGATAATTTCTTTTTTTCCAGACATGGTTAAATTTATAAAGTGAATAGAACCCAAGCTGTCAGTTAATGATCTTACTAGATGGTTTATAGTGCCCTTTTTAATATTATATACAATATTGTGTATATATTTTATGATAATTACTTAGTAAAGTTGGTGTGTATGTGATCTTAGTGTATAGCCTCATCTTATGAGAGAAGATATTGGCAAGAATTAATCTTGAGTGAGAAAGTATTGGTATGGTGAAGGATTTGTGACCAACCTTGAGTGATAATGTGTGGTCGATGATGTTTAGTGGGAGAGTATGGTGGGATTTTATGTGAGTATGTATGATCATGGATGTGTGACAAACCTTGAGTGATAAGTTTTGGTTGACCATGTTCAATGAGAGGGGGAGGTGGTTTCTTGTATTATTATATGTGATCATCATTGTATAGACCCACCTTGAGTGAGAAGCTATTCGTAATCCCCACCCTGAGTAAGGAGGATAAAAAATTTACACATTTATTGATAAGGTATGGTCTATATTTTAATTTGGTATGTTACCTACATTGAGTCAGAGGGGAGTGATTGATGTGATGTGACTCATGACTGGGTGGATAACCTTTCCTTGAGTGATAAGGTAGGGGGAATACCTTACCATGAGTGATAAGGTAGTTATTGGGTTTTTTATAGGACCTTACCCTAAGGAGAGGGAATAGGTTCATACTTGGTGTGATGTTGAAGAGGTTTGGTGTGGGACCCTACCCTAATAGATAGGGTATTGGTTGAGATTTGGTAAAGCACCAGATCCTATTTCTTTAGGTATGGGTTGGGTTGGATGAGACTTCCTACCCAATATCCTTGGGAATAGGTTGAGCCATGGTATGGAATTATACCCAGATTATTTGATTATGGGTTTGTATTTGGGTCATGAGGTGCCTATTTTCTATTATAGGTAGAAGCAGAGAAGGTCGGGTATCTTGCTGTCCTTTTTAGCACAAAGTAAAAAGACTTGCATTAATTTGTAACAAATTTTGATATTTTTTCTTCAATAATACACATATATATAATGGTGTATCTTATCGAAACTGTAGGTTCTGGGCACAGCTGAAGCGTGTTGGTGGGTTTTCCCAACATTAATTTTAATGTTAAACAACGTTCAATCCTAGATCCATCATGATATAAAATGCTGAATCTTAGGGATATAACAAAGAAAGAAAAGAAAAGAAGAGTTCTGGAACCCTTGAGGAGGATCATCATATGTTGATTATAATTAATTTAATTAATGCATAAGAATTACCTCATTGGAATTCTTTCTTCGTTGATGTGTCCTGTCACGATTCAGTGATCCATCGTTGTGTCGTAGAATCCAAGGGTAGGATTCCTCTAGTGGTGATCCACATGTGTTTCACGTATCTCCGGACGTCGCCGAAGGGATATCTGGGTGCTAGCGCGGAAGAACCTTCGCTTGTGATATCCGCCTTCGACCGCCTTGATCCGGTGGAGGATCTTGCTCTCGTAACTTGAGGGCGTTCTTAGTGGAAAGGGAATTCTCTCTTGGCTTGAGAGTATTTCCAAATCAGTTGTGCACAATAATGTCCCTTCAAAATGTTGGGGTTGCGAGGATATTTATAATCGGGTTTGAGGTTAATAGAGTAATGATAATAAATAAACGCATTACACGTTTTATTTATTTCATTAACTCTTATTGAAACCCCCCATGTCAAATTATTAATTCCTTGACATGCGCCCATGCTGATTATAATAAATATCATTTAATAAAACAATATTAAATCCTCAAAATCCCAACCCGAAAAACTACACGGCGTGTAATAATTAATACACGGGGTGTACTTGTTTTCCATAAAACTACACGGCGTGTATATTTAATATACACGACGTGTACTTTTATATTCCATTTTTCTCCACCACATTTATTAGACCCTGAGTAATGACTATTCATTTCTTAAATAAATGTAACTACATTACTCGCTAATAAATATATTATTTCATCCACAATATATTCTCTCGAATAACTAGTGTCAAAATAAATGTGATCATACATCCTTAAATAATTATTAAACCACAGTAGGGAAAAATATTTATTTAACTTGTTAAATTAATATTTAACTAAGATGCATGGACACACTTAGTGTGTGACCGTCTAGGCCTCGTTCTCAGTGGAATTAGGCTGAGCCTACCTAAAGTCCAGGGTTAGCATCTAGAAACACGCCAAGGCACCCATAGAGAAAGAATTTAACGCCGCAATGATGTGTCACCTCCTACGAACGATTACCGTGTAATATAATCCCTTTGTCTCGATATATCCAATCAAGCAGATTGCATGCTAGTTCCATCAACCCATTTGCTTGATTATTCTTTCTTTGACTTCCTGGAATTGAACTTTCCCATACCTTACCATGGCCATGGATTTATTTAGGCTATATCAATTCTATAAAAGGGCCTGAGATATCTACTTCCGTTATGGAACAGAAGGTACAAATCCTTTCTCACATTATCTATTAATGTGGTATTACTCGTGACGCACCCAACGTATCCTACCTCACTGCGAACAGTGTGTCGTCACAGTTTTCGTCAATACATCTAAGTGCGCGAGTTTTAATACCCATTAATAATAATCTTAAAGCTTAAGGACCAATACACACATCCGCAGATAGGAACATCCAATGACACTATGAAATGTGGATTTCCTACTGGCGGGTCTCGTTCTCATAATATCCTCCTGGGTATTACCAAGGGTGCACACCATGAGTAGGTGCCTCAAAGTTTTATGAGTCCTCACCCCTAATGACCTGTATTATTTGTGTCCCTCAAATAATATCATCCTCCCCTAGAACATACATTCAAGAACAGTGTTATGGCACTTCCGGGTTCTCATAATAGCAGGGATCCGCTACGACCCTTTAATGCAACAGCTGTCCTTAGGACATTATCACATGACATGTCACGCAGAAGAACAATCAAGATGTGATAAGGCTTTTATTTAAATGAATAAAGTACAAAAGTAGTTGGTTCTAGACCACCAACTCCAACAGACTCCCACTTAGACTAGATCCAACTGCTAACCGCCTTTAACCTGCTAGATCTCACATGATATTCATGCTTCTGCTGAGATTGGCCTTTTTTCATGGGGTCTACCATGTTCTCTTACGTGGACACTCTTCTTAGTGAAACTTCACCCCTTTTATAGAAATCCCTCAAGAGGTGATATTTCCGGAGTATGTTCTTTGTCCGTTGATGTGACCTTGGTTCTTTTTCAAGAGCCACCGCTGAAGTATTATCACAATACAATGTAATGAAATCTTTACTGTTAGGCACCACATCAAGCTCTTGGACAACGTTCCGAATCCAGACGGCTTCCTTGGCTGCATCAGAAGCCGCTATATACTCGAACTCCGCTGTAGAATCGGCGACAACTGGCTGCTTTGAACTCTTCCAGCTCACAGCTCCTCCATTGAGATAGAAAACATATCCATATTGCGACTTCAGATCATTCTGATCTATTTGAAAACCAGCATTAGCATACCCTCTGATGACAAGCTCCTCGTCTCCTCCATACACCAGGAACATATCCTCAGTTCTTCTCAGATACTTAAGGATAGTATTAACATCAGTCCAATGCTGTTCTCCTGGATCTTCTTGATATCTTCCTACCATGCTCAGTGCATAGGCAACATCAAGCCTGGTACATAACATGGTATACATGATGGATCCTATAGTCGAAGCATATGGGATCTTTCTCATCCTATCTTTCTCTTGTTGTGTCTGGGGACACATTTTCTTAGAAAGATTTAAACCATGTGACACTGGAACCAATCCCCTCTTGGGTTTTTCCATACAAAATCTCTTTAGTTTCTGGTCAATGTATGTACCCTGACTTAGTCCAAGAAGCCTCTTGGATCTGTCACGAATGATCTTGATCCCTAGAATGTAGGCTGCTTCCCCTAATTCCTTTATGGAGAAACACTTGTTCAACTAGTCCTTAACTGACTGTAAGGCTGCTACGTCATTCCCAATAAGTAATATGTCATCAACATATACCACTAGGATGATGACCGCATTCCCATTAAACTACTTATAAACACATGTCTCACATTCATTCTTAATGAAACCAAATTCCTTTATGGCTTCATCAAATCGAATGTTCCATGACCTGGATGCTTTCTTCAATCCATAAATGGATTTTGGAAACTTGAAAACCCATTTGGCTTCACCTGGTGTCACAAACCCTTCTGGTTGTGTCATATAGACATCTTATTGAAGGTTCCCATTAAGAAATGTTGTTTTGTCATCCATCTGCCAAATCCCGTAGTCATGGTAACATGCTATGGCAAGTATGATTCTTATGGATTTAAACATGGAAACTGGCGAGAAGGTTTCATCATAGTCAATTCCTTGACGCTGTCTGAATCCTTTAGCCACTAGACTTTCTTTATAGGTTCTAACTTGACCTTCCATGTCTATATTTCTTTTGAATACCCATTTGCATCCAACATGCTTTACATCAACTGGCTCATCGACAAAAAACCAAACTTGGTTCTGATACATGGAATCCATCTCATAATTTATAGCTTCTAGCCATCTTCCAGCTTCTGATATTTCTACTACTTCCTTGTAGGAGATTGGTTCATCATTGTCCAACAATAAGGATTCACCATCCTCGGTGACTAGGAAACCAAATCTCTCTGGTTCCCTTACCTCTCTTGAGCTCCTACGTAGTACTTGTGTTTCTAGAACCTCTTCCATGGGCACATGTGGAACTTGTTCCTATACCAACTCTTGTGTATCTTGAGCATCAACTTCGTCGAAGTCAATCTTGCTCCCACTATTCTTCTTGAGGATGTGCTCCCTCTCAAGAAAGACGGCTTGTCTGGCAACAGTCACTTTCTTGTCTTGAGGGTTATATAGGTAATATCCTTTCGTTTCCTTGGGATATCCTATAAAGATACACTTCATGCCCCGAGGTGCTAGTTTTTTTCTTGATAAGGCCTTAACAAATTCCTCACATCCCCATACACGTGTGTGCGCCAAAGTGGGTTTCCTTCCATTCCATTACTCGGATGGAATTCCATTTGCTTCCTTAGTTGGTACTCGGTTTAATGTGTATGTTGCAATTTGTAATGCATATCCCCAAAAGGATAATGGAAGATCCTCATGACTCATCATTGACCTCAAAATGTCCAACAAGGTGTGTTTCCTCCTTTCACTAACACCATTCCACTATGGTGTATAAGGAGGAGTGTGCTGAGATAGAATCCCAGACTCCCGTAGAAGATCTATGAACTCTTGGTTCAGATATTCTCCACCTCGATCTGATCGAAGCTTCTTTATCTTCTTACCAAGCTGATTCTCTACTTCATTCTTGAATTCCTTAAATTTATCTAAGGACTCTAACTTATACCTCATTAAGTAGACATATCCATATCTACTCAAATCATCAGTAAAAGTAATGAAGTAAGAATATCCACCTCTAGATTCTACTGGAAATGGTCCACACACATCCGTGTGTACCAATCCTAGAAGCTCTGTGGCCCTTTCACCTTTTCCACCAAAAGAAGGCTTGGTCATTTTTCCTTGTAAACAAGTGTGGCACCTATCAAGTGGTTTTAGCTCAGTAGAGTCTAAATAGCCATCTTGGCATAGATTTGTCAAACGCTTCTCATTCACATGACCAAGGTGGTGAAGCCATAACTGGGTGATGTATGAGTCATGTGAGTTTGTTTCGTTATCGATTTCCAACACTTGGTTTTCGTAATTCAATACATAAAAACCATTATTTAAATGTGCCATACCATAACATATGTTGTTCTTACAAAAGAGACAACCCTTATTTCCAAATTTGAAAACAAATCCATCCATATCCAAATAAGATACAGAAATTATGTTCTTGGTAACACTAGGCACATAATAACAGTTATGTAAAACCAAAATCATCCCAGTCGGCAATCAGAGGTGGTAGTCTCCAATAGCCAACGCAGCCAGCCTTGCGCCATTGGCAGCTCGAAGATCCACCTCTCCTCTGGCGATCTTTCTAAATCTACTTGGTTCCTACATTTGAATACAGATGTGAGCCACACAAGCTGTATCTAATACCCAATGTGTAGAAATAGAAAGATTTCACTCAATAACAAACGCACCTTTAGTGTCCCCATGCTTCTGGGTGCAGTTCCTCTTCCAGTGGACCTGCTTGCCACATGCAAAACACACTGCCTCCCATTATTTGCTCTGCCTCTGGATCTTCCCCTTCTTCGAGGGACAGTGCTCGGGGGCTTCAGACCGTTTATAAGTCTTTGGCCCCTCTGCCTTGTCCTTCCTTTTCTTGTTCACCATAAGGAACGCAGGTTTGTCACGCCCCATGTCCTTATCTACCTGGTGAATCGAGGTCAGAATCTCTGATAGACTCTTCTCATTTCTGCTCATGTTATAGTTGACAATGAAGCTAGAGAAGGTCTTGGGCAGTGATGATAGGATGAGATCTTTACAAAAATCATCCAATAATTTAATCCCTAAGATTTCCAAGCATTCAATGTAGCCAATAATCTTTACTACATGAGGCCCAATTGGCGAAAAATCTCCAAGATTCGTGGTAAACAAATCATTGGAGATCTCATACCTCTCCTGTATCACCTTCTCTTGGTAGAGATCTTTAAGGTGAGACATCATGATATACGCTTCCATGTTTTCATGTTGCTTCAAGAGCTCATTATACATGGCCGATAGTATGAAACACTAGACATCTGTGGCATTATCCATGTGTTTCATGTAGAGAGATAATTCCTCATCACTAGCCTCTTTCCCAGGCGCAACTGGAATAGGCTCTTCCAGCACATATAATTTCCTTTCATGGAGAAGGATGATACTTAAACACCTCTACCACTCTTGGAAATTGGTGCCGGTGAGAAGGTTTTCGTTTTCCAAGTATGGTGCACAATGATATGTTTGAAGTCATTTTCTTGTCGTTTCTAAAAATTAAGATGAGAAAAGGTTTAGTACTTTATTATAAAATTTGAGACAAATAAATAAATTAATACTTATTAGTCTCCCACTATTTTATTTAAATCCAATATCCCTCACAATTGACTTCGGAATATTTTGTTGCGTGAATATTCTAGTGGCAAGGATCCATATTTCTCTTTGCATTACCCCAACTAGGGTTGGTCAAGAAACTTGAAGGGTTTTAGGTAGGCATTCCAAATGCCAACTGCATTAACTCGTAGCTCCTTGATCGGCTGAGTGGACTCCCCAATCCTGAAATCCTTTTTAGATTTCCTCAACCTTTGCCTCTTGGTCACACCAAGTCCTGCTGTGGCAGTCAACCCTTGATGAGAACCAAGTCAAGTCAACCCAAAACCTTGAATTAGAATTCCCCGATAATTGAAAGCACCCCAACTAGGATTGGTCAAGCACTTTGAACTATGGTTCGATTCTAACCAAGATTATGGAAGGCAATTCCGAATTAATATTTATTTTGAGGGATTTTATCCTTATACATAAATTTCCATTTTATTATCTTTGATTACATTCTTGTTAATATTAAGTGGGATATACTTAAGTGATTAACCATGTCTAAGATAATATTTACGTATAAGAAGGTTTTATTTTAGTTCCATCTTGTATGCTCGTTTAATTCATTAATTGTGTGATAGTGACAACAAACCACAATAAATAAACCATGCAACTGACAGAAATAAAATATATGGTATGATCATGAGATTTTCTATTGGTTAGTTTATCTAGCGGTTGATAAACTAACCCAAGACCTGGAGGAGAAACACCTTGAACCTTTCGGGTTCGTGTTTACAGATTCCCACTTGTTCACCTTTGTATCTCCTTGGATTGGTTTCAGCTTGGCTCATGACATGAGCCGCCTCCACTAGATTGGGAGCTCCATCCATTAAATATCCATTTATCTCACACGCAGGTGAGGGGTAAAAGGGGTTTTTACATAAAATAATCCTTGGGCTTGCAGGCCCAACATATTAATGAGGATATGGCTCGCAGGCCAACAAATCTAATTTAAATAAATAAATTAAAAGAAACCATTCACATACAAAGGTCTCGGTCTAGCTCATGATCATCCATACATGCAACGATATTTACGTATAAATAAAACTAGAATTCAATTATTTAATCATTCTTGTTTAAGATAAATCACGCTCAAATCAATTAATTTTCTTTAATTAATCAATCCTTTTATCTTAAATCCCTTTTCTGAATTTCCATGAGATTCTCATCCATCAAAATTTTAAACAAATAAATTCATTTAAAATTATCCTTGTACGTAACTTGTACCTTGGAGGCAACCCGGTGAATTCCCATTTATTACGCAGATGTTAAATTAAACACATATATATAAAACACCTATCATGTGTTGTGCCTTAGCTTTACGCCTGCACCATGGTACACGTATCAAGGGTTTGTATAATATAATAATAAATTTTAATAAATATGCGTAATTTGGGTGAGTACACGACGTGTATTTCGGACTACACGGTGTGTACTTTTCTTCACCGTCCATTCGAAGTACACGCCCGGGGATAGGGCATGTTAATGTACTTTGGAAATTTTCAGAGTACACGGCGTGTACAGTGGGACACACGCCGTGTAGTTTTTGTGTTACACGGTTTCCAGCTGGGCAGGCCATGTACGGAGTACACGACCCAACCCAGACCCGAAGGGACTACACGCCGTGTTCATTGGACCACACGGCGTGTATTCCTGAAACCGTGTGCCACCTGTTTCTGGTCAACACACGGTGTCTTAAATTCTTAGAAAGAATCCAATACACGGCATGATTTGGAAGATCTGTCAATGCATTGAACCTAGACTACATGGCGTGTACTTCCGAATACACACCGGGTATTCTGGTGTTATACGCCTAGAAATGTTTGGCTCCTCCGAATGAGTTCCTCTATTTTATTTTAATCAAAATTAAAAGAAAAAATTGTTTCTGTGAGGTGAACGAGAAACAAGGGAGGAGGAAAAGATCTCGATATTCATATTTCCAGAACGATTAAACTTGAATTGAAATAACTAAATTATTAAATACGTAAATTTCCAACGAAAAACTAAATGATTATAATCAACGATATGACCACTCTGATACCACTTGTAGGTTCCGGGCGCAGCGGAAGCGCGTTGGTGGGTTTTCCCAACTTTAATTTTAATGTTAAACAACGTTCAATCCGAGATCCATCACGATATAAAACGCCGAATCTTCGGAATAGAATGAAGAAAGAAAAGAAAAGAAGAGTCCCGGAACCCTTGAGCAGGATCATCATATGTTGATTATAATTAATTTAATTAATGCATAAGAATTACCTCGTTGGAATTCTTTCTTCTTTGATGTGTCTGGTCACGATTCGGTGATCCGGCGGTGCGTCATAGAATCCAAGTGTAGGATTCCTCTAGCGGTGATCCACACGTGTGTCACATATCTCCGGACGTCGCCGAAGGGATCTCCGGGTGCTAGCGCGGAAGAACCTTCGCTTGCGATATCCGCCTTCGACCGCCTTGATCCGGTGGAGGATCTTTCTCTCATAACTTGAGGGTGTTCTTGGTGGAAAGGTAATTCTCTCTTAGCCTGAGAGTATTTCCAAATCCGTTGTGCACAACAATGGCCCTTGAAAATGTTGGGGTTGCGAGGATATTTATAATCGGTTTTGAGGTTAATAGAGTAATGACAATAAATAAACGTGTTACGCGTTTTATTTATTTCATTAACTCTTATTAAAAACCCCCATGTCAAATTATTAATTCCTTGACATGCACCCACGCTGATTATAATAAATATCATTTAATAAAATAATATTAAATCCTCAAAATCCCAACCAGAAAAACTACACGGCGTGTAATAATTAATACACGGCGTGTACTTGTTTTCCATAAAACTACACGGTATGTATATTTAATATACACGACGTGTACTTTTATCTTCCATTTTTCTCCACCAAATTTATTAGACCTTGAGTAATGACTATTCATTTCTGAAATAAATGTAACTGCATTACTCGCTAATAAATATATTATTTCATCCACAATATATTCTCTCGAATAACTAGTGTCAAAATAAATGCGATCAGACATCCTTAAATATTTATTAAACCACACTCG
This sequence comes from Viscum album, assembly GCA_963277665.1. Classification (NCBI taxonomy): domain Eukaryota; kingdom Viridiplantae; phylum Streptophyta; class Magnoliopsida; order Santalales; family Viscaceae; genus Viscum; species Viscum album. The sequence continues at coordinate 426,086,231 of OY728130.1, read as the reverse complement.
GGAATAATATTTATTTAACTTGTTAAATTAATATTTAACTGAGATACATGGACACACTTAGTGTGTGACCCTCTAGGCCTCTTTCTCAGTGGAATTAGGCTGAGCCTGCCTGAAGTCCAAGGTTAGCATCTAGCAATACGCCAGGGAAACCATAGAGAAATAATTTAACACTGCAATGACGTGTCACCTCCTACGAACGCTTACCGTGTAATATAATCTCTTTGTCTCGATATCTCCAATTAAGCGGGTTGCATGCTAGTGTCATCAACCCATGTGCTTGATTATTCTTTCTTTGACTTCCCGGAATTGAACTTTCCCACACCTTACCATGGACATGGATTTATTTAGTCTATATCAATTCCATCATAGGGCCTAAGATATCTACTTCCATTATGGAACGGAAGGGACAAATCCTTTCTCACATTATATATTAATGCGGTATTACTCGTGACGCACCCAATGTATCCTACCTCACTACGAACAGTGTGTCGTCACATTTTTCGTCAATACATCTAAGTGCGCGAGTTGTAATACCCATTAATAATAATCTTAAAGTCTAAGTACCAATACACACATCCGCAGATAGGAACATCCAATGACACTATGAAATGTGGATTTACTACTGGCGGGTCTCGTTCTCATAATATCCTCAGGGATATTACCAAGGGTGCACACCATGAGAAGGTGCCTCAAAGTTTTATGAGTCCTCTCCCCTAATGACCAGTATTATTTGTGTCCCTCAAATAATATCATCCGGCCATAGAACATACATTCAAGAATAGTGTTATGGAACTTCCGGTTTCTCATCATAGTAGGGATCCGCTACGACCCTTTAATGCAACAGCTATCCTTAGGACATTATCACATGACATGTCACACAGAAGAAAAATCAAGATATGATAAGGATTTTATTTAAATGAATAAAGTACAAAGTAGTTGGTTCTAGACCACCAACTCCAACAGAAACTTGGTTAGACCCTACTAATATGTATTTTTCATACCCCGCACTAGCTCCATGATATGAATATAGACCTTATGTTTGTCATACAGGTTTGATCACAGATTTTGCAGTAGATGGGACTGGAGAAGCTCGGTGGAGATTGGTGATGGGTTGGAGATGAGGATCAATGATGGTAGTAGATCCTAATTATAATTTTTTTTTTCTAATATGTGATTAGGCCTGTGGGATATATTGGGATGTTTGACTATATAACTACATTCCATTTTTCACCGCATGGATGTATTTTACTAATTTTATATAATCAAATTAATTTCTATGGATTTTTGGTTATTTAATTCTTATTAATGTCCATGATACCATGGAAATAGTCTCCCTGAAGTACGATTTACTCCCTTTATGTTATTCAATAGCCTCTAGTATATGGTGAGGCACACTTGAGGTCACATGCTATTCTGGTCAGGACATTTTCAGGTGGTTTTGATTAGGAAGTTTCTGATTTTATTAATATTTTTATAACTTATTATATTCCCCCTTTACTGATTTTATATGAAATTTGCATAATTTGTGTGAAATATTAATGTTTTAATATTAAGTATAATTTTTGAGTATTTTTAGAAGTAGTCCAATTGAATCAGTTTAATGTTTTAATAATAACTGTCCCTATACTGGTCCAAATTGTGTGCTTCTTATTTTTTAGTATTCTCCTTTCAATATAAAACATTTCATTAGAAGGTACCATGAGCCAATTCTGCTATTTGAAAGGTCATATGGTCCTCCCAAACAAGACCAAAGAATCTGTGAACAAACAGAACCAGCCTTGAATATTGATTTACTAGGATCAATACATAAGTCAAAAAATATTAACTCTCCACCATAATTCGGGGGACACTACATTTCATCTTGGATAAAAATTTCAAGTCCCAAATCCAAGTACAAGGGGGCCAAATAAAGCTTTGAAGTCCATCCCACCATTCTGTACGAGAATTAAAATCAGTATAGTATGAATGACATATCTCATGATGTAAGCATCAAATAGAGCTGAGACTTTTCAGTGTGAAATAGGCGATATTGTAGGCCGACTTTGTGGAATAAACCATTCGGATTTGAAGGCATCTTCATATTCAAAAACCCTTTCACATTATGGACTTCAAAAAGACTGGATGGAAATGGACAGTTTAACTTTGTTTAATCAATCGGCCATAACTTTTGATCCTTAAGTCCACATGACTCCAAATTTTGAGAGTAGTCGTACAACATTATTTTCTACAACTTTTAAGAAGTAGATAGTTGAATATTAAGCTATCTGAATAGCTAAATTGGTGATGCAAGTGGAGGGACAGATTGGGAATGAAAACAGTCCACTCCTTGGGCTATAAATACTCTCATATTCTATCCTTGAGAGGGGTTGGCATTTCAGAAGAGAGGAGAACATATTGGCACTACCAAGGCCTTGCCAAAGTCTTGGGAGGATCTTCCATACTCAAGTTTTCACTTTAGAGACCTTTCCTCCTCTCTTTGTTTTCACATAATTTCGTGTTCTTCATTTTTGTAATTTTGTAAGTCTCTTTGTAATTATGTTTTAATGCAAGTTACTTATTCAATATCTCTTATTCTCATCCACCTTTTTTAGTTTAATATTTATGTTGTTAAAATAGTTTAAATTCAGTTGATTCCCCTTCCCTTCTTTTTCTTCCTCATTCAATCAAAAATCCGTTTTTAATTATCATCATCGTTCGTGTGTGTGTGTGTCGACGTACCACTCTTTTATAATCCCTTTCTTTTTCTTCTATTCTTAATTTATCATCATAATTATAATAACCGGAATATTAAACACCCAAATGGATGAGTAAATATCTCATTGGGGTGAGTTATAATTTAGGTATGTTAAGTGATTGAGAGTATTTGCTCGATGAGTATTCGTTAATTTAATATTGTGTATGTTGGACTTAATTTGTCATGGATTAATGACATATTTTGTTTAGCATGTGGTTTACATGGATTATTGGAACTAAAAATACACTACCAAAAACATGTACTGATTGAGATTAAAATCCTAATTAAGTTAAGGCTTGGATTAAATCTTTAACACTTAGGAATTCTAATCGATGTCAACTTGTCAAGTGGGTGTTAATTTAAATGAAATATAAAGAAAAGCTCAAGGATATCACAAGATTAACTCCCTAATAATGAACTCACCCCAATATTTATCAATTTGTTGAATCAAACATCATCCATAAATTATTTCATAAGCTCTGCAAACAACCCCCCCCCCAATCAGAATACAATTAACTAAAAACAAACGACTATTTCAAAGTATCAACGCCGAGGATTCAACCCGAGTGTTTCTATACACATTATCAGAGCACCGGAACTTTTACCGGTCGATAGGTGACAATCGGCCGTGCATTTCAAATGGCGCCGTTGCCGGGGATGGTTCTTTAAGTAGTCATTACTTTCTGGTTATTGTCAAGAAAACACAAAAAAACAAATTTTAAAAAAAAATTGAAAAAAAAAAGAAAAAGAAAAACCCATCTTCCTCTTAAAAATCATAAACTGAAAAAGAAACACAAAGGAAACCCCATCTTCCTCATCCTTTCTAAATCTCTCTGAATTCCCCGTAGCCTCCCAAACAATCCCTCGGATTTGTTTGACCCTGAAATTGATAGAACTCTTCGTCGACTTAGGAGGACCATTAGCGATAACCAAATCACCAAAGAACCAATAATTTCCCTACCAATTGAATTCGATATGGCCAATCCTAGGGAAAAAACATTGAAAGAAATTGTTGCCCCTGATATGAATTACCAACCCCTTAGTATTAAATATCCAAACATAGAGGCTGACTTCGAACTCAAATCGCGTTTGATTCATCTTCTACCTCATTTCCATGGGCTAGCCGGTGAGGATCCACATTTACATCTCAAAGAGTTCCAGGTGGTGTGCTCTACCATGAAGCCTCAAGGGGTTTCTGAAGAACAAATCAAACTCCGAGCATTCCCTTTCTCCCTAGCTGACTCTGCCAAGTCATGGCTCTACTACCTCCCTCCTGGTTCCATAACTACATGGAATGACATGAAGCGTCTCTTTCTAGAAAAATTCTTTCCTGCTTCTCGTACCGCTTCCATCCGAAAGGAAATAAGTGGTATCTGTCAATTCCCAAATGAATCACACCATGAGTACTGGGAGAGGTTCAAAAAGATTGTGGCAACCTGCCCACACCATCAAATCCCTGACCAACTCTTGATCCAATACTTCTATGAGGGTTTATTGGCTATGGAGAGAACCCTCATTGATGCCGCAAGTGGCGGTGCTCTTGTTGAAAAAACTCCAAAAGCTGAAAGAGATCTCATAAGTAACATGCCTACAAACACACAACAATTCCATACTCGAGAACATGCTCAAGTCAGACAAGCCCAAGATAATCAATCCATAGAGCCTAACAAGATGACTGAGTGGATAAGTGAACTTACAGGTCTTGTGTGTCAACTAGCGGTGGCTACCAAAGCCCCAACCTCATCTTCTCCATAGTCACTATTCCCTGGACCTATCAAGAATTGTGGAATCTGTAGCTCCCAAGCTCATCCAACAGACACATGTCCACAACTTCGAGAGGATGAATCCGATTCATCTAGACCAATGGAGCTCAATGCAGCATATGCTCAACGGAACACCAACCCTCAACTATCAGGTCAGTTTGTTAGAAACTTCAACCAACCTCACTTTGAGACCTTCTCTGCTAACTTTAACCAAGGATTGAGGTATGGTAATCCTGTCTCTCATCCCCCTCAATTCCCTCCTCAAAACCCAAACCTTTTTCAATTTGGTCAAGGTGTTGGTAACTTCCATCAACCTTATCCTTTTGTTCCTCAACCTCAAAGGAACAATCCTCCTCCTGGATTCCATCATCCTAGTGAGCCTTCCCAATTCCAAAACCAATAAAATCGATTTCCCAAGAACTAAAATCAAGGAAATCCCAATCTGGGAGCCTCTTCTTCCAAGAAACCATGGGAAAGTGCAGGGTAAGATCTTTCCTCCTTCACCCGTTCTATCCTTAAAAACATTGAAATTCAAATAGGTCAACTTGCATCCCACCTGATCCAGTAACAACAATCAAATTCTTCCCAACTCCCAGCTCAACCATTACCCAACCCCAAGGGTAATGTAAGTGAAATTGCACTAAGATCAGGAAAGAAAATTTCTATTCCTCAAGATAAATCCTCAAACCCTCCTTTGAATATTGACCTAGAAAATGAAAAGAAAAGGAAACTTGAAAAGGAACCTAAAACCATTACCTCACCTCCTTCCGTTCCACTTAGGAATCCAATTCCTTCTCCTCAAGTCGTTTCTAAACCAAGGAAGTCCTTTGAACCTGATCCTGAAATGCTCGACATGTTTAGACGTGTTGAAGTCAATATTCCCCTATTAGATTCCATAAAACAAATTCCTAAGTATGCCAAGTTTCTTAAGGAATTGTGCACCCACAAGAGGCAACTTAGGACCTTTGAAAATGTTTCCACCCAGCCTTCCATACCCATTAAGTGCAAAGATCTAGGGACCTTTACAGTCCCATGCCAAATTGAAAGTTCCAACTTTGATGATTCACTCATAGACCTAGGAGCCTCAATTAATGTCATGCCCAAATCCATATTCTCTAACCTTGGTCTAGGTCCCTTGTACCCAACGGGTGTTGTCATTCAGTTAGCCAATCGAAGCATATCCAGTCCTGAGGGAATAATTGAGGATTTCCTTGTCCGAGTCAATGATCTTATCTTCCCTGCTGATTTCTATGCCCTTGACATGGAAGGTGAGACGAACTCTTCTAGATCTCCCCTAATTATAGGAAGACCATTCCTCATGACTGCGAGAACCAAGATTGATGTCCATTCAGGCATCCTATCCATGGAATTCTGTGGCCAACTGGTCAAGTTCAACATTTTCCAAGCCATGTGATACCCATCTAAGGATCACTCTACATTCTCAATCAATGCTTCTGAGGACACTTCTAAGAGTCAATTGAACCCCATTCCATCATGTTCATCCTGTTCGGAAGAGATAAGATCTTGTGAAATCTGCACTAGGATTAACCAAGTCATAAATGGTGATGTTGATGTGGACCTTTCATTCATAGACTCCATCAATTTAGAGGATCTTGAAAACTCTCTTGAATCCCATCTCAACTCTGATCAAAACTGCTCCACCTTAGACAGTATTGGTAAAAATGAATCTGAAGCAACTGAAGTCCCATCCTCCATTTCTGAGTTTCCTAACCCAAAAATTAATGATGAGACTAATCTGAAACCTCTTCCTGCACACCTGAAATATGCATTCTTATTCCATGATCATGCATATCCTGTCATTATCTCTTCCACCCTTACTGAAACCGAGGAGTCCAAACTTGTTCAGGTGTTAGAGGAAAACAAAAAGGCCTTAGGGTGGACCCTAGATGACATACCAGGAATCAACCCTTCCCTTTGCATGCATCTCATCCATCTTGAGGAATCATCCAAACCAATTAGACAACCACAAAGAAGACTCAATCCACTCATCCTTTAGGTAGTTAGGGAAGAGATCACCAAGATTTTGCAAGCTGGTATTAACTACCCAATTTCTGATAGTGAATGGGTTAGTACAATTCAAGTTGTACCTAAGAAGGGTGGGATAAATGTTGTCACAAATGAACATGGGGAGGTAGTCACAACTCGAGTGAAGAAAAAATGGCGTGTATGCATCGATTATTGAAAATATAATGCTGAAACATGAAAAGATCACTACCCTCTTCCATTCCTTGATCAAATGCTAGAAAGATTATCCGTAAAGTCACACTATTGCTTCTTTGATGGATACACCGGCTATTTTCAAATCCCAATCTCACCTCAGGACCAAGAAAAGACTACTTTCACATGCCCCTTTGGAACATATGCATATAGAAGAATTCCTTTTTGACTTTTCAGTGCTCCTGCAACATTCCATAGGTGTATGATGAGTATCTTCTCCGAATTCATTGAACACTACATGGAAGTCTTCATGGATGACTTCACCATTTATGTTGAATCATTTGAATCTTGTTTGAATTCACTCTCTCTTGTCCTGAAAAAGTTTTTCAAGTGCATCCTTGTGTTAAATTTTGAAAAATGTCACTTCATGGTTTCAAATGGGATTGTTCTAGGGAACATAGTTTCAAAAGATGGTATTGAAGTCGATCCTGCAAAAATTGAAGTGATCCAATCACTTCCTCCACCCACTTATGTTTGAGACATCTGTTCATTCCTCAGTCATCCCGGTTTCTATCGGAGGTTCATCCATAACTTCAGTAGGATTTCCCTACCACTCACTCATTTGCTCAAAAATGATGTCACTTTCCATTTTGATGAGGTTTTCAAGAGAGCCTTCATTGAACTCAAAACTGCTCTCACATCTGCCCCGATAATCCAACCCCCTGATTGGTCTTTACCCTTTGAATTGGTGTGTGATGCTTATGATAGAGCTGTTGGGGCTATTCTTGGTCAAAGAAGAGAAATAATTCCTCATGTAATCTATTATGCCTCAAAAACATTGGATGAAACTCAATCTCACTACACTGTCACTGAAAAAGAACTTTTAGTTGTGGTTTTTTCCTTAGATAAATTCTGGTCCTATCTCTTAGGTACCAAAATCATCATCTTCACAGACCATTCTACTATTAATTTCTTACTCAAGAAAAGTGATTCCAAACCGAGGCTAATAAGATGGATTCTAATGCTCCAAGAGTTTGACCTTGAAATAAAAGATAGACCTGGAAAAGAAAACCCTATGGCTGATCACTTGAGTAGAATTTCTAATTCTTCTCAATCTGAAATCATCGATCCTAAATTCCCCACTGAGCACCTTTCATCTCTCACTCCAAAAATACCATGGTATGCCCCAATTGTAAATTACTTGGTTTCTGGTGTTTTTCCTGAAAAGTTTTCAAAAGAACAAAAAATGAAGTTAAAAAGTGATTCAAAATACTATTTTTGGGAAGAAAATAAACTTTGGAAAACTGGGGAAGACATGGTAATTATGAGATGTGTTGATGAAGATGAATATTCTTCCATCTTAGAATTCTATCACTCACTTCCTGGAGGTGGCCACTTTGGACCACAAAGGACCTCCCGAAAGTTCCTAGACTCTGGATTCTTCTGGCCTTCACTCTTCAAGGACTCACATGAGTTTTTTCAATCATGTCCCGATTGCCAAAAGTTTGGCATAATTTCAAAGATAAATGAAATGCCCCAAAAGCCTTTAATTTTCTGTGAGATCTTTGATGTTTGGGGTATCTATTTCATGGGACCATTTCCCCCTTCCAATGGATTCTCATACATTCTTCTTGCGGTCGATTATGTTTCAAGGTGGGTTGGGTCCAAACCCACTAGGAAGGATGATGCTCATACTGTTAGTGAGTTCCTAAAGACCCACATCTTCCAACGATTTGGCACACCACGTTCCTTGATCAGTGACTTAGGAACCCATTTTTGTAATAGAACCATGGAAACTCTTCTGAAAAATAATGGGGTTGTTCATAAAACTTCAACTGCATATCACCCCCAAACAAATGGTATGTCTGAACTCTCTAATAGAGAAGTGAAAAGAGTACTTGAGAGAATTGTTAAGCCCACCAGAAAATACTGGCCTGAGAGACTTGGTGATGCCCTTTGGGCTTATCTAAGTACTTATAAAACACCCCTTGGGATGTCTCCTTTTAGGATAGTTGTTGGTAAAGTGTGTCACTTACTAGTTAAAATCCAACATAAGTCTTTTTGGGCTGTGAAAACCTGTAATTTTGATTGTGAAAAATATGGTGAAGAAAGATTGTTGCAATTGGCTGAACTGGAGGAGCTTCGACTTGAATCCTATGAGAATTCCAATCTGTACAAAGAGAAGGCTAAGGTACTCCATGACAGACACATCCTGAGAAAGGTATTTCATGAAGGTGAAAAGGTAATGCTATTCAATTCTCGATTTCGTCTTCATCCAGGTAAGCTTAATTCTCGTTGGGAAGGTCCTTTTGTTATTACTAACGTTTACCCATTTGGTGTAGTGAAAGTCCAAGACCCCTCTTTCAAAAGGACATTCACAGTTAATGGACATCGGTTAAAGCATCACCATGAGAGGACATGCAATCCTGTCACAACATCAACTTCCACTGGCTCCCCAACTTCTCTAGCTGACCTACCACTAGATGGAGAAGGTGACCCGCCAAATCCAAACCAGGGGGCACCTCTTTCCCTTTAACTCTCTCTATCTTTTCCTCTCTCTACCTCTTTCTTCTTCTTCATCTCTCTTTAATTTTTTTCAACCATTTTCTTTATCAAAACCTTAATTTTTCACTTTCTATTTTGTGTGGGTATATATTTACAAAAATAAAAACCTAAAAAACCAAAAAAAACCAAAAAAAATACAAAAAAAAATTACAAGTCATGCTTTCTCACCATCGAGTTTTGAAATTTTGTACAACCATTTTGGGAGTTAACAGACATTTTTTCATCTCATAAATTTTGTATTTTCATTATGACTTTGGATAAAGAATTTTGTGTCAAAACCAACACATTTTGAATGCTCAATTTTTGATTTGGAAAATTATTCTCCCCAAACATGAGAACAAACATTTTCTTTCATTCCAAGGCCACCTATGGCCATCTTTTCAAAATGTGTGTTTTCACCCCCATTTGTGAGTCTTGAGTTTGTGGACCTTCGAGCTGAATTTCCTACCTTAGTGTGTATTAATATGATAGAGGCATTTTCTGAACCACATGAAAATCACAACAGCCAAATAGCCTCCCATTTCCCTTACATTAATCCTCCTTTTGAAATCCCCTTTGAGCCTATGAAAACCTTTTCTTTTATAGACACATTACAAGCCAAATACCTTTTCCCACCCAATATCAACATGGATTTTCATTACATAAGTTTTTGAAATTTAAGTGTGGGGGGAATGGATTTCATTTTTGGGTATCATTTCCTTACTTTCTGGTGTGTTATCATATTCTTGAGGGAAAGCATTCATTTTAGTGTGGGGGTGGGTAGTTTATAATTAATTGGGATTTGGTAATGTATTGTGCAAATGGTATTGAAAAGTGTTCAATAAAAAAAATTCAAAAAAATCAAAAAAATCAAAATCAAAAAAAATTGAAAAAAAATGGGTTGTGTCTTGGGTAGGTCAAAAATCACTCTTCCTCAACCTTTGACCTTGTTATAACTATTACAATTAGTGCCATGAGGAGATCAAACATGGGTTGGGATATGAGTGTGAGATCTGTTTCAAGGTCAACTTTCGAAAAAACAATGAAAAAAAGGAAAAGAAAAAAAAGCGAACACTTGCATTATATTCTTATTGGGAGAAGTTTTTTGTGTTGTAAATATTACATCTTCTCATTACCTTCATATTTTCTTCCTCTATTGTGTCATTCTTTACATAATCATTACCTTGTAAATATGTGTTTTCATTTCCTTCCATGTTTCATTTCAAAAAAATGTGCATTGCTTTTTCTATGTTGGTATTTTAACACTCTTCTTCTCTCTCTTGAACATTATATTCCTACCGTCCCATAGCCACAAAAAACACCTTAAAAATACATCTTGATTCTTGTGCACTTTGTATAGGGATTGTAAGCTGAGATCTCTTTTCAAACTCTAATATTTTCACTTTTGGTTGGTGAAAGAGTGAACCTCCACAAATGAATTTTATCATCTTGAGAGGTGTGATTTTTGAGTGTCCACATGTTCCATTTCTAAATTTGAGCTTGAAAAAATGAACTAGTTTTGGAAAAAAAATTCTGTAACAACTTGTGGTGGAATTCAAAATGGATGAGTGAAATAGTCTAAACCTCCCCTTATTGGAGAAAACAAAGTTTTAATATCTGTTGGTGAGTAAAAATGATTTTGTCATGTTTTTATATTTGTTGCACATGAGGACATGCACAAAACTAAGTGTGGGGGAGTTGATGTTATTAATATTTTCATGACTTATTATATTCCCCCTTTACTTATTTTATATGAAATGTGCATAATTTGTGTGAAATATTAATGTTTTAATATTATGTATACTTTTTGAGCATTTTTAGAAGTATTCCAATTGAGTCAGTTTAATGTTTTAATAATAACTGTCACTATACTGATCAAATTTGTGTGCTTCTTGTTTTTTAGTATTCTCCTTTCAATATAAAACATTTCATTACAAGGTACCATGTTCCAATTCTTCCATTTGAAGGGTCATATGGTCCTCCCAAACAAGACCAAAGAATCTGTGAACAAACTAAACCAGCCTTGAAAATTGATTTACTGGGATCAATACAGAATTCCAAAAACATTAACTCTACACCATAATTCGGGGGACACTACATTTCATCTTGGATAAAAATTTCAAGGCCCAAATCTAAGTACAAGGGGCCCAAATAAATCTTTGAAGTCCAGCACACCATTCTGTCCGAGAATTAAAATTAGTATAGTATGCATGACATATCTCATGATTTAAGCATCAAATCGAGCTAATATTTTGCAGTGTGAAAGAGGAGATATAGGCGGCCGACGTTGTTGAATAAACCATTCGTATTTGAAGGCATCATCATATTCAAAACCCATTTCACATTATGGACTTCAAAAAGACTGGATTGAAATGGACAGTTTAACTTTGTTTAATCAACCGGCCATAAATTTTGATCCTTAAGTCCAAATGACTCCAAATTTTGAGAGTAGTAGAAAAAAATTATTGTATACAACGTTAAAGAAGGAGATATTTTATGATTCTGCTGTCTAAATAGACAAAGTGGCGATTCAAGTGGAGGGACAGATTGGGAATGCAAACAGTCCACTCCTTGGGCTATAAATACTCTCCCCTTCTCTCCTTGAGAGGGGTTGGCATTTCAGAAGAGAGGAGAACATATTGGCATGACCAAGGCCTTGAAAAAGGCTTAGGAGGATATTTCATACTCAAGTTTTCACTTGATAGACCTTTCCTCCTCTCTTTGTTTTCACTTAATTTCATGTTCTTCATTTTTGTAATTTTGTAAGTCTCTTTCTTTGTAATTCTGTTTTAATGCAAGTTACTTATTCAATATCTCTTATTCTCATCCACCTTCTGTAGTTTAATATTTATTTTCTTAAAATAGTTTAAATTCAGTTGAATCCCCTTCCCTTATTTTTCTTCCTCATTCAATCGAAAATCTGTTTTTAATTATCATCATCGTTCGTGTGTGTGTGTGTCGACGTACCACTCTTTTCTAATCCCTTTCTTTTTCTTCTATTCTTAATTTATCATCATAATTAATATAACCAGAATATTAAAAACCCAAATGGATGAGTAAATATCTCATTGGGGTGAGTTATAATTTAGGTATGTTAAGTGATTGAGAGTATTTTCTCGATGAGTATTCGTTAATTTAACATTGTGTATGTTGGAATTAATTTGTCATGGATTAATGACATATTTTGTTTAGCATGTAGTTTCCATGGATTATTGGAACTAAGAATACACTACCATAAACATTGAATGATTAATATTAAAATCCTAATTAAGTTAAGGCTTGGATTAAAGATTTAACACTTAGGAATTCTAATCGATATCAACTTGTGAAGTGGGTGTTAATTTAAATGCAATATAAAGTAAAGCTCAAGGATATCACAAGCTTAACTCCCTAATAATGAAATCACCCCAATCTTTATAAATTTTTTGAATCAAACATCATACATAAATTATTTCATAAGATCTGCAAACAAACCCCCCAATCAGAATACAATTAATTAAAAACAAACGACTATTTCAAAGTATCATCGCCGAGGATTCGACCCGAGTGCTGCTATACACATTAGCAGAGCACCGGAACTTTGATCGGTCGATAGGCGACAATCGGCCATGCGTTTCAGTTGCACACATGACATCCTTATAATATTAGAATACTATTTAGATTTATAAATGGTTTTTTAGTGGTTCCTTGGTTGAAAAAGTGTTAGTGACCCATTTTATGGATTATTGTGGAATGATTTAGATTTTTCAAAGAAAATGGGTTCTTCCCTTTTTAAATGTGATCTTAAAATAATTTGTTGTATGAAGTGTAATTTCAAAGGTAAATGTTTTAAAAACTTTTAATTATAATTTTAAAGGTGTGTTGGGCTTAAAATGTGATTTATTAACAAATTGATTTAGATAGAAATTTATAAATGGGGGTTTTGATTTAAAGTTGTGTCTTTGAAATGGTATTTCAAAATAAAATAGTGGCTTTCCAATAAGGATTTCCATGGTGTTTTTCCAAGGGCATAGTGTAGAGACCCAAGATTGACGTACATGGACATTACATTACTTTTGCGGAATACTTAATACATAACAAAAATATACACCCAAGGACCATAATAGTTTAGTGTCTTTGGAAACTCGGAACATAATCTTCTAATCATGGTGAAATATCTTCAACATCTCCCATAAAGATATTACCCTTTTGTTTTCTTACCTAAAACCTTTCATTATATCCTAGGGAAAATAAAACTTATAAAGGATGAGCTGAAATTCTCATTAAGGGGAATCATGGATAAAAGAAAACAAACCATATACATTTTAACTTAAAAACATGAACATAAAGTTTAAACATCAAAATCTTGAGTTGTGAAATAAATCTTGGTAGTACGTAAGGCATAGATCATAAAGGAACATTAATCATGACAAAATAGCATGGTAATAAAACATGTAATTGTGGAAAACCCTTAAGAACATGATATTATTTCAATAGTATCCAAGGCATTGCTCCCAAGACCATCATAGTAGACAAATTCTATTACTACACCGGGTTTACTTGTCGTTCCATCCCTGTATTACTAAATTGGATTTACTTTCCATTCTAGCCATGTTTATCTCATGAGATATAAATCTTTACCTAATGAATTTGAGGGAGATATAGGTCTCACCCATCTCATAATGAAATCATTCTTTCATGTTCCACAAAATAAACATAAATCATTCATCATAACCCAATGAATAAAATGGGTTTCATATATTTCATCCCATCATAACATAATCCATATAAAACAATGTATATAATTTCATCATAAAAAAAATAAAACCACGTAAATAATAGGGAAATTATACATGAATCATATACATATTAAATAATTTCATCTTAGATGGAAAATAGTTTGGATAAAACAATTGAAATGAACTCTTGAGGAAAATATCATTTCTTCTTCAAAATAATTTTCTTTTCTCCAAATGCCGAGCATTTTTAAAAGAAAATAATTTTGTTGAAAATAATCATGGAATCTTTTATAATATGATTTATGTAAATATGGAATTATAAAATTGTAAAAATCCATTCACGTTGTATAAGTTAAAAAACATTTTTCTTGTACTTTTGCTGGAAAAGTCAACAGGTACCTCGTATGGTAAACAAAAGAAAGATTCCTTCCATACCATGTGATAAAAGTAAAAAGAAGGGTAAAAATGGATTTAAACAAACATTTAAGAGAAGTAAAAAATTTACGAAAACATTTTCAAAAAACATTTACATGGATGATAAACATAACCCCAGTAAATACTTACGAATAAACAATCTCGGATAAGAACGAGATTGGAATAATTATCCCTTACCTTAGGTCCAATTTATTCTCTTCGTGTTTGAAAATCTTGTATAATGATTTAAATAATCTCATTTACTTATTCAATAATCATAGTTATTTTTATAATATCATATATGATTCACTTACGCCTTTATATTACCTGTTCATTTTTCAATTCCAGGTTGAAGCAACGTTTAGGGTAATAATCGTTTCATTTATCATACGTGTTTGGACTTGTTGTTCTTAATATAATGATTTAATTACTTCCAGAATCAAAAAAAAAGATTTATATATCATATATATATTCATTGTATAGATATATATATATATATATAATAGATAGATAAATAAAATTAAATACATCGTTCATGGATACGGTAGGTCGTACGTACACATGAACGATGTTTTTCTTTCCTTATTAACTTGAATGAAAGTAAGTAGATGACATATATATATATATACACAAATAAAATAGCATTATTATGTAATATATCTCAGTATTATTCATTATATATACTGTATAATCATTCTTGAATGGTTAACATGGAGAATGAATCTCATCGCATCGTGGTGACGGTAATCCGTACGTACACACGAGCGATGATATCATTACCATAATTATTTAATGGAATTAGAGTGGATGATATAATATCTAATAATTATAATCATGTTATAATAATCATATATAGTTATTATTTCCACCATTATACCCATCCAAGTAAGGTGGTGGTGGAAAAACAGATTACACCACAGCGTGGAGACGGTATTCTGTACGTACTCATGCACAGTGATTTCATTTTTCATAGGATGGGTAGAATGTGAAATAGGGTTGTTTCATATTTATAATAACATATCCATATATTAGTGATACTTATTTTATTACTTTATAATTAAACAACTAAATAAGTGTAAGTAGCAGAAGAAATAAATTTGAAAGAATCGGTAGGAGATATTACCTCATCCTCGAAGTGCCTCCTTTAAACTTCTTCATAGGACACTATAGTTAATCTTTTGAGAATACCAGTACCTCTATAATATTACTAGAGAGGTTTAGAAGATAAATTGGAAGGGGTTGGACGATATTTAATGCTTAAAATGGATTCAAGAGAAGAGGGAGGAGGTACCCTTTTATAAGAGAAGAGAGGGTCACTTTTGGAAACCTCAAAAATATTAATTTATAATAAACTCATACCCCACATAAAAACTTCAGAAATGACTCAAATTATAATATAAGGTGATATAGGATTTTAATATAATAATACAATAAAATTTAGACATGTTGGGAAATTATTTTAAACCTTATCAATTTTATTTTTCCCTATTTAATCTATTTTATCTTATTTGTGGTAATAATTTTCTAAATTTTAAATTGTTATAAATACTTACTTATGTGTTGTAAATTTTCTATAATTGGATAAATTATTATATCTTATACCATATAAATTTAAATTTATAATTTTTAAATATTTTTGTGATTTTTATACAATTTAATGATATGGTATTTTTATAAAATATCAATAGTTTCAATTTTAACACTATTCATTTATTATAATTTAAATAAAATCCACACAGAAGATATGTTCAAAAAAATCAATATATTACTAACATTTCATATTCGTCTAGAAAATTTGTGGAGCACACTAATTAGTTTATATAATATTTATTTTAATATTTTTAAAACTGTTTATTTGATATTTCTCTTAATAAAATAATTACTACAACATTTTTGTATGATTATTTAATATAATTATTTGTTGCATAAAAATTAAAAATAAAATTATATGATTAAGATATATATAATAGATTTCATAAGAATACTTTTAGTCGAATTTATCTTCTAAAACAGCCAATGTTTAAAATTTTAATTTTATTAAAGTATGAAGGTGACAAGTATAAAATCATTTAAAATAAAATAATATAAATGTCATAATCTATTTTTTAAGGCTAAAAATGGACCACACGTAGAAACTTGGATTCTTAGGGTATATATATACATGACCAATAAAGTTTGGTCAAGTTTCTGGTCCTTTTGATGGATATTATTATTTGAATAAAAACTATATTATTGATTTTTCACTAAATAAATATTGTTTGCATCATTAATGTATAAGCTATTAAAATAATTAAATATTTATTAAAAATTGAAAATAAATTACCATAATAAATAAAAAAATTCTCTTTAAAATGAGTATTTATAATTGAATTTATATTCTGTATAACCTTAAATTAAAAATACTTTAATTATTAAAGTTTGAGTGAGACATATTTCACATTCATTAAATAAAATAAATTAAAGATCTTAATCGCATCCAAGTGGGTTCCAAAAGATACCATTTCGACCCGAGTATATTTTAGGATGAAATATAATCATACAATTATATTAATACACGTGTTAGGGTAATTTTATAATATTATGTTTACCCTTAATTACTTGATTTACCTTTAACTATAGTAAATAAAATTTACCATAGTTACTATTCATAATTTCTAAAAATAAAAAGTATACGATTATCATAATTTGGACATACTTATTCCAAATATAGAATATATATTTCCAAATTCAAAACACAGAAATTGCATTATTTAATTTAAAATTAATCTCGCTGTTGAGAAAACGGGTTCTAAAAGTTAAAACATTGCAAAAGATTGAAATGTTTTTACCTATGAATTCAATGTAAAATTAATGATAATGACATACATAATATTAAATGTTAAAAATATATTCTATTTATACTTAAAACCCATTCAATATTATAATTTAACCATATAAATTATCTTGATGAAAAAAGTCATTTTTAATTAAAATTAAGTGTATTTTTATTATTCATCTAAATATGAAAGTTAACAGAAAAATATTAAAAAAATATCCAAAGTTAATTTTTATATAATTATTATAATTAATAATTTTATTTTGTCATATTTAACTTATAAACATGTCAAAAACTATATTATAAGTGGGTGCACCATCAAAAGGCAGCAAAACTGTATTTTTTTAAAAATACTTATTTTCCCAAAAAAATTATTGTGTTCTTATACCATGTTCTAGAATATGTGTATGATGAATGATATTGTTATAAAATTCAAAATTTGGTTAATACTATTCATAACGGCTAGTTCATAATACTTTTACAACAATATATCGTTGTTTAGTGAAACTCGGTATTGTGTACAATACACGCTCTTGAGGAAGGTCGCTCTTGAGTGCAACACAAGCCAAGAATAGTGTTTGCATATACTACAAGCTAATACAGTGCTGCATATAGTGTAATATAATCTTGGTGTATCATACAAAAAAAATATATCAATGAAATTAAAAAGAATATTTCTCATAAAATCTCAAGGTGTTACATTCTACCCCCCTTAAAATGAATTTCGCCCTTGAAATTC
Source organism: Viscum album (assembly GCA_963277665.1). Taxonomy (NCBI): domain Eukaryota; kingdom Viridiplantae; phylum Streptophyta; class Magnoliopsida; order Santalales; family Viscaceae; genus Viscum; species Viscum album. The sequence goes on along the minus strand of OY728130.1, from coordinate 426,068,326 downwards.
TTCAGGGTTATAAATCGTTTACTACTTGAAAGTTTCTTTCATAGAAACCCACAACTTAAAAAGGAATACTAAAACTAAATTTTAAAAAGTAAAGTAAGAAACATAACGGTTACCCAAATTAACTCATCATTGGGTTTCCATATAGCAGAACAGAGGTGAAAACATGGATATAGAAGAGAAATATAACCATCAAGTTCTGATAGAGAGTGGTAGAGAATATGGCTATGAAAAATCCAAAAATCACAAATCCATAAATTTTTTATGATCTAAGGTACCATCTGATTCATCGGATATGAGGGTACTAGGACAACTCTTTTGGTTTTCAATATCATTTCACTAAAGATGAAAATTTGAATTAGAGGAAATACTTACTTGATTTTGGTACAATCATGTCGTTGGTTGTTCGTTGAACAATTTCCACTTCATATCTTAAAGAAATGAAGTTGAATTTTTCATTCATGAAGTGTTAGAAGATCATGTGATAGAATGATGGGTCATTCAATCTGTCTCAAAAAAAGGTTATCAAAAGTTATCAAACATACATAAGTCCATATATGGTGATATTAATCATATATGGTTTCAAAAATGGACTTATACTTCATCTATCATACCACTTAATAAAATAAAACTAATTTCTACTAACCAGGGACTTCCTGTAGGCCAGTGGTAGATGATAAAGGCTTGTTGCACTTTGGTTGTGGGTTCGATTCCCACATCCTTATCCGATGCGACGAGTTGTCTCCCATCCTACGGTTTATCCTTTTTCAAAAACTACACCATTATAACATTCCAAAAATAATATTGAAAAAAAACTTCTAGCCTTAAACAATACTATCTGATGTCCAAATTAATCCATTCCAACCTTTAGGCTTGTCCAAAATTCTTTTGTCCAAACTCACAGTATAAAGAAAACGACTACTGGAAAGGTCATATAACAAGAATGTGAATACCATCATTTATACCCCACATATCATAACATATTGTTGGTGACAAAATGTTGGAAGAAAAGAAAAAAGGGAAAGAGGCCCCACGACCAGCTTCGCGAAGCCCCTTCGCGGAGTCCCCCCAAGAAACGAGGCCACCGCGAAGCAAAGGAGGAAGTACCCTCCGCGAATGCCCATAATGTTTGTGAGCCCTCTGCGAAAAAGGAGGTGGTACTATCCACAAACGCCTGTGACGTTCGTGAGCCCGCCGTGAAGCAAATGAGACGGTACCCTCCGCGAACGCCCCTGACGTTCGCGACCCGCCGCAAAACAACCCAATCCCTCTTCGCGTCGCATAAGCTCTACTTCACAGTGCCTCTTACCTATAAATACCGAGCTCCCCCAAAGACCTCAAGATGGAAAATCCTCCCTTTCACCTTCATATCTCCCAAATCGTGAATCACCCTTCGATCTGTGAATCAGGAGCTACGCGAGGTGCCTCTGCATTGTCTCGATTTGATCCCCTCTTCTAAGAGGGATGCCTTTCATGAAGCCTAAGGACTTTCGCGAAGGAAGGGGATCCCCAAGGGGACCCGGGTCGTCGTGGAGCGTTTATGCTTCACGAAACACCCCTCACGTACACATGATCCACATGCCAAGGCAGGATCACTGTACTTCGCGAAGCACCTTGCTTCATGAAACTCTGCTTCGCGAAGCGCCTGTGCTCTGTGAGGCAGTGCTCCGTGAATGCCTTTCAACTTCACGCAGCACCTCTTATTTGCACCTCCACCCATGCTAAGGCTAATGAACCCCACTTCATGAGGCACACCCCTTTGCAAGTGCCCTTCACCACGCAGAGCAATCGAGCTCCACTAGGCCCCTACCTATGGACTCCTCTACCTGGAAATTCCTTTTCCCGTGGGACCCTCCAAGTTTTGCAAAATGTTACTTCAAAGTCCCCTAGGTGATACCACCCATAGCATTGGTTCTCCTAATGCTTCTTCTCATAGGCACACTAACGGTTGTTTCTTCTTCACATAGCCACGCTAACGTGGACCCTTCAATGGATTGCTCCATAACACCCACCCAGTCATGGAATTTCTGGTACCTTCCCTCCCAAAAGGAGCGGAGGGTACCAGTTATGTAAGTCCAAGGGGTGCAGAGTAAACCCACCTCATCCGAGCTGTAGGACGTTAAACTGCAAAGCACCTTCATCCTCAACACATGATGTTAAACTGTGACATCTCCCCATGCCTCTCACGCGGGGTGCCCCCACCTTGGACATTCTCCAAGCCCCTTGGTCTCTACAGGGGATGATATCCTCCTTCTGGGAGTGGTGTTTGTCCGCGGGGAAGGGCATCCACCTTTGTATAATCCCCTAGACATTCTTGCAGGAGGCATATCCCTTTTCTCCCTACTTTAATATTCGGTCCCCAAGTACAGTGGAGGACATGATGAGGAACTGACCACTTCCTCTCGTCTTGGGTGCCAAATCCCTCTCCCTCTATGCTTTGACGCCCTCAGGACTCCATCCTGGAGTAAGACCCAGCACCATGGGTTTCCCAATGCGTAAGCCCCTCTTTACTTCCCACGTACGCACCCTTCACAACGTGATCATAAGGTCCCTAAAACCTATTATTTCTAACATTGAGCTTGACTCCCGTGAGGTTAGAGTGAGAACTGACCATGACACACCTTGGGCCGCCTCAGAGCATGAGCCCCAAATTCCCACGTCTTGCATGACGTTAAACTGCATCCCAATCCAATGCTAAGCCATTGTGATCCCACCATCCAAGGTCCTTATTCGCGTCGGTTCGCCAACACATACCCATCTAAACTACGTGGTCTTTGATCCATTTCAAGGAATGGTATGTAGGAAGCCTCCCTGAGGTTCAAGCCCACCAACCATTGGTCCTGACCGCCTCTGTGTTGGTGTGCCTGGCCCATATCCCAAACTATGTAGACTTTAATCCATGCTAAGGAATGGTATGTAGGAAGCCTCGCGAGGTTCAATCCCAACGTCCATCATACCAAGTTCCATCTTCTTGTCGGTTCATCAGCGCCCACCTGAACTATGTGGTCTTTGATCCATGCTATGGTATGGTACGTAGGAAGCCTCATGAGGTTCAATCCCACCACCTGGTCATTCTGATCTCTTTCATGTCAGCTCACCAACACCCGGGAATGCTAGAGTGTAAGCCCCACACATCCATTCTGAACTACGTGGTCTTTCATCCATGCCAAGGCATTGTACATTGGAAGCCTCCATGAGGTTCAATCCCATCACCCATCAGACCCCCAGTCTATATTCACATCTTTTCGCCGACACACCATCCCAAACTACGAGGACTTTGATCCATGTCAAGCATGGTACATAAGAAACCTCATGAGGGTCAATCTTGTCACCCATTGGAACCCCGGTCCATATTCATGTCGGTTCACTGAAGACAACATCCTGAACTACGTGGCATTTGATCCATGTCAAGGCATGGTACGTAGGAATCCTCCACATGGTTCAAGCCCACCATTCGGTCGTTCCGACCTCCTTCACATCGGTTCACCCTCTTCCCGCATGACGTTAAACTGTATCTTGTCACCCAAACTACGGGGACTTTGATCCATGTGAAGGTATGGTACGTAGGAAGCCTCCACAAGGTTCAAGCCCACCATCCAGTTGTTCTGACACCCTTTCATGTTAGTTCGACAGCCCTCTTTCCACCTCCCAAACTATGTGGACTTTGATCCATGTCATTGAATGGTACGTAGGAAGCCTCCATGAGGTTCGATACCAACAATCATTGGCCCCGACCGCCTTCGAGCTGGCGTTTCAAGCCCCCTTTTTACCAAAACTACGTGGACGTTGATTCCCTACTATGGGGATACGTAGGAAGTCTCTTCGAGGCTCAAGACCAAATCCATCATCCATCCTGACTCTTACCAGGGCCACCACATCCCGGTGAGATCATTCCACCTAATTCCCCTACATAGCATTCCGGAATCTACCCACGTGCTACTCCCAATATCGGTGTTCCCTCAAGGGGGTTCTTCAATCTGATTCCAGCTAGTGTTCTAATCAGCCTGATCCATCTCCGCTGGACGTTAAACTTACGGCATACCCTATGTTGAACATGGGAAGCTGAGTAAAACCTCAGATAGTTGCCTATGGAATATGATTCCTATTTCTCGATGTGGGATGCCTCGGGCTTCCGCACCCTCAAGAATCCCTATAATAATGGAAGAAAGACAGACACGCCAATTCCCCAGCGTCCAGACACGCCAGTGATGCCTCAACGTGACTACTCCCCCAACTGAAGGTTGCTGCCCTAACCGGGCCCCTTGGAATGTCCTGAGAGAAACAGCATAATTAATTGGTGTCCATGAAAATATGGCGCCAGCAAGAGTTTCACGAACAACGTATTAAATCTATAAGGGAGACTCGGACTAGGTGAAAAGTTCTGAGGAGGAATCCCCGGAAGGAAGAACCGACATCCCATTATCCTATTTTAATCAAGGAGCAGACATCCCTAAAGAAGGAGCGAATTACACCCACCTTTGGAAAGTAGGAATGTGGGGTAACAAAAGCCACGCATGTCGTACTCAAGTAGACGGATGTGCGCGCCCTGGAAAAAGCATCGAAAACAGAAATGGTGAACCCGATGTGAAGGTCTTCTTCTCAATGTGGAGATTAGTAGAGATCAAGAAATCAGTAGAGAGATGTGTCACCAGATCCAGATATCTGGCGTCGGGTCCGGCCAAGCAAATAGCGATCCTAGCGTGAAACTCACCAGAAGTTGGGGTAGTCAAAATGTTGGACATCTCGGTCTGCAACGATTTCAGCATGGATCCCTCTTACCGACCATGGAAGATGGAATGGCACGGGTGAATTGGGTGTCGATTTCTTTTTCTGTCATTTCTAATGAGCTGATCTGCCTGCCTCCAGGAAACCAGTTGCTGCATCCAGAACCCGATCACCTCCTGCCCACCGACGCAGGGGTAGGGGCAATATCAACGCGGACACCCCGTGTGGTTCTTCCTTTTCTATGATGGCCTCGACTTCCGAGACTACTGGGTGCCCATGCCTCCTCTCCCCATCAAAGATAATCCAACAAAGGGTAATAAATGAACTTGTATGTAGGTATGAGGAGGAAGGGGTCATCCCTATGAGGGACATGGCCCACCTGGATTTAGAGGCGTATGCGCCTCGCCGTCAACGTCGCCCCCAAGGGTTGCGCAGGGAGCCGCTGCTCCCCACTCCAACCTTCAATCATTTGGGGGATTATCTCCAGAACGCCTCGACGACTCTATGCCCTACGCCGATGAGGTAGGGGATGTTCGAGCCTGCTCAGCCAGATTTTCGTCCCAGGGGTTCCCAGCGAGGGCCCCCACCAGGCCACGACAGTGCCGACACTCGGTTCCCCGAGCTGAAGAGCAGGTAGACTACCTACTTGCACCACTGGTACCATCCCGGCTGACCCAATGCCAACATCGGGCACAGGCCGAGGAGGATGCCCATCAAGGGGAGTGAACGTCAGCGGCTATTATGGCCTGAGCCACCACCGATGTGCATCTTCAACTCCATGCATACGCTGAGCAGGTGTAGCTATATGCCTGACCCGGATCGAGTCCCCAACCACCCCATAGGTAGGCGGAGTCGACTCTTCTGGTTGTAGGCATAGGTAGTGGCCACCACGGACTAACCTGCAGCAATGCCACCCACTACAGGGGCCCTCCCTGTGCAACCACCATGGAGGATGCGTGCCTTTAACACTCCCAAGCCTGACTCGGAGGTATGCCCCGTGCCACCTTCGACCCGAATGAGGGACTTCCCCATGGTAGAAACACCTCATATGGGAGCCTCTCTCGCACTCATTACACTAGATACGGAGACATCCCTTCTGCCACGGACCGCCGGGGTGGGGACGTTGCACATCTAGTCACTCTCCAATGTGAGGACCTTCCTCACATCCTCATACTAGTCGACGAAGGTCCTCCTCGTCCTAGTAACCAAAGGGTGGGAGATCAACTTCACTTCACCAGAACCCAACATGGAGGCCCTACCCATGTTCGGTAAAATCAGTATGGGGACCTACCTCACACTGACGTCACCAAAGGAACTAAGCATGGATATCCTACACGTGATCCTGTCAGTTACAGTGGGGGTCCCACCCATACCAGCATCCAACGCGAAGGTCCTCCCCGTGTCCCCTTTGACATCTGCCCCGGTGGTCCTCGCACCCCGGCCTGCTCAGGCCAAAGTATTCCCCACCCCAACACTAGTATAGCCGAAGGACCTTCTCGTGCCGGGAATTTTCCCTTCCCCGAAGAGCCATCCCGGGGAAGTAAGGCGGGTCGTCGCTACCGCATGACGAATACCTAAAAGATTCAGACTGAGATCAAACCGGTTTGTTTCTCAAATTCTGAAGCAGATCATGACTCAGCAGTGGGATCCTCCCCTCGGTCCTCTGTGTCAAGGACTGAGGTAGGAACAAGGTGTATCATCCTCATCCTTCTAGAGTGTGAAGTCCACCAGATTCCTACCTCTCTTCGTAGGTACATCCAGGAGGAGGAAATTTTGGGAGTCCCACAGGTTCCGACCGTGAAGTCCCCACCATCATCACTAGAAGCGCCATATACCTCGACTATAGATCATGGAGAGATATTTTGGGGACCGATGGTGGTTGAGAAACAGTGTGACCCATCGCCGGTAACCGCGACCCCTGCGTCAGAAGCTGTGGTTGTCAGCCCGTCATATCGTGACATTGTGGTCAGATCACCGCACTCCTCGGAGGATGGCCCAGAATTCTGTAGCCATTCGGTTCATTTGTCGTATTCTCCGCCGCCCAGTTTACTATCTCAGCGGTCTACCTCAGTACGGCTACCGGTTCCTCAGCCGACTCCTATTGATGAGTGGGGCAATACGGGGCCAGACCTGGAATCTGAGACCAGGATATTCTAGAACATTATTGTGGCAGATCACTTCCTGGAGAAGTTCTGGCCGGCGGAAGCATCGAAATTTTGTGCGCCGGAATCCCTCACCCCAGAGGAAGTCGAGTGCTTCGGTCAAACCCTATGGGCGATGCACTTCTGTCTTCATTATCATTGGGTGGTGTACCACAGGAGCCAAGTGCACTTTGAGGAAATCGGGGAGCAATGTCGTCTGGTCGATTTGGTCACACTCCCCATGGCCTAGTTCCCTAAGTCACCAGGTCACCAGAGGACCCTCCAACAAAAATGCGTTAAAATTTTCAGGGTACTCTACAAAATCATTAGGGAGGCTACCCCCCACGTGCAATTCCATGGCTGGGGGAAGTACGCTGCCCTCCTCTTCATCCCTATTCGACGACAGCCCGACTCAATATGTGATATCGAGGACATTCCATCGAGAAGGGCCACGGTCTATATGGATGATGTTGTTGACAAGGAGGACGACCTATAATTTCTTGATTGAGACTTACCCCCTGAGGATGTGCCACCATTTTTGGGACCATCAGGGAGGATTACTCGCTAGTAGAGGAACCTCCTAGTTCTCCCTATGCCCACAAAGTCGTTGGCACTCAGTCAGAATGCCAGCAAGGGTAAATAGAATGTCGGAGCTGTCAAGCACTCCGACCCATCCACCTCAGTGTAGAAGATGGAGGAAGACCCCAAGAAGGCCACGTTGTTCCAGCAACTTGCTGAGCAAAAGAGGCTGGTCAATGATCTTCTGGCCGAACACGCTATAGAGCGACGACTTGACTATGGCAATCCTAGGCCGGGGCAGCAGGGGAAGGAACAACTCCCCCCGGTGAGATGCCTCCGGGAAACCCTGATCATACCACTCCCGTGGACAGGTTTGAAGCTGGAACTCACAGAAATAGGGCGTGATACGTCTCACAAAACCCTCCCAAACGGCGTGGCAATCCGAGGAATCCAGTCCAGGTTCCCCCAGCTGCCCTGCAGGCCATTCCACCAGTCGCGCCACAAGCCGCTGAACTCATCTACCATGTCTAAGAGCCCAAAAATGCACTCATGTATAGGGATCCCCATCAAGATAGGGATCCCCGCCCGGACGATCCAATGGCGGCACTCATCACCCGCCTAAAGGTGTTGGAAACACGGCAGGTGGAAGTCCCACCCTATGGTAAGTTTTATCCAGCATGGGTGGATGATATGCATGCACCCCCGGGTTTTTGAAATCCCACTTTCTCACCCTTTAACGGGACAGCAGACCCGCCGCAACACTTTCCCCACTTTTTCTCCAGGTGTGGCCCCATGTTGGGGACTCCAGCATAGCAGGAAGTTTCCAACTCTGATTTTTGTGCAAACATTGGAAGGCCATGCATTTGTCTGGTATAGCCAGCTCCCCATTAGATCGGTGACCGGCAGGGAGGATCTTTGCCGGTAATTCCTGTATCAGTTCATCTCCACCACATGAAAAAACCCTCATCACAGACCTCTTCAAGTGCAATCAAAGGCCCGATGAGCGAGTCGCGGACTTTGTCGCTCGGTGGAAGGGGCTCACATACTCCCTCAACATGTCACTAAATTGTGAGCAATTACTAACGATGTGCATGGGGAATGTCAAGAAAGAACTGGTTCCTTCCCTGATCACTCATAACTAACCTGGAGGGTTCCAAGACTTCTCAGATAAGGCCTAGCACCTCGAGGAAGCTCTGCAACAGGCTAGTCAGGTGCGTCTGCTACCCCCTGTGATCACAGCAAGGAGGGATGCCAGAGTCGAGCCCACCGCGGTGGCCCAAATAGAATCCCCTAGACAGCTAGAATTTCTACCAATATCACCGGCTCCAAAAACTCGCAGAGGCCCTCCACCTCAGGAACAGCCTTCTGCTCAGTAGAGACTACCTCAGAATCGGCAGGTTTCCCTGCGCAACGCGCCACCACCGCCTAGGAAAGATAATCAGGCTCTCCCTCCTCAGAAGGCTCCTCTATCACCTTGTCAGTTCCAGGTTCCCAGATCCCCCTATCTAGATAAAAGACACCAAACTTACTCATTCAACAAGGATCAGCTCCCCGATTACTTCCGTAGTGCCATAGAGCAGGAGATTGTGTGCTTTCCTGAGTGCTAAAGGCTGGCAGAGGCGATTCTCACCGATTTCCCAAACTACTGCCCCTATCATCGGATTCTAGGGAACACCCTCAAGCAGTGCTATGTGTTTAAAGACTAGCTCCAAGACCAGGTCGATAACAACATAGTCAGGCTGGGTCCAGCCCCGGCATAAGTGGCGGGTGTCTTTATGAGGTTAGAAAGCGGTAGCGACTACGAAGGTGAGTGGCAGCTGGTTCCCAGCCGCGGATCCCAGAATTATGACAACTATATGGCTCTTAAAATAGTCTCCCGCACCCATGGTATTATTTGGGCATGCCTCAATCATCCAGAGCCTTCAGAAGCTGCAACTATCACCTCTGCGTCATCATCTCAGTCGGACTCTTCCTAGAAGATAAAGCATTTGTGGCGTAAGAAGAACCAGCGCGCTCCACCAATGTCATCGTCATCCAGCACTCTCGGTGACTTCATGCCCCATGAGATGGGGATCCCTCTAAGAATCTTCCCAGTGGTGGATGATTTGTCAAGTGACAGCCAAGGGTATGCTTTTGTTAATACCGTCGAGTTGGTAAATCCCTATATGACTACCGATGAGGAGTAACACTAGGCGAACATCCCCAACGTCCCCAGCCAAACCCAACATCGGTGGGACCGTGGCCATATAGTTCATCAAGGAAAGTCAGATAAAACTTTCAAGCAGGCCATGCATGCCACAGAAACCAGATAGCAGGCCCAGCGCAGAGCTCATCAGGCACAACCTCCTCATCTAGTGTCCTCTAATCTACCTCTGTCGTCGTTCGTGCTACTAGATCAGGCAGAGCTACCTCATCCGTACTGCAGACAATATCTCCCTGCTACAGGTCAATATCAGTTTTCTAGCTCTCATCTAGAAGCTACTCTTCTGGCCTCGACCAGTGAGCAACGGGACATGCCTAGAACTAGTCAGCCGCCGGTCCATCCAGTAGGGCCAGTCGTGCCTCCAATCGCAAAGAGGCATCCTGTAAGAAGAAGCTCGCACTTGGCGCAGAAGTATGATGTCCTCAAGCACTTTGACAGCATTCTGAAAAGTCTCTCTATCAATGAGGCTCTTCTCATGTTGTCAGACATGCGTAAGGCGCTCGCCGAGGCTTTAAAGAGACCCCTCCAGTTTGAGACGGAGGTAGAAGCTGCAGAAGCCTTCCATACTGAGGCAATTGAGAATTCTGAATGCCATGTAGTTATCTCGTTCTCTAGTGAATATGAAGACCCTCCCATATAGGGGCACATTCGTCCATTGTACATCACTGTACAGTTCAATGGCGTGGAAGTCCGCCACTGACTTGTTGGCACGGGCTCTGAGATTAACCTAATCTTGAATCGGACACTGTGGAAGCTGGGGTTGTCTGAGGATGATTTAACTCCCTCCGACCTAAGAATCCAGGGATATGATAGGACCAAACAGACCCCAGTCATAAAGTTCTATTTGAAGACCCAGTTCGGTGGCCTAGTTTCCAGTACCGAATTCATGGTTGTCTCCCAGGACACCGTGTACAACGCATTGATGGTTAGGACATGGCTCCACCTGCATGAAGCAGTCTGTTCATCGTATCACCAATGCCTCAAATACTCCATTAATGGTCGAGTAGGCGTACTCCAATGTGATGAATCTCATTTCTCCTCTTTTGAAGCTCATTATCTGGACGCTGACTATTACAAGAGAAAGCATAAGTAGATTCTGGAAAGTGAGATTGAGCCCGCCTCGGTCACAAGTGACCCCTGGGCAGGTCTGGATGACGCATATGTCTTCCCAATCCATCGATTGGAGGCCACGACCCCTGACATGGGGCAATGATTTGTTGTTTCGGGTACAAGAGGAAGGCATATTCCCAGGTCCAAGAGACAGTGAAAAATCACCTTGTACTCCTATACCAACCAGGATTGAGTGATCTCAGAACCTCCTACCCCTGTACGGTATCGGGACGTCCGACTCATGGCAATAGCGGTACGTCACACATGTCTATTTCGCTAGTCTGGAATTAACCAGCTCAAGACGATGTGCCACTATTGCTTTGATATCATCAAGCGTGGCCCTCTGGGCCAAAGTCCAGATGGCATTGGATCAACTGCCTTCATCGCCATGGTTTCAGTAGCGCGTGAATCTCTTGATGCATTGTCCACTACTGTCTAGGCTAGTACCAGCCTCCCATCAAGTTACTCTAACCGAGGTTAAGCCTCACCCACAGGGAATCCCTCCTCCACAAGTGAAGAATAGGATCTAGAGGATGCTCCCCCTACCTTTGAAGAAGGCGTCTCTACCACGGTCGATGAACTGGTGCAGGTGAACCATGGTAGCGAGGCAGACTCGAGAACCACATTGATCAGTGCAACCATGTACCTCGAGGATCAGCAATGGTATGTGAACTTCCTTAGGTAGCACTGTGATGCATTTTCCTAGAGTTACGAAGATATTTCAGGACTAGATCCCCAGGTATCCATCCATCGTCTTGGTCTCCTGATAAACCATTGCGGGTTCAAGAAGCCTCCCAGAAAGATGAACCCTTCTCACGGTGCTATGGTTGAGGCCAAAGTTGAAAATATCATCAGAGCCAACTTCCTCAAGGAAGTCCAGTACCCCAAGTGGAAATCCAATATTGTGCCAGTCGGGAAGAAGAATGGGTAGATTAGAGTCTGTATCGACTTCCGCGATCTCAAACGCCACTGTCCAAAGGATGATTTTCCCCTTCTAGTGACAGAATTGTTGATTGATGCTACGGTCGGGTTCCAAGACCTCTCCTTCATGGATGGGTACTTTGGATACAACCAGATCTGAATGGCCCCGTAGACGAGGAGTCCACCGCTTTCAGGGCCCCCAAGGTACTTTCTGTTACCAGGTTATTCCCTTCGACCTGAAAAATGCAGGTTCCACCTATCAGCGGGCCATGCATCGTATATTCAAGTTGATCCTAGGAACATTGGTGGAATTCTATGTAGACTATCTGGTGGTCAAATCTCACCAGCGCTAGGACCATATCAAGGACCTTGAGAAAGTGTTCGATTTCCTCCGTTCCCGCCACCTGAAGATGAACCCATTGAAGTTAGCCTTCGGGGTCACTTCTAGGAAGTTTCTTGGCTTTTTTGTTAGGTATTGAGGCATTGAGATTGACCCCGAGAAGATCAAGGCCATTATCCAGATGCCTCCCCCGAGCAATATTCGAGAGCTTCAAGGTTTTCAAGGCCACTTAGCCTACATACGCCGATTCATCGTGAACTTGTCTGGAAAGTGTAAGCCCTTTTCTCGGCTCATGAAGAAGGGCACTGCCTATGAATGGGATGAAGAGTGTCAGACCACATTCGATGAAGTCAAGCAGTATCTACTCCAGCCTCTGGTCTTGATGCCACCCATCTCCGGGAAGCCGCTGATTATCTATGTCGTTGCCCTAGATCAGTCTCTCGATGCCCTTCTCGCCAAGAAGAATAATGAGGGGACAGAGAATAGCCTCTACTATCTCAGTTGTATGCTACACGATATGGAGACTAGATACTCCCCTATCGAGAAGAGCTTCCTTCACTTTTATTTTCTGTACAGAAGTTGTGAAATTATAAGAATCACCACAAGGTACAGTTGGTCTCTCAGGTAGACCCACTGAAGTACATCCTGAACCACCCCATGCTGACAGGTCGACTAGCGCGGTGGGCGGGAATTCTCCTGCAGTTTGACATCAGGTTCGTGCCTCGGAAGGCTATCAAGGGGTAGGCGTTGTTAGACTTCCTAGCTTCCCATATAACCTCTATGGATCAATCGCTAGACCTAGATTTTCTTGATGAGGCAATCCTCTCAGTAGACCATGTCGTCTCGTGTTGGAAAAAGCACTTTGACGGTGCCTCCCAAAGTCCCACCAGTAGAAGGCTCAATGATCCTAGGCTCAACAGAGTGGGCCTGGGTATCGTCTTCATTACCTCAGCACAAGACATTCTATCTTACTCGTTTCTGTTTTCATAGGGCTACACCAACAATGAATCAGAGTATCAGGATCTCATCACTGGTCTCGATCTGTCCCTCGAGATCAATGTGCCCCATTTTCCTATGAAAGGGGATTCCGAGATAGTCATCAAGCAAGTCAATGGTTACTATGTTTTCAGGAATCCATAGCTCGTGCCATTTTTGGAGTGCACCCTCCATCTAATGGACCAATTCTCTTATCGACCATAGGTTACCCGTGTCCCTCGATCACAAAATGGTCGAGCGGATGCTTTTGCTGCTTAGCTGCATCACTTGCAGAACCCGAGCAGGATGATCTGATTATACATGTGGCACACAGGAGTTTCATTGCTCCTGTGACCCCAGAGGATGACGAAGGCCTATGAGTAATCCATCTCACCACCGGACCCTCCACGTCTGGAGCCCCAGGTTCGTCAGATCCAGTGATCGAAGCGAATTCCGACTGGAGAGCCCCTTTTGTCGAGTATCTCCAAAATGGTTTCCTCCCGGTTGATCAGGATGAGCGTGAGCGAATACGACACCACGCGCTGCATTTTACCCTCCAAAGATGGTTCCCAGCCTTGAGAAAATCCTATACAAGCAGGGTTTTGATGTTTTTATTATCTATTCCATTCAAGTAGTAGAGATTTCTTAGGTCATGCAAGAGCTTCATGTCGGTTCCCGTGGTGCCCACCAGGCTGGGCTGAAGCTATCCCATCAGATCTGGAGGCTGGGGTACTTCTAGCCCTCTATGATCCATGATTTTATATATTTTTTCAAGAGATGTCATGCATGACAAGTGCATGATAACTTCCTGCATCAGCCTCCAGAACCCCTCCACTCCACCAAGTACTCTTGGCCATTTGCGTTATGGGGACTCGATGTCGTGGGACCCTATCCACCGGCGATAGATCGCCAGTGTAGGTTTATTCTGACCGTTATGGATTTATTCTCCCAATGGGAATAAGCAATCCCACTCAAGGAAGTCATGGATCGATCCATTGTCAATTTTGTGAGCTCCAACATCATCTACCGATTTGGAGTCCCTCACGCTGTCCTCACCGATAACGACACCAAATTCCAAGCAGCTGAGCTGAAGAAATTGTACGTCAAGTACAACATTCACTCCAACCATACCTCCCGCTATCACGCATAGGCAAATTGGCAGATTGAGGTGTTCAACAAAACCCTCTCTAACGTTTTGCAGAAAATGGTTGTCCGGAACAAGAATAGTTGGCCGGACAAGATCCCCAACACCCTCTGGGCTTATCAGACAACGACTCGAAATTCCACCCAAGTGACCCCATATTCCCTAGTGTATGGGGTCGAGGCCATCCTGCCCATCGAGATCCAGCTGCCATCCTTACACATTGAATTCTACGACTAGCATCCACCAGATAAAGTGGCCGAAATCCGTCTAGCTGAATTGGAAGCACTCGACGAGAGTTGGATCCGTACCCTGCACAATCTATAAAGGCATCAAAATAATATAGCTAGAGCCTTCAACAAGAAGGTTCGCCTCTGCTATTTATTACAAGGAGACCTGGTATTGGCCCTCCAAGCGCCAATGATCCTCAGCAGGAAACCAACCAAGTTGGAGCCCAAATGGGAAGGACCTTACATCATTCACAAGGTTTAATCCAATGGCGTGTATTCCTTGGTTACCATGGATAGTGAGCACATAACGCCTCCCACCAATGCCAAATTCCTTAAGAAATACTTTTCCTGATCCCTATGGTCCTGCACGACCTTAAACTGAATGGTCCTACATGACCCTAAACTACACGACGATCCTACATGACCTTAAACTGTCCAGTCATGCATGGATTTAAACTGCGCATCGTCCTGCATGATGTTAAACTACATCTTGAGAACTATGTATGGATTGATTCCCATACTTATGGGATACGTATGAACACTAAAAAGTTTTGTTTTGATCCCAGCCCCAAAATCTTCTCTTTTGACTATCCCCCATGGGTATAGTTCTCTCAGAGTATCCTCTCCTGATATGGTGTATGCTTCCTTAGCCCCACTCATACAAGGATTATAAGGGTCGAACCTTGTGCATGCTCCTCTTCTTCTATCCTCCCACGTATTTACCACACGACGTTAAACTGCATAGCCTTCTAGAACTAAGTGTGGCTTGATTCCCATCCTTATGGGATACGTAGAAATTCCTGGACATTTCGTCTATTGGCCCAGCCCAAATGCCAGAATCGTCCCCCGGGGTTAAGATGTATGGTGAGGGTGCACTTTTTCCCCAATTCTTGTCAAGCTAACCTCGATCCGGCCGTACGTCCTGCTCCCTGGAGACGTTCGCCTCTTTGAGAGATGGGTACAGATATGCTTCACCCACTCTTTGACTAGGATTTCGTCACCTTCCCTCTCCGGAAAGGCCCCTAAATGGTATGAATGCTAGGCCTAAGGGCTATCTCTTACCACTTCGGGCCAATAGCCTTGAGGATGTTGAGAAACAAATCGATATAAATCCCTCATTTCGAATATGTTCAGTGGTCTATGCTCATTTTTTTCTCCTGACGCTGTTTTTCAAACATGGTCAACAGTTATCCTAGATAGTTAGGTCTGCCCCAAGATGTCCCAAGAATTGAGTTTAGTGTTTCATTCCGCCCTGTTGTATCTCCAAGTGACGAACATCCTCCAGGCGATGCCAACCCTCAGGCCCCTTGTCCTTTTCGGGCCCCTGGCCCATGTTCTCTCTTATGGGATTGTACGATATGGTGTGGGATTATGTCCTCCTTCACATCAGGTTGCTCATCATTCCTTACACATCCCTGGATGAGATACCTTACCCCAATCGTCATCCTCACTTCAAGATGTTAAACTGAAAGCTGGTCAGGCTTTCCTAGCCAAGGCCCCTTGGCCTTTTCGGGCCCCTGGCCAAAGTTCTCTCTCATGGGATTATGCTGTGTGGTACAGGATTATGTCCTCATTCATGTTGGGTTATTCATTGTGTCGTACACCTCCCTTGTTTTGGGTATCCTACTCCCCTCCTCGTCCTCACAGCAAGATGTTAAACTGTGAGTTGGTCAGGCCTTCCTAACCAAGAACCAGCCTCAGGCCCCTTGGCCTTTTCGGGACCCCGGCCAAGGTTCTCCCTTATGAGATTGTACGATATGGTGTGGGATTATGTCCTACTTCACGTCAGGGTTACTCGCCATGTTGTACACTTCCTCGTTTGGGTATCCTTCCCCCCAGGTATCTTCGATAACCATGTGTGGATTGATTTCCATCCTTATGGGATACGTAGGACCGCCTGAATGTCTAGACTTCGGGTCTAGCCCCATTTCTCAGAAATCTCCATTTCACCTTGGCCCCTTGCCCGACCCTCTACTTCCTAGACACCTTCATCAACCCTCTTCGGCGGTTCACCAGTGTGCTTAAGGGTACTCTATTTTAGTACCTGGAACATCGTACTCTTCTCGGACATGCCTCCACCCGCTTTTCAGGCTTTGTGTTTCTCTTCAATAGGTCTTCCATCACCTTTAACACATGAAGGTGCCCCCGAGTGGCATGGATGCGAGGCCTAAGGGCTCTCCTACCATTACGGGCCAACTCCCCCAAAGGTCGTAGACAAAAAATTGATACAAATCCCACGTTGCGAATATGGTCAGTAGTTGATGCTCATTTGTTGTTCCCATTTCAAGCTAACACGATATGGATACTGCAATTCCGCCACGGTTAATAGTTATCCTCCAACGCCACACCAACCCCATTAAGCCCAAAATGTCAATTACATAATTCACATCATTCTCCACCTCATCATGTCCAAGAAGAACTTCGAAACTCTTGGTACTATTCCTCAGTGCGCATATGCGCGTTAGGAGGACCAGAGCCGCGATAGGGGCTCCGCACCGATTTCCCTTTGTTGTGTGTTCCATGTATTGCAATAGAAATATTCTTCCCTTATTTACCACACCGAGTTTGACTCATGTGGGCTTAGGGATTGGGTCGAGGTCTGTGCTTACATGGAAGGTTTCCATCCCTCCAGGGTCCGAGCTCTAAGACCATAAACTAAGATCTCCTCAGAACTACGTGCGACCTGCATTCCAATCCTCAAGGGATACGTAGGAATGCTCGGACCTCTTGTCTTTCGGTCCATCCTGAGTTTTGATAATTTGACTTTTCTATCCCGCCTTCTGGAATTTGACTACGGGACCGCATGGTGTGGTATGGGATTATGTCCTCATTCACGTCGGGTTTGCAATAGCCGCACCATGCGCACCCCATTCTAAAAATTAGCCCTCCTATTTCATGTCCTGCTTGTCCCACACGACATTAAAAGGAATCCTCCAGAACTACGTATGGATTGATTCCCATCCTTATGGGATACGTAGGACCACCCGAATGTCTCGTTTTCAGGTCCAGTTCAGCTGGGAGCTAGTTTCTCTGGCCCCTTTTTCTCTCACCCCTATCTTTACCCCTAAGACCGAGGTTCTCCTCTCGGAATTCCATACAGTGTGATGTGGGATCATGTCCCCATTCACATCGTTTATGTTTCATTTCACCATACACATTCCCCACCTAGCATCATCTCTACTATGTCTGTGCTGCATGACGTTAAAATGCATGCTGGGTCCCACCACATTACCCTAAACTATGATATTATAGTCCTAGCCGCACGACGAAAAACGGTACTGCATTGTGATGACTTCATTGTAGAGGACATCACGTTGGGTATTGGTCATATTCCATGCCATTTGACAATGCCTACTATGACTTGATTCTTGGGGCGACACCAAGGCCTGCTACCCTAGACTTGTCGCTTCATAAAAAAACCACTCACCTTAAAGTACAAACAAGATTTATCAAATGCTGCTTTTTTGGTGCGTTGGCCATGCCCACACACCTATTTTATCCCTGGAACTAGTACCTCACCATGCCCCCTTTTCAAGAACTACGTGCAGCTTGATCCCCATCCTTATGGGGTACGTAGGAATGCCTTCGCGCTTTGCCTCAGGCCCAGCTCAACTCTCGTTTTTGGTCCCTTGACCTAGAACCTCTCCAAGGAACACTTGGTGGTCAGAACCCTTGGTTCTCATTCACGTGAGGTTTTTGTAATTACTCACCATGAGTCTCCTATGTTTCCTACCACCTATGGTCTGAGTTCTACAACCCTAAACTAAGATCTCCCTATTTAGGGGGACTCTACTCCCTCTATCTAATACGTCTTGTTTTTGTATTCAGATGTGTTTTGACAGAGAGCCCGAAGTGTGGAATTTTCATAGGTACATTCCCCTCATTCTATGTCCAAGATTTGTGAGCTCTCTATTTGGATCCTCATCCTCTTCCACGTGTAAAAGGAACCTCGGACTACATGGATGCTAGGCCTAAGGGCTCTCCATGGATGCTAGTCCCAATGGATCTCCCATCATTTCGGGCCAACGTTCCTAAGGATCTTGGATGACATTTGCGATAGGTCCCATGTTTCGAACATGGTCAACGGTCGACCCTCATTTGTCTGTCCCCATTCCAGGATAACATGATATGGATGCTGCGTTTCTACCACGGTCAAAGGTTATCCTCCATCTTCATGCCACCATCATTTTGGTCCAGATTTCGAGCTTCATGATTCACACATTTCCACTCTCTCATGTTCAAGTGTAATTCTGACATACTCGGCTCTATCACTTCATGCATCTAGGTGCGCTTTATGCACGAGTTAGCATCATTGGGCCGGAATTCACTGATCATCCCTTCTTCCTAACATTCCCCTTCCTGTGTTGGGAAAGCCTCACCATTACTTCTTTTTTCCCACACCGAGCACGACTCACGTAGGATTAGTAGTTTTGGTAGGATGTGCACCAACGCGGCTAGGATTCTCATCATCCCGCATGACGATAAATTGCGCTCTCAGAACTACGTATGGCTTGATTTCCATCCTCATGGGGTACGTAGGAACTCTCGACCACTCTGCTTCGGGCCCAGCCTAATTCTGACTCTTGGTCCCTCGACCTGAAGAGTTTCCTCTGGGGGTACGTGGTGTGATTTGGACTCCAAGTCCTCATTCATGTCGGTTTCATAGCCACCACACCACATTCTCCCTAGGCTTTTCCCTTTCACGTCCTATCGTATGAAGTTAAAATGCAGGAGGCCATATGTCCTCAACGCATAACACTAAACTGCGGTTCTACCCTGAACAAGTTCGGGATGCCCCATGTTGATCATGGGATGCACCAGAGCCTCCACCAGAGAGGATTTCACCTGTCAGTGTTGGTCTATGACTACACTGCGCTTCCAGAACTACGTACGTATTGATTCCCATCCTCATGAGATATGTAGGGACACCCAGGAATTTTACCTTGGGTCCAGCCTCAGGAATCGTAAGATCCTATTCCACCCCATTTCTGTCCCATGTCCTAACCCCTCTTGAGGGACCATGTAACTGCAACTGTACCTCGAACAAGTCTGGGATTCCCCAAGATGGCATTGGGAAGAAACGAATCCCTCTCCATAGAGGTCCTGTCTGAAATAATGAATGATCCATGATCAAACTGATGCGCCTAACCAGTTTGCTTCCGCCACAGTGACGTAATTTCAAGAGTGTTGGATTCTGTTTGAACAAACCCTCACTCCACATTTCACACTTTTTGTGCCCCTTATTCAGACCCTCGTCCTCTTTCATGTCTGTAGGGACCTCCTAACAGTGTGGATGATCAGCCTATGGCCCGCCTACTGTCCTGGGCCAACGTTCTAGAAGACTAATAGATAGCATTATGATTTAGGCCCCATGTTTAGAACATGGTCAATGGTATGCTTTCATTTGTTATCCCCATTTCAGTCTAACGCAATAAAGATACTGTGTTTCGAACATGGTAAACATTTATCCTTCATTGTCATGCCCCCCCCCCTCCCATAGTGTTCTGGATTTTTGGGTATCGTGATTCACAACTTCCACTTCTCTATGTTCAGACTAATCCCAACGCCTCTGGAATTAACCCGCTCATGCACCAGAGCACGTAGGAAGAACAGCTCCTCGATTGTTCTGAGGTCCTAATCCTCTGATCAGGCCTCTCCCAAGTCTTCCAGGAAGATCTAGATTGGTTACATAAACCCCGCATACCTGAATCTTGGACGACGCATTATTTTCATATGGAATAGCATGGTGATCACCCCTTGTTTCTCACATTGGGCTCAACCCGCGTGAGGTTAGGGACTGACCATTGGACATTTCACGAATATAGCAGACGCGTATGAAGCCAACCTTGATAATGAAACTCATGCATGATATGACATAAAATAAATCAAAACATGAAAGTGTGTTTGAGAGTTTGTGATCCTTACAGCACTCGGGGGTTTATCCCTCCCATGAATGGGTTGACCCCATCAAAAGAGAGTTGCAGTTCCACCACCCTTAGACTTGTGGAATCCAGGAGTTGATGTCTCCAGCTCAACTCCCTCTCTTCCTCAGAAGTGATGGGGCGTAGTTCATCAGCCTTAGTTTGGGCCCACTTTACGTCAGCCTGAATGAAAGACATTTCTTCAGAATATTTCCTCATACTCTCTTCTGACTCTGCAAGTTGGGCCTTCAATCGCAAGACCAGCTTTGATTGTTTTTTAAGAGAGGTTGAGTTCCCATATTCTCGGATCTGTAGCCATTGGACTTCATTTTCAGCCTCTCGGATTTTCTTCATGTTCGCCTCCTTCCTCCGCTGCCAGCCTACGCTGAGGCCGCGATCATACTCCCGGATCTTCTCCGCCATAAGATCTTGGATGAGTATATGAGGGCGCTGGGCATCCACTCCCCCAGCACACAGTTCACGCAGTCGTGAGCGAAGTCTATCCATCTCATCTAGCCATGATGCCTGGGGGGTCTTTTTGATAAAGCTTACGATCAGCTTCCATGATCAGCAGCGGACTATATCATTTTCTTCTTCATCATAGGTCGTCTCATCCTAGTCTTCGCGGTTGGCGGGCTCGTATGCGGGGTACGCCCTCAAGAAATATTCAGCAGGATCTGTGTCTGGCATTGGATCAGGTGCGGCATTTGGCATCGGATCTGGCATGGTAGGACTTGGGTTGACCGGTCGATCCTCATCAACGGACCCCACCTCAATGACCTCAGGCATGAACCTGCTGGTGGTCCTGCCAATTATAGGGATCGTTGCAGCTCAGGTGGGCTGGGTAACTATCTCCACGATTACTTGTATACCCCTAGGAGGGGCGCCACCAGAAATCCTGAACAACCTCACTGCAGTGGACCATGCCATTCGAAGAACTGTACGTGATAGAGAAGGGCATGCACGTTAGTCGGCACGATCAACGTGTGGCAGTAACAAATTCAGTAGAGAGGACTTATAGAGATCGAACTCCTGGTGCCGCTCCTGAGTTGATGTTGACGGGTCCCCAAAGTGTGGCCCTCCGTATATTGTCAGAAGGTCCGGAGATTCTGGAGAAGCTACCTCAGATGTCCTAGCCCCACTAGACACCTAACTGGACATGGCCATAGGTGCGGGTTCCGAGGGTCCTGCATCATCACCCACCGAGGGGCGAGAACAAGGTCTGTGCACAAGGTCCTCCTGCACAGTTCAGATGCTGGTAAGAAATCCATAATGATTTGATGGCAGACCCTGAGGAAAGAAACTTGGGATGTTACCTCGAGAGCCTCTGTGAAATTGTTGACACCCAAGTCTTGATCGCCGACTTCTCCTTCCTCCAACGGGCTCCCTCCACAAGCCTCACCCCCCCAAGAGGATTCGTCTGATTCTTTCGGTATGGGGAATCCCTCTCTCATCTCGGTAGCTAACAGCTGTGGGGGAACCGTCTGATCCAGCAGTACCATCACCCGGTCTGTCATTAGACGTGGGGAATCCCTGGAATGTACAAAGTCCTCCAGCTCATCTAGATATTGCTCCGCCTCCACTGGAGACACTGCGAAACCGGCCCAGATAGGGCCTATACTCAGTAAATCCATCCCGAGACGGTCCAGGTGTTTCCATATCTTGGGCGGGCCAAGGAATTTCCGGTTGACATCCCAGATGTCTCAGGCCTCTGGTAAAACAGCATTCTCTGGCATGTCGATATGGTGCAGCCGCTTCCCTGGGTCCTGAGTGGATATCCTACGGAATCCCCTCAGTGTCTGACCCTCTGGATGGCTCTACTCTCCTAGGACCACCGGGTCCACTGCCACTGTTGGACCTGTCGCCGCCACTTCCTCACCCTCATCTGGTACAGGCTGCGCCGCCATGGTAGCCTCGCCACCGCAAGAGGCCCTTGTCACCTTCCGACCCCGACCCCGAGATGGGGAAGGCCCACCATCAATAGCTCGAACAGTTGGCTGCTTCATTATTTCCCCCAGATAAGATACCTCCCAGCTTATGGCATACTCATTCACCAGTTCAAAGGCGACAGTAGGTGGGGGAAATGTGTTATACATTTTCTCATCTTCCCCTGTGAACATGAGCCACAATTTCCTCATCAGACACGGGTGCTCCACGTGGAGTAACTCCTAGTAGACCTGCGGGGTCAGCCGCTTCAGGTACCGGAATTGCCTTGCAAACCAGTGTGGGGTGTACGGCTCGCAGAGAGGCTCGCAGTCCACCCTTTCCACCAAGAATCCACCTCGAAAGGCCAGGATATAGGCTTGATGCTCTTCCGTCCCCTCAACCGTCGTCGGTGAGTACCCCCATTAGCAATAAAAACAGGTGGAAATTAAACTCGTCCACATTCCATACCCGGTTTAGCACCAAGGGTATGGTCAATTTGGATGGAAAGCCCCCGGAAGCATTCATGATAGATGGATGGAAGTTTGACCCTGGAGGTGAGATGGGGTTCAGATATTCTTAAACCCCCTGATGTTCATCGCGATCCACCCATACAGAAGATGAAAGGGCCCACAAATCCTCTGCGGCCTCTTGCCCTCGCTAACATGTCGTAGCATCTTGTACAATTTAGCAAGCATTAGAATCCCCAGATTGACCCACCCTCCTGTGGCCAGCATGGATTCCATGATGAATGAGCTAGGCCACACCCCCATGTTGGTATCCCTCACTGGTAGGATCCAACCACAGATAAGGGCCGCGATAAACACCGCCAGTCTGACTATCGGATGTTGTTCGGTATTGACACTGAAACCCCAGGTCTTCCATTTGTTTTCCTCAAAGATCCACCAATACGAATGCTCCTTTCCCCATTGATCCCCCTTCGTTCATGTTCAAGTCCTCGAGGGAAACTCTTGATCCTTCGGGAAGTTCAAGAACTGGTTGAACCACTTCTTGAAGTGGACATCCCTCACGCTTCTTAGTCATATCTGGGGACCATCCCCAGCAGTGCCAGCGCCAGCCACGACATCAAATCTGGATCCTCCCACGCACTAATGATAGGGAGGTACTCATCATACATATCCCCCATGATCGGGACCCTCGAAATCTGATGGACATCCCACAGACTGATGCCAACCTCCCTGTGGTGCAAGTGAAAAGTGTTGGTCCTAGACAACCATCTGCTCAACAACTCTGGCATTAGCTATTTCGGTTGATAAATGTAGAATTGGGAGTCCCATGTCACCTCATACAAACTTACTCTCCTCATCTTAGCTCCAAACTCCTTGCATGAGGTGCCTACCCAGTGGGCCCATGCCCAATCGTTTGTGAAGTTGTCGCCCTGGCATAGGTCCCACTCATCGGACCACCCCTTCTTAAAATCCCTCCAGAATGCCTTTAGTATTCTGCGGTGCATGAGAGGGGACGTCTCCGGCTACAATGGATTCCCATTAACATTATTCAGATGATTGTACAGGCAGTCGGTGGTGACAGGTGTGAAGTCCTCTCGCCCATGACCATCATCCGCCCTGAACCATTGGCGCTGGCAAGGTGAGCTCCTGAACCAATAAGCTGGTTCGTCCATACTCGCCTCAGGAATGAAGACGTCATCCCTCAGCCCAAAACCATACAACATCAGCCTCCTGCACAATGGATATTTCTTTTGTCTCTCTGATAGCAGCTCCGTCAATGAATTATACTCTGACTGGCTACGAATCGACTCTCCTAATCCCCGACAATTTTTCATTTCATCCCTCCGGGCGGCGTCTGCGAGCACCCCCAGCGCAGCTTCTTGATGGGTGATGTTATTAATATTTTCATGACTTATTATATACACCATTTACTGATTTTATATAAAATGTGCATAATGTGTGTGAAATATTAATATTTTAATACTAAGTATAATTTTTTAGCATTTTTAGAAGTAGACCAATTGAGTCAGTTTACTATTTTATTTATAACTCTTATCCTAATGATCCAATTTGTGTGGTTCCTGTTTTTAGTATTCCTAATTCAATATAAAACATTTCATTATAAGGGACCATGGGCCAATTCCTCCATTTGAAGGATCACATTTGCCACACAAGATAACCCAAAGAATTTGTCAAGAAACTGGACCAACCAAGATGATTGAGTTACTAGTCTCACTCTCGAAGCCCATATTTTATGAAACTCCACCATGTGTTCTTTATTATTCAAAATAATCATGGATAAAAATTTCAGGTCCCAAATTCAAGAACAAGGGGCCCAAATGAAGCTTTGAAGTCCAGCCTAGCATTCTGGATGAGAATTAAAATCTGGACACTATTCATGACATATCTCATGATGTAATCATCAAATAGAGTTGATATTTTTTATTGTAAAATAGGAGATATAGGTGGCCGACTTTTTGAATAAATAATTCAGTTTTGAAGGCATATTACTATTCATAAACCCTTTTACATTTTGGACTTCAAAAATACTGGATTTAAATGGATAGATTAAAATTGTTTAATCACACGGCCATAACATTGGATACATAGGTCCAAATGTCTCCAAATTTTGAGATTAGTCGGAAAAAATTATTATATACAACATTTAAGAATTAGATAGCTCGAGATTATTCTATCTAGATGTCCAAATAGTCTATCCAAGTGGAGGTACATATTGGGAATGAAAACAGTCCACTTCCTTGGGCTATAAATGCATCCCCCCCTCTCCTTCAAGGGGTTGGAATTTTAGAAGAGAGGAGATCATATTGGCACGACCAAAGCCTTGAAAAAGTCTTGTGAGGACCTTCCATACTCAAGTTTTTACTTGAGAGACCTTTCCTCCACTCTTTGTTTTCATTTACTTTTATGTTCTTCATTGTTGTAATTTTGTAAGTCCTTTATTTTGTAATTATTGTTTAATGCAAGTTTCTTATTAAATATATCTTATTCTCATAAAACTTATGTTAATTAATATTAATGTTCTTAAAATAGTTTAAATATAGTTTAATCCCCTTCCCTTCTTTTGATTTCCAATTCAATCTAATGTTCGTTTTTAATTCTCATCATCGTTCGTGTCTGTGTGTTCGGTGCATAAATCTTTTCTTATCCATTTCTTTATCTTATCTTCTTAATTTATCATCATAAACATTATAACCATATTAGTAATCATTTTAATGGATGATTAAATCTTTAATTGGGGTGAGTTATAATTTAGGTATGTTAAGTTATTGAGATCTTTTGCTCAACGAATATTCTTTAAATTAACATTGTGTATGTTGGACTTAACATGTCATGGATTAATGACTTGTTTTGTTTAACATATGAATTCCATGGATTATTGGAACCATAAATACACTACCACAATCAAGTATTGATTATGATTATAATCCTAGTTATGTTAAGGCTTGGATTAAATCCTTAACACTTAGTAATTCCAATCAACGTCAACTTGTGACATGGGTGTTAATTCAATACAATATAAATCAATGATCAAGGATATCACAAGCTTAACTAACTAATGATGAACTCATCCCAATAAATATCAAATTATTAAATAAATCTTAATCAATCAATTATTTCAATTAATCTCTGCAAACAAACCCCCCAATTAAAATACAATCAACTAAAAACAAACGACTATTACAAAGTATCATCAACGAGGATTCGACCCGAGTGCTGTGAAATACATTAGCAGAGCACTGGAACATTGACCAGTTGATAGGAGACAATTGGTCATGCGTTTCAATGGGCCATTAGGTTTCAGAACATGGAAAAAATTTCAGCTCGGGTCACGAAGACTGTTCGCAGTGGTCGTTCGCGAAGCCGAATCACGGAGCCAGACCTCGGCCTGCATGCGCACGTTCGCGTGGTGCTGTCACGGAGTCAAAGACTCACAGTTCCCCACAAAGCCCAATTCGCGGAGATTAGGCATGGAGTACGCGGAGCTTCATGAATCGAGAGTGAAAAAAGACAAAATCGTGGAGAAGGGAAAGGAAAAAAGAGATGGATGGGCCCCGATTTATAGGAGGCAGCCTTCAAAGCTTCGCGGCGCGCCCAGCCCGCGTGACCAATGTCTGCCTCGCGCACCCTCTTCACGAGTGAGCACCGCGAACAGCCAATGATTTTGGTTATTTCCCTCAGACTTCGACCCTTGATCCCTCTGCAGATCCAAGTTTGAGGGAGGTCATTTGTTGGCGCCAAAATGTTGGATGAAAATAAAGAAGAGAAAGAGGCCCCACAGCCAGCTTCACAAAGCCAGTTCACAGAGTCCCCCGAAGCAACGTGGCCGCTACAAAGCAAAGGAGGTGGTACACTCTACGAACTCCTGTAACATTCATGATACCACCGTGAAGGAAAGGAGGTGGTACCCTCCGCGAACTCCCATGACGTTTGCGAGCCCGCCGGGAAGTAAAGGAGGTGGTACCCTCTGTGAACGCCCCTGACGTTTGTGACCTGCTGCGAAGCTACCCAATCCCTATTCGCGCCGTGTAAGATCTGCTTTGCGGCACCTCTTACCTATAAATCCCGAGCTCCACCTGAGCCCTCGGTATGGACAATCCTCCCTTTCACCTTCCTAGCTCCCAAATCGTGAAGCACTCTTCGCTCTTCAAATCATGAGCTATGTGAGGTATTTTTGCTTCGTGAGGTGCCTCTGCATTGTCTCGTTTTGATCCCCTCTTCCCAGAGGGATGCCTTTCACAATGCCAAAGTGCTTTTGCAAAGGAAGGGGATCCCCAAGTGGACTCGGGTCGTCATGGGGCGTTTATGCTTCGTGAAACACCACTCATGTACACGTGATCCACATGCCTAGGCAGGATCACTGTACTTCGCGAAGCACCTTGCTTCACGACACTCTGCTTCGCGAAGCGCCTGTGCTCCGTGAGGCAGTGCTCTGCGAATGACTTACCATATTGCGAAGCACCCCTCATTTGAACCTCCACACCATGCTAAGGCTAAGTCACCCCACTTCATGAGGCACACCCCTTCGCAACTTCCCTTCACCACGCAGAGCAATTGATCTCCACAAGGCCCCTGCCTATGGACTCCTCTGCCTAGAAATTCCTTTTCCCGTTCGACCCTCCATGCTTGCATGATGTGACTTCAAAGTCCCTTGGATGATACCGCCCGTAGCGTTGCTTCGCCTAATGCTTCTTCCCATAGGTATGCTAACGGCTATTGCTTCTACGCATTGCCACACTAACGTGGACCCTTCAACGGATCGCTCCATAACACCCCCCAGTCACGGCATTGCCGGTACCTTCCCTCACACAAGGAGTGAAGGGTACTGGTTATGTAAGTCCTAGGGGTGTGGAGTAAACCCACCTCGTCTGAGCTGTAGGACGTTAAACTGCCAAGCACCCTCATCCTCAACTAATGACGTTAAACTATGACATCACCTCGTGCCTCTCACACACGGTGCCCCCACCTTGGACATTCTCCACACCCCTTGGTCTCCAGAGGGGATGATATCCTCCTTCTAGGAGTGGCGTTTGTCCGTGAGGAAGGGAAGCCATCTTGGTATAAGCCCCAATCCATTCTTGCAGGGGGAAGATCCCCCTTCTCCCTCCTTTCATCTTCGGTCCCTAAGGCCAGTGGAGGAATTGATGAGGTACTGACCCCCTCCTCTCTTCTTGGGTGCCAAATCCCTCTCCCTATGCGCTTTGTCGCCCTTGGGCCTCCATCGTGGAGTAAGTCCCAACACCATGGGCCACCCAATGCGTAAGCCCCTCTTCGCTTCCCATGGACGCACCCTTCACGACGTGATCATCAGGTCCCAGCAACTTATTGTTTCTCACACTGAGCACGACTCTCGTGAGCTTAGAGTGAGCACTGACCATGACACACCTTGGTTCGCCTCAGAGCATGAGCCCCAAATGCACCCCGTCTCACATGACGTTAAACTGCATCCTAATCTAGCGGTAAGTCGTTGTGATCTCACCATCCAAGGTCCTTATTCATGTAGGTTCGCCGACGCATACCCATCTGAACTACGTGGTCTTTGATCCATGTCAAGTAATGGTACGTAGGAAGCCTCCCCGAGGTTCAAGCCCACCAACCATTGGTCCCGACCACCTCCGTATCAGTGTACCAGCCCCCTATCCCGAACTACGTGGACTTTGATCCATGCTAAGGAATGGTATGTAGGAAGCATCATGAGGTTCAAGCCCTACATCCATCGGACCAAGGTCCATCTTCACATTGGTTCACCGGCGCCCACCCGAACTACGGGTTATTTGATCCATGCTAAGGCATGGTATGTAGGAAGCCTCACGAGGTTCAATCCCACCACCTGGTCATTCTGATCTCCTTGATGTCAGCTCACCAACACCCAGGCAGCCTAGAGTGTAAGCCCCACACATCCATTCTGAACTACATGGTATTTAATCTATGCCAAGGCATGGTACGTAGGAAGCCTCCCTGAGGTTCAAGCCCATCACCCATCGGACCCCTGGTCCATCTTCACATCGATTTTCCAACACACCATCCCGAACTACGAGGACTTTGATCCATGTCAAGGCATGGTACATAGGAAAACTCATGAGGTTCAAGCCCATCACCCATTAGACCCCCGGTCCATCTTCATGTTGGTTTGCTGACAAAAACATCATGAACTACGTGTCCTTTGATCCATGTCAAGTCATAGTACGTAGGAAGCCTCCACGAGGTTCGATCCCACCATTCGGTCGTTTCAACCTCCTTCACGTCGGTTCACCCTCATCCCGCATGACGTTAAACTGTATCTTGCCACCCGAACTACGAGGAACTTGATCCATGTCAAGGCATGGTACGTAGGAAGCCTCAACGAGGTTCAAGCCCACTATTCAGTTGTTCTGACACCCCTTCATGTTGGTTCGACAGCCCCCTTTCCACCTCCCTAACTACTTGGAATTTTATCCATGTCAAGGCATGGTACGTAGGAAGCCTCCATGAGGTTCAAGCCCAACAATCACTGGCCCTGACTGCCTCCTTGCCAGCGTGTCAAGCTCCCTTTTAACCCAAACTACGTGGAATTTGATTCCCTACTACGGGAATACGTAGGAAGTCTCTTCGAGGCTCATGACCAAAACCATCGTCCATCTTGACTCTTACCCAGGCTACCACATCCCGGTGAGATCATGCCACATCATTCCCCTCCATAGCATTCGGGAAGCTGTCCACGTGCTGCACCCAATATCTGTGTTCCCTCAAGGGGGTTATTCAATCTGATCCACTCCAGCTAGTGTTCTGATCAGCCCGATCCATCTCCATTGGACGTTAAACATGCAGCATACCCTGTGTTGAACATGGGAAGCTGAGGAAAACCTCAGATACATGCCTATGGCATATGATTCCCCACGCTCGATGCAAGATACCTCGAGTTTCCACACCCTCGAGAATCCCTATAATAAAGAACAAAATACAGACACGTGAATTCCCTAGCGTACATACATTCCAGTGATACATCAACGTGACTACTCCCCCAACTGAAGGTTGCTGCCCTGACCGGACCCCTTGGAATGTCCTGATAGAAGCAACGTAATTAACTGGTGTCCATGAAAATATGGCGCCGGGAAGAGTTTCACTAAAAACATATTAAATCTATAAGGGAGTCCCGGACTAGGTGACGAGTTCCGATGAGGAATCCACGGAAGGAAGAACCGACATCCCATCATCCAGTTTCGATCAAGGAGCTGACGTCCCCGAACAAGGAGTGAATGTCACCCGCCTTTGGAATGCGGGAATGCGGGGTAACATAAGTTGCGCCTGTCGCACTCAAGTAGACAGACGTGCGCGCCCCGGCTAAAGCGTCAGAAACACATATATCTTGTTGGTCACATTCAAAACTTGTGAATACCTTAATCATGTATTCTTGAAACATGAATTACTATAGAACCTTAGTGAAAACATGAATGCTGTCAAAAGTTAACACTTTCCACATACCAAAATCCAAAAAATTCTATACACTCAAATCATGATATCACTTTTTCCTTATATCAGTCATGAGCTCATTAATAATATCTAACATATTATTTTCTCTTTATCCCTTCATTATGCGAATATAATCTGCTTTCCAAAAATATTTCAATCACTTTTCATGGTTACTATTACCATATAATTATTAAAAACCACAATAAACCAATACATAGATATTCCAAAATTCCACGATACTATAAATGAGATTCCACAACACTATTTTGTAATACCGCTACATAAACTCTTAATCATTCCACCACTTTGTTTTCATATTCAACATAGTCAATAGTGATTGCATGTGACTTCCCTTTGTCCTTTATCTTAACAGGTTGTTGATGTTGATCATCAGTAACCCTTGTATTAGGATATTGATTAGCATAATGCCCAATTTCCCTATACTTGTAGAATTGAATTGTTGGTGGTGCATTCTCTATAGTCTTTTCTCTATTCACATAATTAGCTACCTTTTTTCCATTACTTTGGAACTTAGATGTTCGATGACCTTATTTTCCAAACATAAAACATTTTCTAGTCCCTTTAAGACAATCTCCACCATGCTTCTTTCCCCACATTGAGTATAAAGAAACATTCATCTTCTTTTCACCCTTGTTTTGATATTTTTCCTTAAACTCCATCTTTCATTTCTTGTCAAAACCATGAGATGGATATGTAACACCAACTTCTAGTTCTACCTTGATAGAAAAACGCACAATTTCTTCATATATACTGAATTATATTATAGTTAATGTCGTTCGAAGACTTGTTTTTAAGCCACTAAAGAATTGATCAACTTTACTTTGAGTTTGGATGATAAATCTAAATTCATACCTTCCAAACCATGTAAAATATGCCTCGTACATACCAACAAATTCATCATCCTTTTTTTAAGCTCAAGGAACTCCTTTTCCATCTTTGTTCGAATAATATGAGGGAAGTACTTATTGAAAAACAAGTTCTTGAACTCGTCCCATTCCATGGATTAAATTTCATCTTAGGGCCTTGTATTCTTAATTAGATTCCACCGCTGGTCTGCTTCACCTTATAAACGGTAAATAGCCAAAATGACTTTTTCATGTTTCGAATAGCAAAGTATGGAAAATATCTTTTCAATGGTACTGATCCATTGTTCAGCAACAAGTGGATCATAAGACCCACTGAAATAAGGTGGACGTTGCCTCATGAAAGACTCAATAGAATATGTTTCCCTTCTCTGCTCATTTGGAAGTCCAGAATGATTCATAGCTTGTGTAAGTATAGAAATAATATTTTTCACTCCATTTCCCATAACATTTGTTTATTTAGGAGGAAAATCATTGCATTTCCTAGTGCATTCATCATTAACATGGTTTCTTCGGGTTACTGCCATTTTCTAAAACCCAATAACAATAGCATGAGAGGTAAAAATCATGCTAGGAAAACAACATAATACAGTAAGTGTACCTTCAATATCTAAAATCTTTAGTTTAATTCTAAGATCTCTACCATAATTCTAGGACTATAACCTATACTTATACTTTAACTTAGGGACATCCCTAGATATACCTTAGAAATATCTCTAGGGATCTCACTAATGTTTTTACATCCTAGTTTCCAAAGGTTGACTAAGCCTTCACTCTGATACCAAGTGTAGAGACCCAAGCTAGACGTACATGGACATTACATTACTTTTCCAGAATACTTAATACAAAACAAAAACAGACACCTAAGGACCGTAATAGTTTAGTATCTTTGGAAACTCAGAAAATAATCTTCTAATCATGGTGAAAAATCTTCAACATCTCCCATAAATATATTCCCCTTTTGTTTTCTTTCCTAAAACCTTCCATTATATCCTGGGGAAATTAAAACATATAAAGGGTGATATCAAATGATCATTAAGTGTAATAATGGATAAAATAAAACAAACTATATACATTTGAACATTAAAACGTGAACATAAAGTTTAAAAATCAAAATCTTGAGTTGTGAAATAAATTTTGGCAGTACGTAAGGAATAGATCATAAAGGAACATTGATCATGATAAAATAGCATGGGAATAAAACATTTAATTGTGGAAAACCATTAATAACATGATATGATTTCAATAGTAGCCAAGGCATTGCATCCAAGACTATCATAGTGGACAAATTCCATTACTGAACCGGGTTTACTTGTCGTTCCAGCCCTGTATTACTAAACTGGATTTAAATTCCTTTACATCCATGTTTATCTCATGAGATATAAATATTTACACAATACATTGGATAGAGATATAGGGCCCACCCATCTCATAATGAAATCATTCTTTCGTGTGCCATAAAATACACATTAATCATTTATCATAACTCAACGAATAAAATGGGTTTCATATACGTCATCCCATCATAACATAATCCATATAAAACAACAGATATAATTTCATCATAAAAAAATAAAACCATGTAAATAATAGGTGAATTATACATGAAGCATATCCATATTAAATAATGTCATCTTATATGGAAAATAGTTTGACTAAAACACTTGAAATGAATTCTTGAGGAAAATATCCTTTCTTCTTTAAAATAATTTTCTTTTCTCCAAATGTCAGGTAATTTTAAAAGAAAATAATTTTTTTGAAAATAATCATGGAATCTTGTAGAATAATATTTTTTAAAATAATGCATTATGAAATTTTAAAAATCCATTCACATCGTATAAGTTAAAAAATATTTTTCTTGTACTTTTGCCGGAAAATTCAAAAAGTACCTCGTATGGTAAACAAAAAAAGATTCCTTCCATACCATGTGGTAAAAGTAAAAAAAGGGTAAAAATAAATTTAAAAAAACATGTAAGAATAGTAAGAATTTTATGAAAATATTTTGAGAAAACACGGACCCTGATGACAAACATAACCCCAGTAAATACTTACGAATAAAAAATCTCATATAAGAACGAGATCGAATTAATTATCCCTTACCTTAGGTAAAATTTATTTCGTTCGTGTTTGAACCTCCGTTATAATGATTTAAATAATTCCATTTAAATATTAAAGAATAATACTCATTTTTATTATATCATATATGATTCACTTACAACCTTATATTACCCGTTCATTTGTCAATTCCATGTTGAAGCAACGTTTTGGGTAATAATAGTTTCATTTATCGTACGTGTTTGGAATTGTTATTATTGTATCATGATTTACTTAATTAAAGAATGTAAAAAAATATTTATATATCATATATATATTCATTGTATAGATATATATATAATAGATAGATAAATTAAATTAAATACATTGTTCAAGGAGATGGTAGGTCGTACGTACGCATGAATGATGTTTTCCTTTCCTGATTGACTTGAATGAAAGTAAGTCGATGAAATATATATATATATATACATTAATCCAGTAGAATTATTATTTCATATATCTCAATATTATTCATTATATATACTTTATAATCATTCTTTAATGGTTAACATGGATAATGAATCTCATCGCGTTGTGGAGACGGTAATTCGTACGTACGCACGGGTGATGATATCATTCCCATAATAATTGAATGGAATTAGAGTGGAAAATATAATATCTCATAATTATTATCATGTTATAATAATCATATATAGTTATTATTTCCACCATTATACCCATCGAATAAATGTGGTGGTGGAAAAACAGATTACACCACAGCGTGGAGACAGTATTCCGTACATACGCACGCGCGGTGATTTCATTTTTTGTAGGATGGGTAGAAGGTGAAATAGGGTTGTTTCATATTTATAATAACATATAAATATATGAGTGATACTTAAGTTATTAATTTATAATGAAACAACTAAAGAAGTGGAAGTAGCAGAAGAAACTCTTTTGAAAGAATCGGTAGAAGATATTACATCTTCCTCAAAGTGCCTCTTTAAACTTCCTCTTAGGGAACTATAGTTGGTCTTTTGAGAATAACAGAACCTATATAATATATATATAGAGGTTTAGAAGAGGAATTTTTAGGGTTTGGATGATATTTAAGGCTTAAAATGGAGTCAAGAGAAGAGGGAGGATGTTCCCTTTTATAAGAGAGGAGAGGGTCACTTTTAGAAACCTCAAAAATATTAATTTATAATAAACTCAAACCCCACATAAAAACATCCAAAATAACTCAAATTCAAATATGATATGATATAATGTCGTAATATCATCATCCAATAAAATTTATACATGTTGGTAAATTATTTTAAACCCTATCAATTTGATTTATCCTTATTTAATCTATTTAATATTATTTGTGGCAAGAATTTTATAAATTTTAAATTGTTATAAATACTTGTGTATGTGTTCTTAATTGTCCATAATTGGATACTGCATGACATTTTCTACCATGTAAATTTCAATTTATAATTTTTAAATATTTTTGTGATTTTTAAACAATTTAATAATATGTTAGTTTTATAAAATATCAATAGTGTCAATTTTAACATTATTAATTTATATGAATTTAAATAAATTCCACACAAGAAGATATGTTAGAAAAAATATAATAGATTTATAACATGTCATTTTTATCTAGAAATTTTTTGGAGAACAATAATTAGTTTATATAATATTTATTTTAATATTTTTAATACCATTTATTTGATATTTTTCTTAATAAAATAATTACGACAACATCGTTGTATGATTATTTAATATGCTTATTTGTTGCATAAATATTAAAAATAAAATACTATGATTAATATAAAACTAATATCTATCATAATAATACTTTTAGTCAAATTTATCTTCTAATACAACCAACTTTTAAAAATTTATCTTTATTAAAGTATGAAGGTGAAAACTTTGACATCATTTAAAATAATATAATATAAATGTCATAATCTATTTTATAAGGCTCAAAATTCACCAAAAGTCGAACCTTGGATGCTTCAGGTATAGATATACTCAACCAATAAGTTTTGGTCAAGTTTTTGGTCTTTTTGATGGGTATTATTTTTTGAATAAAAACTATATTATTGATTTTTCACTAAATAAATAATTTCTGTATCATTAATGTATAAGCTATTAAGGTAATTAAATATTTCTGAAAAATTAAAAATAAATTACCATAATAAATAAAAACATTTTATCTTTCAAATGTGTATTTATAATCGAATTTATATTCTGTATAACCTTATATTAAAAATACTTTAATTATTAAAGTTTGAGTGAGACATATTTTACTTTCTTTAAATAAAATAAATTAAAGGTCTTAATCAAATCCAAATGTGTTCCAAAAGATAATATTTAGACCGAAGTATATTTTATGACAAAATATAATCAGACAATTATATTAATACACATGTTATGGTAATTTTATAATACTATTTTTACCCTTAATTACCTGATTTACCTTTAATTGTAGTAAATAAAATTTACCATAGTTACTATTCATAATTTCTAAATATAAAAAGTATCTTATTAACATAATTTGGACCTAATAATTCCAAATATTGAATCCATTTTTCCAAATTCAAAACATAGAAGTTTCAGTATTTAATTTAAAATTAATCCCGCTATTGAGAAAACGGGTTCTAAAAGTTAAAACATTGCAAAAGATTGAAATATTTTTACCTATGAATTCAATGTAAAATTAATTATAATTATATACATAATATTAAATGGTAAAAATATATTCTATTTATGCTTTAAAACCGTTAAATATTATAATTTAACCACATAAATTATCTTGATGAAAAAAGTTGTTTTTAATTAAAATTTAGCTTATTTTTATTATTCATCAAAATATGAAAGTTAACAGAAAAATATTAAAAAAATTATCCAATGTTAATTTTTTTATCATTATTGAAATTAATAAGTTTATTTTTTTAAATTGAACTTATAAACGTGTCAAAAACTAGATTTAAAGTGGGTGCTCTATCAAAAGGCGGCAAAACTGCATTTTTTGAAAAATACTTATTTTAATCGAAAAATTTATTTTATTCTCATACCATGTTCTAGAATATGTGTATGATGAATGATATTGTTATAAAATTCAAAATGTGGTTAATACTATTCATAATGGCTAGTTCATAATAATTTTATAATAATATATAGTTGTTTAGTGAAACTCGGTATTGCGTACAACACGCGCTATTGAGGAAGGTTGCCCTTGCATGCAACACAAACCAAGAATGGTGTTTGTGTATACTACGAGATAATACAGTTTTGCATATAAAACAAGATAATCTTGGTGTATCATACAACAAAAGACATCAATGAAATTAAAAATAATATTTCTCATAAAATATCGGGGTGTTACACATAATCTGATTAAGATAACATGTGATGCCTTTTCTAAATTTTTTATAAAATGGATTTTTGCTTGTATTTTATAGGAAAACCTTTATGAATACATTTGGTACTTGTTTTTTTCTATTTGAATTCATATAGGTGAGGCTTTTTTTATAAAGCTTATATGATTATTTGATCTTCTTTATGATGGAGGCCTTCTGTTATCTC
Source organism: Viscum album (assembly GCA_963277665.1). NCBI lineage: Eukaryota > Viridiplantae > Streptophyta > Magnoliopsida > Santalales > Viscaceae > Viscum > Viscum album. The sequence goes on along the minus strand of OY728130.1, from coordinate 426,031,746 downwards.
CTATTACATGATACCATTGTATCCAAGAAAAACCTTCCCTTTGGGGATGGGTTGGTTATATTGGATTGAGACATTTGTTAGGTTTCATTTTGGTTTAAGATCATAGTAACTTCGGTATACCCCTATAATTGGTGTGAATCATGATAATAACCTATTAGTTGGTGTGTTATTTAGTACTAATTTTAGATTTGATCATGGTATGTATCATGATTGTTTGGTCTTGGTAGTTATTTATATGAGAGCTTCATGATTGGAATTAGTTGTTGAGTGGGGAGTTAGTCCCAATTTTTATTTTATTGATGTATTATGCAAAGTATGAATCCATAGATGGGGTAAAAGATGTTATATTCCCATATATACTATTTATATAATGATATATTATTCCCTTATATAAAATTTTGGATTATACTATATGAGTTATAGTGAATGGACACAAAGCCTAAGAATAAATGAGACACATGTGATAGGCCTCTTGATTGATTTTTGATATCTATGGGAGGTGAAATATAGGATGAATTCATGGTTTTATATTCAGATTGAGGATCACATATACATTTTTTTGTGAGGACACATACACTATTTGGTTTTTTAAGTGGATATATTACCCACTCTATATTTACTATTCCCCATGGTTATTAAAACTCAGAGTGATGGTTGACATGACACTAAGTGGGATGGTTGTACACACTTAAGAACTGGTTTTCAACTGCATGAAATATATCTAACATGTAGCCTCCCAGGGTCAACTATGCATTTTTTCGTTTAATTATGATGGTGTATAATCTGAGGGATTAGTGTGTATCCTAGTGCTATTCCATCATGAAATGGGATTCTTCATCATTGATGACTTATTATATATGGGATTTGACCAGTGGTACTATATGGATAACCTAGAAAATAAAATCAATGAGGACTATTGAGATGACATGGGGTTGGGTGTGAAAGTTTGGATTGATATTTCATTCATCTAGTCCCCATTCTTTGTTTTCTCTTTTGTATTATGGGATTGTTTTTATGATGTGATTTGATGTGTGGGTACCTAATTGACTTCCATTTTTCTCATTTCCATTTTACCTTTTATTAATTTTTTGACCGAATTTGATTTCCAATTTTGGGTATTGTTTATTTAATCTTTATTTCATAGTATATTTTATGGTTTTGGTTACTTATAAGTGGGGAGATGACCAATGGATTGGGTGGGAGTCGATGAGTGAGCCCTAGTGGTATAGGTGAGACCTATAGGTGTTCATTTCATTTGTTAAAAGAGTCACTAGGAGGCATACCTCATTAGGCCATGTGTTTATGTTAGTCATTGATTACATGAGGGTGAGACCTAGCCTAGGTTTAGTGGTATTAGTTTATTCATTAGGTTGTGTGTCTTATAGTCACTTTGGCATGAAGGTATGACATGTATATACATGAATGGGTTATATTTATGGGTAAGTTAGTTTCACTAAGAAACAAATTCCACTATCATTTATTATTTTCCTGTATATCCACTTGGTCACTAGAACTCATTGTGTTGGGGTGAGTAGGGGAATCCTACTGGATCATTGGACTAACTACCTACCTGGGTACATGAAATGGGTTTTGGTGTGTGTGTGTGTGTGTGTGTGTTTCATGTTTTATTATAAGAATAGGTATCACTTTGGAGGTGGATTCATCACTTGGGATGAGTAGTATATCATATGATAATGATTTAGCAAGAGTTAGACATGTGAGTTGGGACAAAAACCATTGTATATTTACTTTTTTTTGTATTTATTTTGTATCATAAAATGGTGATTGTTTTATATTGTTCTATTATTAATCTATTATATTAGATGTAAAACGTATAATTTTTTTATTGCTTTAATATTTTAGACTCTAGGGTTCCCTCTTGGATCCCAGTTTATTTTTCTATAGGTTCTTGACTTGTACACTATATTAATAGCTCATGAAAAATTTTCTATAGTTTCAACCATGAACCATATGATTTGTATAATAGGGAATAGTCTATTTGTGACTTTTTTAATCCATCTTCATTAGTCATAAATATCTGGAATATGGGGAGGCATGTTTAATGTCCCATATAACCCTATCTCAACATAATTTGAATCTATAAGTCCAAGGAATTATTAGGTGGTGCAAATAATGTGTTTGGTTGGGAAATATTTTGTTAGATGTATAATATAAAGGAAATTTGGAGGTATACTGGAATAATTTATTATCAACATGGAATTAATTGAAACTCATGTTATCATGGGATTTTTATATATTTTTTATTATACACTCAAAGTTGAGCGAGTTTTTGAACCAATAATATCAATACATGATGGAAGATACTTATAATGTTTCATATGGATTAGTCAGGAGCCAGTGAGTTTCCCATGCATCATGATAGTGGCATGATTATAATATGATACACATTCCTATGGGAAATGTTGTTTGACATATTTTTTAGTTAAAATAATTTACTGATTGAAAATAATACTATAAGATATTTATTATTTTCATGAATAATTATAATGGGATATTATATTATTATCAATCCTAGGAACTTTTTTTATTTATGTGGTTTTTTGTGTTTATCCACTCACCATTGTGAAATGTTTTTTGGGGGTTAATATTTTTGGGAAAACATTTCTTCAAAATAAAAATCATGTGATGGTATGAAGAGAGAGTGGAATTATTATGTAAATAGATTTCAAAATGAGTTTTGAAATAACATATTTTTTTAATAAAAATACCTACTCGGTTGGAGTTTTATATTTTTTTGTTGGTAGAAAACCCATGGATTCCAAGGGGTTTTTTAAAAACTTGTGTGATTTTTTGTTTATATAAAGTGGTTTTTTATTTTTTTTCAAATAAGATACTTGCACATGTGCAAATTAAGTTTGTTGGTTTTCATTTTTTAAATAATTAGTGACATAGAATCCTATTTTACATGTTTTGAATTGTATATCATGGTTATTCAGATATATTAATAGAGTATATTCTTTTAGAATGAATTTTTTGAAAATTTTCAAGTAGTTGAATAAGTTGTTGATCGATTTTCAAATGGGGGTATTTAGGATAAATTTTCAAGGGAATATTTATATGTTCAAGAGAACCATTATAAAAAATAGGACCCTATTAGTTAATCCTTATGTTTGGAAGAACCATAATCCTACTGGATTTAACAACTATGGTTTTTTAGTGTTTTGTAATAAATGTGTGTGTTCATGCACTTTCATAGAGCATTGGAGATGAGTATGTGTAGGGGGATTTGGTGAGTGGAATGAAATTATATTATTTTTAATACATAACTCAATATAAAAAGATGAAAATTGGGTGATGAAAATCATGGAAAGTGTATCAGGATTATTTATGATTAGAATAATGTTTTTTTTGAATTATGGATTTGAGTTTTGGATTCACAAATCGATCATGTTATTAGTTCTTTAGCATATAATGTGATAAGTTAGGGATATATTGATGACTAACATAGTTCAATATTTATAGACTAAGGACCATAATATATTAAAGAGAATGATAAATGTTATGGTGGATAGTATGTAAAAAACCATGAATTTGATTATCAGTGAAGTAGGGGTCAGGTAATTCTTACTTCAATTGGTGGATAGGTGAATTTGAATTTTTAGAATTGGGTTGAAGGGAGAGAATTATTTTATTATTTTAAGAATACTATGGGATTTTTTAGAGGTTTAAATTTTGTTTTTGAATACCTATAATATTATTATGGGTATTTTGTAATTAAATAGAAGCTTTTGGTGGCATAAGTGACCCATTGGGTACCCAGTCTAATACTAGCGGGTACATGGTGGAGTAACCAGTGGGTTTCTTCCACTGATCTAGCCACCAAGAGGTTGGTGTTCTACCACTAGGTACCTAGTGGGATACTGGGTACCTTATAAAGTCCTACCTGGTGCCCAATGGGACTAATTTTTATTATTTTTTCATAATGGAAATTCATTTTTTAAGGGCTCATTTTAACCCCCACCCCCCCACCCCCCACTAATGTTTTTCTTGTGTGGTATGACCTAAACGAAGGGAGATCTACACATTTCTCTTGCATATTTCCCATGTGTCCTACTCTAATACAGATGCAATGGGAGTGTTTTTTCATTCCAATTCATGGTAAAAGATTCTATTTTCCCCCATTTCTATTCCTCTTCATTATATTATAATGTGTTGGATTACATTTGGGGATTTTGGGGTGATTCAATGGGACCATGTTAGAATCATATCAATATGAAGGGGATTTGTGTGAGATGTATAGAGGAAATTCAAGATGTTTGGATTATGGTCATTTCATGCCATTAATTTTGATATATTGTTTTAAAATATTTTATTTATTTTTTTAAATGAAATTCGATTAATTTGGGTATTAATTTGTGGTTTTTTTTGATTTGGTATTATAAGGATTGGGTGCATATTGGGAGTGGGTTGCACCTTGTCTCTTGTAATTTCAACCTCAGAGAGTCTCTTGGTAAGTGTTACTCCTAATATTACAAAGTATATATTTAATATTTAATGGTTTTATGATTTATGTATAGAATTTTATGCATGATATATGAACTTGTACACTTCAAGGAGGTTTTTACAAGCACAGATGATTATATTAGAATCATGATTATGGTAGTTTGTCATTATATTATTGAGTATTTTGATATTTTTGTTATATTTTTTGTGATTTTTATTATTTTTATTATCATCATGTGCTTGAAATTGTGTGATTTCACCCCAAAAATTAGGATGGGTATTCACTGGACAAATAATCAATAAGGACCATATATATCTATAAATGGTTTAATGGTAGTGTCTTGTTTGAATGGGTTTCGAGGGGACTTTTTATAGATTATATGTCACCATGAGTCATATTTTTCAAATATAATAGCTTCTCTATTTTTAAAATGTTATTTTTAATGGGTTTTTTAAGTATAATTTCAAATGAAAATGATTTAAATACTTTTAAATGGAATTTAAAGGGTGTGTTGGATTTAAAATATGATTTATAAAGGAAATAAATTAGGATGGAAATTTCTAAATGATGGTCTTTCTTTAAAAAATGTGGATTTTAAATGGTATTAAAAAATAAAAAAGGTATTTCTAGAAAGGATTCCATGGATATCTGATCAAGGGCCTAGTTTGAGTAATATGTCATTCATTTCTTTTTCTAAATATTTTTTAAAGAGGATTTTAACTTGTATTTTTTTGGAAATCCTTAAGGGATAGATTTGGAACTTATTTTAGTCTATTTGACCTCATATATAATGTGCATTTTTAATAAAATTTTTGATAATACGTGATCTTATTTATTATGGTTTACTTTTATCATGTCTTATTACATGATAGTATATGATCCCGGGAAAACCCCTGAAATGGCCTACATGAATAGTCAAAATTCACTAAGTGGGAGGTGAATCAGGGAATTCAATTCCATTTAAATTTATCCTTTAAAAAAACATAGACAACTATTAAAATTAATTATAATATCTCCATTTAAGATCCATAAAAACACTAATGCAAAACACAATAGGCACAATGAATTTTTTCAAGGTTAACAAATAAAAAAAGATACTTTCTTATAATGATCTAATAAAACACATGATTACAAGATCCCATACTTAATAATGATAAGGTTTTGTTGTTTTAATTGTGATACAAATTTTCTCTCCTAACTTATATAATGTACTCCTATGAAAATAACGATAGATAATCTAAAGTTAGACAATAAGAGTGTCTTCAACCAAAGTATAATTATATAAAGTTATTGTTGTACTTATTTGTCATCTTCTTTTTTATTTCTCTTAAACTCTTCTCCCATTATATATTTTTTATAAATTCCTCTATTATCATACTACTACCACTCTCACTTACAAAAATTGTCTTCATCATCTTATACCAATGAATTTTTCAATCTCAAATTCAAATTCGTATAAAAATTCCACTTCAACTTGTCCTTCTTTTTTATCCATTAGATCAATCCAAACTCTCTATTTTTCTAAAGTATGAATATGGTTTTCATGGTTTATTGATACATGTATAGAGATTAATGCATGAGATAGGATATCATGAGCTTGAATGAGGTAAGTATGATCTTGGATGATTATATTAGAAGCATGATTGAGTTAGGCAGCCTTTTCATTATGAAATCTTTTAGTATTTTAGTAATATTGTGTTTATTTTTTGTTATTAACATTATTATCAGAATTTTCATGACATTTTTTGATATCAATCTATAAATTGTAATGGCATCACTTTTCTCAAATAATCAATAAGGATCATATAGATTTCTAAAAACTTTATAAGTGGTGCCTTTGTTAAATGAGTTTGAGTGGCCCATTTTATATATTATCTGGAATATTGTGTTAAATTTTTCAATGTTAATTGGTTATTCATTAAAAAAATAATTGGTTATTGGTTTAAAGTGAAATTTAAAATAAAAATGCTTTAAATATTTTTAAATGTAATTTAAAAGGGTGTGTTCGATTTAAAATGAGATTTATAAAGAAAATGGATTGAGATTAAAATTTCTAAAAGATGGTTGTGATATAAATAAGAGGATTTTATATGGTATTTAAAAATAAAAGTGAGTCATTCAAAAAAGTTTTACATGGGTATCTGACTTAAGGACTAGTTTGATTAATCTGGATTACATTTCTTTCTTAAAATGTTTTGTAAATAGGATTTTGACTTATATCTTAAATGAAATCCTTGAGGGATAATTTTGGTAATTTATTTAGTCTATTTGAACCCATGTGGTAGAAATTTTTATTTCAAAATCTTTAGGATTATGTGATCTTCTTTGTTATGGTTTCCTTTTATAATCTCTTATTTAATGATAGTACAAAATCCATAGGTAATACTTGAAAGGAACTACATGAATAGTGATAATTCATTTATAGGGAGGTGAATTAGTGAATTAAATTCCATATACATTTACCCTTTAAATAACATTAGAAATTTGTTAAAGTGAATGATAAGATCATTGTTCAAGATCCAAATTAACACCAATGCAAAAACATTGTTTTAAGAAAGAATTTTTATAGGGTTCACATATCAAAGTAAGTGGATATATCCTTGTAATTATCTATTTAAACACATGATCACATGATCCAGTAGTTAAAAATGAGAAGGGTTTAAACATGTGCTTAGGATACACAATTTTTCCCTTGAATTGTGTGATGTCCTCCCATACAAATAATTATAGATAATATGAAGTATATAAAATAATAGAGTCTTCAACAAAATTAGAATTATATAAATTTTCATTTTGATTCTACCTTATCCTCTACTTCTTTCTCTTACAGAACTTCTATTCAATATTATTTTTTCATTCCTCTATACTCACACTACTACCAATATCACTTAAAATTAAATTATTCATCATCTTCCACCAATTAATTTTTAAATTTCAAATTAAAATTCAATGAAAAATTAGTCTTCAATATCCATCCAATTAATAACTCATCCTCAACCTCATGATTATGGATTGAATGTTTTAAAATGAACCACACTTTCCATTAGTCTCTTCACTAGTGGAGTCAGAGAATTCATGGGTTTTTTTCTAGAGAATCCGCAAATGTGGCAGGGTGAGCAAGACTTTCTAGTAGAGGCGATCCCATATGAAGGTTTGGATATAGAAGGGTTAGGCTTGTTGGGAGTAAGATCCTTCAAGGATTCTTTAGTCGGTGCATCTGGTTGGGGCACCTCAAGGATCTCCTTCATCGGACCAGTTTTCGGGCAATCTTGAAATGATTTTAGGGATTAGATACCTATAATTCCAATGATTTAAGTTTTAACTTGAAATTTTTATTAGGTGAAGGGGTGTCCTGTGGTGGATTTCTTAGTGTAGAAGCTGGATAGAGCATCATATTTCCACTCTCAATCTCTTTTCATGAGATTCGGGCCTTATAAACCACCACTTTATTGTTTCATGGAATTTATGGGTTCCTAGGGTCTCATCCACAAGGCACTCTCATTGGTTTATTAATGGTTTATATACTTATCTAGAATGTTTGGGGTCTGGGAGCATAGGAAAAGAGTTCCTTTGGGTGTAGGGAAATAAATTGTTTTCCGGTTTCTGTCATGGATGCTTTGAAACTAAAGGTATCTATTGATCACATTTATGAAATTGCTAAAATTATGGGATTCACAAATTATTTTCGTGAATATACATATAATGAACATATATGGGTGTTTTTTAAGTATGAGGTCTTAGTGGAGATGGTGTATACTTCGTAACATCATGTGACTATAAGATATATTATTGGTGATTTGGAGTTATTTTTCTCATTTGTTTATGATAAGTGTGATGCATTAGAGAGGTTAAATCTTTGGAAAATCCTTGCATAGGTACGGTTAGGGGGTTTACCTTGGTTTGTTGGGGGTGACGTCAACACTGTGGCAAATAGCATAGAGAAGAATGGATGGACTGTTACTTCTAGTACAACTATCCAAGACTTCAGATATTTTATGTCTTGAAATAGTAAGGTTGATTTAGTATTATAGGGGGAAATATACATGATGTAAAAACTACAAAGGGAGTACAAGAATAAGGAGTTTTCTGGAACACTTCCTCTCCAACTTACAAGGTAAAGACACCTTTCCCCATGCTTTGGTCATGAATATTACTAGATCATTGTTATAACACTCTCCCTTAGTGGTTCATTTGAAGAGAGGAGATAAGAAGTCCACTCTCTTATGCTTCTCTTCTAGCTAGATGAAAGAAAGGGTTCCTAGAGCAGGTTATAGGTTTGTGGAATCAACTGAAATCTTTCAACTGGTGAAATAGACTGATGAATCATCTTCAACGAGTGAACAAGGAAATGAAAGTGTGGTATGGGAGTAGAAGTAGTAGAATGAATATCCTGGAAGGAATCAAGAAGGAAATTTAAATATTATAGGAGAGGCTCCAAGAGTGCTCGATTGAGGAATGATTTTTTATAACTGGTTAACTAAAAGAATAAGTTGGTTGACAGGTTGTTAAAAATATAATGATTATGAAAATAAATGGAAAGGGTCAAATGGATCAGGAAGGGGGTAGGAAAACTAAATTTTTCAAGAGTGTATGAAGGATAAAAAGGTTACACAAAATATAAATATAAAATTGGATGATGGCTCATATACTATGGATATTAAGGTGGCTGGGAAGATGGAAACAGAGTAAATTAAAGGGATACTAGCAGGAGTAGATAGGAGAAGTGGGGGAAGATAAAGCATGATGCATGATGAGGACATTTTTCTTAGATAAATTCTTAGTCTGGTTGATGATATAGATAATGAGACCATGGGAATTATTATAGGGGTGGAGGAGAGTATAGATAAAGTGATTTACATGAATCAGTATAATTATCCTAGGATATATGGATTTGTTGGATCATTTTACATGGTCTCATGGGATATTATAAAGCTATAAGTTGAGGAAGTGGTGAGGGTTGATTTTATAGGTGTGGGACTTACTAGGGCAGTATGTGCCTCAAATATAGTTCTTATTCCAAAGCTAAAGGATCCATCCTCTATCAACCATTACAGGCCCATATTCCTTTGAAACTTTTTCTATAAAATTATTTCATGTATAATTAATATAAACCTTATATGTATTATTCCAAATCTTGTTTTAGAGTAACAATACGACTTTGTAAAGGGAAGTAACATCCAAGGGGAAGTTGGGATTTCTCAAGAGATGGTTACTGACATCAATAAATAAATGTGGTCTAATTTCATTATCAAGGTGGGTATGGAAAAGGATTATGACTATTTATAATGGAGTTTCATTATGAGGTTCATCATAAAGTTTGGATTTATTGAATGGTTTGATGACCTTTTCTTTATATGTTTTTCCACTCTTTAGCTAACCATATCAATGTTGGGGAAAGGCTTTGGTTTCTTCAAATTGGTGTGATGTATAAGGATAGTAGATATGAAGTCTCTAAATCTATTCATCATGGATTAGGAGGCTCTTAAAATGAACATCAATAAGGGGATAAGGAAGGGGAGGATAAAACCTTTAAGAACCTGATCTGGTGATAGTATGGTGTCACACCTTATGTTTTCTGACTATATGATATTTTTGTTGAATAGAAGGCTAACTTACATATGTAATTTTATCCAAGTTTTGGGATATTATGTTAATTAAATTGGTAAATTGATCAATCATGGGAAAAGAAGCATCATTATGTAAAAGAAATGTTCGATAATTTATAGTAGTAGGATGGAAGAAAAACTTAGAATAAAAAAATGATACTTTTGGAAAATTACCTTTGTGATCCTTTATCAGATGGAATGATTAAAAAGGTAATTTTTTAGGATATTATCAACCGGATTACATGAAATATTTTTAACTGTAAAAATCAATTTCTTTCATTTTGTGGGAGGATTACTCTTGTGAATAGAATTTTTATACCTATTCTAATGAAAGTATTGTCCATCATCAAAGAACCAATGGGGACTCTTGAGAGGGTGGAAAAAATTATGTTGGATTTTATCTGGGACATGAACCAGATGGGGAGGCATCACTGGACATTTTGGAATAAAATTGTGAGACCACTAGAGGAAAGAGGTCTAAATCCACAGAGTGTTAGTGAAGCCATGTAAGCCATGAAATTGAAGCTTACATGGGATATTATTGAAGTGAATTTAATGTGTAAAATATTTATTTGGATAAATATAGAGAAAATTGGAGGGTATAGAAGGGGGTAAAAGAGAATAGGTCCATACTGGAGATATGCATGGCAGGTCCCTTAGAGGTGTTGGAGGGTAAAATGTGTTGGATAGTTGGATTAGGGGATATTAACTACTGGGGAAAAAACTAGGTAGATGAATCTTTGTATTTCTTGACATTTCTAATTTCGGAGATCTCTTTTAGGGAAGAAATCATGTACACAAAATTTATCAAGGCTACTCCCAATCGACAACCGAAATCATTACACTAGAGTATAATTATTATGGAGGAACCGAACAAATGCATGTTCCTGGGGTCATCATCTAGTTGATTTAATGGCAGAGATTTCCAGTCACTAATGTATGTAAATAACAGGACCGATTAATGGGGAATAAAATCATTGTTCAAGTATATCCAAACTAATAAAAAAATTATGTGTTGGATGAGGAGTAATGTTTTCTAGAGCGCCAACAACATGCAAAGGAAAGTGGTAGAGATATCCTCACAGTTTTGTTTCTATACCGTACCGAGTACTAAAAATGTATGTAATATCTTATTTAGGAGTGAATATGATTTGGGTATCTAGAATTTTATGGGAAAAGTCATGTTATTACCATAGGTGTTGATAAATAAGGAGATTCTTTGGTGGAATTGTTTTAGGGTACTGGAAAGAGAGGTGTAGAGGTTAAAGTGAGGATTTTATCATTCACATTGGTATGTTGGGTTCTGTGGGTGGTGAGGAATATCACAGTATATAGAAAGATTATCTCTCAATTATTCTTCAAGGGTAGAGTGAAAACTCTCATAGTTGAGTCATGTGTCTTTTTAATGGATAGGGTGTATTGATTTTTCTAAGAAGGATGCTTCCAAAAAAAATAGGGTTTCCATAGGGGCAGGAGGTAGAAATTAGGGGATATATGTGAGATGGAGGCATCCAGAGAAGGGGTTAAAGATGGATGTATATGGATCATGTTTTTCTAGTGTAATGAGAGAGGTTTTTCTAATTAGGGATAATAGGGGTTTCGTGGTTCTGGGATTCAACACTTATTATGTTTCAGAAAATTCACTTGGAGCAGAATCAAGGGTGATGATCATGGGACTCTCCTTATGAAAAATATATAATATAAACATTATGGAAGTTGAATATAACTATGCTATTATGGTTGGTATTATCCAAGGGAAGCATGATTATCCATGGGTGTTGATTTATCTGGTTAAAAAATGCAGGAGACTGATGAGCCAGGGCACGAGCATGAGCCACACGGGGAGAAAAGGTAACAGTGTAGCTTATACTTTGGAAAGAAAGGGTAGCCCAAGTGATCATGTTATTATTTTCTCCTCAATATGAAACTTACATTATGATTTTAAGCCCATGTTAAGGAATGGTTCTCTTGGGTTTCATAAATTTCATCCACCTTTAGAGGGGTTTGGTCTTCTTCAAAAAAATATAAAAGGTGAATTTTCAATCAGTCAGCATCCTCCCACTTATTTTGTATCCATCAGATCAATCCAAACTCTTTATTCAACCTTATATTAGATTAAGGGACTTGAATATTTTAGTTTGAGTATCCCTTTAATAAAAAATTGATCCATATTAGTAAAAAATTAGAATTTTGGATTTTGGATTTTATCATTCTGTGGCCATATTCATTAAGGAATAAGCATTGTCTTTATAGTACAATAATCATACACTCTAAAATGACACTACAAATTTCCTTTTAACAGATTCATAACATCTAGGAAAATTAGCATGACCAACTCTTGATGAGACATGATTGAAACTCCATTCTATTAGAGAAAAAAATAAAAAATCCATGACCTAAACACTATGTCATTAGTGGATTATTTATGACCCAACGCACTTATTCATGGTTTAGTATTCACTTTAATATTTTAAATTATTTTCCTCATTTATTTGACTTCTAGTGTGATTTTATTCTTCATGTCACAACCATATATTCTCTTAATATAGTATGAACATTAAAAATAATTTCTATATAACTGTGGTAGGATATTCATGACATGATGGACTAGTTCAAAAACATCATATATATATATATATTAATTAGGGAATGGGTAGAACCAATATAGCATGCTTAACTCTAGATAAAAAAATTAATTTTAGGCACAGTACATTGTGGTATGATCACATTATGTTATGTTGTGATTGTTAATGTATCCTATTTAATATCCCTAAATATATAATAGTAAATTCTAAACTCCTTTCATACTTTTCAAAGCCTTCAAATAGAATTCACCTCAACTAAAACATACTGAATTAATTGAGACTGAATATGATTTAAATTATAAAAAAATTAATTGATAAAAACACAATCAAATACCAAAGTCATTGAATAATATCCAATTAAATTTCACTTAACATCAACCATATTTTACCCACATAAAAACACAACAATTCTAGGGGATTCATATAATTCAACCTCCACATACTCCTCGAACACTCTAGTCTCAATAATCTCCCCCTTTGTATTTTTTTAACTATATCATTATAATATAAAAAAATTTCCAACCATAAAACATAAATCACCCTTTCAAATTATAAACTTTTCATAATTTAATAATTCTAAGAAGAAAACTTCATAGTGGAAAAAATAACTATGAATAATAATGAATATATAAATTAGGGAAATTTACTTATACTTTCAAACATCTATTTTACTTCACATTCTTCCAAAACTTTTCAAAAATAGTTTTTTCATGTGGAATACAAGAATAACTTTTACACATAGTAAAAAACCACATTAGAATATTTCACCTGCCTTTTTAACACACATGTATAATTCATAGATTTTCCCTTTTAAAAATTCCACTAAATATATTCTCCCCTAAATTAAGATATCTCTACCACATTAGGTTCAACATATATATTTGGATTCACTGAAATTTTTTATTCTCTCCTTTAAAAAATAAATAACTTGATAAAAATGAAAATTCATTAAGGAATGTAACATAAAGTTGTTGATGTTTAATTTCTCCCACATTGATGGAAGCACCCATAGACAAATTGAGATAGGGTAAATAATCACTATAATTTATCCTTGAATAGATTAAGGATGAACTTCAATCATCAACCTCATTTTCTAAAATGTTTCTTCTGAAAGAAACTTATTGAACACATATAGTATTTTCTCCTTGGTTAGAAAAAAAATATAGATTCAACACTCCCTGATCTACTAACTCCTTGATAATATGGTACTTGATATCAATGTTCTCTGATCAATAATCTTGAACCAAAATTCTTGGTGGATTGATGGTACTTTGGTTATCGCATCACAATAGTATTAGAAAATTCACATACACCCTGAGATCTTCCATTTGAGTTTTCATCTTTGTCAATTGGGTTGTATCTTGAGTGGTATAAACAAAATCCAACTCATTATTAATCAAGGTCATCTAATTCTACTATTTTTTCTATTTAACAAACCTTTATCCAATGAATATAATTGTGCCATATTTTGATCTTTTATCAATAAAATTTTGACCCCGTATACATATACCTATGAAAAGTGATCTATATATATCATAGAATAATTTTCATTGTAATAATATTTGATTATTTTTGGATAACTATTTACATTTTTCACATAATATTACATCCCAAACTAAATTTTATAAAAAATTAGTCAGTTATTGTAATATCTCAATTAGTTTTATAAACTCTCTTAAATAAACTTATTTCCCATCTTCATCACTTTATATCTTGGTTTTAATTGAAATTGGGGTATAAAATATCATTAAATCCTTCATACCAAACATTGCCAAAAGTTATTAGGGATACTTCTCTTGAGAGAGTAAAATATGTTCATTTTCTTTGGAAACTTGTAGAACCATGAAGCACTTCATCTAAAAAATCTTTGAAATCTAAAACAGCTTCTTAATTTAAAAATATAACTCCTTAAAAAAATTATTAATTTCTAGAAAAGATTATATCATCAATATATAAAATAAAAATTATAGTTGTTACATTATCTTTATTTATATATAGGTTTTTGTACACTCTTCCATTATTGAATCTCATAAACATCATGTAAGTTTATAGCTAAGAATAAAATTTTATTTATGATTTTTTTACCTTATATAAAGATTTATTTAACCTAAAAATTTATCTTTCATATTTTAAAATTAATAAATTATCAGGTTTTTCAATATTCCATTCCCCTTTTAACACTCTTTTAAAAAATGCTAACTTGAAATCCATTTAGAAGATCTTATACCATCATTGTGAGGTAATAAAAAGAAAAAGAAAAATTATTTAAAGCATAGTAACAAATTTAAAAGTAACCAAGAAATCAATTCATTACACCAAAAATTATCATTTACACATAATATTTTCCTTTTTAATCATTACCACTCTTTTATAACTAATTTTTTATAAAATACCAACTTTATTTCAATAACATTCATATTAGTTGGTTTGGGTACCACTCCTAGGAATAAATATTTTTTATATAATCTAACTTGTCATTCATACAATTAGTCTACTGTTTATACTCTAAATATTCATTTACATATCTTAGCACTACTTTAGAAAGTGATGGTGTATGTTTAGTTATACTCAAAATTCTACTAGTTTAAATTAGATATATTTGACCTACAATGATATTCTTAAATTCCTCCATATTTATAAAAGTTAAATGAGTTTAATAAGATTATTATTTTTCATTGGATGTGAATAAATCATTATCTCAAACTTTACTTCATCTATATATCTAATATTTTTTAAAACTCCATCCTGTTTCTCAATAAATTTTTCATTATCATCATCACTTCAATAACTTTATTCATGATTCTTAACTGCATTAATTGAGTGTTACAGTAATTTTACAACAACATTATCCACATTATTCCATGTTTATTTTCTGTATTAATTATATCCACTTTCATTTTTAGGATACCCTAGAAAGATACTTTAATCTATTATTTACTAAAACTTAGACAAATATTGACCGTTCACATTGATACAACCATGGGTTTGAAAATATATTATGTATTTTAAGATTATAGACTTCTTATAAAATATCTCTTATGTGTATATATATATGAATTTGAATGATATAAATAAAAAACTTGAATATAAATATTTATAGCAATATCTTACCTCTATAAAAATAAAGATGTATTATGCTCCACTGACATAGTGCGCTCATTTCCACTAAACTATTATAATTTTGTACATAAATGCCATTTTTTTGGAAATATGGTTCACTAAATTCCATATTTTCTAATATATGCTTTATATTTATCATTTTTTCATTATCATTATCTTCCCATAAATATTTCATGGTGAAACCACACTATTTTATTATTCTTTTAAAAAATTATTCAAGGCCTATAAATTTTTCTTCACGCACAATATGCATGTAATGTGAGTAAATTAATCAATAAAACAAATAAAATACTAATATCTATTAGTTTATTCCATCCTCATTGACCCAAAATATTAGAATGAATGATCACAAATTAGTGAGAAGTTTAAATCTCCAGTTTCTTTTAGGATAAGTTAATGATCTTTCAATTTTGGAATGTATAGAGAATCCAATTACTTTTTCACTTCAATATAGGTAAATTAAAACGTTATTTCTCTTCGTAATCTTTCATATGTTCATTTTTCCAAGGTGGATAATTCTTCAATGCCATTGATTTTATTCCTGTAATCATAAGTCGCATGAATTTTCACCATCACCAATATGAAACAAAATTACCCTTGTTATTTTTTAATCTATAAAAACATCCTTATTTAAACCACTTCTCAAAACACTCATCCTTTTGAAAAAACACTTTATTCCCTTTAACAAAAATTTAAGACAATCTTTGTAAATTTTGTTTCAACCCATCTACAAATATGGTGTTCTTTGACTTCACCTTGTTTTATTAAATGGTGGTTAAAACAACTCTTCAAATATTGAGTGTCCCATGAAAAAGGTCAATTATCTTTAATTACACTTCTCAAAATACTCTAATTGATTTAAATATCCTATTATACTTGAATACCATCCACAATCCAAAGTACAAAGATTTTCCTTTGAGATGCTTTGATTTCCACTTCAATAACTAATGCCTTGTCCTTTCCTTTCTCTTTATTGTTATGATTATATTAAGTATTATGACTAATAATAAGTTAGGTAGGTAAAATAATGAGTCATTATTTATAAAATCAACTCAGTTGGTCACACCTTCCACAAAAGTTATCTAATCATTGAAACATTTTTCAACATTAAATATATAATTTTTAGATTGATTCTGAACTTTTCTTATTAGAGTGGGTTTATTAACCACTCTAACTCTCCCTCCCATATATTATAAGTTCAATGATATATTGTTAATTTTACCAGCATCTCCTTTATATATCCCTAAATACCCCACAAAACCAATGGTATGCATAAAATAAATATTTTCCTTTATAGACTGGTTGTTGTTAAATCTATATTACATTATCTTATTCCATCACAGGGTCAAACTATTTGGCTCTGATTATTGAACTAATTTTTAATTAAACTCTCAGAATTTTATTCTACATTATATTATTCTTTAATAAAAATTTTAATACTACATTTTTAGTGGTTTTATTATTCAGGATAAAATCACTAGATTTCAAAAATTTATTAGAATTTTATTTCTTTTCAAAAAATATGATTCTTCACATTGGAACATCATATTTATTTGAAATTAAAATATTTTAAAAAATAATATTCTTAAAACATTCTATAACTTCTTTAATAGAATTATTAAAGTTTGATTCGAAGTTTTATAATTTCTTCTCCACTACCACCAATTATTGCAAAATAATTTAAATCCCTTATCATTTTATTTAACGATATTTTCCATGTAAACATTAAATTTAATATCCTCATAAAGAAAATTATTAAAGATATCAATCTCATTTATAAACATTGACTCATTTTTAACATATGATGTGTCATTATTTTCGAATTATTAATCAAATTTCATTAAATTTTTATTCTCCTTATCAAGTTTTAAAATATTCAAATGATATTCCTTGAGATACCACATTATTATATACTTCATTTTTGTTTCTTACTCACTTTTAAAATTTTTTATCTAATCAATCTAGAAATATTATTCATTAATTTTTTTCAATAATTAAATTTTCATCAATTTCACTTTAAGACTTAACTTCATCATCACACTCACTATAATCATTATCATTAAACTTAGATAAGAAATATAACTTCTTAAGTTTATAGAAACTTGAATACTTCCCCATTGAAGAAAAGTTATCCTTTAAATTTTTTAAATCTTCTTCTTTATAAAGTTTTCATTATTTCATACTCATCATCAAAATCACAATATTCATCTTGAACTAAGTTATACAAGACTATTAAATTTCAACACAAAATTTTCTTCCTTATTTAAATCCTCTTATTATTCAACTTATTTTTTCCACTTCTCCTTATCTAGTTATTTAAACTATATCTCCTTATCAGTCTTACTTTTTTCTTAAAATCACTTCATATTTTCATTTCATAAGAAATAAATATTCTATAAATATAAGTATATGGAAGTGTGTTTTAATCACTATATTCAAATTTAAAATCCATTGTCTTCAAATTTTCAAGAAAAATGCATAGTATATTTTGGACAACCGTAGTATCTTCCTATTTCTCACCAACACCTCATACGATACTCAAAACTTCAGTGACTCTATTTCCTCGGGAATTGGGGATGACCTCATTGATTGAAGGTTAAAACATTCCAATCGGTCTCTAACGGGTTTATTCATAGAACCGGAAACATCCAATGATTCCATATCCATTTGGACCTACTTTCCAAAGGTAGGCGCTCATTAGTTATGGACTGATGAGGCTTTGGAATTTGCATTGGTCAAGAGGATGGGAGGTCAGACTCATCACACCTTTTTTAGGGGAATTATTCTCTACTCCGAGACTCTCTTTATAGATTTAAGTTATGTTCGTGAATCCTTATTACATTTCCAAGTATAAAATGAGCTTTCCTTTATATCTGACAATCAATGATTGATATGTTGGAAATTTAGAGAATCGTTTATATGTATTCGAAGTTCTTCATCGATATATAATCATCTGTATTTGTTAGAGATTCTTAGTTGATGGTATCCTTAAATACATAAAAGTCTCTTGGCCGTTATGATGACCATACTGGTTTTAAAGCCACTCAGTGGGGCACTTGAAGTTTATTGTCATTCAGGAGGACATACATTATTTCAGAGTTGGGATCGTACCTGCTGATGGGCTACCTACGTATCCTTTATCACGTAGTTCAAGAAATAGAGTATTATGTTTATGCATGATTTATGGCTCAATGAAAGATGTCATGATTACTTTTACACTCTAAGTTCACGTCAGTCATGCTCCGTGAGAGAAACAAGAGGTATTGGTGAAACCAGACAATTGTGCCATGAAAGATGCAATGATGTGGGGATTATGTTTGTATGACTGCCCAAAATAGATAAAGATTAAGATTTACTTCAGGGAAGAAATCTAGGAGCAAAGTCCATAAAGGTATATGTACTTCATGGAGATTTGGGTACTCTAAATTGGGGCTTACTCCTGAGAAATATACCCAAATTAAGAGAGGACTAATGATTGGGTTTTACTCCTGAGAAGGAAGCCCAGATCAAAAGTAAATTAAGACTAGTTAAGAAGAATTAAGGCTGGGGCTTACTCCTGATAAGGAAGCCCAAATCAATGAGGACTTAGGTATTACTCCTAAGGAGGATGCCCAAATTAGGGTACTTGGGGATTATTCCTGAAAAGGAAGTCCAGGTTAAAGGGTTTTGAAAATTAAGGGACTTGGGGCTTACTCCTAAGGAGGATGCCCAAATTTGGGAACTTTAAGACTGGGGCTTACTCCTGAAAAGGAAAACCGGGTTAAGGGAATTATGATTGGGGATTACTCCTGAAAAGGAGGCCCAAATTAATGAGTACTTGGGGCTTAATCCAAAGGAGGATGCCCAAAGTGGGATTCTCTCTTCTTAAAGGACGAGGTTTAATGAATGAAATCTATAACTTTAGTGACATAAAGATGTTTAAATCTCTAGGTTTTGAGAGATGTTCCACGGAACTCCTTTCAGATAAGGAAGTAAATCAATAAAACATGCCATAAATAGTTTTAAAGAGTTTCTTGAAGACTGAATATTGAATAGGAAATGTGAAATGGCATAAGAGAGGTGAAATGGGCAGAAAGGACACCCAAAAAGAGAGGGGCGCGCAAATCCTGGGAGGTGTGCAGCTACTGTGTGGGCGCGCAAGTCCTGGGTGCGCAGGTATACCTATGCGGCACATGGGTACTTGCGCAATTGTGAACCAGTAGGGTAATACTTGGGAGATCCTTCATCAAAGCCGTTAGAATTATCCTGAGGTACTTCCAGAATAGTGGCGCGCAAGTTTTAATGAATAGGTAAGGAGGCGTGCAAGTGTGACCATTTCCCTTAAGGGTAAAACACATAGGCGCGCAAGTGTTAGTGAATTCTAACACTTAGTCCTTATTCCTCTTGTTTAGACTTCCCATTCTAGGTAAATAATTACCTTATAAGTGTTCGGAAGACTTGAAGAATAGACTTGGGCATTCATAGATCTGTATCTGAATTCTGGAAAAATTCATCTCGAAATGGGGGGCCCACAGGGTCTATTTATAGGCTTCTGAAGACCCTGGGCGGTTTTCAAATAGGGTGCGCAAGTCACTTGCATGACCATTAGGCAGCGCGCAAGTGTACTTGCGTGGCAGTAATGGGACTTACACGGTGCAAGGTCCTTTGACTCCTTTTTCACTCATTTGTTGATTTTTGATGTTTTCTTCAAAGGCTGAAACTATTTGTGCTAAGTAATTTCCCTTTCCAGTCCATTAAACAATGTGACGAAAAGGAGCTCCAACAAAATTCCCCCCTCAGAGTTGGATCCGGAAGAATAAGGAGGTGACTCTGAGAAAAAGAAGAGAAACCAAAGGGAAATAGGCATGTAGGTGTTCACTGTGCAACTATCATCGCGCAGGTGAGAGTCGCGCAGGGATGGAGTGCACTGGATGGAGAACGCAGGCTAGAGGTGCGTAGGTGGGCAGCCTGGCCTATAAATATGCGCTCATTCTCCATGCATAGAATCTGATTTCTGGATTTTCGAGCTCTCACCGCGCAGGTCACCTTCGCCGCACAAGTTGCTCATTTTCTGTTGTTTCTTCGCTGTCACGTTGCTGCCAAGATGAAAGAGCTGAAGCATAAGATCAAAGATAAAGTCGTCCAGCAGATTCGCCTTTAGCAACAGTTAGATGTTGTTACTGGGAAACTTGAACAACTTAATAATTCACTGGAGGGAGCTCAAACGAATGGTATGAAGGCCATCACAGATTCCAAGAAAGCACTCCATCAGGCTAAAAAGAGTGAAGTTGGTCGGGTGCATGAGCTTCAAGTAGCTGCTGATGAATCTCAGGATTCTGTTCATCAAGTGAAGACTTATATTGACAGCCTCTTATAATTTCTTAGAAAAGAGAAGAGACTCCAATCTGTGGATGTCCTTCTAATCCTTGTGCATCAAATGGAAAGAATTCTCTCATCTTCAATCACTTGTCCACGTACTTTCCTAATACCTGCTTTAAATTTTAACTAATCCAATGGGCCTAGTAAGCATAGTTTGATTTTTACTAGGATTATTATAAATAACCCTACAAACCTTGAATCTTTTAATTTCTCAATATTACCTAAATCATACAAAATGTATGTTTAGTGAGCTAGAACTTGACTTTTATTCAGAGTTCCCTTGTCTTTTATGGGCAGTTTAAAGTCATGCATGTCAGACATAAAGAGGCTAATGTTTAAGGTTGAAATAGATTTGACTGAGTGGATTAAAATTGACTCAATTCCTTGAAAACTTATCTAAAAATATATTACCACACTCAAGTATGAGGGAAAATATGTAAACTAAGGCGTAAGAAAATTTGAATCTGAGGAATGATATGAAAAAGATCTAAAAAGGCATTAGAAGAAGTAGTTCCCAAGAATGAAGTTACCATTATTTAACAAACCCATTTGGGGGTTGAATTATGCAGGGCCACGTAAGGGCATTGGCTGTATAGTCAAATAAAAAGCATCTTTTGGCTGACAGGTCCGTTATGTAGACTACTTATGCAAGGCCTCCTAAGGGAACGTGTTGTATAGTCAGGAAAAAGAACTCTCAGAAATTTACTTTTCTACTGCTAAGAAGCCAGTGAAAGTTTATGGGGATTCAACTTTTCCAAATTATAGAGTTTTTTATATGGAGAGAGGTACTTGAATATAAAGAAGATATTTCCAAATAGGTTTGTCTAATAATTGGATGAATGTTCTCCTACGAAGGTCTGACCCAAACATAGGTAAGGAAAATATAAACCATAGACTTGAATACTTTCAGATTATGAAAAAGAACATGAAATAAATATGTTAAGGATGACTATTTTTTTGCAGATCCTTACATATTTTTGATAAGACCAATAAGGACAAAAGAGGATTTCTTCACAATAATGAAGTTACCAGTATCTGACAAACCCGTTAAGGGGTTGAATTATGCAGGTCCGCCTAAGGGAATTGGCTGCATAGTCAAATAATATAATCTTTTGGCTTACATGTCTGTTATGTAGATTGCTTATGCAAGGCCGCCTAAGGGCACATGCTGCATGGTCAAGAAAAATAATTCTCAGAATTTGGACATTTTGTGACCAAAAGTCAAGAAAGGGGTTATGAATATCTATAAGTCTTCAAGATTAGGATTATGACACATAAATATGGGTATTGTCCAATGTATGCAGAGATACACGGATCAATGATAACCATAATCATGTTGTGGCTGGATCCTGAATTGAAATGTTGGACTTCACTATGTATCCCATAAGGATGGGAAACAAGCCATACGTAGTTCTTAAAATACAGTTTAACATCGTGTGGGACAAAAATATAGGAGATCTTAGTTTAGGGTCATAGAGCTTGGACCATTTATAAGAAATACACAGTGTGTGTTTTCATGGGGACTTTTCAGCCAAGGGACTGAAAGTGGAATTTGGGGTTAGGCCCAAAAGACTTGGGGTTGGATTCTAGGGACACTCGAACGTTCCTACGTATCCCATAAGGATGGGAATCAAGCCCACGTAGTTCTAGAAATACCCTCTGTACAAATTTGGTTCATACATGTGAAGGGTGAAAGGGGACTTTAGTACAATGATGGATTAACCCAAGATAAAAGGTTTGGTCATTTCCATGTATGCACATAGTCTTTGGAATGAAACATGATTGAAAAATCAATGTAAATAATGATTCCCTATCAGGTGAGGGTATCAAATAATATTGTAGTTTATTGTCGTACAGGACAAAAAATGTTGTACAGTTTAATGTCATATAGCAAGGACGAAGGTGAACCAATGTAAAGATATTGATTCTGGGAGCAGTTTCACCTATCAACATCATATGAGATGATGGTGAACCGATGTGAAGAGATTGGTTTTGGGATTGAAACTTGGGAGGTTGCCTACGTACCCAACCTGGAAGCCAAGGATCAAAGTCTGCGTAGTTCAATTAAAGAATGAATTAGTGATCAAGTTGTTTTGGGGGACAATGACTTAAAAAATGATGTTGGGACTTACGCGTGGTTAGCAGCCCAAAGAGGGTGTTATGGTTGAAATTTTCTCTAAGCTCATGTGAGTCATACTCGGTGTGAGAAAAAAGAGGTAAAAAAAACCTTAACGATGCATAGTTTAATCTCATGTAGGACATATAAAGGGACTATGCAGTTTAAAGTCTTGCAGTTAGGACTATTGGCGATGCATAGTTTAGTGTCATGTAGCAGGGAAAAAGTACAGTTTAATGTCATGTAGGACGTATCAAAGGACTTTCTATATATTTTAGCATCATGTAGTTAGGAAGATGGGTACAATACAATTTAATGTCATGTTGGACAAAAGTGAAAATAGTTTTAGGTTATATGTATGGACCATTGCTGTATAGTTTAACGTCATATAGCAAAGACGATGAAGGGGACACAATTTAACGTCATGTTGGACGAATTAGGGAACTTTTTCACAGTTTAACGTTATGTGGGATGAAATAAATTCAAATAGTTTAGAGTCATATGCGTGGACTGTGGATGATGCAGTTTAACGTCTTGCTAGACGTAAGGGACTTTTATACAGTTTAGCGTCATGTAGTTAGGACGTCACATTTTAACGTCGTGTGGGATGAAAGTAATACAAATAGTTTAAGGTCATATATATGGACCGTTGATGGTGTATTTTGTGTTTATACAAAATACTTCTTTAGAAATCTGGCATTGGTTTGAGTATTGATGAGTTCTCCATCCATTGATATTAAAGAATAAGCTCCATTGGAATAGACCTTATGTATTGAATAAGGTCCTTCCCACTTTGGTTCAAGCTTGGGGGGTTTCTTTCCTGGTATCATTGGAGTTCTGAGAACTAATACCAATTCTCCTTGAATTTAGCTGTATGAAGCAACTCTGGGGGTTGATGAATGAAGTTGGAATGTACTTGGCATGAATGACACTTCTTTGTGAAATCAACACAATCTTGTATCATTGAATGCCAAAATTATCCAAGCCTTCGAATCTGTTCAGACAGTCTATGTCCAGACTGGTGGGCACCACAGACTCCTGCATGCACTTCTTTCATGACATCCATTATCTCTTCACCATCAATTAATCTGAAGAGAACTCCATCAAAACCATGCTTGTAGAGAATTTTCTCTAGGTGATCTGGGCCATCATAAAGAGTAAAGTTGACCACACGTCGCTGGATTTGTTCTTTCCCATCTCTATCAAGTGGAAGTGTTCCATTTTGAAGGTATTCCCTGATAGGTGCCATCCATCCTATATTGTGACCATATGGTTCAGAGATGGGACTAATTTCAGTGATTTCCTCTATTCTGATTCGAATATAAGGTGAAATTGTATGACGGTGGGCAATACTGATGGTTGTCTCGTCCCGATTTGGATCTTCTAGAGATGTGGCTATATTAGCCGGTGCATCAGCTTGGGCATTTTGTGATCTTGGGACATAATAAAATGTCGGTTCTGAAGGAAACTCCGCCATTAAATCTCTGACATAATTATACAAAGGTATTAGTTCTTCTTTTCTGATTGCATAATCCTCATTGACTTTTTTGATTACCAGGTCTGAATCACCTTTCACCTTTAAGTGATTCACTTGTGCTTAAAATGCCAACTCCAATCCTTCAATGAGAGCTTGGTATTCTGCTTCATTATTTTTACCGCCTCCCAATAATGAGAAGGAATAAGGTAACATTGCCTTTTTAAGAGAAATGAGAACAACTACTAAGCCAACTTTTTTGAATTTAGGATTTTCCATTTTCTTTCCTGTTGGACTTCTAGAAGCACCATCAAAGTAAATTTCCCATGTTTGAAGACTTTCTTGAATAGAAAAGACCTCTTTATCAGGGAGTTCAATATCTGAAGAAGTTTCTTCCACTGAGGGGTGTTCAGTAAGGAAATCAACCAGAGCTTGGCCCTTTATTGCCTTTTGAGACACATACAGAATGTCGAACTGCTGCAAAATAACTGCACACCTTGTCAGATGTTGCAGGTAGTGTCTCAATTTCTAAACTAAAAATATTAATGCTAGGAATCACTTCTCAATATTTGAGTATCGGGTTTCTGCTTCAAGCATAGTCTGACTGAGATAGTAGAGGTTGTTTTCATTCCCAGCATTATTCTTCTGGGAAAGAAAGGCACCCAATGATCGCTCTAGAGATGTCACATAGAGGATAAGTGGTCTTCCTTCAATAGGTGTCATAAGTATCGGTGGACTCAAGAGGTATTTCTTGAGAATATTGAATTCCTCTTGACATTATTCATTCCACTGGTAAGTGACTCCCTTCTTCATCAATTTGGTGAAGGGTAAGCTTTTGCCTGCCAAATTGGCGATGAAACGCCGAATATAGGCTAAGTTTCCTTGAATTCCTCTCAATTATTTTAAATTTAGAGGAGGTGACATACCAAGGATTTACTTTGTATTCTCAAGATCAACTTCAATACCATGATGTCATACAACAAAGCCAAGAAATTTTCCTGAGATTACCCAAAAAGCACATTTTAAGGGGCTCATTTCCAAATTATGTTGTCGAAGCTTGCGGAATATCTCTTCTAAATCAGCCAAGTGATTAGAACATTGTTTGGATTTGACCACCAAATATTCCACATAACATTCAACAAACTTTCCCAGAAATGGTTTGAAGATACGATGCATGGCACACTGATATGTTGCGCCTGCATTCTTTAAGCCAAAGGGCATTACCCGATAGAAAAAAACACCCTAAGGGGCTCTGAGGGTTGTAGATTAATCATATTCTGGAGCCATTCAGATTTGTTTATATCCAGAATATCCATCCATGAAGGAAAGTGCTTCATAGCCAGTTGTCGCATCAATCAAGAAATCTATAATCGGAATAGGAAAATCATCCTTAGGACAATGCCGATTAAGATCTCTGAAATCAATACAAACTCTAATTGTCCCATTATTCATTTTCACTGGGACAATATTATCCAACCACTTGGGATATTGAACTTCTCTGACAAAGTTATCTTTGATGAGCTTATCCACTTAAGCTTTAATTTTGGAAGCATAGGTTGGGTGTGTTCTTCTAGCGGCTTGTTTGAATCCTCAATGTTCTTCTGGTAAACCTAAATGATGAGTAGCAACATCAGGATCAAGCCCGGGCATCTCTGTATAGTTCCAAGAAAATATGTCTCGATTTTTCTTTAAAAAGGAAATATACATCTCTTGTTCTTCAAGAGTCATGGCTGCACTGATTAAAGTGGGTCATGGACCTTATTTTGTACCCAGGTTTATTTCTCTGAGTTCATCCATGGTGGTAGAGATACCCTCTTCAAATGATGGACGAGCATCTCTGATATCTTCCTCTTCTTCTACAATATGTGTTACTTCTTCTGTTTCTACTTGCATAGTAGATGATGAAGCAGAATTTCCATGATCAGAAGAGATGTCAAAATTTTCCTATCTTGAAGAAGAAGCTTCCATTTCTGACCCGCTTAATGATGAAGGGTCTTCTTTGGGTAACAAATAGGAGATGATGGATTGAGAATCGACATGATTATTTACCTATGACATTTTTATAACTTTCCCTGACCTGATTGGAGAAGTATAGACTTGCTGAATTTCAGTATATGAAATGAAGACATCTCCATTTGAGCTTTTATCATTGCCTGGTGGATCACCACTTTCTCCCATGTTGTCTGGCTCGATTGTCATAATTGACATTATGGATCTTTCCATAAGAGTATTTTTATTTGGGTCTATCCTATCAATTTTACTGATAGGAAACACATAATCTGTACTCACATGTGAAAATGGGTTTACTGGAATCTTTTCCAAACCATATGGAGCATTAACTTTGTTAATCTCTCTTGTTGCGGATTTGTCTTTTCTCTTTATGTGATAGAATTCCACCTCAATGTATTGAGATTCACATGTCTTGAATGGGGATTTATCACCATACAATGTCCCAATTTGACCATCGAAACAATATTTGAGACATTGATGGTATGACGACGGGATAACCACATGTCGATGTAGCCAGGGTCTACCAAGAAAGATGTTTAAGGCTGAATCTTGATCAACAACCATGAAATCTGAATTGGATACAAGATCTCCAAACTGAGTTCTGAGTGTAATCTTGCATAGTGGTTCTTGTTCATTTTTATCATATACTTGTAACATCAAAGTAGAAGGAGATAAATAAAATTAAGTGAGCCCCAATCGACGAAGTTTACGAATGGGCGTGAGGTTGACTCATGAACCATTATCAATGAAAACTCTTCGTACGTCTACACTATTGACCTTTCCAGATAAGTATAAAGGTCTAATATGTCCATGCACGGCATCATCTTCATATTCATCATTAAAATACATTACTGAATGGCATTCTGTAGGATTATTCTCCACATGGTAGACTTCAGCTGCAGCAATTTCAGTCTCAAACTCCTAAGGACTTGAAAAAGCCTCGATGAGCCCCTCCTGAAGATCCTTTGATAAATTCAAGGCATCCAGAATTGATAACATGGCCAGTACTTGGGCCAGGTGTTTCAGTATATCATACTTTCGATCCAAAAGTCTGTGTTTCCCAACAGGAACATGTGGTTTAGCAGGTGCCTTGGAAGTTGATGCTTTGGAATTTGGTGCATCTTGTACCGGGATAAGAGTTAGTAATACTCCTGACTTTGGAAGACTAGACCTATTAGGTTTGTTTACTTGCTGAGAGGAATAAGATGGAACCTTCAACTGATCTTCTAGAATAATTGTGCTAGGTCTGAGTCTGCCTTGTGTGGAAGAAGTTTCTTGTTCTTGTTGATCTTGTTGAAGGGCTCTTCCACGAGTTTCTACCACATACACAGTTCTAGCAGGGGTAGAATTGGAATAGTGGCCTCTGAAAGATCCACATATTCAACTGTATCCTGAGCCTCTGGAACTTCCTCTGATTCCTTTGTTTGATACAGGGAATTTTGGCTCATCAAAATCAAAACTACGACTGGCATATGGATCTGTTAATTGAAACATATTAACAGAACCAAAAATAAACTCTTCATCCGATGAAGACTCTGTCTGATTATCCTGTTTATTCTGTACCGTTTGGTGCTGTGGTGCCCGTGAATTTGAATTAGATGGAATGAAGTCTGTCAGATTCAAAGACAACTTAGGCTTTGACACATGCTCATCTTATTCTGATTCTATTTCTTTCGTTGAATCATGCCATTTCTTTGAGGATTTTCCTTCTGATGAAGAGGGTTTTGCTGCGACATTAATGGCAGAAATCATAATTGGTTTCTTAAATTGCGTTCATAAAATGGCATGAGTTCGGTTGATTGTTTTTCTGATCCAATCATCAATTTTTTTCACATTTTTTCTTTTAAATTCTTTCCATTCACCTTCCTCCTCTAGAACTGTAGCAGTAAACCATGCTACCGGATCTAAAGAACCTTTTAATTTGACTTGTCCTGAGTTGACCATCTTTTGCAGGAGGTCTTTGAAGACAAAACACTCCTGGATGGTAATCCCCAATATTTGATGAAAGGGGAAATAATTGGGACGGTCTTTATATTCTTCCTTGTTTGGAATTTTGGGCCTTGTCAACTGAACCAAATTATTTTACAGAGCAAAAATGAAGTAACCAGGAACTTGTTCATTTCGGAAAGAGTATGTTTTGCTCTTTATATCCACAAATTGTTTTCGTCTTTTATCTCTTTTATCATCCTGACAAAACGGCATTTTTTTTGGCGCTCAGGAGGTGGAGCCCTTCAAGAAGATGATGGTTTTGAAGTAGAAGTAGGTACAGGTGCTTGTTTAAGCATAACTGTAGCAGTATTCACTTTACCCCTTCTCCTTCCTGGAGCTGATGGAATTATACGAGCCTTATCCTTAGTTGTTATAAGAGAATCTTCAATATGTTGAGCGATTGAAGTAAGGTCTCGAAACCCTCCTGTATATTTCATAGGGATCAACGGTGTGCATAATTCGTCACGCATATTTTACACACAGATTGGCAACAGTTCTTCCTGAGGGAGTGCTAAGCTTAGTGAGTATGTTAATCCCTTCCAGCGAGCAATGAAATCTAAGACCCTTTCATTCTCCCTTAGCTTACAATTTGTAAGATCAAAAACTGTTGTATTTGGAAATGTTGAGCGGAACTGAAGAAGGAATTTTTGGCGAAGATCTTTCCACCCAGTAATTGATCGAGATTGCAAGCTTGTGTACCAAACAAAAGCTGGTCCTTGCAAGGTTCGCACGAAGCATCTGAGTTTCACTACTTCTTTCTATTCTGTAGTTCCCATCATATGATTGCAACAAGACACATAATGCGTCAAATGCTGTTCAGGATCTCCTAATCCATTGAAAATAGGGAATACAGGGTTCCCAAAACATGATGGGGGAGGGACTAAATCTACCAATTCAGGGTAAGCTTTCTTTTCTAGTTGAATTTGAGAATGCTTTCCCTCCATAGCTTCCAACCGAGTTTTTAATGACTCAAAAATAGTTATTAACTTTTGAGAAACATCCAGTTGAGCTTGGACCTGAACAGGTGAAATGACTGGAGCTGGTACAGATGTGGTGGCTAGTACTGCAATAGATGGTAGCACCGCCAATTGTTGTTGCACTTGACCTGTAGGATTAGACCTGTGAGGGTGTATTGATAGAGGAGTATATTCTTGATCCATCTCAATAGCCACAACAAATTCCCTTGGCTGACTAACTTCATCATGCTTAGGAGGAAGACTACTTTGAAGTAGTTATGTATTCAACCTCCTCAATTCCTTCATTTCTTCCTCTTGTTGTGCAAATATTTCCTCTAGTGAGAGCAATTGTCCTTCTCCAGAGGAAGGGTATGTAACCTGGTTCATTCCTTTCCCCTTTTTAGCTCCCTTTAGGAGAGGGGGAAGTGGGTTACTTGAAGGATTACCTAGATTCTGGGTAATCCTTTGATTTCGTGTACGCACACCTTCTTCATTTGTGTCTGTGCGTATAACTTCTGAAGCAGGAATCTCTTCATCTAAATCCCCTGAGTGAACCTCATGTTCTAGAGGATCAGAAAAAATGGAATTAATTACATTAATTGATGAATAATGAATTCCATACCTTCTATCAGAATTTCTGGGATATTGTCTTCTTCCATGCCCTTGACAAGACATTTCCTTTTATTGATTTGATCCCTCAGGAACTTATTGGCGAACCGTAATTTGGAGAGAATCTCTTGATAATTTGGCTCTTCGTTCCTCTTGAGGCTTCTTCCCCAATCGAGATAAGACAAAATTTCACTGAGGGACGGATTGGAGATTTAAAAAAGTCCCCAGTCCGGTGGACTGGGGCAGTTCCTGCTGTCTTTGCTCAACCCCTAGAATCCTATATGTTGATTCCGAGGGTTGGGTTAAAAGAGTCCCATGTCTGGCAAGCTTGGGTGGCTCTTGACATTCTATTTCTAAGACTTTATTAAAATATCTCCTGATCTTGAGGAGCTTAGTCCAGAAATTAGTTGGATGCATCAATCAACATCCACTTTTATCACCCAGTTCAAAAGACCATTGGATGATTTCTGACACTTCTTTCACTTGATGATGTGCTTTCTCCATACGAGAGGCATGTTCAATATTCTCATTTTCTTGATGCAAGAGTAATTCAACAACTTGTTCTCTATATTCCTGATTTTGATAAGAACAAGTTGAGTCATGTTCTTGGTCAAGATTTTGATTACAAACAAAACCCATTGACTATGGTCGGCCATGGGCAATAACATTGCATGAGACCATTTTCGGTGGGCTTTGCTGACTGGAAAGTACAGTGAAATTTAGTGCTCCATGAACACCCAATCCTCTAACATGAATACCAGATGGGGCATTGGAAATTAACTGGCACAATCTTCTTAGTATACCAAGGCATGAACATTGAAGGGCTATCTGCTACTTTTCAGCCTTCGGATATTGAGAGAGTAATAGAGATGCCAAATCAATTTGACGTTGTAACCCTTCTATTATCTTAATATTATTTTCATATTCATCATAAGATAATACTTTCTTTTTCAACTAAAAAAGATTTTTCCATATGTTAAGACGAATATCATGAATTCCATCTTCCGTCAACATCTCTGGAATGTCATACTGAGAGTCATCCAGAGGCCAAAACATTACTGGCACATCACCCTTAGCCAGTTGTTTTCTCATGTTCAGAATTTCGTCTTTATCATTCAATGAAGATTCTTCTACCTGATTTGACCAGAGATGGTGTTTCCTTATTGCTTCGTCGGATTCAACAACATTGGTAGAGAAATCACTAATAAAATTAGAAGATTCATGACTTAGGGGTGGTTCGGAGAACGACCTACACCTAGGGCTATCTTCTTGTTGATAAAGTATTTCACCTGCTAGCGATGAAGCATCAGGAATTACTAGTTTCGCATTTGCAAGTTCCTCAAGATAAGAGGGCATTCTCGGCACTACATTGTCCACTAGAGAATTTTTCGAGCAATGTGCATCACTATTGCGGAGAGGACTTTCGTAGTGAAATTCATCATCATGGGGAGGACCACTATGGCGGGTTACAGAAAAAGATGAGATCTCTTTCTCCTTGGTCTTCTAGCTACACAGAGGGTTATTGTAGCTCTCATCTGAAGATGAAACTTAAAGATCGACCGAACTGTCATGAAGAAAGCCTTCATGAGGAAGTGTCTATTGAAGACCATCAGAATTAATGTTCCCACTATTGGGAACTGAGGGAGTAGAATCTTGGATTCCAATAGATAACTGTCTGAGGGATTCAAGAACTCCTGCATCGAGAAAGGCCTTGTTACAGATTGGATCTTGATCTCTTGATTGTATTGGATGGGTCTTCTTCTTAGAAGCCTTCTTACTCTCCTTGGAAACCACTTGTTGATGAAAGTGACTACTCTGAGAAGGTGTGTGTTCCTGATCAGGAGAGATGGCCAGGTTAGGCTGACGATCTCCACTCAAATCAAGTGTATGTGCCTGACTTGGTTGTCCGTATGATATGGGGGAGTATGCCCCACAACCCTCTTGGACTGGAACAGATGTGTGTGTCTGTTCTGTAGTGAACTGTTGATGTGTCACTCCACTGGTAGGGATAGATTTATATGTCTTTCCCTGAGATGCTGCTGAAGCTATTATAATATCCTGGTAGGCATCCATAATATGAGAAGGGATTTTCTTCTGCTCTTTCACCGTTGAAAGAATGTGCTTGGTGACTTTAGCTGCCGAAATGGGGATATATGTCCATTTCGTGATTTGAGTAGTTATGTGTGCCTTATCTTTTCCTACTTTTCATGTCAGTGAATCCTGACAGTACTTAAGTGTGGGGGCAGAGAGTTCAGTCTGCCTCCTATTTTTCCCCGGATCTTTTCGACTGACTTCTCTGAGTGCTACCAAGCGAGACTGTTGGTAGGCTTGATCAATACTAGAAGGTGTATGTTCCTGCTGATTCTACTTCGCCGAACGTGGTTGACGAGATCCATCATATGTAGTCAGATGAGCCTGATGACTAGCTGATGACGAATAAATAGGTGTTTCTTCCTACCTATAGTACTCCGCCGGAATTGCCTGGCGGGATTGGCGTGATGCTGCCAGACGTGTCTGCTAAACATTAGAATTAAAAGGGAGAGGTGTATGTGCCTGCTCATTTCTTGCCACCAAGTTAGGTTGGTGGACTTCTCCAGAGATAACAGAGATGATAACCTGCTCACTGTTGACCGGATTTCACCTCTGGCGATTTGTCTTGCCTGCTCGGGTTTGAGGAACCTGAGCCGAATGCCTGGAGTCGATACCCTCATCATGTTGAGGGCGCATTGCCACATGAGTATGGCGGCGATTGTTGATGGGATCCCTCGGGAAGGACTACTTATTCCTTTAATTAAGGCCCTAAGGGACCTGCTCATTCACCTCCTCAGAATATGGGAGTGAATGGTGATTGTGTTCCGGGGATAACGACCCGAAACAGTTCGAGACGGTGGTTAGCACTGCCTGCTTCTTGATCGCTGGTCGTCGCTGTCCGAACGCCAGGTTGAATTATTGACTTGGAGGGCTTGTCGAGCGGCCTCCAGAGTTGGAATGGTACCGTGTTGATGGTACTCCTTAACTAACGCATTTGATACCCAGTGTTGAAGATGCTGAGTAGGTGATGTCGTCCTCAGAGCGGATGTCGATCTAGCAGGAGTAGCAGCGGTGGCATTTGCAGTAGAAGTTTTCAAAGCAGACGTATTTACGGGTGTAAACTTGAGAGAAGCCATTCTGGAAATGCAGAAGATCTTGGAAAAGAGGGCATGTTTGATATAACAAACATAATCAGGATAATCTCATCTACTACATCTTTTGGATGAGCACATATGTTATTGATTGTTTTTTTATCCCTCTCATTGAGTTTTAAATAGGGGCCTAACAAATAATCAAAGAATCATTTTAACTTGGTTAAGGATTCATGTCGGGTTCACCATCTTTTCTTTCCTCTGGAATTGGGGATGACCTCATTGATTGAAGGTTCAAACATTCTAATCGGTTTCTAACAGGTTTATTCGTAGAATCGGAAACATCCAATGATTCCATATCCATTTGGACCTACTTTCCAAAGGTAGGATCTCACTAGTTATGGACTGATGAGGCTTAGGAATTTGCATTGGTTGAGAGGATGGGAGGTCGTACTCATCACACCTTTATGAGGGGAATTATTGTCTACTCCGGGACTCTCTTTATAGATTTAAGTTATGTTTGTGAATCCTTATTACATTACCGAGTATAAAATGATCTTTCCCTTACATCTGACTATCAATGATTGATATGTAGGAAATTTAGAGAATCTTTTATATGTATTTTAGGTTCTTAATCAATATAGAATCATCTGTATTTGTTAGAGATTCTTAGTTGATGGTATCCTTAAATACATAAAATTCTCTTGGCCGTTATGATGACCATACTAGTTTTATAGCCACTAAGTGGGCCACTTGAAGTTTATTGTCATTCAGGAGGACATGGATTATTTCATAGTTGGGATCATACCCGCTGATGGGCTACCTATGTATCCATTATTTTGGAAATGGAATCAGAACCCATGTAGTTCAAGAAATAGAGTATGATGTTTATGCATGGTTGATGGCTCAAAGAAAGATGTCATGATTACTTTAAAACTCTAAGATCATGTGAGTCATGCTCGGTGTGAGAAACAAGAGGTATTGGTGAAACCAGACAATTGTGCCAGGAAAGATGCAATGATGTGGGGCTTATGTATGTATGACTGTCCAAAATAGATAAAGATTAAGATTTACTTCAGGGAATAAATCCAAGAGAAAAGTCCATAGAGGTATATGTACTTCATGGAGATTTGGGTACTCTAACTTGGGGCTTACTCCTGAGAAAGATGCCAAAATTAGGAGGGGACTCATGATTGGGTTTTACTCTTGAGAAGTAAGCCCATATCAAAAGTAAATTAAGACTGGTTAAGAGGAATTAAGACTGGGGATTACTCGTGAGAAGGAAGCCCAAATCAATGAGGACATGGGGCTTCCTCCTAAGGAGGATGCCCAAATTAGGGGACTTGGGGCTTATTCCTGAAAAGGAAGCCTAGGTTAAAGGGTTTTGAAAATTAAGGGACTTGGGGCTTACTCCTAAGGAGGATGCCCAAATTTGGGAACTTTAAGACTGGGGATTACTCCTGAAAAGGAAACCTAGGTTAAGGGAATTATTATTGGGGCTTACTCCTGAAAATGAGGCCAAAATTAATGAGGACTTGGGTATTACTCCTAAGGAGGATTCCCAAAGTGGGATTCTCTCATCTTAAAGGATGAGGTTGAATGAATGAAATCTCTAACTTTAGTGACATAAATATGTTTAAATCACTAGGTTTTGAGAGATGTTCCACGGAACTCCTTTCAGATAAGGAAGTCAATCATGAAAACATGCCATAAATGGTTTTGAAGAGTGTCTTGAAGACTAAATCTTGAATAGGAAAGGTGAAATGGAATAAGAGAGGTGAAATGGGCAGGAAGGGCACCCAAAAAGAGAGGGGCACACAAGTCCTGGGAGGTGTGTAGGTACTGCGTGGGCGCGCAAGTCCTGGTTGTACAGGTATACCTACGCGGCATATGGGTACTTGCAAGACTGTGAACCAGTAGGGTAATACTTGGGAGATCCTTCATCAAAACCTTTAGAATTCTCCCGAGGTACTTCCAGAATAGTGGCATGCAAGTTTTAATGAATAGGTAAGGAGGCGCGCAAGTGTGTCCATTTCCCTTAAGGGTAAAACACATAGGTGCACAAGTGTTAGTGAATTATAACACTTAGTCTTTATTCCTCTTGTTTAGACTTCCCATTCTAGATAAAGAATTACCTTAGAAGTGTTTGGAAGACTTGAAGAAGATACTTGGGAGTTCAGAGCTCTGTATCTGAATTCTGGAAAAATTCCTCTCAAAATGGGGGGCCCACAGGGTCTATTTATAGGCTTCTGAAGACCCTGGGCGGTTTTCAAATAGGACGTGCAAGTCACTTGCGCGACCATTAGGCGGCGCGCAAGTGTACTTGAGCGGAAGTAAGGGTAATTGCATGGTGCAAGGTCCTTAGACTCCTTTTTCACTCTTTTGTCGATTTTTGATGTTTTCTTCAAAGGCAGAAACAATTTGTGCTAAGTCATTTCCCTTTCCAGTCCTTTAAACAATGTGACGAAAAGGAGCGTCAATAGACTCTAGTGAATAATCTATACATTATATCATCATACTTCATCTTAATATATTAATATTTCAATATCCAAACTTGTATATTAACATTCTTCAATTTTAAATTACCTTTATAAATGTTTTACAATTTTCCCAAATACCATTTTCTATCTTAATCCATTTTACTTTGAGAAAATACTTTTTTGAAAGATATTGAAAGATGTAATTTTAAGGTTGACCATCATTTTTCATATTATTTTTATCTACTACTATTATATAAGAACCTTTAGTATAAAGTTTAAATCTATAGGTATCATACTCTAATTTATCTAAACTAATTAAAAATAAATATAGAAATATGTTATCTTTCTATATAAATAAATTCTCCCAATGAAAGTGGGAATCACCTTTCTCTTCACTAAATTAATTTTATTCATGATAAAAAATAAATTATTAATCAACTTAATTTGAAAATTATAGGAAACTATTTTCAAAAAATACCATAAACAACTAAAAATGTATTTAAAGAGAAACTATAATGCCCTGATACCACTTGAAAGGGCCAACAAGTTTGGTGAAAATTCACTAAGAGGTGGGTTGAATCAATGAAATAAATTCTTTTTATTTTTATCCTTAAAATATACTATAATAAATATAAAAGTTAAATATTATTTCACTATTAAAGATATAGAAACCACCAAGGCAAAAACATAGTAGGCACAAAAAAATTATAAGTTCCACCACCCAAAAAGAATGGATACATCCTTAGAATAATCCAGAAAAAAACCCTTGATCACAGATCCACTAGTTTCAACATGTTACATATAAGTAGCATGGTTTATCCTTATACTCGTCATACATAATTTATCTGCAATCTTGTTTAATGTTATCATTCATAAAAAATGATAAAAATTCCAAAATATTGATAATAGGAGAGTATTTATCCAAATTATAGTCACATCATGTTTTCTTAGGCTTCTTCCTCTTATTATTATACTTAATTATATTTCACTCTTATTATTACTTTTATTCTACTCTATATTCTCTATTAATTCCTATCCAATCACACTACTACCACTCTCAAGTTGTTTAATGACCTTCATCATCTTTTATCATTGATTTTTTATATTTAAAATTAATAACAAAACAAACATTTATCTTCAATATATCTCATTTATTTCCTATCCATTAGAAAAATATATAATTTCTAATCACCTATATATGATACTAATGGACTATAATATTCAATTTGGATTATCCCTTTAATCACTAATTAATCCACATCAGAAAAAAAATTTGAATTATAGATTTTTGACTTCATCATGGCATAGTTATCATCATTATAATGTGAGCATTATCTTTATTGCATAATCATGGAACACTATGGAATGAAATTATAGATATCCTATAATGACTTAAAACTATTGGGTAGACTATGAAATGACTATATATCATTGTGGAATGATCTAAAACCCCCATTTATTCCAAAAAAGTACTAAATTTCATGGATTGAATACTATGGGTTGAATGTATGCTTCATAGTGAAACCCACTTATTCATGGTGTAACCATAACTTTCTAATAAAACTTATTTTCCTCATCTATGTGACTTATGACTTGATATGATGAATCATGGAACAACCACCTCATCTTTTAAAATAGTTTCAAAATAAAAAATTATGGAAAGAGCAATGCAGTTTCATCTCAATGCCAAGAAGGAACATATCAAAAACATTTTAATATTTGGAATTAAATCATTTCATGAATACCAATTTTTGGGAATAATTAAACCTTACTCTATGGAATTTAATTTTATGAAAAGTAAATTGTGGTTTGAATGATTTCAATTTTTACATGATTTTTCATGTATCCTCACTAATATATCCAAAAAATATCCCAATAAATTTTAAGCTCCATTCATGATATTCAAAGTCCCATAGAAACTTCATATCAACTAAAACACCATGAATCACATGAGATTGAATATTATTCAAATTATTTAAAAGGTTTTGAAAAACAATCATTAAATAATATCTACTTCAACTTCACTTAACTTAAACCAATATCCCCCCCCCTGAAAAACACTATACTTATAGGGGATCCTTCTTTTTTAACCTTAATAAATTCATTCAATACTCTAAACTCAACAGAACCTTCCCTTAGATGATGGGATGGTTATATTAGGTTAAGATATTTGTTAGGTTTACTTTCACCATATGACCATGATAACATTATTATACACTTGGTACAGGCATGATTCATAATATTGACTTTGTGAAGGGTGTATTATTCGCCATTAGTTTTTGAAAATTTCTTGATACAAGTGATGATTGTTTGTCCATATTAGTTCCTTATAGGAGAGCCTTATGTTTAAAATCAGCGCTTGAGATGGGAATCAGTTTATGTATTTTTATGATTGATATCTTTGACTAAATTCATGGGTAGTGATCCTATTATCCTGATAATTATTAGTATAGATCAATATATCATAATAAGACATGTGATATGCCTCCTTGTATAGTGTATAAGAGGATAGGGGTTGTCCTCATGACTGGGTTTGGCTTATGCCATATGATTTATAGTGACAAGGAACATAGCTTGATCAATAGTTATAATTTTTGTGATGGACCTCTGGATTATGTTTCAATACCTATGAGAGGTGACTTCTAGGTTTACCTTTGGGTAAGATGTCCATCACAAGGAGAATGTGTAAATTTTATCGATCATGTATGGTGTTTAACATTCCTTATAGAGATGAAACTCTCTCAAGATGTGCCTCTCACCATGATCATCTAAAATAGGGGTGAAAGATGATGATGTTCTAGGTGAGATAGTGGAATATTCTTAGTAGGTGGTTTCAAAATATATAAAATAGAGTTTCCCAATAGCCTCATTGGGTTCTTCCTAAGTTAAGACCATGTGCATGGAATACACATTATGGTTTGATGAAAATGATATATGATTCGAGAAATTAGAATGTTGCCCTGTATTATTCCATTATGTAATGGGATTACACCCATGTAATGGATTATGATATATGGGATTGATCCAGAGATTCTTTACCAGTATTCTGGAAGATATATCCAATGAGGATCTATAATATGAGATATGATTGGGGGTGAGATTTAGGGTTGATATTTCATACAGTTGCTACCATTTCATTAATTATCCATTTTTTAATCATGGAATTGTTTTTCTATTATTATTTGATGTGTTTTCCCTCATTGAATACCCTTATTGGTTTTCATTTTCATTTGAAATTTAATTGACGGTTTGGACCTTTTTTATTTCCCATTTTTTGTAATATTGGTTTCATCATTTATTCTCATTATATTCTAGGGTTTTAGTAATTTATGGGAACCGGTTTGATTGATTGGTTGAGTGGGACTTGATTAGTGTTCACTAGGGGTTTAAGAGTGAAAAATAGATGATCATGTCTAATGATATAGTAGTAACAATTATCCGTACCTCATTCGTTTATGAATATATGAGATTCATTGATTAAATGTAGGTTGGACCTGGCCTAGGTTAGGTGGTATTATTTGTTTTATCAGGTTGTGTGTATTTTATCCATGCTATCAAGAATGTATGACTTATACATACATGAATAGGTCATGTTTATGATTTGGTGAGCTTTACTAAGTACTAACTTTCACACCCTACAAATATTTACCTAGACATCAACTTTATCACGTGCCCCCGGAGTATTATGGAAAATGGGGGAATACTACTAGGTCGTTAGACTCACCTCAATCCATGCACAAGAAATGGATTTAGATGTATGTTGGTAGATTTTTCATGTTTTATTTCATGCAAGTTTATCACCTTGGTGATGTAAGAGTTTATTAGGATGAGTATAGTATCAAGTATTGATGTTTTATTAGGATTTATACGTGTGAGTTTGGTCAGAGGCCATTTTATATTTACTTTTAAATAATAATGTGTTTGTATCATCCAATGGTATTGATTTACAGTAATTGATATTATCTGTGCATTATTGTTTCTTCTCTATTATATTTTATGAATCATTTAAACCATTTTTATACATTTATTTTATAGACTTTGAGACACCCTCTTAGATCCATGTTTGTTTTTTTCTAGGGTTATGGTATGTCCACTATATTGATTGGCCATGATGAATTATCAGAATATTTGATAATGACTCTTATGTTTTATATTTGAGGGAATGGTATCCCCGTGGTTCTTTCAAGTCAATACACTGGTAAGCATACTCTAAAGTATGGGGATATATTCCTAAGAATGCATGGCACCAATAGATCAGCAACATTCTGGACAACTAAATTGGGGAATTGCATCTGGATTAATATAAGGTTCTCTTGAGGATAACCTAGAGAGATTTGAGACCATAAAGACTTAGTTGAAATTGATTTAAGTGTTAATTTTTGATCTAATTGAAAGATATTCAAATAAACAACATGCAATAAAACTTTTTTTATAGTATTGTTACAATGAATCCTATAATAACCATGGATTAAACTAGTGTTGATTTAAATATTAAAAATACAATATTTTTATTTTATTTTCAACAAAAAAATATTTCTAAACATGTTCATTCCATCAAAACACATAAAATATCAATAAACATGGGTATTTTTTCCTACAATATAATATATATTCATCTACCCATATCATCTATTGAAAGTATATTATCAAACTCTTCTTTCCTTATCAGTGACAATAATCAAACAATGAAACTCATCTATCCACATATCTAGTGAAAATAATATTACCAAAATCATCATATCATATCCCCATCATGAAGCATACTATCAATTTCATCTTTCTATATTATCAGCAGAAAGTGTATCATCAAATTCATCTCTCTGTATAATTTGTGGTAAGAGTATGATGAAAATTATCATATCATATCACAAGCAACAATTTTATTATCAAAATCATCTCTCCATAACATTTTTGGTAAGCATGAAATCAAACTCATCACACCACATTGATGGTGGTAATATTATCTTCAAACTCATCTCACCATATCGGGGGTGAAAAACATATCATATCAATAATCACCATATTAAAGGGAATTTATTCCAAGGTTTCATGTATCATCATGGTTAATTCATGGGTGAATAGTTTATCTCCATCAAACATAACCAAATCATGGGTGAATAGATAATCACTTAAAAATGAAACATAATAATATATAATCATACCCATTTAAGATAGCTCATCACCCTAGTTATTGGATTATCTGAATACAATCCACTCACTAAAACACTCATGACCATAAAATTTCACATATATTATTTATATATCTAGTCTTTAATTCTTTAGAATAACTTTAAATTCCATACTGCTTCCCATTCCCAAATGGTCACACTATAGCGAGCACTCATTATACTAAAGTCCCAATAGAAAGGATAGATCGCCACTTCACCTAACTAATATATGAGTTCATGTCTTCATTAAACATGCAATAATGTTATAAAATGTTCATAACTCAAGTCAGGGATCAGGACACCCATTTTTGTAATATTCCCAAATTACCTCACCACTTTCCCAAGGTGACATGCCCATCAGCAGCCAAAATTCAACACATAAGGTTTAAATGATCTATCTTCCTCTAAATAGTCCATATTTATCACCAAAAATAAAGGAAAAAACATTAGGTTTCATTATAGTTCATCCCTACATAAAGGACTATGTTGTTAAACTATATCACAAATACCAAGAAAATCTATGGGCCCAATTATATCCGTAACTCAAACTGATAATTTCATATCATATAATACCCCCTCTAAAATTAAAACAATTTATTAAAGATGGAAACTTTATTTGGTTTCAATGCCACTTCAATCAGACATCCCCCATATAAAACATATCTATTGGTATCTATGTAATAAATGAAGTATATTGGAGGACCTCAGTATGAGTTAAACAAGAATATATAGCCCTAACATGCATAAGGGAAATCATGAACGGATCCCCTTAGATTCACTGACACCCACTTCCCATACTTAGCATCCACATTATATATATATATATAGTGGTAATATAACATACCACATACCAAAAATATGGATTTATCCCTTTATATAGTGCTCGACAACCATCACCAAAGCTCATCCAAGACCAAATTGTCCATCAATCACATCAATAATGTCCTAAATCCATCATATATCCACTTTGATAAATTAATAAACACTTAGAATTTATTAAAACAATTAATCCATATTTAATTCTATTATGAATAATTGAGGAATGCGACATTATACAATTTAACCTCAGTAAACCCTTGAGAAAAAGGGTTTAAACTACACTCAAAATCCACTCGGACCTCTAACATGTAAAAGACCCATGTTCAATCCTGATACCACCATAATTTGGTGTAATAAACACTTAATCCCTAATTTCAATTCATTGAAATCAGATAATCAATAAAGGAGTGAAATGGAGGAGTGGAAAACAAAATAAAAACCAAGCTACCACAAATTCACTACAATAATATCCTTATATTTCCCCACATGAAATAAGGAAGAAAAGGGGAAAGTGGGTAAGGTGAAAGATCCCCTTAGTTGTTCATCAAATAAGAGGAGGAGAAATCCAAAAATGGGATTAAAATAGAGGACCTTGAAAATATCAAAATGACCCCCATTGAAATTATAAAATGGTCACTTCCAAGTAACCACTACACCACATTATCCATTAGTGCACCCACAACTACTACTTGGTGTAAGGAACTAGAAACCTGATGGCCCCAACCTAGGTAATATCCAACTAGATAATCCACTAGATAAATAGAGTCACTATATTGCATACTGGTAGGCCCACTACAGTGAAAAACCTTTTCTTTCCAATTATCAAATTTCTCAAAATCTAGGTTTTGTCTTTTACATACAAATTCACACCATATAGGCATCTTTTGAATATTTTAAAATGTGTCCACCTATTCAAATTCATAATTAGGATAAAAAAAATTTAAAACGGTCGACTTTCCACTCCCATTATAGTTTTTATTTCTTCCAACTCCACTGACACATGCCAATATGTGTCCTTAAAAAGTGTGTTTTCATAGTGTGAGAAAAATCTTATCATATAGCCATTATAGCACATATAATCACCTAAAGTTTAAAATTATCTTATGCGAATGATGCAATACTATATAATAACTTTAATATATATAAAAAATAAAAAAGATGCACACCATTATAAATTTGAGATCTTATAAAGACACTCTAATTATTTTTTACCTACTTTGGAAAATTTCATTGAATACTTAATAATTCTACAAAACAATCATAGAAAAATGGAAGTTTTAATTCATAACAAAGACAAAAACATATTTATCCACTACATATCCAATCCCAATACTTATCCCAAAATGTATAGAAACTCATAAAATATTTTATATCATAGCCTAACTCAAGATTTACCCAAAACATTTATTA
Source organism: Viscum album (assembly GCA_963277665.1). Classification (NCBI taxonomy): domain Eukaryota; kingdom Viridiplantae; phylum Streptophyta; class Magnoliopsida; order Santalales; family Viscaceae; genus Viscum; species Viscum album. The sequence continues at coordinate 425,988,459 of OY728130.1, read as the reverse complement.
ATTCATGTTAAATACTAACATAATAATTACCCTATAATTTCACCAAACACATGACCCATAGAAAATAACATTTGATATATCTAATTATCATAAATCACAACATCAAATATGTATAAAAATTAATGATTACACAATAATTTCAATATGTTATAATAGTTAAACACTTAGTAAGATAACATTAGTCACAAAACATTACATTTAAGTCTTTATTTATTACATTATAAAACATTCCTTATACACTAGTCACTTCCAAAATTCCCATTTTTATCAACCCACCATTACAATATTTTTTAATAACTTTTCATCTCTTAAAATAAATTATTTCATAAACTAAATAAAATGATTCGTCAAGTACAACACCTTTTTAAACATATTTTTAGTTTTCTAAAAAAACATTGTTCATCATATCATGCTTAATAAAGATATGTGAATACCTCCAATATCAATTTAAATAAATCTTTAACATGATTTTTAGCATACAATATCAACTTAGTTCATTTAAAAACGTTTTTGTGTCTAATAAAACATTATAACTCAATAATAATCAATATATATCGTATGTGGAATAAAACCATTATACCATTACAACTGGAATATTAAACCAATCATTCAAGTAAATAGATACATTTATTTTATGTATAATCCATTTGATATTCTCCTTTAATACACTTTAAATTCACATATAATCATTAATACATCATCCACGGATTCAAACCAACTAAATAATACACAATATATCATTAGTATAAAATTCTAGTATAAAACCACCCTTTCATATTATATCTCATAAATTATATAATCATGTCTCATTTAAAATAAAAAAAATTAGTTTAAAATAAATTATTTGACAAATTCACATTTAAAGTGATTTTTTATGTGTGATATAGTCATTTCATCTATAATATTTCATCAAATAAATTCTGTATTGGAAAAAATTCCATTCAAATTAAATTTTTATTAAATTAGTCTCAAATCACACATAGAAAGAAAATTGTCCATATAGAAGCATTAAATTAAAATAAATAAGAGAATTTAGATCACCTGCATAATCATCAATAAAAAATATGTGTAAGAAATGTATGTTAAATCTTCATTAATCATCAAAAATAAAATATTTTTCCAAACTATAAGTTTAAATATAAATTTGAACAAAATATTAAATGAAAGATTATAACCTTCTTTATACATATTACCTCTATGATCCCAATTCTCTTGATGTATTGTTGATTTCATAAAGAAACAAATATGATGTCTATAAATAAAATTAAGGAATGAAGATTAAATTTGCAGTGTTTCACCCCAAGATATGATTCAATAAATATCAAAAATAAAAATTATAATCCAATTTCCCAACCAATAAATCACTAAAATATTCCACATTAAAAATCAATTCAATCTAACTCACTGGGATCTCAATGGTATCTAAAAAATTCTTAATGTCTCACCATTGTCTTGATGAAACACTACTGACCTCCCAATGGTTTCTAGAGGAAAAAACTTCCTCTGGATGGATTAAAAGACTCCTAATGATCCCTCCAAGGGTTCACGGTGACTTTAGTTGAAATCTGCCAATATTAATTCTTTCTTCAAGCACTAAATTTATCAAAAACCATTCCTAAAACTTCAAAATTTAAATTGAAAATACATTTTAATAAATTCATAGACACCCAAATTAAATTCAACTATACCTGAAATAATATAATTTTTTACATACATACATGGAAGGAACATTGTGGGAGAGTATTGTTCAATGAAAATAAAATTAAATGAATATATAATAGAGAATACTTAAGAAATAAATAACAAATAATTAACCAAGATAGAGTTCATAGAGGAACTAGGATCCATTAATCATATTTGGCTTAAGGAACCGATTTATGATCTAAATCAGATGGAATTTAATTGATCAACATAATCTAAATTCATCTTTATATAAATAGAAAATATAAATAAACATGAATAACATTAATATAAAATGATTATATAGAAAAACCATAATTATAAAAAATTTATTTCACTATTCAAGATTGAAGATGATATCCTTTATCCTTTAAGATGAATTATTCAAAGTTAAATTCCATCTAAAAACTATTTTTACCCGTCATGATCTATATAATCTATAAAAATTTCAAAGAAGTAACATCCATATATCAAACTTCATAGTAAAAAAAGGAAAATATCATGGTGAATATGAAACTATGTATATTCCTACTATCAAGGTGTATTATAGGAGAGTCAAGAAGAAAAAGGTCTAGAGCACATATCAAGAATGATCGAATAGAAATAACTAAATGGAATCCTTGAAATACTGAGGTGTGGGTAGTTAAGAAGGGATATATGGAGGGAAACCATTATAAATGGGAAGCATTGTATAGGATGATTCCTAAAACAATAATGAATAAACACATGAGTAAATAAAATTGGAGAAACACTTAATCATTAGATTAGTAGTGATTAGAGGTTAAGTTGATTCCCTTGTGAGGTAGATGGATCAATTCCTTAGAAAAAATGACAATTAGGCCTAAATAATGAAAACCCTAAACTCGTTGTTATAGTATTTCTAATAAAAAATAAGTAATCTGAAAGTCCCATGCCCAACAAAACAGTTTTTAAAAAAAATAAATGATTTTTTTATATATTTTTAATGTAATCATAAAATAAAATATTATAAATTCAAATTTTATTTTAATTTTCAATACTATGAATGTATTTTCAGATAGGTACTAACCAAAAGTTTTATATTTGAGTGTGAATTGAAAAAATATATATTTTTAGGATAATATAAAAGTCTTATATTTAATATATGACCCAAAAGTCGTGATTTTTTTAGGTATGATTTAAGGAATGTATAATTTTTTGGATGATCAGTATACCCCAGCAATTTTTTTTGGCTCATCTAAGAAAAAAAAAATTTGTCCAAGGAAGTGGTACTTCTGAAAGGATAAATTCTAATTCTTTAAAATCATATGGTTTTATATAGTGATAGTGTAGTGGCAGCATCCAGGGGTCTAGTGTCTGGATGATGGGAAATCAGAACCTTTAGACTGAATGATCAAAAGGTGCAATAGAAAGGTATGATTGGAAATTAAATCCATGACTAGATCTATTGAAGAAAGTGTATAAAATTTAAAGGGAATCACATAAGAGTAATTTCCCTAGTGTTTTAATAGTAAAAAATATATATAAATCATGGAGGAAACAAAAAAGTTATTCTATATGACCTTTACAAGCAAGAACTACTCATCGAATGGGCATGTTGAGGTAGTGGAGGTCTTTGACCAACAAAAGGTTTCCTCAGTTGAGATCATATTAGGTGGACTTCTCCCTATCAATATAAATAGATGGTAAATTCTAGAAGAACTAACTATATTACACTATATTATAAGGGATGGATCATTTTATCATAAGATCAACTACGTAACTATAATCATATTTTTTACATGAATAAAATATTTACATTTTTCTCATGTGGATTATGATAAAATTATAAACCACATTAAATTTTTTATACCTTTATTTATTTTTATTGTAGTCTTCTTATAGTTCATCCCTACTCTCATTAGGAATTTTTATATTGTAGCAACATCCCAATATTTTATGATATATTTATATTTAAGTAAATTTATTTGATATCTTGATTTACATGAAACAAAATGTCTAAATGAACTAAAACAACCAGATAAAATATTATTATTATATGATTTATTAATTTATCATGTCAATATTATATTAGGTTTGATTTTTGGGATTTTATAAAAAGATTTATTTTCAAGTGAATAGTAAAAAATACTGATTTTCGAAAAACTGTCATTTATTTTATTTAAATAAATTTATTTAATAAGTTATATTTGTTGTAATAGTTGCTTCTATAGACCAAAATTTAAAAATACTACATATTGACATTACATGTATACAATTTGATATATACATGTGTTTATTCTTACTATAATAGTGTTAATATTTTGGAATCCACTATTTACATTGTAATGTCCTTAGACTACATGTCCTATAAAAAGGTTATAGTACATCCCAACTATAATGATAACCTCAAGATACTGTGATAGTAATCTTAAGCATATGTCATATGGTCTAGATACATCATACTAATAGGACACATATGATGTATGACTATTATTTCTGGGGGATTATAAGCATTGAGACTTATTCTCATGAAGTTTTCACTTGGTGATCTCTAGTAATGAGATCATAATGAAATATGTGCCAATAGGAACACCAAATGTTTCAGATGTCATTGGTTGTTCTTATCTACGAACATGTGTATTGGTCTCTGGAGTTGAGATCATTAACATTGTCTATCATCTTATCATATACATTGATGAAAGTTGAAAACAATTATAATGAAATCATGGAAGGGAAATTTGTATTGGGTGGGTTATTGGTGGTATGGCATTGGTTAAATGATCAAGATAGATTTTTTCACTTCCAAGTTGAGTAAGAGATATCTCATGGGACCAGTTTCACTATGATGGTAGTACCTTCATAAATTCATATCCATTATACAAGAAGGTAATTCCTTCCTAAAAGGTCATGAAATATATAAATAAATAAAAGGATGATAACAAAAATTTGAAGATTATTTCTCACATACCACACTTTTGTTATTTCTCACATACCACACTTTTGTTATAAATTCACACTTTTGTTATTTCTCAGATACCACATACCACATACCACATACCAAAAATATTCACCATTTATCTGTCCATCCTTGTTCTTCTCCTCTTCTCTCAAGTTTTTTGATAGAGATTCGGAAGGAAGAACAAGGATGGACAGATCCCACTTTCTTAATCAATAATCTTGAAATTTTTGAGTACGTATAGATGATCTATAAGAAATCTAGTTTAGCGTCTTTGAGAAATAACATATAAATGGTGAATGAATCAAACTACCAACTTCAAATGAACAAGGTACCATTTAATCATCCATTTGATTTTATTCTTTAGGATTAAAATTAATTACACATGATATTTAAAGAAATTTGAAAAAGTTTTTTTTGCATATTCAGTGTTTTTAACATGATTCCAAACCCAAAATTTTAAATTGTGCCTCTTTCACACTTCTGCAACACCCCAGGATCCTTAAATTGGTATCAGAGTGAATGTGTAATTATTTAAGTTTAATAATTTTAAATTTCAATTAAATTTTCTATAATTCAAAAGAGGGTTTGGATATAGTTCCAATGGAACTGATGACGAGTCGATCTGAGTTCGTATCGCCAAGATATGGATAATCAAAGATCGATGGTATTTACATAAATCTTACTATGAAAATTGAAGTTTTAATTTCTGCTTCACTTTATTGGTAACTATTGTGACATATCTTTTGCTAGAGAATAATTTAATCACATTTTTTATTATCCATATATATTATAAATTGGTTGGGGTAGTCTATTTTCAATATAATATTGCCTTGGAATATTTTTTAACTAAATAGATAAAGTTTCTCTTAAAAGATAGTATAAATCATTCATGGAAGCTTTTTTAATTAAAAGCTTAAATCTTTCCATGGAATCTTGTTTAATTAAATTGATAAAGTAGTAGTTGGGGTTTGGTTTAGTGTTAAGCACTCCATAATTCTACATGAAAAATGGGGGTTCAAAACCAACTGGGCACAGGATACTGTATTAGTATTGTAGCATACTGTAGCAGTGATGGAACTATAGAAATGGTGGGCACTGTTGCGGTGGTAGGGCACTAGGGCACCGGCGGGAACTGTGTGGGTACTGTAGCAGCAGGTACTGTAGTAGTACTAATCACAGGACAGACTTTGGGCCAAACAAATTGGGCCTATGGGCCATCTAATGGGATAAATACTCATTGGGCCTTCGGTATATGTTATGGGTCTCCCTCTACCCAGTTAAAAGAGGTATTTACTTTACTTTAATAATAAATGAGTCATCGGCCCCAACCTTTTTAAAAAAAATTAAATGGATAAAGCTTCTCATAGAATATTATATAATTAAAAGTATAAAGCTTCCCTTGGAAACCATTTCAAATATTATCATTGAATTTTTTTTCTTTAAAAGTATAAAGATTCCCTTAGAATATAGTTCAAAGATTACCTTATAAACCTATTTAATTAAATAGAAAAATATTCTCTTGGAATATTATTCAAAGCTTCCTATGGAATCTTGTTAAAAAAATATATATAAACAGGGTAAAATATCCCATCAAAAGCTTATTATCATTTTATATTATATTGTGTGTGTGTGTGTGTGTTCGTGTTGGTGTTGGTGTCTATGAGTGTGTCCTTTAAATGGATACCCCATCTTGGGCTAGAAAAATTCTATTTACGTCTGATCAAAATGAACCATTTAACCCATCACTAGTCCTAAAATATTTTTTTAATTTTCTTTAGGTCCAAATAAACCTAAAAAATAGTGAAAATTTTTATGAATTTAATTTAATTTTTTGGGATTTAATCAAATTATTACAGGTCATGTGGGATGTATCGATAATTAAATAAAATTATTTTAATAGAGGATAACATATTAAAAATACCTTCAAGTTTAATTTTATCAAATTTAATTTTTCTTATGAAATATAATTGCACGTTGACTGATCATGAGCTGAGACCAACCTGTACATATTTTGTTTGTTATTTATCTAATTTAATTGGTGCATTTAAGTTTTTAAAAAGTAAAAATTATTTTATTTTTACGATTTTTGCATCATCCCTCCATATTTAATTTTTATAAGGGCCTAAATGTCCACATTTAAGTTCTAAAAGATGTAAGTTTGCACCCCAGGTTCCCCTCACATGTGTGTGAGTAAAAATTATAAAGATGGTAGGAGTTTGAGGTCACACAGTTCGAGTTGATAGCTAAAATAAACCAAACAAGTGGAATGAATGGGAGTTACATGCACATCAATTCAAGTCAGATATTAACATAAGTAATTATCCTAGGTTCTTAGTTAATACATTATTCACTCGATGGATTAACCAATAGTTTATGGGTCGTGATCATCAAATTATTTATTTATTTTATCATGTTCATGGTTTTTTATTTTTTGAATGTGTTTTTATTATGTGCACTCACATAGTATAATAATAAACAAGCATACAAAGATAAAATGAACATGTGTGGTGAATATTTTATATTTAAATTCAAGGTTATGTTGTGGGTGAGATCACATAGAACAATCTTGTTGAATAGAAAATTAATTCACCAAGATTAATTGACCAAATCCCTCAAAGAAAATATGAAGTCAAAAATGCCTTCCATACTTTGAATTTGGATAGATCTGGGTGTACGTAGTGCTCGGACAGTCAAAGTTGAGGGTGGCTACTACTACTGGAGACTTTTAATGAGAGTTGTAGGTATACTTAACTAAATTTTTCTGTAAATGGGTAGCCAAAATCAATATTTTTTCAACTTTAGAGGAATATAGTTGAGTAATGTAAAGTAATTATTTACAAAAGATGAGACTCCACTCAACAGATCAAGGAGTCGCGAGTTAATGTAGTTCAACAGATTAATGCTAACCATGGACTCTCTAACTAGTGGAATATACAAATATTATAAACTATGAGGAAGGGTTTCAAGGATCCTTTAGACTAAAATACTCAAGTGGAAGAGTATTCAAATTCTAGTACAGAGGGTTCCAAGAATTTGATAAAATAGTGTGAGAAATTTAATGATTAAATCATTAATTTCTAAATTAGTAATCAAAATAAAATAACAATCCGTGAGATTTTATTTTTTTAGAAAATTCACAAGTAAATACCACAAGACAGATTGTTATAATCATTAGAAAAAGTTAGTGTTTTATCCATCACAAATTTCTAAATAGTAGCATAGGTTCTTACACACAACACTACGATATAGGAAATTAAAGGTGCTAGAATCCCAAATACCAATTAATCCACCTCAGGAAGTCAGGGAGTAAAAAATGCTTATAGGAGACTCATGTATGATGCATATGATGGTTTTTTCATAATACTATAATCAATTTCTCTTGTGAGTTGTGAATATAAAATCATGAAATTAATGATTTCACATGTTGTATTGTCTCTGAGAATATTTCAAGGGGAAATATAAATGAAGATATGAATAGGTGATGTTTACACTAGATATTTGTAAATTGAAATATGGATCATGATCTTTCAATGGATCCCTTTCTAAAATCATTTTCACCATTTTACTCCAGTTTTTCTAAGATAAAAAAATGAAAAGTATGGGGAAAACGCTTTGTAACCTTTTGAGTAAGGTTCTCTAAGAAATAAAAACATTAAAGAATGATTAATATTTGGATCTTATAGTCAACATATTGAAATACAAGGTCAAAATGCCATAGGAAATAGAAAATCTAAAGGCACCTTAACAAAATTCTTAAAAGAAAGAGGTATAAAACATGAATTTATTTTCTTTTCATATCATGAACTACATCTTTGGAAGTTTAAATTCAATGAACTAAATTGATGAAGCAAGTGGTCACTTCTTCTTTAGGCATATTCATCAAAAATAATAATTTTTTTAGTTTTTATTCTTGTATATTAAATAAAATATGCTTGTCACATATGTGTATTTATATACAGTAACCAAGTAAGTAAATAAGTGTTACAATAATTAAGGTGCGTTCTCCATGTAGATGAGAAAAGGTGGTACCTAAATTGGAATTGATAATTACATAAATTATATATTTCCAAGTTTATTGATTCCAGTTAAACATTTAGAGTATCACTAAAACATTAATCTCATGTTCCCATTAAACAAAAGTTTATATTGTTCTAGTTTCAAAATGAATGATGTTTGTTGTGTTGAATACCCAAGTCATAATTTAGTGATATTTGATTCATTGGCAGCACATGATGAATATAAAATGTAAGACTAATATACCTATTTTTATAAAGAAAATACTTTTTTAAGAAAAACTAAATAGTTTTCAAGGATATAGACATTATGGTCTTAGACTCTTTAGAGTTAAATACCTTAGGTACTATCAAAATACTTATGAATGTAGTTTTAGAAAAATAAACCATTATAAATAAAGGTAAGATACAAAGATTTTGGAACTAGTTCAGTTGGAGAGTTTGAACTATACCAAGGGTAAGCTAGTGGTAAGTATACTTCATTATATTCATTTTTGTGTTTAAGTAATTTCAAAGTTAAGTATGAAATAAACTTGGTCAAAACATATGAGAGGCTTCGGGATGGTCTATCAAATAATATCCTGAACAAGAATTTATCAATCAATATATTGTAGCGTTGACTTATTCTTAAATGCATATTGCCTTATACACATCAAAGATATGATGCTAATAAATATGATTGATGAAGAGTAATTCCTGTTAACATTGATCAATAAAATGTAACATGGATAAATTTATAAATTCACATTTCTGTATACACATTAGATTCATTATGTATGTAAAGGGAGTATCAATGTTAAAAATCTTGAATTTTAGATACTTGCATTTTTAAACACATGATTCATAAGTAACCAAATTATCTCATAATTATATGTCAACTATCATGACAAATGGATATTAGATGAGTTATAGTATAATAGAAATCCATTATGTCATAAGAACATGTGTTTATGTGAAAATATTTTGTTGATGATATAAACAAAATTGCATCAAGTAAAACACAATGTGAAACTAATGTAATTAGAAGAAAAAATTTAGGATGTCATAGAAATTCCTATGATATAAAATCCATAGTGTAATGACCCGCTAATTCTCATTGTCATGAGAGTACAATGAGTCATTAATGGGCCTTAAGAAACATCCCCAAGACGCCAAAGGCTGGCAATAAATGTTGAAGGCTTTCAAATACATGCAGGGGATGATTTACCCTTTAAGAAATAAACTAATAAACCAACCAACCATAACCAAACATTCACTATACGATGCATGAAAAAATGGAAGACAACTCAACAACTTCTTGTATCTCAAAACCACATCAATGTAAGCAACAACTGAAGAATAACCAAGTATCAAAGTACATAGCGGATAAACTAAACAAGACTATCCAAAGACCTCAAGACTCTATGCTCCAAAAATATCCAAGATCCACAATCTTTGAACAATCCAAACATCATGAGGTAGTTCTAAACACATGTGAAACATTACCATTTCCCTTGTCCCGAAAGATAGAATCTATTGAAGCCCCAAAGTTCCAAAGCAGGGGTGAGTATAAAACTCATTAGTTTTTCCCCAACGACTTCCCCACTCATGAAACTAGTATAGAAGAGTTATAAACAATTATATAAAATAGATCATATAAAAAAATTCTCAAAAACATTTTATAACTAAAAATAAACAAGTTTCCCAAACCATCCATTACCAAAAGCATACAAGTGCAATTGAAACCAATTTTCCCAGAAAGATATTTTTCAGAAAAATAACTAAACAAGATTTAACATAATTTCACAATATCCCTGTCTTGATATAACCAACCATTCCACAAACCCATGCAACCAACCATGCATGCTATGTTGTGACAGTTCCATACTCATGAGTGGTTTCTCATCAATCTACCAAGTCGTCACAAGGTAATTGTTTCCCATGTTCCATTAACCCTTTGGCACTGATCACAAGGTCATATTGTAACCAATTCCCATATATGTAATATGAAATTTATAAATCGTGTTCCATTTAACCTTTAGAACTGATCACAATGTCATATTTCAACCAAACCCCAAAAATGCAATATGAACTCACACACCAATATGCCCAATGATCATGCCAAAATACCTTTTCAATAAAAAAAACTTTTTATTAAAAACAAAATTTTCATCAAACCATTTAACAATTCCAACAAATAAATAATTTAAAATCATTATTTTAAATTCAAGAGGCTAAATCACATTACACAACAATTCACCAAGATTTCACAATTTCACTAAAACCACAAATCATCACTAAAGAAGATTTATTCCATAATTTTCACAATAAATCCCATTAAAATATACCAATTTGAAACTAAGACAATAAATTCTAGCAAGAGGAGATGAGATTGAATCCACCTACCATGAATATTTTGATAAAACTCGACAACAAACGAAGAACGCACAAGAAGACGGGTTGATTCTCCAAGAACGGACTTGGTTCTCTTATCTTAGAAATATCACGAATCAAAATTGAATTGTTTGGCATCAAAAAAGTATATATACCCACTATTGTTTCAAATATAAGAAATAATTGATATCGGAGAAGTAGATCTAAGCAGATCTAAGAAAACGTGAATAATCATAAAAGAATGGTGACATACCTCAAGAATCAGATCAAGATTCCAAGAAAGCATCTTAGATATCTTCCTCTATCATGAAAAACACCATATTTATCCTTTAGTGATGTTAAAAAACTTATATATACCCACAGGAGGTTTATATAAAATAAAACGCGAAGGATAAAAGGAGGATTTTGTAGAAAAAGTAAAAGAACCAAGAATATTGGAACTTACCCCAAGAATCAGGCTTGAAATCACCAAGGGAAAGATCTAGGTTGGCTCCAACTCATATGGGTAGAGTTCTCAAGCCTTCTAGGGAGTATAATCTTGAAATAGGGGCGTTTTTAAGCCAAAAATAAATAAATAGAGAAAAAATGAGTAATCTTCTTGAAAATAGGATCTAGATTTGACCACTGCCCAAGGTTTGACCACACAGTTTGGGCCAACCGTGTATGGATCGTGCGACCTTACTTTTAGTCCCAAAACTCTATATAAAGACCCCAAACTCTCCTATAATTTACCTTTACCATTTTTATGGAAACACATTTTTTATGGAAGCATCCCACTTTATGGAAACACTCCACTTTATGGAAACAACCCACTTTATGGAAACACTCCACTTTATGGAAGCAACCCACTTTATGGAAACAACCAACATTATGGAAACACCAAACATTATGGAAACTCTCTATATTATGGAAACTATCTATTTTATGGAAACTAAATATTTTATGGAAACTCTCTATTTTATGGAAACTCTCTATTTTATGGAAACTCTCAATCAAATACATGCCATTTAAAAAACATGAGCAAAGGGAGTTACGTACCCAAAATCAAGGGTACTACACATAGTCATTTTATAGACTAAATTTATATAATAGGGTGAAAATATATAATTTAGATAGTGGGAGAAATATTAACTTGGTTTTAGTCAATACTAGTGATGAAAAAATGGTTGACATAGGAACAAGTTCCAGAAGAGTGTGTGGAAAAGAATGTTCCAGTGAAACATACTGCATAGGAAGGATAAAACCTTGGTGATGGTTTTATATTCACTATGTTCGATGATACATTATTTATTGAGAATAATTATTACTATAATTAATAAGTATATGTAAATTATCTAAGATTAAAAAGATCAATTAAAATTCAATTAGGGATTACATGTATCACAGTATAAGAGGCTTATTAATTTGAAAATTGTGGTGGTTATTCAAATGAGACTATACATGGATAGTACAAGTGTGGTATCAATAATGCTCAATTGGTTATACCATGTTGTTATTACTAATTATATTATGATTTTAATAGTCATAAATAATTTCTATGATCATTTTATTTAGAATTGTATGTCAATAATACCAATCATGGAAGATGTATATACAACGCAACCAAAAAGGGATAGTGACATCACTGAATGCTAACAAGGGTTTCAAGTTACTAAAATCATATTCAGTATTAATGTAAGTAAAAATATTATAATATTCATTTTTAATTAATCTTTTACATGTGTCTACCAGATAATTGTGTTATTTCCATGGTTTCCCAAGTGAAATATGTTTGGTAACACATGGAAAGCATTTATTGGTCTTACAGTTAGTTAAGACTAGGATAAAAATAACTCACCAGAGATTGAATTAAAGTAGCAACTTGATTTATAGGGAATTAAATTTACTTAGGTAGATCTAATGGTTTCTTAGACCTATTAAATCATATATATAATGACATAGTATTGAAATATAAAAGTTGGAACAATTATAGATATAATTGTTACCAGTTTCATATGGAATATCTCTCTCTAGGTAGACATGTCCAGGATATAGAGGAGATTAACGTAGTGATTTGAGTTTCATATAATTTAGTGATTGGTTAATCACCTATTCCATGATATGTACAAGAATTTATATTGGAAATATATAATTTATAGTTGGTAAATATCAGTTGTAACCAAAATAAATTCAAGGGATGTAGTCAGAATTGTCCAATTTCACTTGAAGAAGTACAAAGGATGTGTACCTAGTATACAGAGAGGAAGGGATGTTGGTTTTCTACACACACAAACTAGTCTTCCTTAGATCACTGTGATTTAATATCGTAGTTAGGATAAGGCAATGATAAATACAAGCTCATTCAGTCTAGTGGTAGCCATATCTAAAAATACAGAGTATGTTCTGGATTCTAAGGCCGATAAGAAGTATAGTAAAATATTTAATGTTTTTTTCATGTTATTATAATATCACATAATAAGTAAAGTATTTTCATAATGTAAATTATGATACTATTACTATCCAAGATGTCAATTTTTGATAAATAAAAATTTATAAAATTAGGGATTACATATCTTGAGGATTTTTACTCATGAAGATGAGGCCAAACATAGTAGAGTCATCATATAGAGAATATGAGTCAGTCCGAGAAACTAAATCTATGAATCGAGAGAAACATGATCTTAATAATGTGAGATATAAAAAGAATGTTTATTAATAAGGATCTAGAACAAGTGAGAGTGTAGTAATAGTTGGTTCCCTAAACCCAACTTGAACTGTATTTTTTATTACCATTATAGGTATATAGTTTTATATATACATGTGTTTATTATTACCATAATAGTGTTTATATTTCTACATCCACTATTTACATGTTACTATACTTATATTACATGGAGTATTAAAAGTTTATAGAAGTTACCATCTATAATGAGAACCTTTAGATACAATTATTGTAATCTTAAGCATCTGTCCTATGGTATAGATACATCATAATAATAGGAAACGCGTTATGTCTAACTATTAGGTGATGTGTACTCATAATAATTGAGACTTCTTCTCATGAAGTTCTCCCTTGGGGATCTCTAGTAGTGAGATCGTGAGGAAGGACCTATAAATAGGTACACCACATGTTTCAGGTGTCATTTTTTATTCCTATATACAAACATGTGTCTTGGTCTCTGAACTTGAGATCATTATCAGTGTGTGAAATTTGATCACGTACTTTGATACAAGGAAAGAACCATCATAATTAAAAAGTGTAGAGGTATTTTGTGTTAGGTGTCTCATTGGTGGTATGGCACCGGTTGAATGATTAAGATAGATTTTTTTGCTTCCATGTTTTAGAAGAGATATCTCATGGGACTAGGTTAACCTAGATGGTAGTACCTTTATAAATCCATGGCCATGGTACAAGAAGGAAATTTCATCTAGTAAGGTAAAAAAATATACAAATAAATAAAAGTATTATGACACAAGTGTACATCCTTCTTTATGAGATATCTTGAGACAAAGAGATTAGATTACACAGTAAGTATTCATAGGAGGAATTATTAGCTATGAAATTACTTATATCCTTCAAGAAAATAATGGGTAGAAATAATTCACTCTTGGTATGGGGGTTGGAATCTCTTCTATTGAGATAAGGACCTAGAGTTCCACATACTAAGAGTATCTATAATTTCTAACTATTTTAATGGATAAGAGTTTAAGATGAAGTGGGCACCATGTATGGGGGCCGATGAACAACCAAGTACGATCGATCATAAGTAAAACTCATTCAGTTATATTGTTTAATTTTATAATAATGATGATTGAATTTATTTCTCAAGGTATTAAAAAAAATTAGTCACAAATGGGAATATGAGAAAAATATAATTTTACGAACGGACATTGGATGTTCAAGGTTTGTTAAATTATTTGGAGAGATTAAGGGTTGAGTCAATAGCTCGTATTTCATAAAGTAAAATTTTATAGAGTTTAAAATGAGTTATAAAATATTTGTGACATTTATGAAAATTTTATTAAGTTGTACATGTGTGCAATGTTCTAAAAAGAATGTTATTACTTTCAAGGGACTAAAGTGCAATTTTGGAAAGTATAACATAAGTATAAGAGCTAATTTTAGCCTTTTGAATTCCAAGATCCACTTATTTTATTAATTTATTGAGATAATTTGTCCTCTCCTCTACCCTCCTCTCAAGTTCTTAGAGATGGATTCTAAAGGAAGAACAAGGTCGAATGAATTGTACTTTCTCGATAGAGTTTGTGTTCAACAGGATCTCAAAGGGGCATTGTAAATCTCTTCTATTTCCCATTATAGCACCTGGAAAACATAGATCAATGATCGTGTTATTGTAGAGCATGTGTTGACAATATATAGGATGTATAGTTTGGTATCACTGAGCCATGACACATTAATAGTGAGCGACCCAAACTGGAAACATCAAACGAACAAGGTACCATTTAATATTTCATTTGATTTTATTTTTCATGTTTAAATTTAATTACATGAGATCCATAAAGAAACTTGGGCAAGGTTTTTTTTGGATTAATTATTTTTAACATGAATCTAAACCCTAAATTTTAAATTGCACCTCTTTCACACTTCCTCTATGTTCCAGGTTCATTCAATTAGTATCAGATATAATGTGTAATTTTTTAAGTCTAAATCTTAGATATTTCAATTAAATGTTTTTTATTATGAAATGGGATTTTCGATATGGTCCCAATGAAACTGATGACACATCGATCTGAGATCGTATCTTCAAGATATGGTAAATTGAATATCGACGGGTTTTGCGTAAAACTTGCTATGAAAATTAACATTTTAATTTTTTTGTCACATTAATGGAAACTGTTGGGAAAAATATTTAGTCAGAGTAAAATGTAATAATGTTTCATGTTATCTCGATATACCAGAATTTGGTTGGGGTATTCGGATGGAAATACAATCTTTCCTTGGAAGGTTGTTTAACTAAAAGGATAAATATTCCCTTAGAAGCTAGTTTAAAGCATATCATGGAAGCTTGTTTAATTAAAAGATTAAATATTCTTGGTTAAGATTGTAAAATTTAATGGATAGATCTTATCATTGAAGGTTTTTAAATTAAAAGGATAAATTTTCCCATGTAATTGAGTTTAAAACATCACATGGAATCATGTTTCATTAAAAGCATAAATCTTCCCTTAGAATCTAGTTTAAAGCTTCACTTGGAAGCATGTTTAATTAAAAAGACAAGGATTACCTTTGAAGCTTATTCAAAGCATACCATGAAATTTTGTTTAAAATATATATAAAAAGGTATAAATATTCTATGGAAAGCTTGTTATCATTATATATTATATATATATATATATACATCCTATAAATGGATACCCCATCTTGGGCTAGACTAATTCAGTCTGGGTCCAACCAGCCTAACACATTTAACCCATCACTGGTCTTAAATTAATTTTTGGGGATCTAATTTTACTGAAATAGACCCGAATATTAAATATAAATTTCATAAATTTAATTTAATTATCATTGATTTAATTAAAAAAATAGGTACATATGGGGTGTATCCATAATTAAATAAATTTATTTTAATGGAAATTAACGCATTAAAAATAACATCAAGTTGAATTTTAGAAAATTTGATTTTTTATATGCAATATAATTAAATGTTGACTAATCATGAGTTGACATCAACCTGTTAATTTATGTTTTAATATTTATTTAATTTAATTATTTCATTTAATTTTTTAAAATGTATTAATTATTTTACTTTGATGATTTTCACATCATCCCTTCATCTTTAATTTGTATAAGGGATAGTGTGTCCACATTTAAGATCTAAAAATGCAATTTCATGCCCTGAGTTCTCCTCAATTTCATGTCAGTATACATTGTAAAGATTACATGAGTTCGTGGAAATGTGGTTCGAGTTGATATTTTTCATAAACCAAACAAGTGGAATGCACAAGAGTTAAAGGCACTGCAATTCAATGGATTCACCAATAGTTAACATCTTGTGATCACATCATTAATTATTTATTTTATAATGTACAAGATTTATTATTTTGAGAGTGTGTATTTATTACATGTGATCACATAGTATAATACTAAACAATCATGAAAAGATAAAATGAACATGTGCGGTGAATGTTTTCTATTTAAAAACATGTTTAAGTTGAGAATGCCATCACATAGAACAAGAATTTTAAATAGAAAATTATTCCATTCATCAAGATTAACTTACCAAATCCCTCAAATAAAATATTAAGTCACAAATTCCTTTCATCATTGGAATTTGGTAAAAATTGGTTGTATGAGATGCTCTATGTAACAACACTAACTTTTTAATAATATTTATTTCCTAAATTTGTGTGTTATTTTATTTTATACTCCACAAAACTATATCCTTTAATTAATAAAGTGATTATAATTAAAATGATATCGTTGGGCTTCGACTATTATATGACTGTTGTTCGATATGACTTTTGGAAACTAAAATCTTAATGTTACGATTATTGTTTATTAATACAAATGATCTAGGTTAATTAATATATAAAGAAGAGTTGATGGCCTCATTTAGTAGACTCGGGCCATACGAATCCCATCTGTTGGAGCTTGGGAAGGAGGTTGCGTCACTAGCCTTTGATTTGGACCAAGCCCAAGCTGAGCTTTAATATGTGAAGCTTGAACAGAATCACCTAAGGGAGAAGTTTTAGCAGATATAAATCACCACTCGAGAAATATTGTCTAAGATGCCCCAGGAATCAATCACCATAAAACACCTTACACTTAGGTCCTATGTAGTTGTTATAAGGGGATATGTAACAAGACCTTAGTTACTTTGTGTAAACCTTTTCTGTAAATAAAATTGTTATTTCATCATGCATGTTTTGGGAATATATTTTCTTAATAAAGTATATGTTTAATTACGATAAATTTGAAATATTTATTTTAGAAGTAAAAATTTTTACTTTTCATAGATTTCTCATACATAGAGAATTATTATGGTAAAATAAACATCATTTTTGAATTTCAAATGTCAAAATTAACCTAGGATGAATTTTTAGAAATTTTCTAAGAAGTTTCAATT
The DNA here is from genome assembly GCA_963277665.1 of Viscum album. NCBI lineage: Eukaryota > Viridiplantae > Streptophyta > Magnoliopsida > Santalales > Viscaceae > Viscum > Viscum album. The sequence continues at coordinate 425,970,406 of OY728130.1, read as the reverse complement.
TGATGAATAGTGTTATATGAATAGTGTTTTTTAATGAATAGTATTTTATGAATAGTGGTTTTTTGATGAATAGTATAAGAAAATTATTATTAAATAACATTTTCTCTGAAATGATTTTCAATAATTCGCCATACATGGTTGTAATCAGGGTGAAAATGTGGTTAAATAAGATCAAAATAATTTTTTGGTGAATAGTAACATACCCTTATGAATAGTAATGTATAGTAATGAGTATTAAATCAGCAAAAAAATAGAAACTTCACCAATGAATGTATAAATACAATTTAGACATCTTAAAAGTGAAAAAACGATCATAGTATAATTTTTGGTATTTTTGTATGTCATAAATATTTTATTTAAATTTTTATAATTAATTTAATAATTTAAAATGGAAATTTATTTTCAAAAATTGTTACTTAATTGTATTATGGTTATACGATAATTTTATGGGACCTTGATTACTTTTTCAATGTGATACAAAACAAGTTATAGTTTTAGAGATGTTTTTTTTGGAATAAATAATGATTTTATTTAAAAATTAAATTAAAAATATTTAGAAAATTATTTTCATAAAATAGAGTTCATTTTTTAATTCATATCATCGATATTAGTTTAGGGTGAATTTATGAGATTTTTATAAAATGCTTTGTTTTTCGTTGAATAGTGAAAATACAGTTTTGAGTTTTGGTGTGTTTAATGAAATCATTAATGATGTAATCTGGATGTAATAATTCTGGTCGACTTGTGAATAGAAATATATTTTATGAGGTGTCCCATGTAGAAAATACAATGGGAAAATACCATGGTCAAGCCCATGGTTTTTCAAATACCACTAATGAGGTGTCCCTTGGAAATTAATAAAATATTCCCTCACTTTTACTATAAATACCAACTCATTTCTACATTCCATTCATTAAAAATTCATCATAAACTAAGTTGTGGTCTTTTTACATCCCAAGGAGCCCTCCCAAGGTTCCCTCAAGCCCCCCAAGGTCCCAACCTTCAAGCTTTTGAAGTTACTCTTCAAGGTAATGGAACCGTTCACCCTCCTATTTTAAGTCATGACTTCCTTTATGTTATGTCTTCTAGTTTCCATCTTATTATAATGGTGTATGTTATTGTATATCATTATTAATATACATTTTGTGTCTAAATTATGAGATACCTTTTACACTCTCATCAATTTATTTTCTAAATTTATAAGTGACGTTGTTTAGCTTGCCGAATTTTTGTAAAAGAAATCGCATTTTCTCTTTTCTTTCAAGATTCCTTTTGATGTGGTATGTCATTCAAATATCCACACAATTAACTTATTTATATTTTATTAAGTACCTATACTTTAAAATGATTCATTTATTTATTGTAGACCCTTTTACCCTCTCTTTTTATTGTTTTTTAAAACCATGTTATTTAGTTGTTTTGCTGCAGAAATTTCATTTCAAAATTTCTCTCTTTCTATCAAGAAATTCTCTTATTTTCTTTATGTGAATACCCAAACCTATTTTATTTATGGAGGTATTCATCCTGAAATAAAAAATTTATATTTTTTTCTGGTTTTGACATACATAAAACCCTCATACCTTTTTCATGGGTTGTAAATGACATAACGATCAAGTTTTTAAGCACTTTTGAAACATCCCTATTTTGAAATGAAACTCATTTCTTTTATTCTCTATGGGTTATTTATGAAATATTTGATTATGATCTATGTGTATCACATGAAAATAAATACATATTAAGGGTTTTCTCTGATAGCACTCCAATGTATTGGGTAAATAATTTTATCACTAGAGATGATAAGTTTTACGATACCTTGGTGAATAACCTTGGTAATTTTTATGAAACCTTGGGGATATTACTTGGGGATATGCTCATGAATGTCTAAATTAAATTTTCTATCCATATATTCAATTTATTAATCATGTTTCTTTTGTTTTTTTATTCCTCTTTTTTCATTTCTCATGTCTTTATGAAAATCATTAAGTTCTTATTAATATCACAAGTAAACTGTTACCCTTGTTTACCCTTGTTGGGCCTTATTCTCATCCTTTATTTTGATGTATGTCTCCAGGTAATTAGATGAAATAATTATACTTAGAAAGAACGTATGACGAATTCCTACAAGTTTATTAGAAGAATTTTTTATGTTTTCATGTTTTATTCTCCTGATTTCCAAGACACTAGACTTTAAAGATCCTATGTTTGTAAAATGTAATGAAAAGTAATGTAATAAAAAGGATGGATTCCATAGTTTGTATCAAAAATAGTTTAGTTATTTATGGAAATTAGGCCATGAAAACATTAGGAATAACCCGATAGAAAAGTTTAAATATGGGAATAATTCTTGTAATTTTCATAAAATATTAAGTGGTTTTCAAAAAAATAAATCCTTGTCTGGATATGAACCGGTGGATGTGGCTCTGGCATAGATGTACCTAGGATTGAAAACTCTGACAAGGATTTTTTTTCATGACCCAAGGTATCCTGGTATGTGACAATGCACCTTGCAGCACTCCTGGTTTGACACTCTCAGGGGATATGTTTGGTTAATCGTAATCTTTTTATGAATCATTATGAAGGATTTATAAATAAATGTAATTGTTTAAGCATGAATTTTTAAGACATAAAATCCTTTATAGTTAAAAGATTCATAAATGAAATAAGCTTCTCACTAAGGTTTTCTTATTTTAGAAAATGGAGGGAAATAGGAAGAACCATTAAAATAGTGTCCACAATGGACCATGTTCTAACAGCCCTCTGATGGAAGCCGGAATGGAAACTTTCACGAGAATAATAAACCAACAGACTCAAGTTATGGGAAATGACTTGAATAAATCTGAGAGACCGATCTCACCATGAAGGGAAAAAAATTCTATTGAGTCCTTTATGCATCAATGGCCACCAACCTTCAGTGGATCTACTAACCCATTGATTGCTGAATAGTGGATCAGCACTATAGAGAAGATATTTTTTGTGCTCTGCATTTTGGAATAAGAGAATTTCACCCTTTTTATTTACCTCTTAGAGGGAGAAGATGATCACTGGTGGGAAATGATTAAAAACATGAGGATAAGAGTGTAGGTTGAAGCTATGGAGTGGGAAGAGCCATGAGGGTTCTTTTTCAGCAAGTATTTCCCTCGTTCTTTGAGAATAAGGATGGAGAAAGAGTTTATTGAGATGAAGTGGAAGGAGAATTAATATGTGGGAAGCTATCAGAGGAACTTCACAAGGCCTTCACGTTAAACCTATAGCCTTTTCATGGATCCAAATGGTAAGGTTGAGAGATTCTCTGGTGGACTGAGACCTCATCTGTGGAAAAATATAGCCAACCTAAAATATGATAGCTATGAGGAGATCATGCAAAGTGCAATGAAAGTCGAACTGGAGTTTATTGAGATGCAATGGTCGCATAAATACAATGAAAAGAAAAGATAAAGGGATCCAAGCTTATGGAGGATATTCAATCAGGGAAGAGGAGGAAAGAAATTACAACATCCCACGTGTAATAAATGTGGGAAGAAGCATTCGGGGAACTACCTGCTCAGGAGTGGGAAGTGCTACAAGTGTGGTAGATATGGCCACATTGTTCTGAATTATTGTAGTGAGGTGAAGACACAACTTCCAAACTCTAAAGAAAATGGGAATATGGTTCAATCCCTACCGTATTCCCAATTCTATAATTGTGGAAAACTAGGGCACTTTCCCAATCACTATCAAAATTTGAGGGCAGTGGAGGGGAATAACCATCATCCTCAGCAACGGCCAAGGGAACAAGGTCATAATTTTGCAATCACTATGTCTAAATTTGAAGCTCCAAATGATTTGGTGGCAGGTACTCTTGTTGTTCTCTCAAATATATCAAGTACTTTGTTTAATTCTAGTTCTATGCATTCCTTTATTTCCTCCAAGTTTTCAAAGAATTTAGAATCAACCCCTGATTTTCTAAAAGTAGAGTTATCAGTCAAGACTCCTAGTGGGATGATCCAAGCATCATCAGTGTTTAGAAACTCTAGTATTGACTTTAGTGAGCACAATCTTATAGAAAATATAGTAGTCATTCTTATGCTTTAATTCAACATTATACTATAGATGGACTGGCTCTAAAAGTATAAATCTAAGATCAAATACAGAAGTAAGGAAATCTCAGTAGTCTTGAATGAAAAAAAATAGTTATCTTCCAAGGAGAGATATCTCAACATGATATTTGTCTATAATAACCTCCTATATCCTTATTTATGGAGTTCATCGGTGAATAAGAAGAAGGAAATGAGAGTTTTAGGATATAAAATTTCCCCATCATCCAGGAATACATTGATGTATTTCCTGAGGAGTTACTTAGACATCCCCTAGAAAGAGAGGTAGAGTTATCAATTGAACTCATACCTAGATCCCATCTGATATCAAATACCCCGTATAGGATGGAAAATGTGGATATGGATAAATTAAACAAACAACTCCTAGATCTTTTGGAGAAGGGGTTTATCTGTCCGGGTGTGTCTCCTTGGGGAGCACCTGTTCTCTTTTTGAAGAAGAAGGATGGATCAATGTGGTTATGCATTGATTATAAGGAACTGAATGGGATCACAGTGAAGACTAAATACCCTCTTTTAAGAATTTATTACATATTTGACCAACTTTGTGGGGCTAAATTCTTCTCTAAGATTGATATTCGTTCTGGTTATCATCAATTGAGGGTGAAGAAAGAAGATCTTCCAAAAACTGTCATCTGATCAAGATATGGGAATTATGAGTTTGTTGTTATACCCTTCGGACTAACTAATACATCTTCTATTTTTATGGATTTGATGAATAGAGTCTTTAAGGACTACCTTGATAAATTTGTGGTAGTTTTTATTGAAGATATTATGATATATTCCAAAAGTCGTGAGGAGCATGAGGATCATCTGAGGGTTATTTTTCAAACTCTATGGAAGGAGAGACTTTTTGGAATGTTTAGAAAATGTGAATTATGGTTACAAAATGTTTCTTTCTTAGGGAACATTGTTACCAATGAAATAATCACATTTGACCTTACAAAGACAAATGTTGTAGAGGTGTGGCCTCAACCTACAACAATAACAAAGATTCGTAGTTTCCTTGGATTAGTAGGATATTATAGGAGGTTTGTGAAAAACTTTTCACAAATTTATAATCCATTAACAAAGTTAACTTGAAAAGTGGTCAAGTTCAACTAGACAAAAAAGTCTGAGGAAAGTTTCCAAGAGCTGAAGAATAGATTAGTTACCACACCCATGCTAACTCAACCCTCAAGTGGATAAGTATTCATTATTTTTAGTGATGAATCTATGAACGGGATTGGGTGAATCCTCATGCAAAATGACAAAGTCATTTCTTATGCATCGCGATGGATGAAGACTTGTGATGAGAATTATCCTACGCATGATCTGAAGCTAGTTGTAGTTGTTTTTTCTCTAAAGATATGGAAGCACTATCTTTATGGGAAAAAATATAATATATACACAGACCATCAAATTTTGAAGTATATTTTTACACAAAAGGAATTGAACATGAGATAGAGTAAATGGTTGGGACTTCTCAAAGAATATGATTATTCAATTCATTATCATCTCGGAAGACCAAACAAAGTCAAAGATGCATTAAGTAGGAAAGACCCAATTATTCTTTCCATGATGAGGATTTAAAGAGATCCTTTGATCAATGACCACGTAATGACAGATTTGGGAATTATAAGGTAAGGGACATCATCAACCCTAACCCAAATGATTTATCAACCGTTATTACTAAATAATGTTAAGAAATATCAGAAATAATATCCTTTGTCACAGAAGAAGTTTGAGGCTGTGAAGGATGGGAAGTTTCCTGGGATCAATATGGATCATGAATGTCTACTGAAATTTCATAAAAGACTATGTGTTCCTTCTATTTGTGAAATAAATGAGCTGATGGATGAAGCTCATAGATCTATGTTCTCTATACATCCTAGGATTAAAAAAATGTAAAGAGCCATTCAAGATCATTATTGGTGGGATAATATAAAAAGGGAGATTACTGACTACACTACAAGGTGCATGGTATGTCAGAAAGTGAAGGCAGAGCGACAAATTCTAAAAGGGGTGTTACAACCACTACCCATACCAGCATGGAATTGAGAGAATTTCAAAATGGACTTTCTCACTAGTCTCCTAAGAAATTCTAAAGGAAACAATGGGATATGGGTTATTATGGATCTTCTCACCAATACATCCCATTTTATCTGTATTCTAGAATAATTCTTTCTTGATCAACTTTCCATGATTTACATGGAGGAAGTGGTAAGGCTGCATGGAGTTCCACTTTCTATAGTATCTGATCACGATCCAAGGTTCACATCAAAATTCTGGATAAGTATTCAATATACTCTGAGCACAGAATTGAATTTCAGTATGGCCTATCACCCCCAAACTGATGGAAAATCTAAAAAGACTATTCAAACACTTGAAGAAATGCTGAGAACATGCTCAATGGAATTTAAAGGTGGATGGGATTAAAATCTCCCTTTAGTTGAGTTCTCTTACAATAACAACTTCCACTTGAGTATTCAAATGACACCCTATGAAGCTCTATATGAGAAGAGATGTATAAATCCTACTTATTGGGATGAATCTATTGAGAGAAAGCTTATTAAGCCTGATCTCATGCAAGAGATGACAGAAAAAGTCTATGCCATCTAGAAATACATTAAGGCTGCTCAGAGTAGGAAAAAGAGCTATGCTGATAACCATCGAAGGGACATGGAGTTCGATGTTGGTGATAGGGTATTTCTTTTAATTTCACCTTGGAAGAGAGTTATGAGGTTTGGAAAGAAAGGGAATCTCAGACCTAGGAATATTTACCCCTATGAAATCCTTAATCGCATGGGAGGAGTGGCCTATCAGCTTTCACTTCTTCCAAATCTAGAACAAGTTCATGATGTCTTCCACGTATCACTCTTGAGGAAGTATATACCTGAAACTTCAAAGGTACTAAATCCAAATGTGGTACAACTATAACATGACCTCTCTTATGAGGAGTAGCCGATGGAGATCTTGGATCATAGATACAAGGTTATATGCAATAAGACTACCCACCTTTTTAAGGTGTTATAGAGGAACCACAAATGTGAAGAAGCCAAGTGGGAACCAGAGAATTCTATGGGGTAGAAGTACCCACAACTTTTCTCTTTTAAAGGTAAGAGTTAAAATTTTGGGGAAAAATTTCTTAAGGGGGGAAGAATATAACGACCCAAACTTTTAAATAATATTTGTTTCCAAAATTTGTGTGTTATTTTATTTTATACTCCACAAAAGTATATCATTTTATTAATGAAGTTATTATAGTTAAAATTATATTGTTTGGTTTTGAATGTTATATGATTGTTGGTCAATATAAACATTGGAAAATAAACTCTTAATGTTATGATTATTGTTTATAAATACAAGTGATATTGGTTAATTAATATAGAAAGAAGAGTCGATGGCCTCATCCAATAGACTCAGGCTATACGAAGTCCATTTTTCAGAGTTGGGATGGAGGTTGTGTCATTATGATTTTCTCTAGACCAAACTCAGGCTAAGCTTCAACATGTGAAGCTTCAACGGAATTTCCTAAGGGAGAAGCTCAAGCTGATAGAAATCACCACTCGGACAATTTTTTCCAATCCGCCCTAATATTCTATCACCATATCACACATTAAACTTAGGTCCTATGCAGGTGTTATAAGGGTCTATGTAACAAGACCTTAGTTACTTTTTGTAATCCTTTTGTATAAATAAAATTGTTATTTTATCATTCTAGTTTTTGGAATAGATTTTCTTAATAAAGTATATGTTTAATTAAAATAAATTTGATAAATTTATTTTATAAGTAAAAATTGTACTTTTCAAAGATTTCTCACACATAGAGAATTATTATGGTAAAATAAACATCATTTTTGAATTTCAAATGTCAAAATTAACCTAGGCTGAATTTTAAAAAAAAATTAAGAAGTTTCAATTTGATGAATAGTGTTTTATAAATAGTGTTTTTGATGAATAATATTTTATGAATAGTATTTTTATGAATAGTTTAAAAATATTTTATTATTAAAAAACTTTTTTGTGCAATGATTTTCAAAAATCTGTCATACAAGGTTGTAATCAGGTAAAAAAATGTGGTTAAATAAGATCAAAATAATTTTTTGGTGAATAGTAACATACCCTTATGAATAGTAATGAATAGTAAATTTTCCAATAAATAGAAAATTCACCCATGATTGTATAAATACAATTTAGACATCTAAAAAGTGAAAAAATGATCATAGTATAAGTTTTGGTATTTTTGTAAGTCATAAAAATTTTATTTAAAATTTTATAATTAATTTAATAATTTAAAATGGAAATTTATTTTCATAAAATATAATCATAAATTTTTACTTTATTTTCTTATGGTTATACAATAATTATATGGGACCTTGATTACTTTTTCAAGGTGTTACAAAAAAATTTATTGTTTTAGAGTTGTTTTTTTAATAAATAATGATTATGCTTAAAATTAAATTTAAAATATTTAGAAAATTATTTTCATAAAATGGAGTTTATTTTTGAACTCAAAGCATCGATATTATTTTAGGGTGAATTTATGAGATTTTATAAAATGTACTTTTTTGTGACAAGTGAAAATATAGTTTTGAGTTTCGGTGTGTTTAAGGACATCATTCATGATTTAATCATGATTTAATATTTCTAGTAGAATTTTGAATAGTATGATATGTTATGATGTTTTCCAAGTGGCCAATACCATGGGAAAATACCATAAGTAAGCCCAGGTTTTTGCAAATACCACTAATGAGTTGTCCCTTGGAAATTAATAAAATACTCCCTCACTTTTTCTATAAATACCAACCCATTCCTTCATTAATTTCATTCAAAATTCATTATTGACGAATATCATGTCTTTTTACCTCCAAAGGAGTACTCCCAAGGTTCCCTCAATCCCCCAAAGGTCCCAACCTTCAATCTTTCTAAGTTACTCTTCAAGGTAAGGGAACATTTCACCCTCCTCTTTTAAGTCATGACTTCCTTTATGTTATGTCTTCTAGTTTGCATATTATTATGTTGGGGTATGTTCTTATATATTCCTATTAATTTATATTTCATGTCTAAATTATTTGATACCCTTTCCACTCCCATCAATTGATTTTCTAAATTATTAAGCGACGTCGTTAGGCTATCGAATTTTCGTAAAATAATTTTCATTTTCTCTTTTCTTTCAAGTTTCCTTTTCATGTGGTATGTCATTCAAATATCCACACAATTATCTTATTTATATTTTATTAAGTCCCTCTACTGTAAAATAATTCATTTATTTATGGGATACCCTTATACCCTCTCTTTTTATTGATTTCTAAAACCATGTTATTTAGCTGTTATGCTGTAGAAATTTCATCTCAAAATTTCTCTCTTTCTATCAAGAAATTCTCTTATTTTCTTTATGTGAATACCCAAACCTATTTTATTTATGGATGTATTCATCATGATATAAAAAATGTATATTTGGTTCTGGTGTTGACATACATAAAACCCTCATACCTTTTTCATGGGTTATAAATGACATACGATCAAGTTTTTAAGTACTTTTGAAATGCTATGATTTTGAAATAAAACCGATTTATTTTATTCTTTATTGGTTATTTATGAAATTTTTTATTATTATATATTTTTCTCACATTAAAATAAATAAATATTAAGGGTGATCCTTGATAGAGCTCTAATTCATTGGGAAAATAATTTAATCTCTAGAGATGGAAAGTTTTACAACACCTTGGTGAATAACCTTGGTAATTTTTATGACTCCTTGGGGGTATACCTTGGTGATATGTTCATGAATGTATTAATTAAATATTATATCCACATATTCAAGTTATTATTTATGTTATTTTTATTATGATATTCCTCTTTTTCCATTTCTCATGTCTTTATGTAAATCATCAATTTATTATTAATATCACAAGTAAACTATTACCCTTGTTTACCCTTACTAAGACTTTTGCTCACCCTTTCCTTTGAAGTGTGTATCTAGGTTATGATATGAAATAATTTTACTTATGAATAACTTAGTATTAATACCTACAAGTTGATTAGAATAATTTTTTATGTTTTTATGTTTTATGCTCATGATTTCTAAGACACTAGACTTTAAAGATCCTCTGTTTGTAAAATGTCAGGAAAAGTTATGTAATAAAACGGTGAGATGCCATACTCAGTCAACCAAAGGTTATGTTCCCACCTACTAATGGGGATTTCATATAAGATTGGTGTTTTTAATTAACTACCATTGGAAAAAGATTCTATACAATGGTATCTTGTTGCAACATTAGAGGAAAATAGTTGAGCAATGAAAAGTAATTATTTTCAGGAGACGGGACTCCACTCAAAAGACCAAGGAGGCATGATTTAATGTTTTTGGCCAGATTATTTCCTTCCTTATACTCTCAAAGTAGTGTTGTAACCAAATCCTATATACTATGAGGAAGTATTTCAAGGATCCTTTCCACTAGAATACTCATACGACAGAGTATTCTAATTCTTTTACAAATGGTTCCTATAATTCTATAAAATATTTGGATACATATAAGGATTAAATCAATAATGTCTGAATTGGTAATCTAGATAAAAGTATATTATACTATATTTTATTTTTGTATAAAATTTCTAAGAAAATATAATAAGATATACTATGATAATCATTCGACAATGTTAATGTCCTATGAATCATGAATTTCCAAAAAATATCATAGGTTCTTGCACACAACACCATGATATAATAAATTCAATGTGTTGGAGTCTACAATACCTATTAATCCACCTTAGAAATTTAGGGTGTTAAAAATGATTATAGGAGACTCATGTATGATGAATATAATGGTTTTTTTATAATTATTTCATCAATGTCTGATGCGAGTTTTAGATACAACATTAGGAAATGGATGATTTCATATGTTGTATCATCTCTAATATTCTTGTGAGGAGAAAGATAAATTAAGATATGAATTGGTGATGTTTACACTAGATATGTGTAAATTGAAATATGGATCATGATATTTTAGGGGATCCATTCATCATATCATTTTCACCCATTTACTCCAGTTCCCTTTAAGATTAAAAAACAAAAATTATGGAGAAAACGCTTCATTAACTTTTGAGTATGGTTCACCAAGAAATAATAACTTTAAAGAAATATTAATTTTTATTTATTATGAAAAACAAGTTAAAATACAAGTTAAAAAGGCCAATGGAAAAGTGTTTCCAATGGAACCATCAAAACATCCTTCAAAGAAAGGGGAATTAACCATGAGGTTATTATCTTTGCTTATCATGAAATATATCTATGGAAGTTTAAATTCAATGAACTTAATTGAATAATCCAGCAGTCACTTATTCTTTAGGAATACTCATCAAATATAAGTAATGTTCTAGTTTTTATTATTTTGTATTAAATAAAATATTATGGTCACATATGTGTATTTATATACAGCAAAGTAGTATGTAAAAAAATGTTACTAGAAGTAAGGTGTGTTCTCCAAGCAGCTAAGAAAATGTGTTTCTGAAATCTGCGGTGAGAAGTACATAACTTCGATATTGCCAAGTTTATTGATTCTAGTTGAACATTTAGAGTTTCACCAAAACATTAATCTTATGTGTCCATTGAACACAAGGAGACATTTTTCTAGTTTTTTAATGAATTTTGTTTGTGGTGTTAAATACTCAAGTCATAGTTCATTAATACATGAATCGTTAGAAAAACTTGATGAATATAAAATATAAGACTAATATACATAGTTGTGGTAGTAAAACACTTTTTCAAGAAAAACTAAATAGTTAGAAAGGATATACCAAGTATGGTTTTATACTCTTCTAAGTTAAAGACCTTAGGTACTATCGAAATACTTATGAACATAGTTTTGGACAATGAAACATTTATAAATAAAGGTAATTCACAAAGGTTTTGGAACTAATTTAGCTAGAGAGTGTGAACTATTCCACGGGTAATCTAGTTGTAAGTATACTTCATAATATTCCTTTAAGTGTTTAAGGAATGTGAAAGTGAAGTATGACATATTTCGGGTCAGAAGAAATGAGAGTCCTTGGGCTGGTCTACTGAAGAATATCTTGACCAAGAATTTATTGATCAACATAATGTTTCATTGAGTTATTCTTAATCACACATTACCTTATATACATAAAATATATTATTTTAATAAAGATGATTTTTTATGAGTCTTAAATGTTAAAATTTATTAATAAAATGTAGTGTGGATTAATTCCTAAATGCGCATTTGTTTATACACATCAAAGTCATGACGTAAGTAAAAGGAGCATCAATGTTAAAACCCATGCGTTGAAGATACTTGAAATTTTAAATACATGCTTACAAAGTAACCATATTATTCCGTAACCATTATAGTATGGTGTAAATACATTATGTTATAAGAACATGTGTTTAGTTTCAGATAGTTTATTGAGGATATAAACAGACTTGCATTAAGTAAAACAAAATGTGCATGTAATGTAATTATCCTAAAAAAATTAGGATATTACAGAAATACCTATGATAAAAAAGTTATAGTCAAGTGATAGATCACATTTCTTTAAAAGTTTTAACATCTTTAATTGAGATAGTTGGAGAAATATTGACTTGGGTTTAGTCAATAATAATTATGCACAAATGGTTAATATACAAACAAGCTCCACAAGAGCATGTAGAAAAGAAAGTTCTAGAGACACATACTACATAGGAAGGATAAAACCATGGTGATGGTTATATATTTACCATGGTTAGGGATAAATTATTAATTTATAATAATTATTTCTACAAGTAATTAGTATATGGAAATTATATAAGATTGAAAAGATCAATTAAAATTTAATAATGGATTCCATGTATCATTGTATGGGAGGCTTATTTATTTGAATTCTATTTTGGTTATTCAAATAAGACTATACATGGATGGTACAATTATAGTACCAATAAGGGTCAATTGATTATACCATGTTGTTATTCCTAAATATATTAGTATTTTACAGGTCATAGATAATTTATATGATCATTTTATTGATCATTGGATGTCAAGACCACCAATCGTGGAAGACATCTATAAGACACAACCAAAAAGGGATGGTGCATCACTGAATGCTAACAAGGGTTTCAAGTTACTGAAATTGAGTTCATGATTAAAATAAGAAACAATATCTTAGAATATTCATTTGTAAATAATCTTTACCATTTCTATACTATAGGTTAGTGGTATCACCATGGTTTTCCAACTGAAATATGTTTTGTAACATATGAAAAATAGTTTTTGGTCTTACAATTAGTTAGGACCGTGATAAACATAACTCTCTATAGATTAACTTAAAGTAGAAATCAATGTTCTAGGAAATGGGATTTACTGAGGAAGATCTAATGGTTTATTAGATCTAGTAAATAATACATATAATGAAATAGTATTGAAATATTCAAGTTAGAATGTTTGAGAGATAATTATTACAAGGGACGCATCAAATATATCTCACTAGGTATATATTTTCAAGAAATGGGAGGATATTAATATAGTGATTTTAATTCTATATGATTTTGTGATGGATCAATCACATATGACATGATATGTGCAAGAATTGAAATTGACAATATATATTTTATAGTAGGAAAATATCAGTTGTAACTAGGATAACTTAAAGGGATGCAATCAAAACTATCCAATTTCACTTGAAGAAGTACATAGGATGTGTACGTTGTATGTGGTGAGAAAAGGATACTACTTTTTATGGGACACAAACTAATCATCCTTTGTAATGAACCAAACTTTTATTAATGAAAATTAATCATGATCTAATTAAATTTATTGTTATGTAAAATGGTTATAAAACATAATCACTCATTTGGTTTTATGTTTTTGGATTTTAAAATACTATTAAGAATTTTTAGCATTGCTAATATAGTTGTTGAACAGTGATCACATGATTAGTATAAATATAGGGATTTAATAAAACCAATTTACTCAAACAAAGGAAGTGATGGCCTCATGCAGTATACTTGCCCCGTACGAAGCCCATTTGTCGGAGCTCGAAAAGAAGGTGTCGTCATTGGGCTTTTCTCTCGACCAAGCCCAAGCTGAGATTCAACAGGTAAAGCTCAAATGGAACCACCTACGGGAGAAGTGGAAGTTGATAGAGATTACCACCCAAGTGAAGTTATCTAAGCCACCCCAAGAGTTTTTCACCATCGCACACCTTACCATTCAGTTTTATGAGGATGTTATAAGGGGTTATATAAGGAGACCCTAGTACTATGATTATATACATTATTTTTTTTATAGAGAATATACATTAATTTTATTATTGATACTTTGTAAATAGTTTTTATAGAAAAAATAGTATTTTTAGTTTAATAAGAAATCTATTTTGATAAATTAATAGATTTTTTAATTAAATATTATTTTAATTAAATATTATTACTAAATAAATTTTTTTAAAATACAAATGACCGTATAATTATTATGAATATAATTGGGATTTTTATTAAGGTTTGAAATCTATTTTTGTCGAAACCCGTGAATTTTTTATAAATGTTGATTTTTCTTTTAAAAGAAAAAATTAAAATATTTAGAAAACAATTTTGATAAAATAAATATTTTTTTTTGGATTTAGGACATCGAAATTATCCAATGGTGAATTTTTTATTATTTTCTAAGACAACCGAATTTTTGGGTAAAAATTAAATATCGTTTAAATATATAATGTGTTTTATAACATCATAATGACCCAATAGTGACGTAATAAAAAACTATAAACATTATGTTCAACCAATATATGTTTTAACAATAAAATAATGTGATTTTAGGTTTGTTTTATTTATCTTAAAAAGCTTTAGTGGACCCTTCAAGACTTATAAAATATTTTAAATTTTTAAATTGATTTCCTTGAGAGTGTGACTCACCTCCACATAAGAAAACTTAATATTTTAATAATTTCGTCCAATTTACTTATAAAATAATTTTTTCCACTCCCCTTTAGTAAAAACCATGGTCTGTTTTATGGTTTTGATTAGTTTAATGTGTGGTGCTAAAAACCTAAATAATAAAGAATTCCCTCTCCTTTCTTATATAAACCCACACAAGCTCCCACTTCCTATTCACTCAAAGCCTTTGGAGTTCATCCAACCTCTGACCTCATATCTCTAAAATCCTTACAAGGTTCCCCAATCTCCCAATAATCATCTCTCAAGCCTCTCCCAATCCTTTGGGATTACACTTCCAAGTAAGGGATTTCTTCCTTTCTCATTTTTGTCCAAATTTCATTATGTTGTTATACCCTTTTATTTTCAATTACAAATGTTGGGGTATAATTTTGAACCTCCCCCATACTGCCCTATTTATTTTTTAATGATTATATATCCCTTTCTCTCTCATTAATTCCTCCCATGAACACCTGTTATTATGATGAAATTCTGTGAGGAATTTATCTCTCCTCATTTATATTCAAGCAATTATTTTTTATTATGAATCTAAATTCCATTACATTTGTTGGTAAATGTATCTATATTACCCCCTTACTATCCATTTCATGTAAATATTATTACACACCCATTTATCTCTCATCAACCATTTTTATGAATTTTAAAGTCATGTTGTTACGCTACCAAAGTTGCATTGCGATTTCCAAACCAAAGTCATTGTGTAGTGCATACCATGCCCATTTTTCTATCAAGGGTATTCACCTTTATGAACATTTACTTATTTTTTATATAGTTTAATGTATTTATTCCACATTATTTTATCATGGAATAAATTATGATGTTGAATGACTCCATGTTGTATGATCCATGTGGCACACATATGCATGAAATGAAATGATCAAGAAGGGTGCGCCCTAATAGCGCTTCAATGCATTAGGTAAAGATTAGTATCACGATACATCAAGTGAAATGAGAGTTCACTCATTATAATTCAAGTGAAATTAGGGTTAACTCATTCTAATTCAAGTGCAATGAGGGTTTACTCATGCTCCATGTGCAATGAGCCTTGGCTCATGCTAATACCAGGTTAAGTGTTGTTTCCACATTCCTATGTTACGATAATCATGTTATATCATTCATTTATGTTCATTTTTATCTTATGCTCCATTGATATTCCTATCTCTTAACATGTATTGCATTATTCATGTTATTCCTTGTTTACTACCTGACAGGGCTTTATAGCTCACTCTTTTCTTGTGCTTGTCCTCAGGTTACCACATGCATTGCAAAGTACGAGGTAATGTAGTGGCCATGTAAAGGAAGTTTTCAATAAAGATGTCATGTTTAATGTTTTAAGACATTATGTAATGTTCCTAATACCAAAATACACTATACCTCTCTATCTTTTATGTTGTATCAAGTGAATATTTTATATAATAAATCATGTCTATGTGTGTAATAAAAAGAAGGGTTGTTATATCCTTAGATCAGTTTAATATAATTTTTCAGTTAGGATAAGGTAATGGTAAATAAAATACCATTCAAGATAGTGGTATCCATATCTATAAATATCGAGCACTTTGTGTCTTCTAAGGTAGCTAATAAGTAGTGTAAAATAAGCAATGTTTTGTTTCAGTTCTTGGAATCTCACATAGTGAGTAAAGTATTATCATAATATAAATTATGGTACTATTAGTAGCCAAGATGTAAATTTTGGATAGATGAAAAAGAATTATACACTCATGGATTACATCTCTTAAGTTGTTTTACTCATGAATATGAGGTCATATATAGTAGAATCTTCAGGTGATAGAGACATAGTAGTCCCAGCAACTAAAGTCATGACTCATCAGAAACATGATCTTAATCATGTGAGAGCTAACAAGGATGGTTATCAAGTTATCTCTTGTGCATGTGGGAGTGTTGTGATAGTTGTTTCCATATACACAACTTTAATGAAACTTTATATTACCATTACATGTATATGGTTTGATATATAAATTTGTTCATTATTACCATAATAGTGTTGATATTTCTTCATCCACTATTTACATGGTAATTTCCTTAGATTACATGTCATATAAAAATTTTATATTAGTTTCTATCTATAATGAGAACCTCGAGATACTATGATAGTAATCATAAGAATATTTCCTCCGATCTAGATACATCTTACTGAAAGGACACATATGATGTCTGAATATCAGTAACTAGAGTATCATAAGAATTGAGACTTATTCTCATGAATTTGGCACTCGATGGCCTCTAATTGTGATATCATTAGAACAGACCCACCAATAGGAACACCACATGTTTCGGGTGTCAATAGTAGTTCTTATCTATGAACATGTGTATTGGTCTCAAGACTTGACATCATTATCAGTGTGTTCCATTTGATCAAGTACTTTTATGAAAGGTGAGAACCATGATAATGAAATTGTGGTGAGGTAGTTTGTATTGGGTGTGTCATTCGTGGTATGGAATTGGTTTAATGATAAAGATATATTTTTTCTCTTCTAAGTTGAGGAAGAGATATCTCATGGGCCTGGGTTGACTAGAATGGTAGTACCTTCATAAATCCATATCCATGTTAAAAGAAGGTATGTTCATTCAAAAAGGTCATGAAATATATAAAGCAATAAAAGGATTATGACACAAGTGTGCTTCCTACATTATGATATATCGTGAGAAAATTAGACTATATTATGAAATAAGTGTTCATGGGAAGAATTCATAAGTATGAAATTCTTTATCTCCTCAGGGGAAATTATGGGTTGTTAGACTCTGATCTTGGTTTGTGGGTTGGAATCACTACTATTGACATAGGGACCTAGAGGGTCACACGCAAAGTTTATCCACAAGTTTCACATATTCTAATGAATACGAGTTTAGGAAGAAGTGGGATACACATGATGGGGCCAGTGACCATCTGAGTATGATCGACCATAGGTAAAACTCAATCAAATATATTATTCAAGTTTATAATAATTATGATTTAATTTATTTTTTTCAAGTTATTCTCAATTTATTTGATCATAAATGTGAATACGATAAAAATATAATTTTGCAAATGAACATTTTATGATCAAGGTTAGTTAAAATATTTAGAGATCTTAAGGTATAATTTAATGGTTTTTAATTTATCACATTACATTTTATAGTTTTATGAATGAGTGATTAAATATTTTTGATATTTAGGACAATTTTATTAAGTCATACAAGTGTATAAAGGTCTAAAATGAAAGTTATTACTTTATAGGGACCAAAATGAAATTTGAGAAAGTATAAACTAAGTATAAAAGATCATTTTATCCTCTTTAATTGTAATATACACCATTTTTATGAATTTAGTGAGAGAAATTCTTATCTCATTTCCTCTTAACTTCTAAGAAAGATATTCCAAAGGAAGAACAAGGTCGGATCGGTCCCACTTTTTCAGTCGAGTTTTTTCTCTTCGGGTGATCAAAGGGACATCCTAAAGCTATTTTATTTCCCATGATAGCACATGGGAGATGTATATTGATGATCCTGGAATTTTGGAGCATGTGTGGATGATCTATAGTATTTCTAGTTTGGCATCTTTGAGCCATGACGCATCAAAGGTGGGTGAATCAAACCGAATACGTCAAATAAAATAGACATAATTTAATATTTAAATTGATTTTATTTATCACTCTTAAATTGAATAACACGTGATCCTTAAAGAAATCAGGCAAGGTGTTTTGTGGATTCTGTGTTTTTAACATGAATAAAGACCCAAAATTTTAAATTGTACCTATTTCACACTTCTGTTGCGCCCTGGGTTCCTTCACTACTCTATTTTGGATTTTATATAAAAGTGATATAAGATCCATTTTATTTACACTAAGATCATCATTTTATATAATATTTATAGAATTCTATTTTTAGGCTTAAAATGCATTTTTCTGGAAAACCATTTTTCATCACATTTTGTAGTTTTATTTTTAAATTAATTTTTGAATATTATAAGAATATAATTTTATAAAATTGATTCTAGATTTTTAAAAAGGATGTTAAAATTTGGTAAATATATTCCTTTTATTTTTAGTTACTAGGAATAGTAACCATGGTAAAATTTATCATCTCGGTTAAGGGTAAATCAGATAATTAATGTTAAAAATGATATGATAAGGCATAAAAATATATCCAAAACATGAATTTATTTCATTAGATGAGAATATTTTATACATAATCATTTAAACCTCAAAAATATGATCTTTTTTGACTTATATTTTATCTTTTCTTTTATAATATTCAAGTAAAGGATACAGTCAAAAATGTCACTCTCTTTATTTTAATACATATTATATTTTTTGATAGGGATTAAAATAACTAATGTTTAGTTATAAATTTTTATTTGAAATATAACTGAATTTTTTTTATCATGGTAATTTTTTAATTAATTGAATAAAATCTTTAAATTCTTATGCAACACCAACATAATATTTATTCAATTAATAGAAATATAAAATAAATAATTTTAAAAATATCAAAAGTAATAAAATTTGGATAAATTATTGTATTATAAAAAAAATATAGAAAAATGTAACATATTAGTGATTTTTTAAAGGATTATATTTAAATTTCATATTTTTATTACGTTTTTAAAGAGAAATTAAATAAATATTTTCAAAAATGATATTAATGATATTTTGTGAAAATAATAATTTACTAAACTATTTAAATATCATAAAATATTAAACTAGGAAAAAGTGGATAATATGTGTTATAAGATTTCATATATTATCCATTTATGGTCCAATTTTACTTTTATGGTAACTTTCAAGGCTTCTATATCGTAAAAAACTTTGTTATCGTAGAAATTGTCAAAAGGGTTAAAGGGGGTTAAAATAAAGAGATAAGGGTGAAACCATCAGTTAAACTTGTCCGATTTTTATTATATGAGATTATTTCAACTCATCCTCACCTTATCCTAAAATTATATCGACTTTGATCCATTTTTACATGAAAAAAGTTATATTAATTTAATACTTATTGAATTTATAAGAATGCAACTCCCCTCTCTTATAAAAGGAAACCTCTTCTATATTTTCTTTGCACCACTCTAAGACATTTATCTCAAAAAAGACCTAATAAATTATCTTATCCACTTACCTATACAATAATTAGGGGTTATGGTCTTATTAAAATACCATTACAAGGGTCAAAATTAAGATATCCAAAGGAAGCCTATCAAATAAGAGGTAATCACCTTTAGCGACTCTTTAAAGTTTATTTATTCTTATACTTCCTATAAATATTTTTTACCCATAATAAAATAATAAATATAGTATAATAAATATAAATATATTTTATAATGATTATGGTACCATTTTCCACCTCTTTTTCATTATATGAAAAGATAAAACATCGCTCACGCATACCTACAGCTTACCGTCTCCACATAACAGTGAAATTCATTTTTCATCCCCAATTTATTGTGATGGTTATAAAAATTAAACTAATTAATATATATTATATTTATAAAAAAATGAATTATAATACCATATATACCTTCTTATTTACCAATTCATTGGAGAATTATAATATCACTCATGCATACATGTGCACTACCACCTCCGCGAAAAAATGTGATTCGTTTTTTGTTTATGATTTACATGGATGGTAATAAATATAGATTTAATGAATATATTTGATATATATTATATAATTATGATTATTTATTTTTGAATTATTATTTAACTTCATTTCATTTGATCCATCTAAAAGTGAAAACAACATTCTTGCATATGTACGGGTACCATCTTCATGAATGATGTAATTCATTTTTCAATCCCTACCTTTTTTGGATAACAATAAATATTTATATAATGAATATATATTATATTTATATAATTATTATAATTATTTATGTTATGGAACAATAATCAAATTATATGTAGTTAAACTACAAATCCAAAATTCTCATGAAAAACAAAGCAATTAACACACAAAACAATGATAATAATAAAATATGTTTAACAATCGTGTGATGGAATGTTATAAATAGATCATATATGATATTATATATAGTTATATATTTCATTTGATTAATTATAATATATATTAATATATTATACATGTGTTTAAAATCACTTATAATGAAAGTTGAACTTCAGGTAAGGGGTTTCATAACTTAATTTCTATTCATTGGGTTATACTTCTACTTCGTTGACTATGTAATTCCATAATTTTTTATGATATTAACATTGGTTGTATTATATTTTATTTAAACATTTTTTTTTGGATTTACATTTTTTACACATGGACACTTCATTGATTAATTATCACTTAGATTATATGTTCTTTTTAAGAGATTTTTCCTCAATTTCCACTCTATTAAGATATATTTTATATTATGAAACTATTTATTTTTATGTGGTATATACACTACCCATTTCATGTGTTTAGTATGAATATAAATTTATTTATGGTGTTAAAATTTTCAATTCATTCTTACCTTTTCAAGGAGGTATAGTTTCAAAGTAACCTAAGAGGTAATATTAGATTTTATAATCTAATTTTTTGAGGATTTATCTTATTTTAATTAAAGGAATATTACATGATATCCTTTATATAATCCATAAATATTATTATACTATAGATATTTAAAGAGTTTCCTTGTTTTTTTATAACTTTACCTTACTTTTTAACTTAAATTAAGCAATGGATTTTTTGAAAGAAAAGATAGTCTTGTTTCTATTTTGATCAGGTATATATTTCTCCCATGTATATATTTTACAAAAATGTATTAAGAATCCCTTTTTATTGACTCAAATTATTTATTAAGGGAATTATATGTTATCTTTTACTTTTTTAAAAGGTTTAAAAGTAACCTTTATAATTCTTTATAAAAGGGTTGTTTTCAACATTCTTTATAAAAAGTCAAAAGAAATGTTTTTAACGTATACATCATTAATAGATTTTCCCACTTTCAAAATTGTTTTATTCTATTTTAGTATATTCTATAAGATTTCTATAGTTTTAAAGGTAAAACGTATTAATGAAAAATTATTTTAAGGTTTTTATTCCATTTTCCCTTAAATATTAAATGGACTTGATTTTATATTTATAATGAATTGATGGTCAATTTGTAAATCTTATTAATTTTTTGGTCAATTTAATTCTCTTAAAACATTCACATTATTAAGATAATTTTTAGTTGGAAATTAAATTTCTCAAATATATCCATATTATTTGTATCATGGATATACTCTTTACTTAAACTGTTTAACATTTATAAATATGGTGTTTTTATTTGCAATGTTGACTGGGGAAATATTGATAATCCAT
This sequence comes from Viscum album, assembly GCA_963277665.1. NCBI lineage: Eukaryota > Viridiplantae > Streptophyta > Magnoliopsida > Santalales > Viscaceae > Viscum > Viscum album. The sequence continues at coordinate 425,948,101 of OY728130.1, read as the reverse complement.
ATTTTTTTTTTAAAAAAGAACCCATGCATAATAAAAGAAAACAAAAGTTTACATGAAGCGAAAGGAAGGAATTTTATTACAATCTCTTTCATAGAGGTGAAGAAAATCAGCTGGCAGCGCATCCAGCCAAGTCATGTTCTGGTGGACACCTTTATTGGCAAGGGCATCAGCAACTGCATTTGCTTCACGGTAGGCATGTGTAGCAATGTAGTCGATCTTCTGAAGCGAATTCAAGCAGTTCATCCAGCGCATAGTAAGAGGCCAGGCTAGATGAATGACTCCGTTCCAAATTGCTTGAACAATGGTGGTAGAATCACTTTCAATCCACAGTTTACGCCAACCTCTTTGCAGCGCAAAATCATCAGCATGGATGACTCCAAGCATCTCCGCTTCAATGGAAGAGGCGATCCCACAACCACCGTAAAAGCAACCATGACAGTGGTCATCAGAGTCTCTGTAAATGGCCCCACAACTAGCAGGTCCAGGATTTCCTTTTGAGGCATCGTCGACATTCACTTTAATCCAACCCGGCATCGGAGGTTGCCAGAAAACTTCAAAGGGTTGCTTGAGCTTCGGGAAAATACCCGGGACACGGATACGTCTAAGGATCTCGAAGTCTCCAATATGATTGCTACAACAATCTTTTTGAATTGATGCAGCTTCATGAATCGCAATGATAATTTGAGCTTTTCCTGCATTAAGACTGAAAGAGTGATTATTATGGATAAGATCATTTCTTGCATACCATATTTCATGAAGAAGTTCAGCCACTGCTGCAAGAAAAATGTTTTTGACTTGACGAGAGGCGCCATATTTAGTACATTTCTTCAAAAGCAAACAAATCGGGTCAGATAAGGACCATGAAGAATTAAAAAGCTCAAAAATATAGTTCCATAAAGCCGTGGCCGTAGCACAAGACAAGAAGAGATGATCAGAATCCTCTCTGTGCTGATTACATAAATGACTTGATAATCCATATTCTTTACTCAATGGATACATTTATTGATATGGAATATTTTTTATGAATTAAATTTATCATTAAATATTTTAAGAATGCATTTGATAAGCAAGGATGGAAGGGGAACGATTATAGATATCCCCTTGATGCTTAGAGAAGTCTCATGAAACAAATAATTTGGCCAAATTAAATGGTTCCTGACGTATATCTACCCATAAATTAACTTATCTTGGAACAAGAATTTGACAGTATAAATATCATGATGATTGAGATCATGATTTCTTATATCAATCATTTCCTTGATTGATAATTTATTTATTATTATCCCTTATATTACTACATTCATGTTATCCATGGATTCATTTCGTACTCAAGTTATTGATTAAATGAGATTTTTTTCTAGTTATTTACCTTTCCAGATTGATTATGAAATATTGATTCTTGATAGGTTCCATTATACATAACTCTTACTGATAATTTAATCTCAAGCTTTATTTGTTTTCCTTTCCCTAGGATATAAATAAATATTTTATGAATAATATAAAAGATGAAATAGTGTTTCTTATTTTATAAAATTTATATTTCCAATGTAATTAGGGAAACATGTCTGTATCTAGTTCTTAAATACTACTAAAACATTCAGTCCTTTAGAATGTGATCACGTGTATCTTAAGCCAGTGTAATAAATTAGACACCATCTATGGGTTTCTAGATTTGGGGTTTTTATATTTGGTATCATTTAAAGTATAGTAGAAACTTTGGGAACTATGTTTTAAATGAACATATCTACATGAGAATTATGATAATGCCTAATAGTATTTGATAAATTTTTACATTAGAGTATTTTCTATCTTACATCTAAATATGAATTATGATCATGATAAAAAATAGTGTGTTCCATTATTTAGTGGAGGAACCTAATAGGGAATCAACACATATAGACAATATAGGGATTACCCTGCTAAGTAATCCAATACATCTATTGTTAGAACTAAGAAGATCATTGTTGTATTACGTAAGATAACTTAGGTTATGATGCATAAAATTTCCCATATATAGAAAATTATAATTCCACAGTGTGATTCAACTATAGTGGGTTTTATAATGAAATAAAATCCTCCATGTTTTAAAAGATCTACTAATCTGTTGGTAACTGAGTAATGGATTAAGTCCCTTGAAAAGATATTACTAGAATTGTGATTTAATCAAAGTGAAAAGGTTATTCTAGTAGTTTATTATTTTATATGTTATATTTATCAATGATAGTCATTGATTTAGAACACTAAATAGGATGAAGAAATGGAAAAAATGAAATAGATAATTTTTAAGGTGGTATTCTTTGAAAAATAATTCCCTTGAGAGTAATACTCTAAAATGGAGAGTAAGTTCCTAACATTAAGTAAAAAGGAAGAAGAAAGTGTGGCTGAGTATGGGGATAACTTTACAATATTATCCAAGCATTCTTCAGACTATATATGTAATCTAGAAATCAAGATTTTTCATTTATTTAATGGGCATAATTTGAGCCTCCTAAGGCTACTAGTTTCTAAAAAATTATCAAACAATGATAGAGTATCAAGTTACACTAATATAGATAAGGAATTTTATATACCCTATATATTCAAGGGAAGTAAAGATAATAAGATTTCAATTATGAACCACTAAAAAAGGAACAGATCAAAGAATAATAATATAAGAAATCAATTTACATATTATAAAAATTGTGGAAATAATCATCTTAAAAACACTTGAAATGAATGGGAGTTTGTAAAAAATGTGGAGATAAGATTTATCAATCCAAGGACTATAAAGTAAATAAAGAAGTCATTATTATCCAATGATTTAACTATAATGATATGGGGTATTATTTAAACCAATTCTCCCAATAATAAATTAAACTTAATATAGAAGAATCCAAGGGGAGAAGGAAAAACATATGGAATTACTATAGCCAAAGTGGAAGTTTCTAGTGATGTATTGAAAGGTACACCTATCATCAACTCTATAAGTGAAAAAGATTTATTTGATTCAGGTTCTACACACTCTTTTATATCAGATGAATTATCTAAGGGTGTATCATTACAACCTCAAAGATTATATGTTGAGAACAAATTCAAAATTCCTAATGGTAGAATGATCGCATCTCAAGTTTATAGCACCTATACGATATAATTTTATGGTAATGTGCTTCCTATAAATATTTTTATTCTTCCTTTAGTGGAATTTTTTTGTAATTTTTGGAATGGAATGGATCTCTTAGTATATATCTCATATAAACTGTTGAGGAAGGGAAGTTATATTTGAAATTTCATAATATCCTTTTGATGTGAGGACGAAAGTGAACTCCTGAAGGAAATTATTTAAATTGTATGAGTTTTACTACCTATTCATGAGTAAGATTTATCTTATATGGTTGTAGAGAAACTAAAAATTGAGGGTATTCCTATTGTTTGGGGGATTGTTGAGGTCTTTAAAAAATAGTTTTCTAGTCTTCCCTTGAATTATAAAGTCGAGTTTTCAATAGAACTCATACCAGGAAATAGGACAATTTTCAAGACTCTATATAGAATATCCTTGATTAAGTTGTAGGAATTGAATAATAAAATCCATTATAATATATATATAGGATTCATTAGGCCTAATACTTTACCTTGTGGTGCACCTATTCTTTTTATTAAGAAGAAAGTTGGCTCATTTCATCTTTGGATTGATTATTCAAAACATCACAAAATCATTATTAAGAACAAATATAAACTACCACATATCGATGATCTATTTGATAAATTATGAGGGGAATGGTATTTTTTCAAGATTTATCTTTGATATGGATATTATCAGTTAAGGGTTTAGAAGGAGGATATACCCAAGATAGGATTCCATATGATGTATGTTCACTATTAATTTATATTAATTTCATTTGGACTTACCAATTATCCTTATATTTTAATGCATTTAATGAATGGAGTCTTTATATATTACCCTAATTAGTTTTTGGTAGTCTTCATAGATGAAATTATTATATATTCAAAGTGCAAGTAAGTGCATGAAGAACATTTTTGAAATTTACTAAAGACCCTAAGGAAGGAGAATATATATTCCAAATTTACAAAGTGATAATTTTGGTTATAAAAAGTCTAATTATTGGGTCATATAATCTCATGTAAGGTTATATCGGTGGATCCTTCAATGATAGAAGTTATTGAGAAATAACCTAGATCAGCCACAGTAACTAATATCTACAATTTTTTTAGGTTGGATGGATATAACTGATGATTTTTGAGATATTTATCATAACTATATTACCAACTCACCAAGTTGACTTTGAAATGGGTGAAGTTATTATGTACCAATTAATGTGATGATAATTTAAAATAATTGAATATAAGGTTATTCAGTGCACATGTGCTTACACTACCTTTCAATGGATAAGGGTTTTTGATCTATAGTGATGCATTGAAGAAGGTTTTGGGATGAATCCTTGTGAAGAATGACATAGTTATAGAATATAACTCTCTCCAGTTAAATATTCTTGAACAAAATTACCCAACTCATGATTTGGAGTTTGTAGAGGTAATTTTTTTCATTGAATATATAGTGTAATTATTATTATGGTGAAAGGTGTGATATATATCTTGATCATAAAATCATTAATTATATATTTACATATAAAGAGTTGAATATGATACAGATAATATAATTGGATTTGATCAATGATTATGACTATTCAATACATTAACACCATGGGAAAGATAAGAAGGTGGTTTATGCTTTGATTTGGTAAGATCATGCTAGTTTCTCCATGATGATGATTGAAAGAGACCCAATATTTATAGATTTTTAGAAGTTGGATCTTGAAATCCTGAGGAAAAGGGACTGATCTTATCTTTCTTAGATGAATCTTCAACCATTCATCCGTGAGATGATTAATAAGGTGTAAAAGGAAGATGTGGAATTAAATAAGAAGGTGAGGATTGTTCCTGAGCTCAACCATGATCATGTTGTAAAGATAAATTTTAGGAACCAACTATGTATCCTGTTTAAAATATAATTGAAGAATGATCTAATGGATGAAGTTCATAATTAATAATTCTCTATTCATCCTAAAATTAAAAATATGTATAGGGATATAAAATAATATTTTTGGTGGGATAACATGAAAAGGGATATTTTTAGTATCTCTTTTCTTGGTGTTTCAAAAAGTTAAGTGTGACACCTCCTATTTCATGGTGTTGTTTATTTTGTATTATTTTCTCTTATCTTAAGTGTCTTTGATTTTAGGTTGGTTTTAGGCCAAAACATTGTGTTTTTAGATAGTTTTGGCGAGGATTGTGGTTATGGTTCATGGTTAGTAATAATTTTGTGGTTCTAGTGTGGTTGGTTATTTTATTTTGATAGATCCATTAAGCACATATTTGGAATAGTTTTTCAAACCATGATGAACACCCCAAAAGCTGTGAGGGTCTTGGGGTGGGTTAGGTGTGAGGCACATGGTTTCTCCAAGTTGTGTATCACCCAACGGTAACTGTGTGAGGCGGTTTCTACCTAGGAAGTGTCCAGTGAATAGTTGGCACACTGTTTAGAAAAATATGTTGCCAAACCGTTCAAATTTCCCATGTCTTAAATTTTTGTGTTATTTCAAATTATTCCTCTTCAATTTTAAATAGTTTGTATTTCTATTTATCCCCTACCATGTCATTCAACCATTGGGAGATAAGTAGGATCTCTACCTCCTTATTTTTATTCTCACCCCTCCTTTGGTGATTTCCAAGAGTTATTGAGGTATTTCTTCCACCTATTCCCTCTCCATCCCTTCCCTGTCTATTTTATCTTGGTTTATATTACCCCATGAACCTTAGGTATCATTTGTATTGATTTTATGGTTACAGGTTGATCTAATATTGTGGTTTTGTTTGTCTAGGATTATTAGACACTGATTCTACTCCTATGGGTATGGTCACCATCAAATGTGACATGTTCATAAGGGATTTACCTTTATTCCCATCCCTTTAAGGTATATGTTTAAATGAAATTGTTTCATATTGGAATTCATAATTTTTTCGTGATTTATAAATTCTTTTTAAATGAAATTATTAAGATATATGATATATTTGAATTGATTTGAAATAATTTAATGGTGTTTTTCTATTGGCATAATGTTTTTTTCATGTGAATTCCATGTTTTCATATTTTAAATGAAATGTTTAAATTTGTTAAGTGTTTGAGAAATGCCTATGTGGATTTTGAAATAGTTTTACATGTAAACATTATATTTTTATCCTATTTTTAGTTTTAAAAGATTAAAAACAATTTTTTAATGGGAATTTGGTTTTAAATTGAGTTGTTGACTATAAAATGATTTCTTAAGGTGTTTGGTGGGTTTTAAATGATGATTTAAAATGCATGTGTGATTTCCCCATTTGTGTAAAATTCCATGGTGGATCTTTTAAAATGGTTTGTTGAAGATGAATGTTCTTTTTTCTCATTTTGGTTTCCAAAGATATGGGCCTTTATTTTAAAGGGTTTTTTTTGAAATATTTTAACAATTTGGATGATTTCCATCATTTCTAAATGGTTTTAAAAATGGTATTTCATGAATGGTGAAAGGGATTAATATTCCAAGTTGTGTTTTTCTATTAAAGGCCCAGTTGGAAATTTGGCTTTAAAATGGTTGTTATAAAGTAAACCCCTTTATTACCCCTTATTTTTTACCCTTGTACAGGTTATTGATCTCTATGAGATTCATGATGCTCCCTTTATGTGGAAATGTGATTGTTATTCCATAGGTGCACTTTATTATGGGGGTTTTAATCATTGGGTGCTAAGGTGAAGGTAGTTGTGGTTATCCCTTGTGTGTTAGACTTGTCTTGGTTGATCATATGCCTCACTTTCTTTATTGGTCATGGGAAACCAAGTACTAAGTGGAAGACCTAGCTTGTTCCTCTAGTTGGTCTGCCTTCCCCTAGTTTCCCACTAGTCATTCTAGAAGCAAATTCTAAGTGGGGGTTGCTCTTCATAATGATGATTTTGTGGGATAATTGGATGTAAGGTTATATAAACTTCAGTGTATGTCAGTAGCTGGTTCGCAAGTGTTATACTCTTATATAGTTATGTGATTAACATGTTTGAGATACTAGGTTAGTAACATGGAACACTTTACTATTTGATTGGTTAGTTATTTATGGTAGTTTGATATAGTGATTGATTCTATTATTTTCCTTGATTTCATTTTTATGGAACCTTCATTTTTTTAATATTTTTATGTGCCTAGTGATGTATGGTTTCTTCTTTGAACCATGTTTTTTTGTTGTTTCAAAGATAAATAAGATTTAAAATCTGTTGTAAACTATATTTTGAATTTAAAAACTCTCTTTTTGGTGATTTAAAGTGTTTTCTAAAATGGGTATTTCGGTTTTGAAGTGAAGTCAGCTGGTAAGATTATTTAATACAACCATTTTTATTTAAAAAATAAAATAGGTTTTTTGGGGAAATATTAATTATTTGTGAGTTCTAGAAAGTCTATGTCTATTATATTTTTTTCCAAAATGCATGTGTAAATTTTTTGAAAAAAATAGAGGTTTTTTGAAAGATGGTTATGAAATTGTTTTGGTTTTCCACGAGTTATATATGAAAACATTAATTTATAGTTTATTTTAAAACTATAATTGTTGAATTTACTTATAAAACATATTACTTAGATTAATAGGGTTGTGGTGACAAAGTAGGGTTTTTATCTCATGCCTATTTATTTCTGGTTTCAAGTTCCCAGTTGGTTTTAGTTTCATTCGTCGTGGGTGATGTGGGATGAGTTGGGTGGTTGTGAGAAATAGAAGGTTGCATGAAGATGGTTCAGGATTAGATAAAGTTGCTTCATTATTATTTTATTTTAAGTTAGTGTTTTATCAATTCTAGATGGCTATATTCTTTTTATTTTTTGGATTATATTTATCCATTAAAATGGGTTGGATTATAGTGGTTCGTTAAGACCTATTTAGATCATTTATTCATTTTTTATCCTGTATTTATTATTCTCATAGTATTTTTTCTTTGTTTTGCGTAAAATCATTACCAAATTAATTCTAGTTATTTCTAGGCATTAGTTTCCAACACATGAGGATCGGTAATTCCCTTTGGTCTTTAGGGTGAGTTGGGTCGGGTGTTGGGCTCAATGGAAGCCCAGGCTGGTTCTTTACAAAATTGTATCAGTGGTAGGTTTTCTATAGGAGGAAAATAATATCTTTGATTATACCTTATTATTTTGGTATGTCTTGGTAGAAAGGATATTAAGGTTGTCAGATCTTGAGAGGTAAGGTTGGGGAGATTTTATATCATCCAGAGCCTCAAGCTTCCAGGGGGACTTGGTTTTTGAATTTTGAATTTGAGGTTGTTTTAGATTTTTTTCATAAATTTTATGTGTTTGGATCCCATTTTATTATATGAGTGATATTGTGGATATCTATTTTGTTTAATGATGTAAAGGGAGGGGAACTGAGTAGTTCGGTTGACTCACAAGTCTTGGGAAATTATGTGTTTCTCATGCAGTCAAGTTTTCCTCCCCAGTAGAGTGTGTTTCAGGGTTGGAACCTACTCAACCAACTCACGTTGTAAAATCATTCACATCACTATTTCATCCCTATTTATAATTGTTAACTCCTCTCGATTTTTTATTTCTCTAAAGGTGGGATTCACTTATTTGAGGTGTAATGAGGAGTGTTTTGATGCCTTTAGTGGGTGTGGTTTGGGTGAACCTTGTGTGATTTCTTGTGAGGTGATTTTTTTTCTTGGTTTTTAAAACCAAAATTTATAAAATGATATGATTTTGTGAAAATTTAGTTTCCAAACTTGGATTTAAGGAATTTTTTATAAAGTGGTCGTTTCCCTTATTTTTTTGGGATATATTTTTTTTCAAAATTGTTTCTTTAAGATTTACCAAAAGAAAAGGATTTAAAAAGTGTGTTTTGAATGTGTTTTAGGATTAAAATGGGTATTTTTAAAAAAAAACTATTGAAAGTTGATTTTAAAATTTAAATTGTCTTTTATTATCATTATTTTGATGCTTGTCTTTTCAAAACTGAGAGTAATTTTGAAAGGAATTTTTGTTATGTTCCTTATTTAGTAATTGTGTGTTCTCCATAAAAGTGGTTTTATTTTTTTACATGTGGGATTTGTTTTCAATAAACACCTTGGTGGAGGGTAATTTCAAAATTACATGATAAAAATGGTGGTTTCAAAAGGAAAATTACTTTTTGGTGATGATGCTATGTTCCTAGTTTGAGGGATTGTTATTTTGGTTTGATTACTAATTTTTAAAGGAATATTTTAGTTCATTTCTGAGTCATGAATCTATATGGTTCATGCCTTTGTTTTTATTGTTTCTCCCTATAATGGTTGAAAAGTTTTCTCTAGTTCTAGTGCCTACCCAGACTCCAAGTGGAGTGTTGGTCATAGGGCTTTCCATGGGTGAAAGCTATTGAAAGCCTGCTAGTCAGTTTAGCCAAGTTTGGTGGGAATTGATGGTACCTGCCTTACTTCATGGAGGTAGGTCTTGGGATCTTTTCAAATTGTTTTTTATTTAGTGTTTATTTCCATATGTTGTGAAAGTAGGAAGAATAATTTATGTTGTGATCCTTCGTCAGGATGACTGGTCAATGAAGGAGTACATTGATCACTTTTTAAAGTTGGTCACCATTTCTCTAAATTTAGTCACCAGTGATTGTAATAAATCTTTTTTCTTTAGATTTTATTTGCCCAGATTTTGGTTCATATATACTAGTGTCTATTCTGACATATTTTTAGGTGGTTTTCAATGATTTATTTCAAATGGAAGTTGGCCAGTCTAGGAAGGTTTTGGTGGGTGATGCCATACTTCCATATAATTCATATTGGAATAATGGATGAGATATTTGTTGTTGGGACCATTCCATTGATGTTTTTAATCATTATTATAGATATTGGTAAATGGTTGTTTCAATCTTGTGGATGGTTCCTTTTTTAGGATGTTCTTTATGGGTGTCATTTATGGTATTCCTTATTTTATTTGTGGGATGCCCCCCCCCCCTCCCACCCTCTTGGGTGTTTCTATTTTGATTGGTTGTGGGTTCCATTTTTTATCCTAGTTTGTTGAAGATAAAATTCTTTGATATTTAGGGTTTCACCCATTCTTTTGTTGAGACTTTTAGGTTTTTGTTATTTGTACATGATAAAGACCTTTGGTTCACAATTGGGTAACTAGGATGTGTGACTTACCAGTTGAGTTGGGTATACTAGCTAGTGCTTGGATGTGAAAATTTCGATGCACCTTGTGAGGGTGATCAAATTGTTGGCCCTAGTTTATCCAATGGTAACGTGACTCAAGGTGAGATTTCAAGTCATTCGTTCGGTGATTATTGTGTTTTTACTCCCGTATATTTTTTTTGGAATTACTTTTTGTTTAGTGTGGGTCTATGTCATGTTTCTTGGATATCTGAGAATGTGTTTCTCAAGAATTTTCATTTAATTCCTTTATATTTGAGGAATTAAAAATGTTGGGGATACCATGTTTGGTATTTTATGCTTTATAGGTATTCTTTTTTGAGTTTCTTGTTCTGGTTGTTCTTGGATACATTAGTTAATCATGTGGTTCATCAGCGTGATTATTTAGATGATGTTAGTTGTTGGTTTTAAGGTTGAGTCATGTTGATTGATTATTTTGGGTGAGTTTCCTTTTGGATTTCCCATTATTTCTTGATTTTTCTTTTTGACCAATGACTTTATAGGGGAATAAAGTGGAATGTTGGGGAGTTTTTTATACCCTAATATCATGGTGTTGTTTATTTTGTATTATTTTATCTTTTCCTAAGGGGTTTTGAGTTTCAGACAGTTATGGTCCAAAAATAATTTTTGGAGGGATTTTGGGAGAATCACGGTTAGCTCGCATGGTTTATAATAACTGTTCAATTCTCAGGTGGATGGGTCAGTCATTTTGATAGACTTTCCTAGCATGCCTTATAAATGGTTTCTCGAGTAATTTGGTTATCCTCAGAAGTTGTGTGGGGATTGGGGTGTGTTATAGGTTAGGCACATGGTTTTCCAAACCGTGAAGAACCTTGGAGTAATTATGTGAGGGTTTTTCAGCACTAGGAACCGTCCACTGTATGGTTGGCACATGGTTTAGCAAACCATACGGTCAAACCACATGAATTTCCCAGGTGTTAAATTTTTTAGTTTTTCCAAGATACCCCTCTTTAATTTAAAGGGGTTCTCACCCCCCAATTTCTTCCCTCATATGTCTTCTATCCCTTCGGATCCATGTGGGACCTCTAAAAAAATTCTATTTTTGATAATCATCCCTCCTTTGGTGATTTCCAAGTTTTTTTTAGTTATTTATTTCTTCTCTTCCCTCTTCATCCATTCTCTCTCTCTTTTCTCTGTGTTTGGATTCCCCCATAAAACCTAGGTCTCTTGTGGCTTGATGTTTTGGTTCTAGGTGGATATAATGTTGGGTTTTTTTGTTTATAGGATTATTATACATTTTTCTACTCTTGTGAAAGTGGTATCTATAGAACGAGACATATTATGAAGGGTCACTCCTTGATTCTCATCAATTTATTTTAGGTGTTTCAATGAAATTGTTTCATGTTGGAATTCAATACATTATTATGCTTTATAAATACCTTTTTAATGAAATTAATAACATATATGATATCTTTAAAGTTATTTAAAACCATTTCATGGTTTTTTTAGCTTGGAATAAAGTGTTTTTTATGTAAATTCCAAGTTTTCATGTTTTAAATGAAATGTTTAAATGTGATAATAATTTTAGATATGAATATGTGTATTTTGAAATGGTATTATATGTAGATGTTGGATTAATATCATAGTTTTAGTTTTCAAAAAGAGAAAACTATGTTTTAACAGAAATTTGGTTTTAAATTTAGGTTTTAACATCAAAGTGATTTCTAAAGGGGTTTAGTGTGTTTTAAATAATGATTAAAAATTTGTGCGTGATTTACCACTTGTGGAAAATACCATGGTGGCCCTTTTAAAATATTATGATTGAAATGAATGTCCTTTGGCCTTATTTTGGTTTTAAAAGAGAAAGAACGTTATTTTAAATGGTTGAATTTGAAATTTTTTTAATGTTTGGGTGATTTCCATCATTTTTAAATGGTTTTTGGAATGGTATTTCATGAAAGGTGGGAGTTCTGGGCATTCTGATCCCATTTTTAGTGTTAAAGTGTAGGTTGTAATTTTGTTTTAAAAATGGTGGTTTTGAAGGAAACCCCTTGATTTCTCATTACTTTTTTACCATTTTATGGGTTATTAATCTCTATGATATTCTTAATGCTCCCCTTGTGTAGGAATGGGTTTGTTATGTTTTCGGTTCTCTTTATTATTGTACTTTTCATCATTGGGTGTTTAGAGTGAGGGTAGATATGGTTATTCATTTTCTGTTTGACTTGTATTGGTTAATATTATACCTCACTTCCTTTATTTGTCATGGGAAACCAAATTCTAAGTGGAAGACCTATCTTGTTCGTCTAGTTGGTTCACATGTCCCTAGTTTCCCACTAGTCTTAATAGGAACAAGGGATAGGTGGGGGTTTTTTATCATAATTATGCTTCTGTGGGATAACTGGATGATCAATTATTTGAACTACTATGCATGTTTGTAGCTGGTTCGCAAGTGGTATACTCTTATATAGTTAGGTGCTTCACACATTAGGTATCCTAAGGTATGACCATGACACATTCTATTGTTCTATTAGTTAGTGATTTTGGAGAGTTTGATCTAGTGATTTTTTTTATCATTTCTCATGCTTTCATTGTTATGGAACCTTTGTTTTTTAATGATTATTAAATGACTAGTGATATATGGTGCCTAATGTTATATTTGAACAATGTGTTAGTTGATTTTTTTATTTGGTAAATGATTTTTCCAATACTTTTGGAAGCTTATTTTAAATTTAAATATCCTTTTATGGGTGCTTTAAAGTTTTTTTCAAAATGGGTGTTTTGGTTTTTAGGAGGAATTAACCGATAAAATGATCTAAGATGGCCATTTTTATTTAAATAAAAAAATGGGTTTTCTTAGAAATTTTAATAGTGTGTGTGGTTCTTAAAAGGATATGGCCGGTGGATTTTTTTTCAAAATGTGTATTCAGTTTTGAAAAAAAAGACTGATTTTTTGAATGACGATTATGGAATTGTTGAGGTTTTTCACAAGTTATATGTGAAAACCTTACTTTCAAGTTTATTTTAAAAATAGCATTAATTAATTTCCTTATGAAACATATTTCCTGGATTCTTCAAGTTGTGTTCAACTACTGGGAGTTTTAGCTTATAGCTATTCATTTCAGGTTCAAAGTTCCCAATTGATTTTAGTCTCATTTTTCATGTCCCACATGGGGCGATTTGGGTGGTGGTAAGTAATCATAGTTGGTGTAGAGATGGTTCGGGCTCAATTCAATTTGGTTTGTTGTTTTTTTATTTTTATCTAGTGTTTTATCTATTCTTCCTAGTTTTATTATTTCTATTTTTAAATTATTTTTATGTATGAAAATGGGTTGGATCATAGAAGTAGGTTAAGACCGATTTGAATTGATTATTTATTTTTAGCTTCTGTATTTATTTTTTCACTGTATTTTATCAATAATTTGGTAGAAATTTTTCCCAAAGGAATTTTAGTGATTACCATGCACTTTTTTATATCCCAAGGGTACTGGAAACTATAGAGTCCCATTTTTTAAACTATGGAAATTTCCAAGGGAATTTGAAGTCTAACATTTGATGGGAGGGATGTTCATTGAACCAAGCTTTGTAATTTAAATTAAATCATTAGTATGCTTAAAATTGATGTTTCTAGATTATTATTAAGGCCTGAGAGATGTATCGGGTTATTGGGTGACTTTCAAAAGTGTCGGTATTTGAAAATTAATCTTAGGAGAAACAGGAAGAGGTGCACGAATTGTTTAAACCAAGTGGCCCTCCAAGAGAAAATGGGCCAACTATATTTCTATAGTGGCATGGTTTTTTGAAAATATGAATATAATAGTTAATAATGTGTATCCTGGTCTAGTAGAGCTAATGGTATCGCATGGTTTCTTCTAATAATGAAATAATAAGAACACATCCATTCAAGAAATTGAAAAAAGTTATAGAGGTTCTTTATATGGGAAGCACATGGTTTGGAAAATTATGTGCTTGGAATTTTTTCCTAAACAATAACACCACACATTTGGTTCATAGTTTCCCAAAATGTGTGTCCAAACCATGAATCTCTTTATAAAGATGTAAATTACGTTTTTACCTCCAATTTATTTTAAAATTCTCCCCCTCATTTATCCTTATATCCACACGCAACAACCCTCTCGTGGAGATCCTCCTCTCCTCCTCTATGCATAGTGAAAAATTCATTGTTTGGCCTCTGATTTGATTATCGGTCATCACAATGGAAGTGTATTATTTATTCTATTATTCACCCTTCTTCCTATATTCATTTATCTTCTCTTATCTTGTGATATCCTCATATGAACTAATTCACCCTATTTTCAGGGTGTTTGTATATTCTTGTGATTTATCTTGATTACACTCAAATCAAAGCTCGATATTGGTGAGTGGACCATCCTAATTACAAGGTATATGGTCAATAGATTTTCACTTAAATTCTAGTTGTTTTATAAATTACTCCATTGTGTCTTATGTCAAAAATTATGTAGGTCACCTATGTAATATAAAATAAAATATTTATAACCAAATTCCTTAAATTAAATAGTTGTTGTGTATGAAAATTCACTATGAGAGGATTATCAACTGAACCAAAACCATCCCGTTATTTGAATTTCTTATATTTCTATAACCTATTCCTCTTTTAGAAAAATGAATCATCCCTTTTGATGATATTTAAAATGAAAAATTTTATAATTATCTTTCTATATTTAAATCACCTTTGATGTATGTTTGATTAAATCCAGTGTAAGAGATATTTAAATGGAATTAAATCAATTATAAGGATAATTGTAACCCGATTTATAATAAAACCACCTATGAAGAATTAATTATTAATTAAAAAAAAGGAAAACCCGGTAGTTTTATTGAAATGGTAAATGGGCTTGTCCCTCTTTAAGTATACTTGGCTTGTAAAATGGCATTCTCAATAAATGGACTTCTTTATTCTTCATACTTGATCCATGACAAGGCATTCTCATGGACATGGATTTTCTATTAATCATACTTGAAATATATTATGGCATGTTTAATAACATGTAATTCTATATTTCTTGAATTTAAATGATTAAATTAACTATGTTCCCTGAGTGATACTTGGGTTTTCCTTTTTACCTAATTCCTTGGATGGGCTCATAGGTTACTTTAATTATATCACACCTTGAGAAATACTCGGGTTCCTTTTTATGGAATGCCTTGTATAATCTAAGAGGTTACCTAAATTTTATTACACCTTGAGTGATACTTGGGATTCCTTAATACAAAATTCCCTAGATATGCTCATAGGTGAGATGTTTTATGTATGCTCTATTCGATACTTGGGTTTCCTTTTTACAGAATGACTTGGATAGGCTCATTACACAGTTGGATGTGACAAGAAATACTAAGGTTTCCTCATTATAGAATTCCAAGGATGGGATCATAAAATAAAGAGAATTACATGACTCCTTAGGTGATACTTGGGTCCCTCGTTATGGGATACCTTGGATGGGATCATAGGATGAATGCACTATATCATGAATGCTTCTTGTTACATATGACTAGTGGTAACTATTATGAAGTTATTATACTAGGATAACTTGGATATTTACCATGGTTCCTTGCTCAACTAATGGTCTTGGTTCAAATTCATTTGACTGCCCAAATTTTATCCTAGGTTTTATAGAGAATCATTTATAGACTCTTGGGCTTATAGCCATGGGTACTACGACAATATTACTATTATCACCAGTATTATTTTGTGGATTCCATGATTCCTCATTGGTATATGTATATATATACACATATATGTTTACATATATACTTATATATATATATATATATATATATATGCATGTTTAGAGATATTCGGACTTAGGATGAAGAAGGTATGGTCGGCCAGGTGTCCATGAGGAACCTAATCCTAACTTTTTTACTTTTATTTATTTACATATT
Source organism: Viscum album (assembly GCA_963277665.1). Classification (NCBI taxonomy): domain Eukaryota; kingdom Viridiplantae; phylum Streptophyta; class Magnoliopsida; order Santalales; family Viscaceae; genus Viscum; species Viscum album. The sequence goes on along the minus strand of OY728130.1, from coordinate 425,932,008 downwards.
AAACTATCATAAATGTGCACATATATATTTTATATTCATGTACTGTATTATGATTTAAAAACCATTGGTGGTTGCCTATAGATTATATATCACACCCTGTTTGGGTCTTCATTTTACTAGGGTACTCAAACAGACCTCACGATTGCAAGTTCTAGTTTATGGATTATTCTTGTGCGGCTCATTTATAAATAGTATCATAAGAGCAATGGATTGAGTTGGAGTTTAGTATTCTCATAGAGTTATCCTTTCGAACTTTTTTAATTTTTTTATATAATTATTACTTCTATATGACTGCTTCCATGTATTATTTTTTTGTTTTATCATTTTCATGACATCATTCTATATTTTATACTTCTTATAGAATTGGATGTATGTTGTTATTGTTTATATTTTTTCTTTTACAATCATTTATTTTTATTAATTCTATTTTCTATTGATTTATATCTGATATAAAATTGTTATACTCTGATTAAGAGTATATAGTCTCCCCACCATACCATTGATGTTAGTCATCATCCTCTAGTGTAAGGGGAAGCACGCTTAAGACCCAGTGAAAAACCAGCTCATGCCACTATTTTAAGTGGATCTTGGGTTGGGACACTATAAGTGGTATCATAGGGTTTTATTTTCCTTTGTCCTACTATTTTGGGTTGGTTTAAATGATACAAGTTATGTGGGAACACTTGGTAAATAATTTCATTTGGGAGTGATCTACCCATGCATGGGGAAAAGACCAAGTGGTCAGAGATGGGACTGTTGTTGATGTTGTTCATTATGAATTTTTTTTATGATTTCACCTTGAGTGACCAATATACTTTTTTATTCTTGATGGTTTATGATATTTTTGGTATTTTACTCTTGACCTAGTATAGAAAAAAAGTATCATTACATGCATCATGATAGGCACATAGAGATTCACATGCCATGAATATTCTATATCATGTAGATTGAAATTATAGATTGCATGATGATTAATGTATGTTCCTTGCATGATTTATTAGCATGCCTATTGGTACAATATGCTTGTGTGATTATTTATCATACTTATCTTCTTTCGAGGATTAGTTGATTATTTTCCATTATTACATGAAATCCATGCTATGTGATAAATTTTTATGCTCACATATATTATTGTTGTGATGCCATGACTTGATATAATTATGTTATAAGGTTGGATAAAAAAATGTATGCATCAACCTAAATGGTGTTTTCCAACATAGCTTGATGGTGGAATTCTATTTGACTAACCAACTTTGAAATTTTTAAGCCAAGTACTATTGGTCTAATGGGTTGAAACATTAGTGGTTTTGATTAAATAGGTGCCAATTTTCAATTTATAAAGTATATAAGCCTTTATAAATTGGAAAATGGTAACCTGTCTAATGGAACCACCATTTATGAGTTTCATATGCCTGGTGAATGAAAAAAATAATCCATTTTTAGTTACATAAATTCTAATGGAAACTTATAGAGGCTAGTACCTTTATAAATTGAGTATGGTGATCCATATAACTATACCATTATATAAATATAAAATTTGTCAAAATATGACTCTTAAATGATGTAGTTACTTATGAATTGTATTCTTAACTTAACCCAAGTATATCGGCCTTGACCTATTATAGATATGTGATAGACTTGACTAGAACTAAGTAGGTCAGTCATGGTGAAAAATTATTATCAAATGAACGCATTAACGGTGTTTCAAAATTATTAATGTTTTAAATATATTTGGGTTTCATTTAAATAGACCCATTATGGTGATGGGACACTATTAAGTCACCCTTATCTTTTATATTCCTTAGTTTTTAACCCTGTGGGGGTATACTCATGCTACATAGGGATGGTTATTTAAAGTTTCATTAGCCACTTATACGGATTGTGTATACATTTTTAGTGGAATATTACTAATAAAATCTATTTAATGAATAAATACTTTTATTATGATTTTTAGATTTATTTTACGAGCCTTAGTTAATTAAAATTTCAATTACAACCAAAAATGGTGTTTTCTGATACATCTTAGTAATTGAAATTTTAATTAACCAAGCCTGGATATATGATTTTTGGATAAACCAAATAGTTAAAATGAATTTTTAATAAAAATTTCTTATTTGTGATGGGATATTTGTTAAATAAATAATTATTGAAATGAATTTTGATATAACTTTCATGTGTGCCTTGTCACTTTAGCAAAATAAAGTACCAAGCACATTTTCCTTATGACTAGTACTTGATGTTCTTTAAAACTAAGAAGTTAAATGTTTAATAAACCAAATTTTAAATAGTGTGATTCCTTAAAATTAAACCTTAAGTGGTTTTCTAAGTTTCAACCCACATGTAAGGGTACTTTAAACCTTCCATGATTTCCTCCTTAGAATGGAAACATGATTGTTACCCATAGTCCACTTTTTATATAAATCGAACTTAAATGATAGGTGTTCATATGGAAAACTAACCCTTATTATGGCTATGATAATAATTTAATTCTTGGATTCATTGGGTTAGACATGCCTCTAGTATGGTTAGTTACTTAGTAGGTCATATGACCCTTCTTTTTGTAGTGATGGAAGACTTCGGAGGTCGTCATCTAGATTAACATTTGTAACACCCGATATTTTTATGAGTAATATTTTGTTTTTATATATCATCAAAAAAATCTTTCACTACATACTAGCTTGGCTTACTTTACACGCAATCGCGACCTTCCTCGATAGCTTGCGTTGTACGCAATACCGAGTTTCACTAAACGACGATATGCTATTAAAATATTATTTAAAATAGCTGTTATGAATAGTAATAACCACTTTTTGAAATTTTATCTTTCAAAATGGACTTCATTTTTGGATTCGGAATACCGAAATTAGCCTAGGGTGAAATTTTGGTATTTTTCTGAAAACTTTCAATTTTTGATGAATAGTGAAACCACTAAGTGGTGGGTTAAAAACTGAATTTTGCATAAAACTTAATTTTACCTCTTCTGTGAATGGAATTTCGAAAATCCGACAGACACGGTTGATATCAGTAATTAAAATGTGGTTCAATGAGATAAAAAAAATTTTTTGGTGAATAGTAACTTTTTACTTTTTTTTACCGCGGTTAATAGTAAATAGGGTAACTAAGGGTAAATATGATATTACTATTACCCTAAAACATGTCCTAATTCTATTGGATAAGTGTAATTCGACCAAAAACAACCTTATGAATATAATATGACCATTTAGGTCCACTTGGATTAGATTATGACATTTAATATTATTTTATTTAATGAATAGTTAAAATAGTTAAAATCAAAGTTTAATAACTAAAACAGTTTTAATATGGCTTTATACATAAGATAAATTCGATTATAAATATTCATTAGAAATATAAAAATATTTCCTACATAATGATATTTTATTTATAATTTTTAGACTTTAAATAAATTAATTTATTTATGACACAACGATGATGCAGTAATTACCCTTTTAAGGAAATGTTAACATAATTGATGTTATAAATGCCCAAATAAATGTAATTTGAGACTTTTTATGAATTCCACTAATTTTCTAGGTTACTATGATATATTAGTGTTGATTTAATCAACTTCTTTCGAACATATAATTATGTTATGACTTTCACAAAAATCATATATCAAATAGTGTCAAAATTGACACAAAATAGTTTTTAAATCAAATATTATATTATTAATTGTTATTTTATACCTAAAAATCTAAGGTTCGGTCAAATGACTTAGATAAGGATATATATATTAATAATAAACAACTTGGGGTTCGTTTGGCATGTTATAGTAAGTGTATTAACCATATAGTGTAAGAAAACAAAAAGACACTGTAAAAGTTAAATTATTTAACTTAGAGTTAAATCTAATTCATAAGGTTAAAATAATAACCTAAACTTGTCTAAAACCTATTGGTTGATAGTATTTCGACCCATCCCCACTTTACCTTCGAAATAAGACCCTTTGTAACCATTATAAACCGATTTTGACTTTAATATAAAATAATATTTTGAGATATTCCTAAGGTGCCCCTCTCCTCCCTTATAAAAGGGCACCTCCTCCCCCTCCTCCTCACACCAATTTGAGCACACAAGCTCGGAAAAACCCTACCAAAATCCCTTCTCCACTTCCCTATAATAATCCTAGAGGTCCTGGTCTTCTTCAAAGACCAATCTTAGTTCCCTAAGTGGAGGATTCAAAGAGGCGTTTAAAAGAAGAGGTAATATCCATTACAAATCCTTTCAATTTATTTATTCTTCAACTTATTCTTATTTAGTTGTTTCATGATAAAGTAATAACATCAGTATTACTTACATACTGATATGTTATTATAAATATGAAACAACCCTAATTCACCTTCTATCCATCCTACGGAAAAATGAAATCACCGCGCGTGCGTACGTACGGAATACCGTCTCCACGCCGTGGTGTAATCTATTTTCCACCACCACCTTACTTGGATGGGTATAATGGTGTAAATAATGACTATATATGACTATTAAAAAGTGATATTTATTCTGAAATAGTTTACATACACTACAATACAATTCCACGATCATAGGAACGATATCATCACTCGTGCGTACGTACGGAATACCATCTCCACGATGTGATGCGACTCGTTATACATGATCATAATTACATAGTAATTATATAAATGAATTTAATGAATAAATATGATATATGTTACACTAATACCATTCTGAATATAAGGTATCTATAACCTTAAAAGAAGAATAAGAATTTATTCGGCAAAACATGCATAAGAACAAAAGGCAATAAAGACCCAAGTAACAAGTAACAATGAAATATTACTAATAAGAAGCTAAGAATATGACCATATATGATATCATATCAATATGTATGATTCTGTAATAAGTCAATAACATTATTTAAACCATTATACAGGAGCTTCGGACACGTACAAAGCAAATCGGACCTAAGGTAAGGGGAAATATCACAATCTCATTTTTATCCGAGATTGTTTATACTTTGGTATTTACTGGGGTGTATTTATCATCCACATCCATGTTCCCTCAATATGTAATATTGTTTCCATCCACTTACAATAGTTTAAATCCAATTTTACCCTTCGGTGAGTTTTTAGTAAAGAATATGAAAGGAATCTTTTATCGTTTTTTCGTATGAGGTACTTTTTGACTTTTCCGACAAAAGTACGAAGAATGTTTTTTTTAACTTATACGGCATGAATGGATTTTTAAAAAATTATTTCCAAGAATCTTCCTTTACAAGTTTTAAAGTTTATTTTTAATCAACTTCTTTTAGTTTATAATTGTATGACATTTTAAGAAAAGAAAAGTGTTTTTGAAGAAGAAAGGATATTTTCCTCAAGAATGGAGTTCAAGTGTTTTATCAAAATTATTTTCCATCTAAGATAATAAAGGGTTCTGTTTTTATCCCTATTATTATATTGATTTTATTATGTTGTGAGGGAATTATTTTTATGAAGTCATTTACCTTATATGATTTGTTTTATGATGTCATGATGTTTCAAGAATCCCATTTTTGTTACATGTGTTATGCGATGATGTATGATTTATGATTATGTGGCACACATAAGAAAGGATTCATTATAAGATGGGTGGGACCTATATCTCTCTCAAATGCATTGGGTAAAGATTAATATCTCATGAGATAGGCATGGCTGGAACGGAAGGTTATTTCGGTTCAGTGATACAGGACTGAAACGAGGAGTGAACTCGGTTCAGAAATGGACTTTGTCCGCTAAGATAGTCTTGGCAATGAGTCATGACTAACAAAAATGATTTTCCATGATTATGTGTGCATGCCACAAAGTTTCAAGATTTATGTTATGATTATGGGGATCTCATTTTCACTTCTATGATTTATTCCATGGTAAGATATTATGATCTCTTTTGCAGGTTATGATTTTCAAAAAGATATGATATGACTTTTATTTCCTTTATTTGCCCTTGCTGAGCATTTGAGATCACCCTTTTTTGTATGCTTTCTTTTCCCCAGGTCAGGAAGATGGATATTAAGTAGAATATGCTAAGAGGGACCCTAGATATGATGAAATAAATGGGAGACACTGTAGAAGATTTAGGAACCAGTTGTTTATGTTTCCCAGTTTCTAAAGACACTATACCTATACGGTCCTTTGTGGTTTTGGCATATGTTGTAATAAGTGTGCTTCAATTTTGAAGTATTAACAATGTATGTAAAGTATGGGTCGTTATAGTTGGTATCAGAGGAAAGGTATAGTCAACATTTGGAAACTAGGATGCGATATCCTTCGTAAGAACCATAAGGATAATTCTAAGCATAGAACACAATCTTAGTGTTTTAGAAATGGCCATGAATACCCTAGGATAAGACCTTAAGTGTGAAATTTTATTCTTGATTATGTGGTTTTACTATTATAATTAGTGTTGCTCACACTATTCTTCTTGGTTTTAGTCAATGGCTGGAACCCGGAGGAATCGTGTTAATGCAGAATGTGACGGGAAATGCAATGATTGTCCCCCTGAGCAACCAAACGTTATGGGAGATGGAATGCAAAATCTTGTATCCATGCTCACACAACTTTCTCAAGCTATGAATCATGCAGGATTTCCAAACGAGCAAAGGAAGGAGCAACATTCTGTTTAATCCTTCATGAGACAGCGTCCACCTTCATTCAGCGGGTCTACTGATCCATTAGTTGCTGAACAATGGATTAGTACTACTGAAAAGATATTTTCAGTTCTTCAATGTTCTGAGCATGATAAAGTCATCTTAGCGGTGTATCGTTTGGAAGGTGATGCTGATCAATGGTGGAATCTTATTAAGAATATGAGGCAAAGGGATGAAATTGAGTTCATGGAATGGGACGAGTTCAAGAACTTATTTTTCAATAAGTACTTCCCTTGTATTCTCCGAACAAAGATGGAGAAAGAGTTTCTCGTACTGAAGCAAAAGGATGATGAATCTGTTGGTACCTATGAAGAAAATTTTACAAGACTTTAAAGGTACGCTTCTGGTATTATTATCCAACCTGAGAGTAAGATCGATCGATTCTTTAGTGGCTTAAAACCAAGCCTTCGAAGGGCCTTAGCCATAAGGGACTTCAATAGCTACGAGGAAATCGTTCGATGTGCTCTCAAAGTTGAGATGGAGATTGGAGTAACCCATCAATCATATGGGTTTGATAAGAAGAGTAAAATGGAATTCAAAGGAAAATCTAAAGAGCACACCGAAAAGAAGATGAGCTTTCCCTTATACTCAAAGTGTGGAAAAAAACATGGAGGGAGTTGTCTTAAAGGTACAAGTAAATGTTTCAAATGTGGAAAGGAAGGTCATAGGTCATTTGAATGACGTGATAATGGGAAAAAGATGTCTAATGATGCAAACAAAGGAAGGGATACAAAGAATGAACCTACTACACTTCAATGTTTCAATTTCAAGGAGATGGGGCATTATGCCAATCAATGCCCAAATCCAAGGGTTGATGATGATGGTCGACGTCAACAAACTCTTAAGGCTAAATACAAAGGAAAGTCACATGCAATTTCTATTAGCGATGTCGAGTACGATAACTATGTGGTGAAAGGTACACTTACTATCCACTCTAAAGTATCAAATGTTTTATTTGATCTTGGATCCACCCACTCTTTTATTTTTGAAAAATTTTCTAAGGGTATCACCGTATTACCTCAACAATTAGATGTTGAGTTAGCTGTGACAACAACTAATGGCACAACAGTCGCATCAAAAGTTTATAATTCTTCTCCGATTGAAGTCTATGGGAAAGTGCTTCCTGCAAATCTTGTGATCCTTCCTATAGTGGAATTTGATGTGATTCTTGGCATGGATTGGATTTCTCTACATGGAGCTCATATAAATTGCCAAAGAAGGGAAGTCACATTTCATATTCCAGATCAATCTACGATCGTCTATCGATGCAAGGATGAATATAACCTTCCAGTGGAAATTCCTTCCATCTTATGGGTCTTGATTCCACTAAATGAAGGTTATTTATCTCAAATGGTTGGTGAGAAACTCACGAATAAGAATATTCCAATCGTACGGGAGTTTGATGATGTCTTTCTGGAGGAATTACTGGGTCTTCCACCAAATCGTGAAGTTGATTTTTCAATAGAACTCGTACCGGGTGCTTTGCCTATTTCAAAGACACCTTATAGAATGTCCTCAATTGAGTTGCAGGAATTGAAGAAGCAACTCCAATAGAATCTTGATAAGGGATTCATAAGCCCTAGTGCGTCACCTTGGGGAGCACCTGTTCTATTTGTTAAGAAGAAAGATGGATCAATGAGACTCTTCATTGATTATCGAGAACTTAACAAGATCACTATCAAGAACAAATATCCTCTCCCACGCATTGATGACTTATTTGACCAACTACGCAGAGCTCAATACTTTTCCAAGATTGATCTTCGTTCAGGGTATCATCAATTAAGGGTCAAAAGGGAGGATATACCAAAGACGTCTTTCCGTACAAGGTATGGACACTATGAATTTATAGTGATGCCATTTGGTCTTACTAATGCCCCTGCTATCTTCATGGATCTAATTAATAGAGTCTTTAGAGATTATCTTGATCAATTTGTGGTAGTCTTTATAGACGATATTCTTGTCTATTCAAAGAGCAAGGAAGAGCCTGAAGATCACTTGAGAATTATATTGAAGACCCTGAGAAAGGAGAAGCTTTATGCCAAATTTACCAAGTGTGAATTTTGGCTTCAAAAAGTTGCATTTTTGGGTCACATAATCTCAAAAGAGGGGATATCTATGGATCCAGCAAAAACAGAGGTTATCGAAAGATGGTCGAGACCAACAACAGTAACTGAGATCCGAAGTTTTCTTGGTTTGGTTGGATATTATCGATGTTTTGTAAAATATTTTTCACGATTATCTAATCCACTCACCAAGTTGACTCGGAAAGGAGTTAAGTTTGTTTGGACAGAGGAATGTGAAGAGAATTTCAAGGAGTTGAAAAGAAGTTTATTCAGTGCACCTGTGCTCACACTGCCTTGTAGTGGAGAAAGGTTTTTGATCTACAGTTATGCATCCAAGAAGGTATTGGGGTGTGTTCTTATGCAAAATCATATGGTGATAGATTATGCCTCACGACAGTTGAAAATCCATGAGCAAAATTACCCAACACATGATTTGGAGTTATCTGCGGTAATCTTTTCATTAAAGATTTGGAGGCATTACCTTTATGGTGAAAGGTGTGATATTTATACTGATCATAAAAGTTTAAAGTATATTTTCACACAAAAGGAGCTGAATATGCGTCAAAGAAGATGGTTGGAGCTGATCAAGGATTATGACTGCTCAATCCATCACCACCCTGGGAAAGCAAACAAGGTGGCAGATGCATTAAGTCGACAAGACCATGCTAGTTTATCCATGATGAGGATCACAAAAGATCTAATATTTATGGATTTACAAAGGATGGATCTTGGAATTATAATGGAAGGGGGAAATGTTATCTTTCTCAAATGAATGTTCAACCATCTATACATGTGAAGATTAAAGAGGCACAGAAAGAAGATGTAGAGTTACAAAAGAAGGTGAGAAATGTTCCTGAATTCAACCTTGATTGTGATGGGATAATAAAGTTCAGGAATCGGGTTTGTGTTCCTCCCATCCCCGAATTAAAAAAAGAGCTGCTGGATGAGGCTCATAGTTCTTCATTCTCTTTTCATCCTGGAAGCACGAAGATGTATTGGGACCTGAAAGAGTACTTCTGGTGGGATGGCATGAAAAGAGATGTTTCTGAATATGTCTCTCGATGCTTGGTTTGTCAACAAGTTAAAGCTGAGAGACAGAAGTCTAAGGGGATGTTACAACCATTACCCATACCCGAATGGAAATGGGAAAACATCACTATGGACTTTGTCACAGGACTTCCTAAAACATCCAAAGGAAATAATTCTATCTGGGTCATAGTTGATCGTCTTACAAAGTCTACACACTTCATTGCTATTAGAGAGGATTTCTCTCTAGATCAGCTTGCCAAGATATATGTAAAGGAAGTGGTAAGATTGCATGGAGTACCACTTTCTATTATAACTGATCGGGATCCGAGATTTACCTCGAAGTTCTGGCGAAGTCTTCAGCATACTCTGGATACAGAGTTGAGTTTCCGCACTGCTTATCATCCTCAGACAGACGGTCATTCTGAGAGAACAATTCAAACCCTAGAAGATATGTTGATAGCTTTCTCTATGGATTTCAAAGGAGGTTGGGATCAACACCTACCTTTTGTGGAATTTTCTTATAATAATAGATTTCACTCTAGTATTCATATGGCTCCTTATAAATCTCTCTATGGAAAGAAATGCAGGACTCCAACTTGCTGGGATGAAGTTGGGGAAAGAAAGCTATTAGGACCTGATCTCGTTGATGAAATGGCAGAAAAGGTCAGATCTATTCAACAACACATAAGAGCGGCTCAGAGTCGACAGAAAAGTTATGCCGACAACCGAAGAAAAGACCTAGAGTTTGAAGTGGGTGATAAAGTGTTCTTACGAATATCTACCTGGAAGAAGGTTATGAGATTTGGAAAGAAGGGGAAGTTGAGCCCTAGATATATCGGTCCTTTCGAAATACTGGATCGTGTTGGAAAGGTAGCTTACCGATTGGCGCTTAAACCGAATCTCTCTCAAGTTCACGATGTGTTCCATGTATCTCTCCTGAGAAAGTACATACCTGATCCTTCACATGTACTCAGCTAAGAAATTGTACCTCTGGAGCAAGATCTTTCTTATGAAGAACAACCGATAGAGATTCTGGATCGTAGCGAAAAAGTCCTACGAAACAAGACCACTCGATTAGTGAAAGTTTTATGGAGGAACCACCAACTTGAAGAAGCTACATGGGAGCTTGAGGATATGATGAGGGAGAAGTATCCTCATCTGTTTATTACGAAGTGACGAATTTCGAGGGCGAAATTCTTTTTAAGGGGGGTAGAATGTAACACCCGAGATTTTTATGAGTAATATTTTGTTTTTATATATCATCAATGTAATCTTTCACTACATACTAGCTTGGCCTACTTTACACGCAATCGCGACCTTCCTCGATAGCTTGCGTTGTACGCAATACCGAGTTTCACTAAACGATGATATGCTATTAAAATATTATTTAAAATAGCCGTTATGAATAGTAATAACCACTTTTTGAAATTTTATCTTTCAAAATGGACTTCATTTTTGGATTCGGAATACCGAAATTAGCCTAGGGTGAAATTTTGGTATTTTTCTGAAAACTTTCAATTTTTGATGAATAGTGAAACCACTAAGTGGTGGGTTAAAAACTGAATTTTGCATAAAACTTAATTTTACCGCTTCTGTGAATGGAATTTCGAAACTCTGACAGACACGGTTGATATCAGTAAGTAAAATTTGGTTCAATGAGATAAAAATAATTTTTTGGTGAATAGTAACTTTTTACTTTTTTTACCGCGGTTAATAGTAAATAGGGTAACTAAGGGTAAATATGATATTACTATTACCCTAACACATGTCATAATTCTATTCGATAAGTGTAATTTGACCAAAAACAAACTTATGAATATAATATGACCATTTAGGTCCACTTGGATTAGATTATGACATTTAATATTATTTTATTTAATGAATAGTTAAAATAGTTAAAATCAAAGTTTAATAACTAAAACATTTTTAATATGGGTTTATACATAAGATAAATTCGATTATAAATATTCATTAGAAATCTAAAAAGATTTCCTACATAATGATATTTTATTTATAATTTTTAGACTTTAAATAAATTTATTTATTTATGACACAACGATGATGCAGTAATTACCCTTTTAAGGAAATGTTAACATAATTGATGTTATAAATGCCCAAATAAATGTAATTTGAGACTTTTTATGAATTACACTAATTTTATAGGTTACTATGATATATTAGTGTTGATTTAATCAACTTGGTTCGAACATATAATTCTGTTATGACTTTCACAAAAATCATATATCAAATAGTGTCAAAATTGACACAAAATAGTTTTTAAATCAGATATTATATTATTAATTGTTATTTTATACCTAAAAATCTAAGGTTCGGCCAAATGACTTAGATAAGGATATATGTATTAATAATAAACAACTTGGGGTTCGTTTGGCATGTTATAGTAATTGTATTAACCATATACTGTAAGAAAACAAAAAGACATGGTAAAAGTTAAATTATTTAACTTAGAGTTAAATCTAATTGATAAGGTTAAAATAATAACCTAAACTTGTCTAAATCCTATTGGTTGATAGGATTTCGACCCATTCTTACTTTACCTTCGAAATAAGACCCTTTGGAACCATTATAAACCGATTTTAACTTTAATATAAAATAATATTTTGAGATATTCCTAAGGTACCCCTCTCCTCCCTTATAAAAGGGCACCTCCTCCCCCTCCTCCTCACACCAATTTGAGCACACAAGCTCAGAAAACCCCTGAAAAAATCCCTTCTCCACTTCGCTAGAATAATCCTAGAGGTCTTGGTCTTCTTAAAAGACCAATCTTTTTTCCCTAAGTGGAGGATTCAAAGAGGCGTTTAAAAGAAGAGGTAATATCCATTACCGATCTTTTCAATTTATTTCTTCTTCAACTTCTTCTTCTTTAGTTGTTTCATGATAAAGTAATAACATCAGTATTACTTACATACTGATATGTTATTATAAATATGAAACAACCCTAATTCACCTTCTATCCATCCTACGGAAAAATAAAATCACCGCGCGTGCGTACGTACGGAATACCGTCTCCACGCTGTGGTGTAATCTATTTTCCACCACCACCTTACTTGGATGGGTATAATGGTGTAAATAATGACTATATATGACTATTAAAAAGTGATATTTATTATAAAATAGTATACATACACTCCAATACAATTCCACGATCATAGGAACGATATCATCACTCGTGCGTACGTACGGAATACCGTCTCCACGATGTGATGCGACTCGTTCTACATGATCATCATTACATAGTAATTATATAAATGAATTGAATGAATAAATATGATATATGTTACACTAATACCATTCTGGATATAAGGTATCTATAACCTTAAAAGTAGAATAAGAATTTATTCGGCAAAACATGCATAAGAACAAAAGGCAATAAAGACGCGAGTAACAAGTAACAATGAAATATTACTAATAAGAAGCTAAGAATATGACCATATATGATATCATATCAATATGTATGATTCTGTAATAAGTCAATAACATTATTTAAACCATTATACAGGATCTTTGGACAGGTACAAAGCAAATCAGACCTAAGGTAAGGGGAAATATCACAATCTCATTTTTATCCGAGATTGTTTATACTTTGGTATTTACTGGGGTGTATTTTATCATCCACATCCATGTTCCCTCAATATGTAATATTGTTTACATACACTTACAATAGTTTAAATCCAATTTTAACCTTCGGTGAGTTTTTAGTAAAGAATATGAAAGGAATCTTTTGTCGTTTTTTTGTACGAGGTACTTTTTGACTTTTCCGTAAAAAGTACAAAGAATGTTTTTTTTAACTTATACGGCATGAATGGATTTTTAAAACATTATTTACAAGAAGCTTCCTTTACAAGTTTTCAAGTTTATTTTTAATCAACTTCTTTTAGTTTATAATTGTATGACATGTTAAGAAAAAAAAAGTGTTTTTGAAGAAGAAAGGATATTTTCCTCAAGAATGGAGTTCAAGTGTTTTATCAAAATTATTTTCCATCTAAGATAATAAAGGGTTCTATTTTTATCCCTATTATTACATTGATTTGATTATGTTGTGAGGGAATTTTTTTATGAAGTCATTTACCTTATATGATTTGTTTTATGATGTCATGATGTTTCAAGAATCCCATTTTTGTTACATGTGTTATGCGATGATGTATGATTTATGATTATGTGTCACACATAAGAAAGGATTCATTATAAGATGGGTGGGACCTATATCTCCCTCCAATTCATTGGGTAAAGATTTATATCTCATGAGATATACATGGCTGGAACGGAAGGTTATTTCGGTTCAGTGATACAGGACTGAAACGAGGAGTGAACTCGGTTCAGAAATGGACTTTGTCCGCTAAGATAGTCTTGGCAATGAGTCATGACTAACAAGAAATGATTTTCCATGATTATGTGTGCATTCCACAAAGTTTCAAGATTTATGTTATGATTATGGGGATCTCATTTTCACTTCTATGATTTATTCTATGTTAAGATATTATGATCTCTTTTGCAGGTTATGATTTTCAAAAAGATATGATATGATTTTTATTTCCTTTATTTGCCCTTGCTGAGCATTTGAGCTCACCCTTTTTTGTATGTTTTCTTTTCCCCAGGTCAGGAAGATGGATATTAAGTAGAATATGATAAGAGGGACCCTAGATATGATGAAATAAATGGGATACACTGTAGAAGATTTATGAACCAGTTGTTTATGTTTCCCAGTTTCTAAAGACACTATACCTATACGGTCCTTTGTGGTTTTGGCATATGTTGTAATAAGTGTGCTTCAATTTTTAATTATTAACAATGTATGTAAAGTATGGGTCGTTATAACAGTCATATAGAATACTGTGAATCTAAAATAAAGTTTTTTGTGGGCCATAATATACTATAATTCATAGGTTCAATAATCATATTGATGGTATTAATGATGTTTCAATATATTGAAAAGATCTTAGGGTAGTATACATTTATTCATGGAATACCCATAAAGTTATTAAAATCAAACAATAAACCATGTGAGTCTAATGGTAATAACTTAAACTTTGAGCTTTTATGGTTGAATCATAGGTCATCTTTAAGGTAGAGTGACATGGGAACTTTATGAAATCTGACTCATCCCAAAACTCGGGATGATGTTCCAAAGATGATCGGGTGTTTTGGAATATTGGTGAGTTTGTTTTGAATTTTATTCCCAATTTTAATGCATGTGTGGATGTAAATTGGGAGGAGTTCCATTCTTTCATCTAAATTGTTCTGATATTATTTGATTTTAAATGGATTTTTTTATTCTCTTTTCAAATTTTTTGCTTCGTAAAAGTGTGTTTCCCATGTCTAGGACCCGTGGTTAGGGGTCAATAGAGCATGTGTCATGGGATGAATTCCCATTCTTAGTAAACTATGACTAGTAAAATATTAAGGTGTGGATCATCACTTTAGTTGTGGAATAATCATGTCATTTCAAATAGAGGGAGTGCAACCGTGAAAGGACCATTTTGTAACGGTCGGTTTTTATTTTGAATACCCATGGGCCTAGTAATCTAGAAACATGTCAGTGCTTGTAAATCAGCATGATGATGATATGGTTGGATGTGTATATAACCTTTTAAAACACTATTAGTTAGGTATGGACTTCGGTGGTTGTTCTTGAGTGATCACGGGATGCATCAGGTGGTAAGGGAATCGTGGTTTGGTGGTGGTAATGCGTCAGTATGGGTAGATGAAGTTCTTCAAAAAGAGTCGACCAGATATGGTTCTTTTGTTCCTCTCTTGATTAGTTGGTTATAATTGGTTAAAAACCATTAAAATCACTTAATATTGGATATTATAAGAGTGTATTAGGGAATATTGGTAATCTTTGATATCCTATTAGTTTACTCTTATCATAGTAACAATCATTCCCCTCATCTTGACATCATCCAGTGTGCACTAGGGGAGCATCATTTATATGATGAGTGAAAAAATTAAAATTCCTTTCTATTTAGATAAATAGACTTCATGGGAGTTGTTCTCTATAATAATGGTTTTTTATACATTCATGGTTAGTCCTTATTAATACTTAGGTTCCTAAGTAGGAATGCCTTGGATGGGCTCATAAACACTAGTTTGTTCTTTGACTTAACTATCATTGAGCTCAGTCGTTTTTCTGATGCATGAATGTTTTGGATATGTACCAATATCTCACATGTAAACATAAAAGTATTAACTACCTTGGATGATCAAATTCGACTCTGTTTGATGATTTTATGGTTACCCCTAACTTCATCCAGGCTTAGATGATATGTTTTAAGGGTGATGATTCATGTGTGCTAGATCTAACATACGCTTATGTTTGTGTTGTGGCACGACAATATAAATGAATGTTTTGTCTAGATATTTCATCAAAATCTAGTTATGTACCTTAGAGAACATTTTCAGATATATATTTAGATACCTTCGTTTAAAGTCATTAGGATACAGATTTTTAAATGCGTCAATTGTCTAAGATGGGTTTTTTTAGCGTAGTCAACCAGAGGTGGTTCAACCTGAGATCTCCCTCTCTCTCTCTTCAATTGCAAGATTTTAGTAGGGTACTACTTCTAGAACATCTTAAAGATTATGTGAGTTTAGGGTGAGTTGACCATGGAATTTCTTGAAAAGTTGGATCGACCATGATGAATTATTTCCATTGGGAATTGACTAGTCGATCAGTTGGAAATTCTGATGGTGGAGGTACCACAGCTCAGAATTAGCTGTTAAATGGTATAACCTTTGGTGGGAAGCACCATAGGTCAAATTATTAAAGAGATGATTATGGGATCATTTCTCTATTTATACAAACTTGGGTAAGCACCATCTCAAGGTTTTATTTTTGAATTCAAGCTTTGACTTGAGTTTTATAAGGATTATGTATTGTATGCTAAGATTGATTCTTTGAGGTGCATTGGGAATTGGAAATGAAATGTGGTCATTTAAATGAACCTTTAAAACAAGATTATATTTTTTTTTGTTCTTTTTTTCCCAAGTCTTCTAGAGGATGATAAGTTTTAAGGTGGCGAGATTATACAATCTCGTGTTTTTAAACTATGAGAATATTCAAGGGAATTTTAATTTTACCATTTGGTGGATGGACCATTTTTTAAACCAATATTTAGAATGTAAATTCAAGAATCGGAACACTTAAAAGTGATTTTTTGGATGGGATTAAAGTCATGATAGGTTTATCGGGTATTTGGATGGGTTTTGGAAGTGATGGGATTCAAAAACTATGTTTCTGGATAAACAAAAAAATATGCACAATATTTTTAAACCATGTGTACCTCTAGGAGAAATCGAGAGGCCTATGTTTCTATAGGGGCATGGTTTGTTGAAATCATGTAGCCCCTAGGTAAAACTATAGGGATCATTTTTGTATAGCTGAGGGTCTTTCACAATTTTGTCTAACTATGAAATAGTAGGTGCATGACCATATAAGAAATTGCAGGCAAGTTGGAAAGGTTATCTACATGGGCTGCACATGGTTAGGAAAACCATGCACCTAGTATTTTTCTCCAGACAATAGCACCACATAGTTGGTGCCTGGTTTCCCAAACTGTGGGGCCAAACTGTGAAGCTCTTTAAAAATATATAAATTATGTTTTCCCCAAATTTATTTTTAGTTTCTTCCACTCCTTTCTCCCCACATTCACACACAATATCCCACTCATAAAGATCCTCTTCTGTTCCCCAAGGCATGGTGATAAATACATCATTCATCCTCTAATTCGAGTGTCCTTTGTCACCTTAAAAGCATATTTGTGAGTCTATGATTCCTCTTCCTCCTTTATTTTATTATCTTCCCATCTCCCATGATATTTTTTGGGGGATTTAATCGACCCTATTTTTAGGTTGTTTGACTATTATTCTGATTTATCTCTATTCATCTTCAATCAAATCTCGATATTAGGTGAGTGGACTGTCCAATATATTAGGTTTTTGGTCTATATATTTTCCCTTAAAGTGTAGTTATTTTATGAATTACACCATTTTATTGGGCTTCAAAATTTCTCTATGTCTCCTATGAAATGTAAAATTAAATATGTAGAACCTAATTCCATAAATTAAATAGTCATTGTGTATTAAATTTCAACATGAGAGGATTATAACCTTAACCTAAACCACCCATTTGGAAGTGTTTCTTAAATTTATATAATGTTTTGAATACTAAATTTATAATTATCTCACTAAATTTAAATCACCTTTGAGTTATGTTTGATTAATTTGGGTGCAATATATATTTAAATTTAATTAAAACAATTGGAATGATAACAGTAATGACCCAGAATTTTATCAATGGAATTTCCATTCTTATAGTTATAAAACACATAATAAAAAAATTATTATCATAACTTAATAATGATATATTAGAAAAAATAATAATTCAATAAGAATCCCAAATATTATATAAGGACAATAAATAAGAAATAAGATAGTAGGAAATTTTTGATCTACTCGATACACTAAAAGGACCACACTCATGAATAAAAATGTAAAAACATAACATAATTTTAATAATATTATATTCATTTTAAAGATTAAATTATATATAAACTTGAGAGAAAATAGAAGTGAATGTAGAATGAATTAAATAGTTGATATTTATATAAATTAAGGAACCTCTACCAATGGAATAGTAACCTAACCATTGAAATAGTAATCTAACCATTAAGAATAATAATATGGACATTATAATATTAACATCACCTATAAAATTATATGTATATTATAAATAAAAATATGATATAATTATATCATGGTATAAGTAAATAAAATTTTAAAAAATTATAAATTAACTGTTGGTATTTTTGTAAAATGTAAATGTTTATTTATAATTTTATAGTTAATATAATGATTTAAAAGAAAATTAATTTTCATAAAATGTATTAGTAAATTATTATTATGTTTTATCACAATTATAATATAATTTTATGTGATCTTAATTAATTTTTCAAAGGGTTATAAAATCGATTATAATATTAAATTTTCTATTTTTCTCTTAAATGGTGATTTTAATTAAAAATTAAATTTATCCTATTTAGAAATATATTTTCATAAAATGGATTCTATTTTTGAAATATAAACATCTAAAAATGTTAATGGTGATTTTTTTTGGGTTTTTTCTAAAATAGTTGAATTTTTGTGAATAGTGAAATACATTAATTTATGATATAATCTAAATACATGAATTTTTTAGTCATGGATGATGTAGGTATGATTTAAGAACCCATTGGTTCTAAATATACTAATCCATTTACTATATTTATTCATATTAATAAACAATATTGAGGTTATTGAGCCAAAATAATTAACTAATTAATATAATAATCAAAAACACCTCGCTCATCCCCCTATAAATATCACCCCTCACCACCTCTTCTCCTCACAAATTATATGACTTGTATCTTGTCAATAATATTCCCAATTCACTTCCCAACACTATTCCCCACATCCAATATCTAATTGTCTCAACAAAAGACCAAACCCAATTACCTTAATGAGGTTCTCAAGGAGACAACATTCAAGAGGTTAAATCCTCAATCTTTCTCTTTTAATTTATTTTATTTTATTATCTTTTACTCATCTATACTATCCAAATAATAATTATAAATCCATTATCAGATATATATATATATATACTGTAATGTTATTATATTAATGGAATATTCATCATCAAATCTCTTCTCTCCTCCTTTTTTTCTAAAAATAAAGACATCATATGTGATATGTCGGTTCACTGCCATCGTGGACACGAAGTTTTTTCTTTCTATTACCACCCTCAAGGATGATCATAAAACCATTATTATAGTTATAAAAGATTTAAATATGTATATTATAACTTTTTCATGTTCTTGAATTAATTTATATACATAATATTAAATAAAACAAAACTAGAGTGTGATGGGAAAAAACTGCCAAAAATAAACTGAGAAACTATCATTAACATTTTATGAAATTAATCATCCTCATATGAGAAAAAAAAAGTTATATGGGTAATTTTAAAAAATTTTAAGTGAATTAAAACCATATAATTTCACATTTAGATATTTATTCTCATTTGATAAGAACATCCATAATTATATACAAGTAAACTGACCATGAAACCAATAAAACAAGTGCTCCCAGAACGATGAAATTAAACATTATAACTCATCAAGATGGCCATAAATGAACTTAATAAAATTATAATAAATAAAATAAATATATAATAATCTATTAATTAATTATTTTATGAATCTAATTTTGTTATCGAGGACATTAAGTTCATGTGCAGAACACTTTCATATATAAGGTAAGAGATCTCTTTGAACCTACATTTTTCCTTCAGGTTATGTTTTCTCTCTCTTTAACCCAATTTATTTAGAATATATTCTTATATAATTCTCCTAAATTCTATTTATATGTTCCAAACATGTTTATATATCTCAATTAATCTTTATTTTATGGAAAAATACATGTTTTAAAAGGTTCCCTTCTCAATTCCTCTTGATAAGAAAGCCCGATTTAAGGAAACTTCACCATTTATTACTCATTTCCAAGTACACTCCATAATATGTTTTAAGACACAGAAAAAATAATAAAATATATTATTTTATAATTAAAAAATATTTTGGTTCATTTATAGATTTATACAAATAGTTATTCATTTTTCCTCTTTAAATACTCTTAATTATTATCACTGAAATTGTACTTAAGTGGAACATTTATAAAGTTACCTAACCACTATTTTTTATGTTTTCAATTCTATTGGTAATAATTATTCATGATATATTATTAGTTTTCCTTTATGAATGTACAATAATGATTTAAACCAATTATTTCAAGGATACCATTGTTATATTCCCTTTGGTTATGCCATATGACATGATTACAATATCCATTTACTTCCATGGGTAACCCTTATGTCTATTCCTTATGTTTGATTATTTATGTGGAAAACATATGCATGAAAATGTTATCATAAGAGAATCTAGATATTTCTCCAATGAATTGGGTAATTTTTTTATCATGAGATGTCATGTATGGTGTTAGGGAGTAAACTTAATCCATTATGGTACTTTATACACGATGTGATGTAGTCTTTGAAGTAAGCCTTGATTCATGTTTATGTCATGTTATATGTTTCTACCACACTACCATATTTCCATATTTATATTATTACATGTTCTTTATGATATTAATCTACATTTTATCCATGTTCCATGCCTTTCCTGTTATTATGTTATTCCTTTTGACTCATGTAATTTACTTCTTTTCTATGATTATTCTCTTACTAGGATTTTTAGCTCAACCCTTTTGTATTTGTATTACCTAGGTTATCCTATGAAATTATAGGATCTCAAAGGGTGTTAGAATATCATTATAATTATTAATAAAAGATTTTTTATTTTTATTTTCATGTTTTCTAATTACGTACCTAGTCTTCCAAAGACACTAGACTTTTGATCCTTGGTTTGTATTTCATGGTTAATTAGGCTTAAAATCATGTAATATTATGTATAAAAGGTTAGGTTTTTTATCATAAATATACCCCATTATGTAATAAAATATCCTATGATTTGTGATGTCTTAATTAATAAAAATGGGAAACAAAGTAAATTTATTGAAATGATAAATGGGTGTGGCCTCTTTATGTATACTAGACATGTTAAATTAAATTCTTAGTACATGGAATTCTTTATTATTCATACTTAATTCATTAAAATGCATTCTCGTGGACATATCATTTTTTTAATCATACTATAAATGTATTATGGAATACTTAAAAACATTACCTTTTATATTTCTTGAATTAAAATGATTAAATTAATTATGTTCCTTGAGTGATGCTTGGGTTTTTATTTTTATGGAATTCCATGGACTATCCCATAGGTTACATGAATTATATTATTACTTGAGAAATACTTGGGTTCCTTTTATGGAATTCCTTGGATGGGATCAAAATTTACATATATTAGATTAAACCTTGGGTGATACAATATTTTCCTTATTATGGAATGTCTTGGATAGTCTCATAGGATAGATTTTTTCCACACACTCTATGCGATACTTGAGTTTCCTTTTATTGGAATGCCTTGGGTGGGATCATTGGAAAGTTAGATTTAATGAGAGATACTTGGGTTTCCTCATTATAATCTCCAAGGATGGGATCATTAAACAAACATAATTACATGACTCATTGGGTGGTATTTGGGTCCCTCATTATGGGACACCATGGATAGGATCATAGGATGGATAAATTATATCATAAATGCTTATTGTTACATAATAATAGTGGTAACTCATATAAAGTTATTATACTAGGACACCTTGTCTATGTACTTTGGGTCCTTGACTAACTAATGGTCTTAGTTCAGATTCATGTGACTACCCAGAATTGCTTCGTGGTTTTATAGACACTCATTTATGGACGCTTGGGCTTATAGCCATGGTTCCTATGACTATACTACCACTGTCACTAGTATAATTATGTGGATTCCCTGTCTCATCATTGGTTCATATATATATACATATATATACTCACACATATTCATATATATACATTTGGGAATGTTCAGAGATATTACGTCTTACACTAAATCAGGTATGGTCAGTCAGGTGTCCCTGAGGAACCTATACCTAACTTTTTTACTTTTATTTATTTTCAAATTTAACTATCATACCTTCACACAACTATATTGTGTATTCACCGACTGGATTATTCTTTTGGAACCATTGGTGGTGGAATAATGAGTATATTTCACATCTTTTTGTGGCTACTTTTACACTGGGGTACCCAAACAAACATCGTGATTATAGGTTTGAGTTTATGGATTATGCTTGTGCTTTTCATTTGTACATGGGAACTTAGGAGTACTGTACTAATCTAGAGCCCAGAATTCTCAGGGGGTTAGCATTTAGTACTTTTTTTATTTTATTTATACATTTATTTCGGTTGTGTTCTAGTAGCCATGTATGCCTATTTCATTTTATCATGGACATAACATCATTCTATATTTGTTACTGCTTATGGATTTGGCCTTCTGTTGTTATTATTGATATATTTTTCTTCTATTTTCATTTATTTATACTACTTCTATTTTATTTTGACTAATATCTGATATATCATTGTGATACTCTTATTATGATGGTATATTATCATCATTTTACCATCATCAAACCCTACCTTCTATTCAGTAGCCTCTAGAATGTGAGGAGGCACGCATGAGGCCCAGTGGAAAACCATCTCGGGGAATCTTTCTAAGTTTCTCTAGAGTTGGGACCCTATAATAATTCCCTTCTGGACTTGTGGAGAATCGGTTTGGGTTTTAGGTTCTATGTCATCTCGAGATGGTTTATTACATTAAGGATGACAGATATAATTCTAAGGTGATTCTAAAACCATTACCCATACCATAATGGAAATTGGAAGACATTACATTGTATTTTTTTCATTAGGTCCCCTAAAACATATAAAGGGAATAATGATATTTGATTTATAGTTGATCACCTTTGAAAATCAATTATTTTTATCACTATTAGAGAATATTACTCTATTGATCAGCTTATATGATTATATGTTAAGGAAGTTTTGAAATTTTATGGATTAACACACTCAATCATATCTGATCAGGATCCAAGGTTTACCTAGAAGTTTTGGATAATCATTTAGTGAGATATGGATATATAGTGGAGTTTTATGACTATTATCAGCCTCAAACAGTTGGTTAGTCTTAGAGGACTATTCAAACTCTAAAAGTCATTTTGAGATATTTATTTATTGATTTCAAAGGTAATTATCATCAAAATATTTTTTTGGTATAATTTTATTAAAAAATAACTTTCACTCAAGCCTTAATATTTATCCTTATGAATTCATTTATAGAAGTAAGTAAAGAACTCCAATGTGTTGGGATGAAGTTGGAGGAAAAAACTATTGAGATCTGATCTAGCTAAGGAAATGGAAGAGAATGTTAAATCCATTCAATATCACATATGGAAATCTCAAATTCGACTAAAAATTTATGTTGACAATCATCAGATAGATTTAGAGTTAAAAGTTTGTAGGAAGTTATTCCTATGAATATATCTTTGTAAGAATGTTATGAGATTTGAAACTAAGGTAAATTTGATCCCTAGATATATTTTTCCCCATAAAATTATTTATCGTATCAGGATAGTGGCTTATCACTAGGTGATTCCACTGAATATATCTAAATTTCATGATATGTTCCATATGTCTCTCCTAAGGAAGTATATACCTGATAATTCACATGTACTAAACTTAGAGTCCATACTATTGGATCATGATATGTATTACGAGTAACAACCCATGGAGATTCAAGATCATAGAGATAAAGTGGTATAAAATAAGACCACTCAAATGATCAAAGTTTTGTGGAAAAATTATAAAATTGAAAAAGTTACATGCGAAAATAAGGATGTGATGAGGTAGAAGTATCCTCAGTTTTTTATTAAAGTAATAGAATTCAGAGGGAAGATTTCTTATAAGGGGTGTAGAATGTAACAGGCTATAATTTTATGATATACTCCACTTTAAATAAATTTCATTGATAATTTGATTTATATGAAAAAAGAATTTTAAAAAATCGACAAAACCCTAATAAAATAATATTATATTATCACTTTTGAATTTATCATGCCAAAATTAGGTTCAGTTGAAATATTGGGATTATTCTAAAAAGAATTATTTTTTAGTGAATAAAGAAAATAAAATTTTTTGTTAAATTGTCATTTTTTATTTAAATAAATTAATTTAAAATATATATTATATTTTTTATTTGGTATTAAAGTGATATAATATCGATTTAATTTATATTAGGATCATTATTTTATATAATTTTGATATAAGTCTATTTTTAGTCTTAAAATGTATTTTTTCGGAAAAACGTTTTTCTTCACATTTTATGGGATAATTTTTAAATTAATTTCTACAACTTATTGGAATTTAATTTGATAAAATTGATTTCATATTTGGAATTAAGATTTAAGATTTCATAAATATGTCTCTTTTATTTTTCGGCATTATGAATAGTAACTGTGGAAAAATCTATCATCTTAGTTATGGGTAAATCAGGTAATTAAGGTTAAGAATAATGTGATAAGGCATTAAAAATATATAAAAACTTACCTTTATTTCATTGAATGAGTCTATTTCATCTATAATCATCCAAAATTTGAAGATACGATCATTTTTTTCTTTTTCTTTTATTTTTACCTTTATAATATTTAGGTAGAGGATAATGTCAAAAATGTCACTCTCTGGCTTTTAATATATATAATTTTTTGTGATGGGGATAAAAAAATATGTTTAGTTATGAATATTTATTTAAAATTTCTATGAATTTGTTTATTAAGATAATTTATTTTTAATTTTTAATAATTTAATGGTTACTTCAAATGCTTACGCAATGCCGATGCAATTTTTATTTAATTAAAAGAAAAATAAAATAAATGTTTTATAAAATATTAAAAGTATTATAATTTGGATGATTTATTATATTAAACATATTTTATAAATATAAATAAAATATTATTGATGTTTTAAAGTGTTATATTAAAATTATATCTTTGTATTTATTTTTTTGAAATCAAATTAAATGAATAGAGTCAAAAATGAAACTAATGATATTTTATGAAAATAATATTTTATTAAATTATTTGAAAATAATAAAAATATTCAACTAGGACAAGTGGGATATTATATGGTGGAAAATTTAATCCTTTTTCTATTTATGGAAAAAATTTCCATTTTTATTTACTTTCTTAGCTCCTATATTATAAAAAACATTGTTATTTCAGTACTTGTCAAAAGGGTTAATGAGGGTTAAAATAAAGATATACGGGTGAAAATCACCAAAACTTATCCAGTTATTATTATATGAGATTATTTTGACTCATCCTCATATTATATTCTAATTATATCAATTTTGGATCTATTTGGACATCAAATATAATTTATGTTATTTTAATATTTTAAGAATTTCCAAGAATTCCCTTCCCCTCATTTATAAAATGATGCATATTATCACTTTTCTTTACGCTAATTTAAGCCATCTAGCTTAACAAAAACATATAAAATTCTATTCTCCACTTACCTAGAAAAAAATTAGAGGTTATGGTATTCTTAAAATACTATTAAAATGGTCCTAATAAGGGATATAACGGAAGCCTTCCAAAGAATAGGTAATCTCCTTTACCGAATCATTCAAGTTCATTTATTCTAATACATCACCTAAATCTATTTTACCCATCCTAAAATAAAATATAAAAAATCATAAATATACTTATATATTATTATGATTATGGTAAAACCATTTTCCACCTGTTTTCCATCCTCTGGGAAGAGAAAACGTCATTTGTGCGTACGTATGACTTACCATCTCCCCGTAGTGGTGTAATTCATTTTTCATGAAAATTTTATTAGGATGAATATAAATATGGAAATATTTAATATATATTATATTTATGAATTAATTATTCTTCTATAAGAATAATATATTACATACCTTCTTACCTTCTAATCTATTGGAAAACTATAACGTCGCTCGGGCGTACGTGTGGACTACCACCTCCACGAAGTGATGTGATTCATTTCTCATTTTTTGAATAAAAAGATAGAAATAAGGATGTATTTAAATAATATATATTATATATATGATATAATAATGATTCTTTAAATAATATTTATTTTTAACTTTCTTTCGTTTCATCCTTTGAAAAGTGAAAATAGTGTTCATGCGTACATATGACCTACCATCTCCATGAATGGTGTAATTAATTTTTCTATATCTACATTTTATGGATGACACTAAATAGTTATATAATGAATATGTATGATATTTATATCATTATTAACATTATATAGATTATGAAACCATATTCAATGTATAAATATATGAACTATCGAACCAAAATTCTCATGAAAAACGGAGTTAACACACAAAATAATGATAATAATAAAATATTCTTGAAAATAAATCGGTAATATGTTATAAATGGATAATATATGATATTATATATATGTATATGGTTCTATTATGTAATTATAAAAAATCTAAATTTATTATATAGGAAGTTAGAATCACTTACGAGGCAAGTACGGGTAATGTAGCAAGTACTGAAGTGGGGTATTATTGCAGTAGTATTATTCATAATATTAGGTTTCCAAGCCATGTATTTCAAACTATGGGACCTAGTTCCTTTGGTTCATATCATGTCAAGACTTATGGATATTTACTCGATAAGATATAGACCCAGTGACACGTGGGATAATGGAGGTCTCTGATGAGGTCATTTGGATGTGGGAATATCATCTTGGGTTTAGTGATGGTGTGACTGATAATTAATAGTAGTGATCGGGTAATAGATAATGTGATGGGTTGAGGTTTCAATGGTATGGTTTTAGATACTGAAAAGTTTCTCAGGGATTCATAGTATACTTATGATAAAATTGGATGTAACAGTTTGGGTCTTTGGTCCATTTCCTTAGCCATTAGGCCTATGGGCCTTCGATCCATGTATTCTGGTCCTTTGAGTTATGTAAGGGTTCTCTCTAAACCCAATTAAAAATAGGTATTATAAATAAAATGACATAAAAAACTAATTCTTATTTAATCATGAGAATCACACAATGATGAACAAAGATTTATTGTTAAGGAAACTATTTGGCATGAGGATGTTGGAAGGGAAGTTTTTTCATTCATATTAACAACTTCAACATTATAAAAAATCAATTATATTCAGTGATGGTTATTTTCAAAGATCTATAATATGAACCACTATTACTATCAATTATCCCTGGATCATAATATGTGATTGTTACCACTATAATTAACTTTTCTGGTAATAATGACCTCATATTTATAGATGTCTAATATTTAGGTGTAAATGAAGAAATTTATTGGAAGGAGATCCATATATCTTCTATAAATTAATATAGTAAATAATTATGGATTTATCCAAAGCATGGATGTGTTGTACCTATCGTATCCCCTCGTGGTTTAATTTTCATGATCACAATCACTTTCATGTTTATCTAATTGTGTTTTAAGTGTGTTTGTGGATAGGCAATTGATTGCCAAAAGATTGGCCCAAGAAAGCTGGCGAAGTGGACTGAAATTCAGTCCACCGGCCAACCGGTGTGATAGCACCGGCCAGCCGGTGGACCTGGCAGAGGCATTGCCCACTGCCAGGCTCCACCGGTCAGCCGGTGGCTTGACCACCGACCAGCCGGTGGCATCCAGCCCAAATAGTGTTTGCTACTGTCTTGCCACCGGCCAGCCGGTGGTGCCTGGAAAAGAATTCTTCTCCTCTGCCAAGGCACCGGCCAGCCGGTGGCCCTGCACCGGCCCGCCGGTAGCCCAGTCAAACTAGCCGTTGGCTTTGACCAGTCAACCTTCTTTTGGCCTCCAACGGCTCCGAAGACCTCTCCAACGGCTCCGAAGCCTCCCCAAGGGTTCCATGCCTATAAATAAAGGCCAAGGATGCCCCGGACACCAACCGGAACTATACGGAAGCCCACGGACACCTTGTTGATCATTTGGCGTACCTCCGGTGCATTCCTCCAAGGGAACCCCAAGTGCTCCATCCAATTCCACATCCAAGGAGCTCCTCCAAAGAAGCTTGGAAGCGGCCTTCAACATCTCTATCCAATCAAAGGCGCCCAAGGCTTCTCAAAATACGGTTTTTTTATTGTTTATTTATTTTGAGCTTTAATTTTGGGTTTGTGCCTACAAACCCCAAACCATTTTCTCATCCCCCTTTCTTTTGGGTTTCACACCACCATTAAGGTGTGAAGAGGTTTCTTCAAGCCTTTCCTTTTAAAAGGCTTGAGTTTTCGGTGAGCTAGCCTTCACCCGTTAAAAAGGCTAGTGGGTTCTTGCTAAACCATTAAAAGCAAGTGGGTTCTTGCTAAACCATTTCAAAAGCAAGCTGTAATAGGTCCTAGTGCTACCTCAAAGCCTAGTGGGTTTCTTGCTAAAACCATTGAAAAGAAAGCGGTAGGAATCTCTCAACGGTTGAGTTGGGAGCGGAGACGTAGGCCGGGTTTTTGGCCGAACTCCGTTATCAATTTTGTGTGTCTTGCCTCTTTATTTCCGCTGCACTTTCACTTTGATTTTAATTTGTTAATCTTTTTTAAAAGGCAATTCACCCCCCCCCCTGCCATCTCCTCGTTTGTTCCGACCCAACAATTGGTATCAGAGCGCGTATTTGAATAATTCCCTTACCGGTTTCAAATCAAAGATCCTTTTTGATGGCTTCTACCGCTTCTTCTTCTCAAACCCTCGAAGGTCATTCATTGGGTCGTGCTCCATTGTTTGATGGAACCGACTATTCTTTTTGGAAAACCCGCATGTCAACTTTTCTTAAAAGTATTGGTTATCCAATTTATAAAATTGTTATGCAAGGATTTTCCCTCTCCTCTCCCGATGAGTCTAAATGGACCCCCGCCGACATTGCAAATTTTGAGCTTGATGGCAAAGCCATGAACGCTCTTCATTGTGGTCTTGACCGTAATGTATTTAATCGTATTTCTTCTTGCACATCCTCTTATGATATTTGGAAATATTTAGAGCTAACCCATGAAGGTACTGGCAAGGCTCCAAAGCAAGAACCCGCTCAAAAGCAAGAACCCGATGCAAAATCCGTATCCGCTTGCCCACTTCACAAGAAAAGGGCCAAGAAAAATAAGGGAAAGAAGAAGGCTTCAAAGGCAATATGGAGTGATAGCTCCTCCTTCTCCTCCTTCTCCTCCTTCTCCTCGAGCGACCAAGGTAAAAAATGCCTAATGGCAAATCACGAGGTAACTTCTTCCGACTCTTCTTCCTCGTCCTCATCTTCAAATTCTTTTAATCATCTATCTTATGAAGAACTCTCACACGCTAGAGACCAACTAGAAAATGGTTTTCATGAGCTTTCTTCAAAATTTGTTGCTTTGAAAAAGAATTTCAAAAAACTCTCTTCCGAAAAAGAACAACTTCTCAAAGAGAAGGAAGAGTTGACCCTTAAAATCCAAAATTTTCCAAATGTTGATTCCATGGAATCAACCATCAAAGACCTAAGGGAGACCCTAGCTAAGTTCACCCAAGGGGAACAAAATTTGAACAATCTCCTAGGTTCCCAACGAATATCTAGAACCACCCAAGGGCTTGGCTATTCCAAGCAAGCCTCCTCCTCCCATGCACCCACTGTTTTTGTTAGGGGGAGCTCTAGTTTCAAATTTTGTAACTATTGCAAAAAACCCGGGCACCTTATTTATGAATGTAATTGTAAAAATGCCCGGTACGGCCAACCCAAGTCTATTTTTTATTCGGACGAGTTTTATAGGAGAAGACCCGCTTTGAGACAAGTTTGGATTGAAAAATCCCTTCTTGCGAGTCTCTCCGGGCCTAAAATTGTCTCTTTTCAAAATCCCTCTCCCCGGTGATTTATTGTCTTTATTTAGGGGGAGTTAGGTTCTTTTAAGCCTTTTTGTGAATTAAAAATTTTCATTCAAAATTCTCATTTCAAATTTTCAATTCAAAATTTTCGATTCAAACTTTCAATTTCAACACTTGGTTTCAAAATTTTCAAGTCAAACTTTTCATTTCAATTTTCTTTTCAAAACTTTCAATTCAAACTGTTATTCAAATTTTTCAATTCAATTTTCAAAAATTCCAATTGATCTTGATTTTCAATTTTCCCTCAATCAAATTTTTATGCCCCACGCTATTTTGATAATCACAAAGGGAGAGAAATTTCTTGATTGATTGGGGGAGAATCCTTTTCATCGTGCTTAGCATTTCCTTTCAATTTTAGTATTTTACATTAATTGTTTTGGTGATTGTGATCATCAAAATAGGGGGAGATTGTTGTACCTCTCGTATCCCCTCGTGGTTTAATTTTCATGATCACAATCACTTTCATGTTTATCTAATTGTGTTTTAAGTGTGTTTGTGGATAGGCAATTGATTGCCAAAAGATTGGCCCAAGAAAGCTGGCGAAGTGGACTGAAATTCAGTCCACCGGCCAACCGGTGTGATAGCACCGGCCAGCCGGTGGCATCCAGCCCAAATAGTGTTTGCTACTGTCTTGCCACCGGCCAGCCGGTGGCTCCTCCACCGGCCAGCCGGTGGTGCCTGGAAAAGAATTCTTCTCCTCTGCCAAGGCACCGGCCAGCCGGTGGCCCTGCACCGGCCAGCCGGTGGCCCAGTCAAACTAGCCGTTGGCTTTGACCAGTCAACCTTCTTTTGGCCTCCAACGGCTCCGAAGACCTCTCCAACGGCTCCGAAGCCTCCCCAAGGGTTCCATG
Source organism: Viscum album (assembly GCA_963277665.1). Taxonomy (NCBI): domain Eukaryota; kingdom Viridiplantae; phylum Streptophyta; class Magnoliopsida; order Santalales; family Viscaceae; genus Viscum; species Viscum album. Next base: position 425,900,948 of record OY728130.1, on the reverse strand, counting down.
CCTATAAATAAAGTCCAAGGAAGCCCCGGACACCAACCGGAACTATACGGAAGCCCACGGACACCTTGTTGATCATTTGGCGTACCTCCGGTGCATTCCTCCAAGGGAACCCCAAGTGCTCCATCCAATTCCACATCCAAGGAGATCCTCCAAAGAAGCTTGGAAGCGGCCTTCAACATCTCCATCCAATCAAAGGCGCCCAAGGCTTCTCAAAATACGGTTTTTTTATTGTTTATTTATTTTGAGCTTTAATTTTGGGTTTGTGCCTACAAACCCCAAACCCTTTTCTCATCCCCCTTTCTTTTGGGTTTCACACCACCATTAAGGTGTGAAGAGGTTTCTTCAAGCCTTTCCTTTTAAAAGGCTTGAGTTTTCGGTGAGCTAGCCTTCACCCGTTAAAAAGGCTAGTGGGTTCTTGCTAAACCATTAAAAGAAAGTGGGTTCTTGCTAAACCATTTCAAAAGCAAGCTGTAATAGGTCCTAGTGCTACCTCAAAGCCTAGTGGGTTTCTTGCTAAAACCATTGAAAAGCAAGCGGTAGGAATCTCTCAACGGTTGAGTTGGGAGCGGAGACGTAGGCCGGGTTTTTGGCCGAACTCCGTTATCAATTTTGTGTGTCTTGCCTCTTTATTTCCGCTGCACTTTCACTTTGATTTTAATTTGTTAATCTTTTTTAAAAGGCAACACCCCCCCTCTTGCCATCTCCTCGTTTGTTCCGACCCAACAGGATGGTCCATAAAAAAGGTAAAGGAAATAGAATTTTAAGAAAGAGTATCTTGGTGAAAGGTGGCCCCATGTGTTTTCATTGTGGGAAGAAAGTTCACCTTAGGAATGATTGCAATAATAATAAAGAATTATAAAATAAATTATTCCAAAATTAGATCCATGAATCATGGTTTGGGAGATAGTATTGTCTTACTCTTATGTGTTTCTAGTTCACTTGAGTCACAATTGATAGACTTTAGAGATTCATCTCACTAAACATCTGAGAGAGGAGGTATAAAGAACTATACCTCTAAAATATTTGTTATATTATATATAAATGATTATAAAGATCTTTAGATAGTTGGTATGAGATATATTTTCATCCATACAAGGAGTTAAAGATTTATGAATTTCAAGTAGTGTGGAACATCTCAGTATTAAGGAAAAACATAATTTTTTATTCATAATTAAATGATTTGGGTGTCTATAAAAACATTTATAAATTGATCTTGTAATATTTTTCATGGTTCTGTGGTTATATAAAATAGATTTGAGGAATGAACTTTGTACATAATGGGAGTATCAAAATGTGATATTCATGCTGTAAAAGTAACTTCTAAAAAGTTATGGAATGAACATATGGGTCACTTAATGACAAGAGGATGAAATCCGTGGATTTTAAAAGAATATTGAAGGTTAGAAGCATAGAGTATAGAACGTTAAAGGAGTTTATTATTGGGAAGTAATGGAAGGTTTCCTTCCAAATGGAAGGAAATACTCTAAAGAATCATAATCTTGAGTTGGTTCATACAGATGTATGGGGACCAGATCTAGTTCATTCTCATAGAGGATCACCCTACTACATGACCTTCATTGATGATGAAATACATATATTATGGGTATTATTTCTCCAGCAAAAGTCTAGGGTATTCAAAATAATTTTCTTATTCATATATATAGTGGAAAAGAATATTTGATTAAAATTAAAATACTTAAGGTCTAATAATAGCGAATAGTATAGAATTAGGAAATTAAAGAGATTATACTAGTGGAAAGTAATATAGTTTGAGAAAACCATACCAAGTAATATGAAATATAATATATTCTCAGAGAGAGTGAAATTTAAATTGGTTTAAAAATAATTTAGTATGATAATTCATTTGGGATTCTCCCAAGGGGTTTAGGGAGAAAGTGTGAATTTTGCAGCATACTTAATAAATATGAGTCCTTCTTCTTCATCATGTTAGTAATGACCATAAATTTATTGTTTGATTGGAAAGCGTATTTACTTCATATCAAAATTATTTTTTGCACTAACCTATATCCAAATTTATGTCAATGAAAGAGAAAATTTGGAGTCTGGGTCTCAAGAATCTTACATTATTGGTTATGTAGATGATAAGTTGGTTTTTTTCTTTGGGATAAAATATCTCAGAAAGTTTTCAAAATATGAAATGTGATATTCAATAAAAAGATAATGTGAAATTATTAGAACTAGGTAGAGAATTTATATGGGATAAAAGTATCATTAGAATATAAATTTCAATTGAATGGACATTCAAAATTTATGGATGTTCTAGAGAATTTAGGAAGCATATCGGTACTAGAAACACTAAACTATCCAAAGGAATCTATAGAAGGTATTAATGTCCTAATAGTGTTTTCAAGGCCTAAAGTACCAATTGGGTCAAGGAATTTAGAATCTAAAGAAAAATATCTAGGATATACAAATTCATAAGTTATTTTACTGGAGGGAGAAAACTTCTTGAAAACCATCAAGATATACCAAAGTGAGGTTCCCAATATAGAGGTATGGGAGTATATTGAACTAATTACTTCTTAAGTATGATTTAGATCCCAAGATTCAAAAGTATATGATAATTTTTAAATACTTGAATTGATGGGAGTTATCCATGAGGAATAATATTGATTCCTTCCAGGTGTCATGAACATGGGTGATGACAAAGAGACTTTCTAAGAACATATTCCTTCAAAATAAATGGAATTATCAGTTGAAGGTAGAAGAGTATGTAAAATGTATGTATGTATAAGTCATGGAAAGCCGTAAAATGGTTTCAAAAAAAATTTGTGAATTTATTAAATATATTTCAACAAGTAGTTAAACATACGGCTATTCGGATAGTATTTAGAATGGATTCAATGGAAGGACTTCATCTGGAGTAGTTGGATGTGAAGATTGTTGGGATGGGAAGTTAATTTTATTATATCATACATATCCTCTTAGAAGGAAAAACTTAAGATGATGGTTCAACTTGATGATCTATGCAGTGAAAATAGAAGGTCTTCAGTTGTTTTAGGGTTGGTCAGATGGTGCATTGACCGTTGAATGTGTATTGGGAAGTGGTCAAATCAATGAACAGTGTGAATAGAAGTTACTAGTTTTGGGTAAATTAAAGTGTTCACTTTCTTTAGTGGCTAGGTTTTTAATGCTATAGTATATTGTAGGTCACTATATTCAAATGGCCAGTCTATAGTGAATCTCATGTGGCGATTCAATTAGATTATTAGCTAGAATTCACTATATAAGTGGGCTTAGATAACTTGTACACATATTTTATAACATGGATTCAAATAATATGTTATTGGTTCTACTCACTAATTGTGATTATAAAAAAAATTATCGTACTATTAATAAAATATGATATTAGTTTTTTCATGTGTATGTTATACTTGATTGTATAAACCATATAAAACCAATTTTTTCCTTTCTTGTTTTGTTTTAATTTGCTTGTCATGAATTCTTATGTTGATTTGTATGGAGTGTGTGTATGTAGAGTGAAACTTAGTTTGTTTCTTCTGGTGAATTTGGTTTTTAGGGTACTGTTTGATTTAGGAGGTATCTGGAGCTTATATATCTAATGTGCATATATTCCATTAGAGTTAATATGGTGGATTGTTAGTGTGGTTTTACCCTAAAAATTGGTATCAAATCTTGGTTCAAATCTTGGAAGTTCACAATCAATGGTAACTCAAGAAACAGTCTCTTTTCATTTGATGTTTCTTGATTTTGTAGGAGTTTTATTGGTATCGAAGAGATGGAATCTAAATATGGTAAGTTATAGGTTGATAAGTTTTATGGGAAAGACTTTGGGTTTTGGAGGATGTATATATTGTATTATCTCATTCAAAAATACTTGGAACTTATGTTGATTGGAATAAAACTAAAGAAGATGAAAAAATAAAAATGGGAGAGGTTGGATAGAAATTCTATACGTTATATTTGGATGTCATTGGATTTTAATATATAATATAATATAAAGAAGATAAATATATTGGTATATTTAAGGAATGATCTAATAGAAATTTATGAGAGTCCCACGTCAATGAACAAACTGTTCATTATACAGATACTATTTAGCCTGAGGTTGTCAGAAGATAGGTTTGTGGTCAATGATATAAAAGATTTAAACATGATTTTAAGCTAAATAGAATCTGTTAATGTTATTTTCGTGAAATATATTTAGGATTTTTTTTCTCATCATTTCCTAAAATTTGGGATACAATGGTAATTTTCATGATCAATTCATTTAGGAAATATGACTTGGTGTTTGAGGATGATCAAGGGATAATTCTGAATGATGAACTTATATAAACTAAAGTTCAAGAATAAAATGTTTGTAATATCAATGTAGGCGAAAGAGGAAAATCTCATCATTAGAATTTAAGTTAGAAGAAATCAAATGAAAACTAACACAGAATAATCCATGGTAAATCAGATGGTTCTAGCCTAGTTTTTTGGAATTGTGTTAGAGAGGGAATCTCAAGAAAAACTACATGGAAATAAGGGTAACACTAATATGGAAAACATCTGAAATTATAAGTTCTTTGATTTATATGGTATTTTAAGGTGGGATTAGTCTACTACTAAAAGTTCATGTTCTGTTGGAATCATGGATAATTGAATTTGAAGCATCATTCTATTCAATGGTTAGAGTTTAAGGATCAGCTAGGTACCACTAAGAGAGGGGTTTAATTAGTGTTACACTATTTTTATGAATTATTATTCATTTAATTAAAACATTTTTTCTAGTTAAAGTATCAAACCCTTATCTTTATTTACTTGGTCTCACCTTGTATACAATAGAAATAAGTAAAGAACAACACACAAGAATTTGCAAGGTTTGGTTGTAAAGACCTACTCCTTAATGTAGCCTATTATACACCACAATTGAAAATTGTCAAATATATACTCAAGTGGTTATTAAAATTGTTTATAGACTCTAATAATAACCTTCCCTTAAATTGGTTATATGACCTAACCACCAACTACATCCAGTATCAGTTATACACCTCAATCACTAACTACATCCATGACTAGTTATACATCATAGTCGATTCTTCAGAAATGATTGGTTATACATCCAAATAAAAATTCATCACCGATGTTAGGTTATATTCCCTAGCACAAAATCTTCTATTCATGTTTGATCTAAAATTATAAATATTTTATCCTTGCTCTTGGTATCTTCTTCACCACTGATAAAAATCTTCCACCATGGGCGTACATGATCTAGTTCACTCGTGTATATCTAAAAGTCTGTGCATCCAGGTATTTTTTCAAACATAAACATCCAAATTTATCAAATAATAAAATATCTACATGATCCAAATTGTAATTAAATTGACCTCTTTGTTCCATTACTTTGTATGAATCTGGTGTTTGAGATGTTTTGGGAGGTCAAGGTAACTCATTTACACATTTTGCAAAATTAACAATCTTCCAAGTATTCCAATGGTGGCTCACCCTAGCGGTAGATCACCCTAGAGATTGGTTGTTGGAGGTGTCTCACTGGTAGTGCATTGTTGGAGGTCAATCGTTGGTGGTGAATTTCGGGTGGTCAATCATCCAAGGGTGGATCATAAAGTAGTTTCTTGACTTATAGTGACTCACTAACAGTGGTAGGCATTTCATCTGGAGGTCACTCGTCAAGTGGTGTCTCACCTTATGGGGACTCACAGACGGTGGAAGGAATTTCATATATCAGTCACTAATCTTGTGGTGCATCATCTAATGGTGTCTTGTGAGCAGTACCTCATGGAGCAGTGCATCACCTAACAGTTCCTCATGAACATTGTTTCCATCTTCTCCCAGTTTTTACCTTTTTACATCTTCTTTAATGTTAAATGCTTTTCAAGCTTTATTTGAAGGTATTTGAAACCGATTCAAATCCCATGAATCCTATCTTTAAATTCCTAAGGGTCCGGGGGATTTTGGATGGTCAAATAATGTTATATTAACCAGATCCTCCTTTAATGAAAAATCAAAAATATATCTAAAATGTGGATCTATTTAGATATTCTGAAAGCTGAGAAACCTTTCTACCACCACTTGTTCTTCCTTCTTCATTTATCATGGTAAGAGATAACCTAAACCCTTCATCGGATTCAAATAATATGTTGTATCTTTTGTTTTGTGTTTTCCATAGAGTTCTTCCTACTACAAGAATTCCCCTACTTCTATGCAACCAGGAAGTATTGATCGCCCTTTCTTCCAAGTAGTTTTTACTTCATATTTCTTAGTTGTGTATCATATGGGGTGGGTGTATGAATGTTTCCCTAGTAAAGATATTTGAATTAAAATAAATAAATATAATTGAACTATTTTAAGATAAATATGTGGGTTCTGGAAAAAGTGAAGTATTTTCTTGTTGTGTTTTGTTTTTATTGATATTGTGATTCGTATGGGCTAGTTACCCACTATAAATTGTGGTCATTGGGGGTCCTTGTTTGTGCATAGAATGGTTTATGGAGTGTTATTTCTTTCTTGTTGAATTATTATATGTGAAAATTATTAATTGCATATATTCAGCTAATAAATATATTCCCCAATATCATATTGTTTTGTGATAACTCCTAAACTAACAAGTGGAAATTAAAGAAGGTATGAATTCTTAAATCCTAAATATTTTTTGTGTTGGTTCTTGGGATGATGTTTTTGTGGGAACGGTTGTTCACAACGGGTTAGTTTTGTTGATATGGTTATCTAGGAATGATATGATTGTACAGTAGGGTGGAAAAATAGATTTGTGATGTGATATGTTGTTGGGGTGTGTTGTTGAGTTGGGGTTTGTTTTTGTTGGCATGGTGTTCTGGTCCAGATGACATTGAAGAAGGATAGTAGTGGTTGTAATTTTTTCTTCTCCATTGATAACATGTATAAAGATTCACCCTGTAACACCTCAAGCTTCCACGGTACGTTTCTCTTTGAATAATGCAGTATCTTGTGTTGTACGCAACTAGGAGTTTTAACACACCATGACCAAACGAACTAGCCTTTATGAATAGTAATACCCACTTTTTTAAATTTTATAAATTTTACTTTTCAAAATTGGACTTTATTTTTAGATTCGGAATATCAAAATTATCTTAGGGTGAATTTTTGGTATTTTTCAGAGAACTTTTAATTTTTGATGAATAGTGAAAAACACTACGTTATTGTTTAAAAACCGAATTTTTATTTAAATAAGAAGTTGTTTTATTTTAATTTATTTTAGGTTAAAATAGATACATAATACCTATAAATGTTCAATTTAATTCACTGGATTCATTTTATAAAAAGTTTAGATATATAAAATTTTATTGAACTTTTTACCGTCTTTTACCCACCTTTCAGGAACATTTACAAATTTGCATAAAACATAATTTTACCTATTTTTTGAGTTGAATTTCAAAACTCCTAGAGAAACGGTTGATATCAGTAAGTAAAATTTGGTTCGATAAGATGAAAATAATTTTTGGTGAATAGTAACTTTTGACTTTTATTTAGCACGGTTAAAAGTAAATAGGGTAATTAAGGGTAAATATGAAATTATAATTACCCTAAAACATGTCCTAATTCTATTCGATAAGTTTAATTCGACCAAAAACAACCTTAGGAATAAAATATTATCCTATTTGGTCCAATTAGATTAGATTAGGACATTTATTATTATTTTATTTAAAGAAGAGTTAAAAGAGTTAAATTCAAAATTTAATAATTAAACCATATTTAATATAGAGTTATACATAAGATAAATTCAACTATAAATATTAATTAGAAATATAAAAATATTTCCTAAATAATGGTATTTTATTTATAATTTTTAGATATTAAATAATGTAATTTATTTATGACACAATGATGATGTAGTAATTACCTTGTTAATGAAAGATTAAAATAATTAATATTTTAAATATATAAATAAATGTAATTTGAGAATTTTTATGAATTCCACTAATTTTATAAGTTAGTATGACATGTTAGGGTTTATTAAATAATTTTTTTCGAAGTATTCATGTTTTTATGATTTTTACAAAAACCAAATACTAAATAGTGTCAAAATTGATATAATAGAGTTTTTAAAACAAATAATATATTATTAGTTGATATAATATTCCTAAAAATATAAGGTTCAACCCAAGGACCTAGATAAGGTTATATATATTAATAATAAACCACTTTGGGTTCTCTTAGATTTTTATAGTAAGTTTATTAACCATATAATATAAAAATACAAAGAGACATGGTAAATGTCAAACAATTTAACTAAGAGTTAAATCTAAAAGATAAGGTTATTATGGTGACCTAAACCTGTCTAAAACCTATTGGTTGAGAGGTTTTCGTCCCATACTCACCTTATCCTCTAAATAAATCATTTTTTATCCATTATAAACTGAAAATAATTTTATTATAAAATAATATTTCAAGCTTTTCTTAAAGTGACCCTCACCTCTCTTATAAAAGGGTACTTCCCCTTTTTCTTAATTTCACACATCCAGAGCCATTTGGGTCAGCCAAAACCATCCCAAATATCCTCCCAACTTTTCTCCCTTAATCCAAGAGGACTTACATTGGTCATAAATCCAACCTAAACATCCCTTTTGATCATATGAAAAGGAAGAACCAGAAGAAGAGGTAAATATTTCATCACCTCTTTCAAGTTCTTTTCTTCTTCCACTTCCTATTTCTTTGTTGTTTCCATTATAAAATAATAACTCCAGTATCTTCTATATACTGTGATGTTATTATAAAAATGGTAAAATCATATTCATTATTCTATCCATAATATTAATGACAAAGTCACCATACGTGAGTACGTACGGCTTATTGTCTCCATGTCGTGGTGTAGTTTGTTATTCAAACACTTCATTATTTGGATGGGTATAATAATGAGTATAACTAATGTAAATAATAAATATAAAATGTTAATTATTATTTATATATGATATAACATCCAATTACATATGATTTCACCATCAATATAATGATATTTTCATTCTTGCGTACGTACGAATTACCGTCTCCACGAACGCGATGAGATTCATTCCCCATCGCAATCATTCAAGAATAATTTTTATTTTATGATTAAAAATAATTTTTATGAACATAATATAATTCTGTATATGAATCAAAAACATTATATCCATAACAAACATGTATTACATAACCAAACATATAAAGTAAAACGAATCAGTTAACACCCGAAACGATGATACTACTGAAATATTATTAACAAGGCAATATAATAGGATCATATATGATATCATATTTATGTATATAGTTCTTGTATAATTTAATAACAATGATTTAACTATTATACAGGAGGTTAACGTACCCTTGAACATGAAAAAGTATAAGGTAAGGGTTAATTCCAAAATCTTTTTATTATCCGAGGTTGTTTTTACGTAAGTATCTACTGGGACCTCTTTATCATTCACATCCATGTATCGTAAAAATGTATTTAAAACATTTTTACTATTTACTATACTATGGGTTAAATCCATTTATACCCTTGTTTTACTTTTTATAAAATGGTTTTAAAGTAATCTTTCCATCATTTTCCAAACAAGGTACTTTATGACCTTTTCGACAAAATTATGGTAAGAATGTAGTTTTTTAACTTATACGGCGGGTGTGGCTATTTTATGACTTTATATCACCGTCGAAGATTCCCATAAAATATTATAATAATATTTTCAAAATAAATGTTTTCTTTTATAATTATGTGATTTTTAAATGATTTCAAAATAGAAAGAGGTATTTATTTCAAATATTTCCATTTTATCTATGTCAACATCCTTTGATGGATTTTAAAATTATTTGAAGTTGATTTATTATGATACAAATATTCCATATTGTATTTAATTTTTTGTGATATGTTTGACTATTGATGTGTTATTTTTACACCATTCATGGTTTATGGATAAAGTATTGACATTTCGTATACAAGTTTTAATATGAATGTTTATGTTATGTTTAAACCCTTTCATATGAGGAATGCATTAGACTTAGTAAGTGATGGGTGGAGCCTACTATAGATCCTCGATGCATCGTTAGGTCTCATCAGACAAACTAGTATCTTGGCACAAGTCCTTGACAAAATCTTATTTGTAGTCTTGGAACAAGGCCTTGACTATGTGGTTATGAAGTCTAGCATTATGCATTCTATCATTATTAAAGTGGCTATTCATATTGCATGTGATTATTCGAATAGTAAAATATCTATATAAATAAGTAAATGGAATTATTTGGTTTTATATTTTCCATATTATGTTGAAGTTTATGTTTAAAATACTTTTGTTTTAGTCTTATACATTGCATTAAATGTTTATACTTGTTTATGAAATTTTCTGCTCAATTGTTATCCTTACTGAGAATATAAGCTCACCCCTTTCTATATTTTATTTTTTTCAAGATGTGAAGAATTATTTTATGGTTCACCTGCAGGGATAGGCTAAGGATATAAGTGTGTTCAAAAGGGGACAAAATTTTGTTGATGTTTTTATTTCATGATGTAATGTAAAACTTATGAATGTATCTAGTACTTCCAAAACTACTAAACTGATCGGTCTTTTGAGACATGATTCCTTGTATCATGAAAATTTTATGTAATAATACACTGACTCTAGGTAATTGGGGTTTGGGAATTATAGTTGGTATCATAGGAAGTTTATTACAAACCTTGGAAACGAGATTTAGAAAAACTCTAATTAGAGAACATTACCCTAAGATAGACTTTGAGGATTAGTATAGAAGAACTTCCTAGAATTTTGGTACTGTAGTGATTTTTTGATTTTTCCAAGAAATATATCCATGTCTAGATATGATCAGGTAGAGGTGGATCTATCACAGATGTACCTAGGTGTAAAACCCAAAAACACCGCTTTGATCTAGACTCGAATGGGAACTAGTGCACGACAACGGTCCTTGCTTCACTCTTGGTTACGACACTCCCAGGGGATATGCTTAGGATAATTATAATTTTCTTTACAAACCATTATGAAGGGTTTATGAGTATATACTTCCTCAAAGAAAACATTTTTATGATTATGGAATATATCCAAAAACTGTTCAATTTATGTTAACTATGTTACAAGTTTGGAATTATGTATTGTGATTCAAAAACTAATCTATTGTATGTCATTGTTTAAAAATGGCACCTAGTGGAAGGAATGGAAACCGTAACCATGCACGTAATCCATGTAGATATTTCCCTCCTACTCAAGAAAACTATAGTGGAGCTGGTGAAGCAACTGGTGGTGATCATCTTATCACCATACTAGGAAAACTCACTCAGGTTATGAGTAATAACCTTACTTGTATGAAGCACCCTAATCAAAAATGTGGAGGATCAATGTTAGACTGCTTCATGAGGAAACAACCACCAACATTAAATGGGAGTAAAAATCCATTGGTAGCTGAGAAATGGATAAGTTCCTTAGAGAAAATATTTCATGTTTTGAGGAGTAGCGAAAGGGAAAACATTGTCACGGTAGTTTATCGCCTCACGGGAGATGCGGATCAATGGTGGTCATTAATCCAAAACACAAAGGAAGATTAAGAAGTATAAAACATGGAATAGAGGGAGTTTAAAAATATTTTCTTAGAAAAATACCTTCCTCGTGACCATCGAGCATATATGGAAAGAAAATTTCTGAGTCTGAGGCAAAAAGGAGGATGAGAATGTCGCAAAGTATGAGGCTAACTTTACAAGGTTATCAAGGCATGTAGCAGATTATATACATAACCCAAGGAATAAGATTGGTTGATTATTTGATGGGTTAAAGACATTTCTCTATCAAGAATTAGTCTCACAATCCTTCTCATCATATGAAGATATTGTCTCATGCGCTATTAAGACAGAAAATGGATTCTCTAAGTCTTGTGACTTTAAATAAAATCAAGAGAAGAAGAGATCTGTTAAACACTCTAGAAATGGAAATAATGGGAAGACGGTAAAAGTTGAATATCCATCCTGTAGTAAATGTGGGAAGAAACACCTCGGTACTTTCCTGAAGGGAATGGGAGTCTGTTACAAGTGTGATGAAAAAGACCACCAAGCTCATGATTGAAAGGGGAAGAAAGAGACTATCAGTGTTGAATTCTACAATTGCAGAGAAAAGGGGAATTATGAAAACGAATTTCCTAAGTGCCAAGGAAACTTACCCCAGAAAAGGCCAAGGGAGCAAGGCCAAGATTATGCAATCACAATTGGTGAGGTTGAAGCTCCAAAAGATGTGCTCGCAAGTAATTTAATGGTTTTCTCAAGTTTATCCAATGCTTTATTTGATTCTGGATCATCACATTATTTCATATCTTCCTAGTTTTCTAAGAAAATTAGATATTTTTAATTTTACTTAACATGGGAGTTGTTAATAAAAACTCCTAATATAAGTATCATCGCAACAAAGTTTTGTGAATCAGTTCCCATTGGGTAATATAAATATTCTTTATCTACTGATCGCATCGTCATACCCATGATTTAATTTGATATAATCCCCAAAATGGATTAGATTTTGTACTATGATGCTAAAATTTATTTTAAGAAGAAGGAGGTTACAATTTTCGATGATGATAAGGAGTACCTAATATTTAGAGTAGAAACATAACCACCTAATTCTTATCTAGATCATCCCCCAGTAGATCTAATAAATTCAATTATTCGGGAAGAAGAGAATGAAATAACTATGGGTGAGGAAAATAATGCTCGAATAGAGGATGTACCTATTGTGCAAGAATATGTTGATGTGTTTCTAGAGGATTTACCTAGACATCCTCCAGAATGAGAAATTGAGTTTTTCATTGCTTTAATTCCTAGTTCAAGGACCATATCGAATATCCCTTATAGAATAGACATTATGGAATTAGTGTAACTGAAGAAACAACAAGAGGAATTAAGTAATAAGAGATTTATTTGCCCTAGTTTTTCTCCATGGGGAGCCTCTATCCTTTTTTTAAAGAAATACGTATCTATGAGGTTGTGAATTGACTACAGCGAGATCAATGTTATAAGAATAAAGAACAAGTACCCCCTACCTCGCATTTATTATTTATTCGACCAACTTCATGGAGCTCAATATTTTTCAATTATTGACCTTCGATCTGTATATCATCAGTTGTGTGCGAATAAGGAATACATTCTGAAAAAAATCATTTTGAACCAAGTAAGGGCATTAAGACTTTACAGTAATGTCTTTTGGATTGACCAATGAACCCTCTATCTTCATGGATCTAATGAATATAGTTTTCAAGGAATATCTTGATGACTTTGTAGTGGTATTTATAGATGATATTTTGGTATACTCAAAAATCTATGAAGATCATGAAAATCAATTGCGCATTATCCTAAGGACTCTTAGAAGAAATGAATTATATGGAAAATTTAGCAAGTGTGAATTCTGGTTTCAGGAGATTTATTTTCTTGGTCATATTGTCCCTAAGGATAGAAACTCTATTGATCCTTCAAAGACCAAAGAAATCCAAGAATTTCCAGCACCGACAAGTATAACTGAGGTACGCAGTTTTATTGGTTTAGCAGGTTATTATCAGCATTTTTTTCAGAATTTTTCCCGATTGGCTAACCCATTAACCAAGATCACTCATAAAGGGGTTAAATTTATTTGGAAAAAAGAGTGTGAAGAATTTTTTAAAGAACTAAAAAGGATATGAGTTAATTCTTCTATTGCGACTCTATCATCGTGGAATGATGGGTTTGTTATTTATAGTGATGATTCAAAGAAAGGACTTAGTTGTGTCCTTATGCAGAATAATAGAGTTATTGTCTATGCATCACAACATCTAAAAATTCATGAACAAAACTATCCCACTCATGATCTTGAGTTAGAATCTGTAATATTTTCTCTAAAAATATGGAGAAACTATCTCTATCGTGAAAAATGTGAGATTTATACTGATCAAAAGAGTTTGAAGTATATTTTCTCGCAAAAAGAACTCAACATGAGGCAAAGGAGATGTCTTGAACTACTCAAGGATTATGATTTCACTATACACTACCACCCGGGGAAGGAAAATAAGGTGGAAGATGCTTTGAGCAGAAAGGATCATGGATTTTTGAACAAGATGAGAGTTGAAAGGGATCCTATATACATGGATCTAGTAAATATGGATATAGGAATAACCATATAAGGTTAAACATCAATGCTTTTTTAAATGGTTTCCAAACCATATTTACAAGAAAGGATAAAATTTTCTCAGATTGATGATGAGGAATTTCAAAAGAAGATTAAATCTGTGAATGATGGGAGATTGAGTTACTTCATATATGAAGATGGAATTTTGAAATTTGGGAAGAGACTTTGTGTTCCCGATATACCTGATCTAAAAATGGAATTTTTAGATGATGCTCATAGCTCCAATTTCTCTATAAACCCTGGTGGCACTAAGATGTATAGAGATTTGAAAGAACATTTGTTTTGGGACAACATGTAGAGGGAGATTGCTGATTTCGTGTCAGGATGTATGGATTTTTAACAAGTAAAATTTGGAAGGAAATAGCCTGGAGGATTCATCCACCCACTTCCCATACCTGAGTGGAAATGGGATAATATTACGATGTACTTTGTCATGGGGCTACCAAACACTCCTAGAAGGAATGATGTAATATGGGTCATTACTGATCGTCTTACCATGTCATCACATTTTCTTGGTATAAGAGAAGATTTACCACTGAACGTTTAGCAAGAATATATATTAATGAAGTTGTAAGACTTCATGGAGTACCCTTATTGATTTTTTCTGATTGTGATCCCTGTTTTCCATCAAGATTATGGAAAAGTCTTCAGAAATCCCTGTATACTAAACTTCGTTTGAGTACTGCCTACCACCCTCAAACCAATGGACAGTCAAAAATGAATATTCAAACCTTATAAGACATGTTGATATCTTTCTCACATGACTTTCAAGGTATGTGGGATCAATATTTACCTCTGTTAGAATTTTCCTATAACAATATCTTCCATTCAAGTATTCGGATGGCACCATATGAAGCGTTATATGGAAATAGATGTTTCACACCAACTTTTTGGGATGATGTTGGTGAAACAAAACTCGTAGGCCCATAACTTTTTAAGGAAATAATGGAAAAAGAGAAGGATATCCAAACCCATATCAAAACAGCCCAAAGTAAGCAAAAGAGCTATGCTGGTAACTGAAGGAATGATTTGGAATTTCAAGTAGGAGAACATGTTTTCTTGAAGGTATATCCATGGAATGGTGTTATACATTTCTGTAGGAAGGGTAAATTGAGTCCTAGGTACATCGGACCATTCAAAATTCTAGAATGAATTGGATTTATAGCTTATCGTTTGGCAATGCCTCCAAGTCTCTCCAAAGTTCATGATGTGTTCCACGTATCACTGTCGAAAAAATACATGCCTGACCAAACGCATGTACTCTCCTATGAGGAAATTGAACTGGAACCTGATCTATCTTATTGTAAAGATCCTATCAAGATTCTTGTTATCAGAGAACAAGTTATGAGAAACTGGACAACTCATCTGGTAAAAGTTCAATGGAGAAACCATAATATGGAAGAGGCAACGTGGGAACCCGAGGAACTTATGATGAAGAACCACCCTAATCTTTTTATGCATTAATATTCTAGAAATTTTGAGGATGAAATTATTTTAAAGAGGAGATAATGTAACACCCCAAGCTTCCATGGTATGTTTCCCTTTGAATAATGCAGTATCTTGCGTTGTACGTAACTAGGAGTTTTAACACACCACGACCAATCAAACTAGCCGTTATAAATAGTAATGTAAAAATTATGAATTTATCTATTACTCCCAAAGCTACTAAACTGATTGGTATTTTGGGACATGATTCCTTATATCATTCCTATGTTATTTAATAATACATCAACTCTGGATAACTGGGTTCTGGGTGTTACGCACCCCATTCCTAGAGGCAAGGGTGATGTAACTTTAATGTGAAGTGCGTTAATTTACCGAGGCTATTTTTGTGTTGAATGATTTCTCAGTTAGTGATGTAATGAATAAATAATTATTTAATGAAGTTGGAATGGCTTGGGTTAGTTGGGTTAATGAAATTTAAATGGTCAAATGAATTGGTTTGAAATGTGAAATTGGATTTATGGATTGATTTGTTTTGTTTTGAATTTAGAGGTAGCAGCAAAAGATGATAGTTTTGTGAGTTGGTTGTTTGTATGAGAACCCATAGGTGGGGCAGGCATGTTTAGTATTAATTATATATACTTTTATTTCCTTTTTTCTATATTCACCCCACCCTAGTTGATCACTTTGTTCCAAACACCCCCATAGTCACGTGGGAGGGTTTTTTTCCAAAAATATCAGTGGGAGGATGGATGGATGGCCACCCACTCTTCCCCGTTCCATCTTGTAGATGATGACAGAACAAGTTTATTCGGGTAGGATGCGATGAGATATATTTTCCCAAGTGTCATTAGGATGAGTTGTGTTGTGTTTTCTCAGGTGTCTTCAGGATGAGATGAGAAGTTTTGTGAGGACCAGGTGTGTGGGGGTGGGATGTGTTGTGAGGCCCAGGTGTGTGCGGGCATGATGTGTTGCAAGGACCAGTTGTGTACAAGTGGGATGTTTTTTGAGTCCCAACAGCATGTGGGAAGGATTTGATATGGTAGATTCAGAAGATGTGGGAGTGATAGGATGTTTGTTGTTGGGTTGTGAGAGTAGCTAATCAGTGGAAAGTGGTATAGGTTACCCTATCATTGATGTTCTTCATATTATATTATATAACTTGTGTTACTTGGTGAGAATGCATTAGTGAGGTTGGGTTTGGTTTGTATACCTATATAGGTGAATGTTTGGTCCTATTGGTTTCTCACAAGGGTATTAGTATTGTTCTTTACCATGTGCATGAGAGACTTTGGTTTTCCTATTGAGTTTACTTATATTCTCACCCTATATATATATAAAAAATTCCAGGTTTCAAGGAGGATTTCACAGACCATGTTGGGCCTTACTGGCTTGGATCCTTGACAGTTGTTGTGTTTCCACCTAGCTTTAATTTTTGTATTTACCTTGGAGACATTTATTTTGTATTAGTTTTATTTATACATGCATGTGGTATGGTTTGGGTTTCATTTTTTTTATATGTCATGGAGTTGATTTTGTTTGATTCATCTTATCTCCCAACCCTATTTATATTATAAAGGGTAATTTCTACCATATTGTAAAAATTGTACACACTTGGTGTTAGTCGCCAACCTGGGGCCTATTGGAGGTGGGACTTGGGATTCATTTTCTCCCTTTCTTCATTGCCATCTAAGAAGGGGTATCTTTGGAGGGAGGGGGTTGTGACATAGTGGAATCAGAGTTGATGGTTGAGAGATCGGATGGATTTTGAAGTTAGGAATAGTGAGGATTGCATGTTATGGGATAAAAAAAGTTTTATTTGACCTTGGGACATGATGTAGGCTAGGGATACCAGCAAGGACATGGGATTTTATAGTCCCCCACGATCCAGTGCACTGGCTCTAAGCTTATTTAACAGCCAAGTGGGATGGACCTGCTTGTAGGGTGGAGAGCTAGGAAAGGTACATGAATCATAATGACTTGTGTTCTTTTTTTAATTATTTTGTTTTGGGACTATCAAAATGGATATAATAAATGAAATTAATTAAAATGAATCTTAATAAAATCCCATAATACTCGAGATTAGGAAATATTTGTTTTCCTTTCAACTATGGCTCATGGTCGTCATCCATGTGTGGCTCAGGTAGTGGAGGTTCAGTAGGCTGGTCAGGTTGATCAACATTGGGTTAATCTAGCCAATGAGTATGATCAGTGGAAGAGGATTTTTAATCTTTATAGTGGTAGGATTTGGGGAAGTATGAAGGTAGTGTTTTATATGTGGAGATAGAAGGTTTTCAATAGGATTTGGAGATCTCCTTCAATTTCATCTGGGCCCCAATGGGGTTCTGTTTCCCTTTGGAAATCATTCAAATTTGGGGTGTGGTGTGTTAGTGGTGGTTGTTGTATCTGGGGTAATGGAAGGAGGAATATGTTCTATTGGTTGACTTCTAGAAGGAGTTCTGGGAAAATTTCCTTTTGTCAACCATGAAGGCTGCAATGAGGTAGGAACTACTCTCCCTTCAACAAGGGAGTATTTTAGTATGGGATATAGGTATTAAGTTCAAGTAACTTATGTTCTTTGATCCAGATCTTTTTTCGGATAAGGAGTCTCATGTGAGACATCTTGAGGAGGAACTCATTCCTTCTATATAGTATTTTTTTAATCCTACATTTCTAATGTATTTGGTGGTTCAGAAAAAGGAAAAGCTGATTGAGTGGATTCACTCACAATAAGGCTTACCAAGAGAGGGAATTCGGTAGAGTTATTTGAGAGGTAGCATTATTAGTGGAAGGTCTCAGGAACTAGGACCTTAGAGGTTTCGACCAGTGGGGAATCAACCTCATTAGATTCCCTTTCAACCTTCTAGTCTTTGTTCCCTTTCCATGATCTTGGAGATGATGTGTTTATTCTATGAGGTTTGTGTACATCTTCAGATCCAATTCCTATTGGTTACTCAAGCTCAGTTTAGTGAAGGTGGACATGTTTAGTTCTAGCCCTATAAGTAGTTGTCGGTGAGACTGTTTCAGCAATAGGGTCAGTAAGATTTTTCTCTGTTGAGAGGGTATGGAGTAGGTAGAGGATGACCTCAGGATGTTCCTCATGCTCAGGGAACATGACCTGATCATGTTTGTGGAGGTGGTCATCAACATTAAGGAAGAGAATATAGGTGTTTTCAGTTTCACGCAACGGAGGCAGTGGGTCCAGATATCATCATAGGTAGGATAAGTTTATTTAGAATCCTTTCTTGTACCTTGTTTGATTCAGTAGATTTTCACTTCTTTATTACACCCTATCTATCCCATGGTTTAGTACTAGACATAGAGAGGCTTCTCTTTCCCCAGGTGATGAGTACGCTAGTCAAAATCTAGAGCAGCTTGTTTTATGGTTGACAGGAGTGTAGACTGATGATGGGATAGTATCAATACCAAGGGTATCTTTTATTAATATAGATGCAGCCATACGATTTCATCATTATCAACAAATGGTTTTATTTTATATGTGATTTTATCTACTTATTCTAGATAAGAGTCTTATTTTAGGATGTGGATGGCTAGAGTGTGGTTTACATCAATAAGTGGAGTTGTCAGGTGGCCAGTCAGCATGCAGAACCCCTCCTTTCCTTATTAGCTAAGTTGTTAGTGAAATCAGCGGAAACTGAAATGGTGGAGGTTACTAGGTTTTTTGGATAGTTCTTGGATGTTTTCCCCGAGCAGGTTGTGACACTACACCCTTGACGTCATGTTGAGTTTGGGATAGACTTTTTGCATGGGGTTTATTTGATTTTGATGACTCCTTATCAGATGGAACCTTCTAAGTTGTTGTAGTTAAGGATTCAGATAAACGATCTGATGAAGAAGGGTTTTATTTGGCTTAGTGTGTCATTGTGGGGTGCTCTAGTTTTGTTCTCAAAAAAGATGAAAGGTGGTATGAGGTTGTATATAGACAACTAGAGGCTGAATCAGGTGACGATAAAGAATAATTACCCTTTTTCAAGTATAGATGATTTTTTCAAACAACTGAGATGGAAAAGTTGGTTTTCTAAGATCGATCTATAGTTTGGATATCACCAATTGAGGGGGAAGGAAAGAGATATTCCAAATACTGCTTTTAGATGCATGTATGGGCACTTCAAGTTTGTATTCATGTCATTAGGTGTTATGAATTCACCATTTGTGTTCATGGGGCTTATGAATTCAATGTTCCATGAGTTTCTAGATCATTTCTTCATCATATTCATCGATGATGTCTTAATCTACTTGAAGTTAGAGGAGGAGCACGTCGAGCATCTCATAATTATCTTACAGGTTCTTAGACACCACTAAATCTATATAAAGTTGTCCAAGTGTATATTTTTGACACAGGATGTTCATTTCCTCAGGCATGTGGTGTCTCAGTAGGGTTTGGAAGTTGACCCAACAAAGGTCAAGGCATCTGGTTCTTGGGTAGCACCAAATAACATGGCATAAGTTCGTAGTTTCCTTGGTATCATAGGCTATTATTAGAGGTTTGTACCCTATTTATCTTAAGTTGAGGCCCCTTTGGTGTATTTGTCTATGAAAGACCAAGATTTTGTGTGGATTGATCATTGTAAGGTAGTTTTTGGTTACCGGAAGGGTAAGTTGGTTAGTGCTCCAGTTTCCTGAGGAAGGGGTAATGTTTGAGGTGTTTTGTGACTCTTCCCATATGGGTTTAAAATGAATGTTGATACAGTAGTGAGTGGTGATCTCTTATGGGTCTAGGTAGTTATGTCCTCAAGAGCATAACTACGCCACCCACAATCTGAAGTTATTAGTAGTTGTGTTTGCGTTGAATTTGTGGTAACATTATCTCATTGGGGAGTGCTTTGTGGTCTTCACAGATCACAAGAGCTTGAGGTATATCCTTTCCCAGTGTGATCTGAATCTATGAAAGATGAGGGGGTGGAGTTTCTTCAAGACTATGATTTTGAGATCTCCTACACATCAGGGAAGGAAAATTTCATGGCTGATGATTTGAATAGAAATTCACAGAAGTAGGTTTCTTGGGAGTCTGAAAATTCTTGGAGAGCGATGGAGAAGTTGGTAGCCTTGCACTTGGATGAAAGGGTGGATGGTAGAAAAGGATTCTTATTTCAGATGATATTACAGTCTTATCTAATGAATCAGGTGTAGGAGTCTTATTGGGTAGACTCATAGGTATAGGTGATAAGTGATCATGTTTGTAATGGTGATAATCTAGAAGGATAGTTAGAGGATGATCAGAATAGAATGTATCTTAATAGAAATATGTTTGTTCCGGTGGTGATGTTAAAGGGATTTCTTCATGAGTTTCATAAATCACATTTTTTGTTACACCTTAAAGTTTCTAAGATGTACCATGGATTGAGAATAAAGTTTTAGTGGTCCGGGGTGAAATGGGTAGTGGTAGAGTTTGTGGCTCGGTGTCTAGTTTTCCAACAGGTAAAGTATGAGCATTGTGTTCCTAGTGGTTTATTGAAACCTTTGGATTTCCTCAACTGGAAATGGGATGGAATCTCAATGGATTTTTTCACAGGGTTACCTAGATCTCATAGTGGTTGTGATATTATCTGGGTGATAGTGGGTCGGTTGACAAAATCATCTCACTTCTTAGTGATCAAGGAGTCGGGCACAGTGGATACCTTGGACAAGAGGTATGTAGGTTAAGTGGTGCGGTTTCATAGAGTTGTGAGGTCCATTGTCTTGGACTAGGATGCATGGTTTACCTCACATATCTGGAGTGTATTACAGTGTTCCTTTGGCACTCAGTTATGCCTCAGAACTAATTTCCACCCACAGATAGATGGGTAGATGGAATGGATTATCCAAGCATTGTAAGACATGTTGTGGGAATCTGTCTTGGACTTTGGTGGATCTTGGGTACTACATCTAACTTTCATATAGTTTTCTTATAATAATAGTTATCACTATTTCATTGGCATGGCTCCATTTTGAGGATTTTTATAGAAGACCGTGTCATTCACCATTTTTATGGACAGAGGTTGGGGAGATATCTATCCTTGGTCCTGATGTGGTGTAGAGAATGATAGAGAAGGTTCAGCTTGTTTGTGATAGGATGAAAGTAGTGCAAGACTGGCATAATTCTTGTGGAAATAATAGGATAAGTCCCATGTAATTCGAGGTTTGGGACCATGTTTTCTTGAAGTTTTAACCTCAACACGGGCAGTGAAGGTTTGGTAGAGGTAGTAATCTTTCTCTAAGGTATTTTAAACCCTTTGGGTTATTGGGGTGAGTTGGAAAGGTGGTATACTAAGTGGTGTTTCCACCACAATTAGAGAGTATCCATGATATCTTCCACATCTATATTCTTTGTTGATGTCTTCACAATGACTTCCATGTATTTGACTTTGTAGAGTTGAATATGGAGGATGATGTGACATTTTTGGAGGGGCTGGTAGTGATACAAGATCTCCAAGATAAGGTTATGAATGGACGGA
The DNA here is from genome assembly GCA_963277665.1 of Viscum album. NCBI lineage: Eukaryota > Viridiplantae > Streptophyta > Magnoliopsida > Santalales > Viscaceae > Viscum > Viscum album. The sequence goes on along the minus strand of OY728130.1, from coordinate 425,878,915 downwards.
TCATTCCTTTAGATTGTTTGTTGTGTAGGTATGGTGTTTAGGAGGAGAGTAATTGGGTGCATGAGACACATATGTGAGCCCACTACCTAGGTTTTTTTGATTTTTCTTTACTTTATTTTCCTTGAAATGTGATGTATGAACCTTGTTGATTATGATATGACCTATTCTTTTTTGTTATAAATGTGTGGTATGATGTTTGATGGAGTCCTGATATATGAAATGGGGAGGACCTAATTTCAAATCAAGACACATTAACTATGATGTGATTAAACCTGTGTGGAAAGTCAGTTTCGCCCATAGTGGATAGTATTTTGACATGGAGGATGGAATTTCCTGATTCATGTGTTTGATATTTCATGGTTGTTGTGCTTGTAAAGTATGTTTTGTGGTCGTTCATGTTTGGAACGTCAACACCTGTGTTGAAAAAATATTGGTTTATAGATTATGGAGGAGGTTTTTTTGGATGTGAAGGTTTCCACTCTACGTTTCAAACAATACAAGTTGGTTTAATGTTGATGTTTTTAGTTGATAGTAGTATTTTTAGTGTAGTTATATCCTTGAGAGGTATATGTAGGGATGGTTTTTTGGACCCTTCCTCTACTTATGGGTTGGTTTTGAATTATCTAGGTCAAGAATAATTTGATAGGTATCTTATGTAATATCCCAAACCTCTCTGAACCATTAATTTGTGGGAATCTGGTTTTTGAGGTTTTCTAGGAGGTCAAGGTGACTCATTTCAAAAGTGTTCAAAATTATCAGTCTTCCAAGTCTTCCAACAGTGGATCACCCTAATGGTAGCTGACCCTAGTGGTTTCTTGCTAGAGGTGGATTTCTAGTGATGGCTCACTGGTGGTGGATCGCTAGCGGTCTCTCTCTAGCGGTCACCCACTAGCGGTGACTCTTTGGTGTTCACTCGTCCGGCAGTACCTCATCCAATGGTATCTCACCTCACAATGTCTAACTAATGGTTGAAATAATTTCATCTGGAAGCCTCTCATCCAATGGTGTCTTGCCTCTCGGTGACTCACTGATGGTGATAGGTGTTTCATCAAGTGGTCTCTTGTCTAGAAGTGTCTCACAAGAGGTACCCTGATGAGTAGTGCCTCACCTAAAAGTTCCTCATGAATAGTGTTTCTAGCTTCTCCCAGTTTTTCAGGTTTTATGTCTTCTTTGACATAAAACACTTATAAAGCCCTATTTGAAGGTATTTGAGACCAATTCAAAGCCCATAAATCCTATCTTTAAATTCCTAAGGGTGTGGTGTATTTTGGATGGTCAAAGTGCTTTACCTTGACCAGATCTGCCTTTAATGGAAAATCAAAAACATATCTAAACTAGGGATCTGTTTAGATCATTTAAAAGACAATATACCTTTCTCCCCCCCCCCTTGTTCTTTATTCTTTATTTCTCTTGGTATGAGATTCCCCAAACCCTTCTTCATATAGTAATTGAGTAAATTTTTGTAGCTTTTGGTTCGTTTTCTCCTTCGAATTCTTCATGCTGCATGCACGCCCCTGCTTCTTTGAAACTAGGAAGTGCCAATCGCCTTTTATATCAATATTTTTTCCTTCATATTTCTTAATTTTGTATCATGTGGTTTGGTTTTATGAATGTTTCCCTTATAAATATAATTTAATTCAAATAAATAAAGATAATTGAATCAGTTTAATATCAATATGAGGGGGTAGGGAAAAGTGAAGTATGTTATTGTTGTGTTTTGATTTTATTGATATTGTCATTCATATGGGATAACTACCCATAGACAATCATGGTCGGTGGGGTTCCTTGTTTGTTCATAGAATATTTTATGGATTGCTATTTGTTTCCTTTTGAATGATTATATGTGAAAATTATTAACCATATACATTCCTCTAATAAATGAATACACTAATATCCTAATATTTTGTGACATCCCCTGAATAAAAAAGTGTAAATTAAATAAGGTCTGCCCTGTTAAATATTAAATATGTTTTTTTCAGTTCTTGGGATGATGTGGTTGCGGGAACCATTGTTCACATGAGGTTTGATTTTTTTATTTGGTGATATGGGTGTGATATGATTGTGCAGTAGGATTGTGAAACATAGTTGTGTTGTAATATTTTGTTGCGTTTCATTGTGAGTCGGGGTTTGTTTTGGTTGTCATGGTGGTCTAGGAAGGATGACTTTGAAGAAGAATAGTAGTGGTTGGTATGGGTGCTTTAGCATTGATAACATATAGAAAGATTCACACTGTACCTAGAGGTGGTGGTGATGTGTCTTAAATGTGAAGTGTGTTAATTTAGCATGGTTTGTTTTGTGTTTCATAGTTTCTTGGGTAGTCATGGAATGAAAAAATAATTGTTTAATAAAGTTGGAACATATTGGGTTGGTTTAGTTAATGATATGAAAATGGTTAAATGAATTGGATGGAAATGAAAAATGGGATTTATGGATTGATGTGTGGTTTTTTGCATTTAGAGGTATGATAAAAGGTGATAGTTTTATGAGTTGGTTTTTTGTCTGAGAACCCATAGGTGGTTCTTGATTGTTTGGTATTAATTATATATACTTGTATTTCCTTGTGTTTTCTATATGCACCCCACCCTAGTTGAGCACTATGTTCCAAACACCCCCATAGTCACAGGGGATGGTGAATTTCCAAACATCTCGGTGGGAGGATGGATTGTTGGCCACCCACTCTTCCCTGCTCCCTCTTTAAGGTGATTAAGGCCCAAGTTTCTTCGAGTAGGATGTGATAAGATATGTTTTCCTAGGTGTCTTCAGGATGAGTTGTGATATGTTTTCTTATGTGTCTTCAGGATGAAATGAGATGTGTTTTGAGGCTCAGGTGGGTGCGGGTAAAATGTTTTGTGAGGCCTATGTGTGTGTGGGTGGGACGTGTTGTGAGGCCCAGGTGTGTGTGGGTGGGATGTGATATGGAAGATTCGAAGGAGGTGGGAGTTATAGGACATTTTCTATTAGGGTGTGAGAGTGGATCGTCTGTGGGAAAGTGGTGTGGAAATCCTATCATCAATGTGATTTATATTATATTAAATGACTTCTATTACTTAGTGAGAATGCCTTGTTTAAGTTGGGTTTGGTTAGTATACCTATATAGGTGATTGTTAGGTTTTGTTATTTTCTCATAGGGGAATTAGTATTCTTCTTTCACATGTACACAAGAGACTTTTGTTTTCCTATTGAGTATACTTGTATGCTCACCCTACATATATAAAACAGTTTTTAGGTTTTCAAGAGGATTTTACAGACCATACTGGGCCTTACTAGATTGGATACTTGACAATTATTGTGTTTCCGCCTAACTCTATTTTTGGTATTTACCCTGGAGAATTTATTATTTTTAATCAGTTCTATTAATACATACATGTGGGATGGTTTGGGTTTCATTTTTAATATGTCATAGAGTTTATTTTGGTTGATTCATCCTATTTATCAATTCTATTTATATTATAAAGGGTAAGGTCTCCCATATTGTGAGAATTATACACCCTTGGAGCTATTCGCCAACCTGAGACCTGCTAGAGGTGGGACTCAGGGGTCATTATCTTCCTTTATTCATTTCCTACCCAGGATGGGTATCTTTGGAGGGAGGGGGTTGTGGCATGAATCTTCTCATATCATTGAATACCTGTATAGGAAAGTCTCTCCTTAAAATATCTTTAAGCTTTAGTCACTTCTCACTCATCGATACAATAGTGTATCAGTTTCCCCTAATTCTTATCTTCTTTACTTTTTTCATTTTGAAAATATATTCATGAAAGTATAATATACCACATGATATTCTCAACTTATTTTATTTTCATTTGAATATTATTTACTACATGTACTTCACATAATACTTTAATTGCAAAGAATATATTCTCATGCATGAATGTTGTGTGTTGTGATATGAGAAGAATATAACCCTCATGAAATGAAGCCTTGATAACTCACTATCCATGTACTAATGATTTGTGAAGGACACCTACTTTACATATTGTTTCTATATAGACCTTCACTCCCTATATAAATAGTACAAAGGTTTTACCTTTACTTTTCATTATATTCCTCCTAGGAAACTTCTCGAAAATCATGTATTATACTTTTTCACCAAGTATATGGGACTCAAGTTAGAGAAAATGATATTTTCTCCCAATAATATTCTCTCTAGACTTCATCAATTTTACCCATGAGGTAAACTAGTATTTATAGGCTATAATGAATGAACATAACCCATGATTAATCTAAAATCATGGTTATTCATTCATACTCACAAGGTTCTAAGAAATATAGAATCTTATGATCCCAAGCCTCTATTTCTTTGCAAACTTTTTATTGCATGCATCCACCACATAAACTACATGCATGATTACACACTTTCCACATGAAAACCCTTCACTGTGTATCAATTTATAATCTCATATGTAATAATAAAATGAGCATTGAATAGAACCTTGTCGAATACTAATCATCATGTATTTTGCATTAAAAATCTCCAACACTTTATAAATTCTTGGTATCCTATAAATATGATCTATTCCACAAAAAACCTCAAATACTTCATAAAAGATTATATATTTCATGTTCATGATCCCCTTCTACCTCATGAACTATCCTACACATGGTAACCCATGCATTCATCTCTTACCACTTGGTTCATCACATACCATTATCATGACATACATTCTCTATTGCGTACTAACTTCACAACATTTCATGCAAAGTACTCAGACCTCATGACTTTATTGAATTGTTATAATTGCATCTATCATGAACTCAATTTCATTAATCTTGACTTGTCTCACATGGTTTAAGATGTTAAGCTCATATTTGTAGTCTGTAAACCCTACTTTATAGTAAATACAAATACTCTAAACATCCTCATTTCATTTTTAATGGATTGAGGTTTTTAAGTGGTGTATATTACTACTAAAAGATTATTCCCACATTGATTTATGGCTTGGGAAAGTGCTACTTAATTATAATCAATGTAGTATACAAGTGAAATGAAATTTTCCCAATGTAAATTCCCATCATCTATAACCATACATGATCTCATAGTGGTTCAAAATAACCTTTTCCCATTTAATACTCAACACACACGCACATCATTCTCCATCTAATCATTGGTTTTGTGTTATCTCTCGTTATGAATATTTATTGCCACTCTCATCCTGTTTGTTCTTAAATATTAGTTTGATGCCCCTCAATTGATGGATTGACTACTTAAACAATATTATCTTGATGATTTGGCACATATTTTTTAAATCCACCTCACTGAAATTACTTATCCAAAAATACATCTTCAAAAAATAAAGTTCCCCAAGATATGCGGGTTTCTTCTCCCTATTAATTTCATGTAAAATTAACACGGGGAGATTCTAATTTTTATTCTCACTCATAAAAATCACATGAAACATTTTTTGGATAGTGTGATAAAATTTATAAATACTTGTCATTTATAAAAATATCGACTCACTGTCAATAAACAATTGTAATTTTAGGGATGTATCTATAATAATACTCCAAGAACAATCAAATCCTTATTCACATATTTATAGATCATCAACACCAAGTCATTCAAGCTTATTGATAACAAAAAAATCAATAAATCAACCAATGGGAACTTTAGTCTCCCCCTTTGTATTTTTTGACAATACTGCAAAACATAGTTTTATGTTAATATGTGTGATTTTCTTTCTCCCCCTTACATTCAATGAATACAAAGGGTATAAAGGGGTATTATCATTTCATCTTGTTTTTAAAAACATATTTTTTTCCCTCATTCACTCAGAATCATATGACTCTATTTTTAGAGAGATAGATGATATCACATGTTATCTTAATAAATATCTGTTAGCTAGGCAGCTCGAAATAAACATGGAAAAACATTGTGTAGAAAATAATAGTGTATAACCAAGGTGATAAATGATGTCCATAAGAAAACATGCATGTGATACCAAATTCAAATAACATACAATTCATATTTTATTGATGCTCAAACTTTAAAATCAATAAATGTATTTATCATCCACTAATTTGAACAAACGGAATATAAAGTTCTAGTGAAAAACATATGTATCCCCTGTTTTATCTCAATATCAATTCCAAATTGATAAAAACTTATAAATCATTCTAAATAGGTATATGGGAGTGATTTTAATAACTCATCATTTAATTTTATTTTTTAAATTTTGTTTAAAAACTCCACATTCACTAGGTAGTGAAGATTTAATAGTTTCAATACATATTGTATCCCTCTCAAGGGATGCATGCATCTCCTTTAATTCATTTTATGTTAGTAAAAAAGCATATTTATAGGGGAATAAGGAGGGACCACTTTATCCCTTACAAGAAAAACATGGATTGAGAGTTTCCTCTTACACTCTTTTGGTCTTTCTTTCTTATATTATCTTCTTGTGAAGTGATTTTATTATTTTTAGCATCCTTAACAGGTTGAATGCTTAAATACTTATAAAGAACTACTTTTTTTTATCGACTAGTGATCTCTGACTAAGTTTTTAAGGAATTTGTTTTACTTTTTTCATCGTTTTAAACATCCGTTCTTGGGTAGGTAAAATGTTTATGCATTGCTTTATTTGATGTCCAACCTAATTACATCTCTTACATGAATTTCCTTGAATTTTCAAAAAACAATTTGGAAACATTCTAATCAATTTGTATTTCTCCTTATGAAACCACTTGTTTTATTTAAATTTTATAATTCATCTGAGCTTCCTCCATTTATTTATCCAATTTTTATTAGTTTGTCTGAATAGTTAATCTCTCTTTCTTTAAATTCTCAACTTATTGAATTTTTTCACTAGACTTATTTATAGAATCATCACAATATGTATTTACTTTGTTTTCTTGGTTTTCTTCCCTTTATTACCATGGGGAACCACTCTTGGTCTTCTAATCATGCATTCTTCAGGTTTAGGACCCTTCTTATCACATATTATATAAATAAAGTGTTCATACTAGTTATGTATTAGAGGATTTGGTGAATATCTTATCATAGACCTATTTTTTGAGAATTTTTCCTCACGCCCTGGGTTCATGAAACTTTATAAGAAATAACATGTTATTCCAACAAGATTAGGTTTTTTACCCATTCATTACACGGCACCATTAAAAAACCTATAAACTTAGATCTTCATACTTGATAATTGTTCTCTACTGACACATGTTATTGGTGAAATTATTAAAATTAATACTTATTTTTCCTATGGGGGTTATTTTATTCACATTTTCCTCTCTTCCATTAATGTAGAAGAGGGTCTATAACTTATATAGTTAGTTCAAGAAGATTTTTATGTATTTTTTTCACTTACACTATTAGAGATAGCAGTTTAACTTTGAGATGGATTAGGTAGAAATTTAGATTTTCAATTTAGACCCTTGATCTTACTTACTTGGTAAGATTCATATTTAACCTCATTGTAATTGTAGAAATATTTTTACCTCTTCTTTATCTCATTTTGAATGTCTATACATATAATTTGTGTCTCAGAAAGTTATTCCTCTTTTCAAGCCTGTTTCTTCTCAAAATCACTTACCATATTATCATACTAAGAAATTCTAAATCTATTATTCTTACTCTAATTAAAAAATATATATTTATTTTATATCATAATCCCCTTTTTAAATAGTTACTTTTTTATTATATTTCTCTAATTTTATTATTTATTTCATCGGATAATTGTTTTTCAAAAGGTAAACTTCCATATTATCTTTCGAATTATATTTTTATTATATTATTTTTTTCATAATGATAAATACTTTAAGTATTAAAATTTATCTCAATATAAGATAAAAATTTGAAATCATCATCTTATTGAATCCTAGATGATTAATCATCTCATTCATGATTTCTTAATAGATTCTTATTCTTTCTAATAAAATACATAACTTTTATTTTTTTTCTTATACTTTTGGAACTTATTTTCTTTCTCATGGGATTTAGTATCAGTAGTCTTGTTCTTTGGATATACATAAATAAATTTATTATTGCCTTCACAATTTCAAATTATTATCAATTCATTTTTTCCATTTCTATTTTCCTTTTTTGAATCAATTTAATAAGTAAAATAATTTTATTGAAGTCCTGTTTATCTTCTTTCTCATCAGAATCACTTGATTCCACCTCTTCCCCAACTATGATCTTTTGTTTTATCATGGACTCAATGTTCATCTAATATTTTTCATTATTTTTGAAACCTAGATACTTTATTATTTCATAATCTATGATATTATTTTGAATTTCATCCAATAAAAGGTATTCTCAAACTTATAGGGCTGAAACCTTGGGATCAAACTGATCTATAAAATTTTTCATTGGATTGTTAACAGTGGGAGATTCTTCTATATTCTTACCAAAACCCAGAATATTGTTTCTTATATCATTCACCCAAGTGAAATAGTCATCTATATTCTCATCATGGACCATATTAATGTCTTCAAATATAACCATCTTGACTTGTAACTTGGTTTATCTCACTTTGATATTTCTTTTATAATTGCTTATGAAATTATCCCTTATTTCTTTGATAGTTTAAATTCTCATGACTTTTGTGTAGGAATTTTATGAAAGATACATTAAAATTTCATTATGTATCTTACTATAGTTCTTTACATATATATTGTTAGGGAGTATCATATAATCTTCCCCAATTGTGGGTGGAAATCCCATTATTGTAGCATCTCTTACTTTCATACCAAGAGATAGAAGGTTGTGTAGAATTTTATTCCTCAAACTATGGTAATTAATTCCATTAAAATTAAGTACTCAATAGTATTTTATATAATTAATTTTCTTTATTTTAAAAAATTTCTTAGTTCTTCAAAGGTGACCTTTTCTCTAAGACCAATTATAAATCCCAAGGACTTGTTAGGTACCACTAGGAGGTTTGAATCGATAGTAAACTATTTTTATGAATTCTTATACTTTTAATTCAATCTATTTGACTAGGTAAATTATCAATTCATCATCTTTAATTAATCATCCTCACCTTATATGAAAGGGGAATAAATAAATCATATCATGGAAGGATTTACAAGGTTTGGTCGTAAAGAACTACTCCTTGTTGCAAATGAATACACGCCCTAGTCACATATTCTCCAATATATGAAAAAATGGTTATAAAAATTGGTTATACACCCCAAATAAAATATTCCTCAAAATTATTTATATTCCCCAACCACCAAATCATGTTCTAACTAGTGATACACTAGAATCACTAGCTATATACATGATCGGTTATATGACTTATTTGATTCTCCCATAACAATTGGTTATACACCCCAATCGCAAGTATTTAATTATATATGGTTATATGCCTCATCACACCATCTCCTCCTCAGGACTGATACATAATTAAAAATATATCATTTATGCTTCTGGAAGCTTATATACCATTGAGAATGATATTACTCTATAAGTGTACAGGATTTAGTTTTCTCATGTGTAGCTTTGAGTCTATTTTCCTAGGTCTTCTTCATAACATAAATGTCAATATTTATTAAATTTTCATATATCCACACAATTTGAATCTTCACAAATAAATGAATACTAAAACATGAAATTCTTCTCTTACTAAGTTCTTCTGGATTTAGTCTCTTCTCTCTCTATGAAACAATAGTGCATTGATTTTCTCATATTATTCTCTTCTCAACTTTGTGCTTTGTGAAAATATTCTTCATGAAAGTATAGTATACTACATGATATTCTCAACTAGTTTTATTTTTATGTGACTATTATTTACTAAATTTACCTCGCATAACACTTCAATACCATAGTATATATTCTCATGAATGCAACTCAAACACTATGATGATCTGAGAATATATTCCTCATGAACCAAATCCTTGAAAACTCACAATGTTTATTCTGATGCTTCATAAAAGACCCCTATTTCATTTATTGATGTTAAATAGGACTTTAATTCCCACACTGACACTATATAAGATGAACCTTTACTTAAAATTCTATTATGCATACATGGATTCTCAAAAATCATATACTATACTTTTTCACTTAGTACATGGGTCTCAAGATGGAGAAAATGATATTTTACCTCAATGAAATTATCTATTAAACTTTATCAATTTTAACTATGAGGTAAACGTGTATTTATAGGATATAGTGAATGGTAATAGACCATAGTTAATCTAAAAATTATTGTTAGTCATTCATGCTCATGTTGTTCTAAGAAATATGGCATTTTATGATTGAAAGCTTTTGTTCCTTAAAAAACATTATATTGTGTTCACCCACTACATGAACACTATGCATGATTGTGCACTATCCACATGAATGACCATCATTTTGTACTTCTTCCCCATCACATATGAACTAAGTGAGTGAGAATTGAATAATAGATCATTTTATAATGGTCATCAGATAGGAAACATCACAAATTCCTCTTATTTATGACAACATGGTATCCTCGTGATCTGATCTCATCTGTGAACAAACCTCATGTACTCCCCACATGATCATGTACTATATTTTTTCAATCCTCTTCCACCTTGGGAATTATGCTTCGTATGGAAGCCACTATGTACTCACCTTGAATGTACCAGTTACCACTTATTTCATCACTTACCATTCACATCATGTACATTCATCATCACATACCATCCTTATGGAATTTCATATATAGTATGCATACCTCCTACCTTTAACATTTTTTTATCATTCCCTCGATCACAGACCCACTTGCATTGAGCATGGACTGCCTTATATGGTTAAGTATGTAGAGATCATCCATGTGGTTTTCAAACCCTAATTCATAGAAAGGATGAAAACTTTGAATTTCCTCATTTCATTTATAAACAGTTTGGGATGTTTAAGTGGTGTATGGTACCATAAAAAAGTTCAGTCCCATATTGATTTTTGGCTTCGTAAGGAATCATTTAATTATACTCAACACAGAATAAAATAAAAAATGAAATAATCCTTATGTCAGGGTTCTCTAATGGTCATCGTGTCTAATCCCACAGTGGTGTTAAACATACTTCACACCTTCATGTGATGGTATGCACATATCATGCTCTATCAAAGTGTTATCTATGTAGTAGATCTCATTATGCATCTCCATAGATGCTCTTAGCCATGCTGGTCTTCAAGAATGGCTATCTATCCCTCAGTGGATGGATTGGCTTCTTAGAATAGATCATCTTGATGAGTTGGAACATATTATTTAAATACACCTCACTAAAATTCCTTAGTTAAAAATAAATCTTCAAGACATAAAATTCCCTAAGCTATGTAATTTATTATCATGTTAATTCTATGTGAAAGGAACACAATGAGCTTCTAATTTTTGTTCTCACTCATCAGCATCACATTAAGAATATTGTAGATAGTGTGATTAAATTTAACAACACTTATCATTTACATATTTATCAGATCACCATAAATCATCAGATATAATTATGAGATTTTATCTATAATAATCCTTCAAACAACATCATCTCCCTATTAATACATTAACAACTCCTTAATATTAATTTAAGCAACCTTATTGATAAAAATACAATTCAATAATTTATTCAAAATGAACTTAACATGGTATAGAATGTATGAATTGATAATTATGTGTCTAAAAAGTTTGTAAAGACACATTTAGAGGATGATGAAGCTCTTGAAATTATTGGGAAAGGTGATGTTAAGTTTCATATGAAGAATAGAAGTCTCTAAATCTTAAAAAAGTTTTGAACACACCAGGATTATAGAATAACTTAATTTTCATGGGTTATCTAAATAATGTAGGGTTGGGAAAAAACTTCACTAATAGAGTGTGTAAGATCGCTCAAAGGATCAATGGTTATTAGTAAAGGGATAAGTGATGGAACCCTATATCTGACTGGATGAACATGTGGATAAAAAATGAGTAGAACTATAACTTCCAATAGTTTAGAGTTATGAAATTTTTTACTTGGGAATATCAGTGAGAAGAAATTGAAGAATTTTAGAGTAAAAGAACATGTTGAATATATAACATATAGACTTAGAATATTATGAAAATTTGATTATTAGGGAGAAACAGAAAGTTCCATTAAACCTGAGTAGATTAACACTAAATAATTAGAAGTAATAAATATTTCATACAGATTTTTTGGGTACCTTTCCCTATCACATTTTATAGAGGGTCTGAATTCTTTATGAAAATCATTAATGATTCCACTAGAATTTTTTTTTAACTTTGTAAAACAGAAATCATATTTATTAGAAGTGTTTTCTAATGGAAGAAAATTGCGTAGAATAAGAATAGAAGAAAAATAAAGTGATTAAGGTATGATAATAGTGATTACTATAGTGGAAGGTTCTTTTAGAACATCTAAAATCATAGAGGGGTAAGGCATGAAAATATTATACTAGGAATTACAAAATAGAATGGTGTATATAAAAGAATGTACAAAAAATTAATAAAAAGGCATGTAGCATGCGGTTTCATTCTAGAATATCAAAGGATATTTTGGTGTAAGTGGTCAATTTTACTGAATACATAGTTAATCAAATTTTATTCGCACCAATGGGGATAGAAATTAGGAATGTTCTTCTTGGTGAACTAGTGTGACTTAAGAACCTCAAATATTTCAACGTTATTTTATATGTCCATGTTGATGCTAATGATCAAGATAAACTCAATGAAAAATGCAATTCATGTTTAATTAATGGTTATAGAGATAAAAATCTTGAATTTCAACTTTGTAATAATGATAAGGAACAAGTCATAAGAAGTTGTAAAGTGCTCTTTAATGAGTGGGTCTTGTCTAAAGATCGGTACTTAAATGAGAAGGATTTTTAATGGAAATACTCAAATGAATATATTAAAGTTTATCTAAATAGGGAATATAGATGCGAAAAAATTTCCATAGAGTTTAGATGGAAGCATTGAAAGATCATAAGATAATCTAGTGGAAGATATACCAGATAGATAATGGATGTTGAGACTCAAGTGGGAGCACTAGAAGTTAGGGTTATAGAATTCATAGAATCTGAAGAAGAAGAATAATAATAAGAAGAAGAAATGGAAAAATAAGAATCATAGAATAATTTAAGGAGGACTTCCATATTCAAATAGATGATTCAGAGGTATGTAGTTGACTTGCATTTATTACTTTTAATAATTGGGTGGGACTCAAGATTCTGGAATAACTGACTGGACTCAGTGATTCTGGTAAGTGGAATTTAGCAATAAAGGATGATTTGGATTTTCTATATGAGAATAAAACTTGATATATAGCGTACTTTCATGTGAAATTAAGTCACTGGAGAATAAGGGGGTCTTTTAGTTAAAATAAAAATATGATATAAGAAAACATAAAAAAGAAAGGCCAGTGTTGAAGGGATTTTATCATAAAGAAAGGATATACTTATCTAAAATATTTTTGACTTGTAGCAAAATATACTACCATCTGTACATTTTTTAGCATGGTTGTATCTAATAATTTTCACTTATAGAAAATGGATGTATAGACAGTATCTCTATATAGAGATTTGGAGGAGGAAATTTACATGAAATGTCCAATATGTTTTTTGGACCAGTGGAATAAGAAATTTGTATGTAAGTTGAACAGAAATATAAATGGATTTAAATAATCACAACGAAAATGGAATTGGATGTTCAAAATATTCCTAGTATAGAAGGGTTTCATGCGAATCAACATGTTCCATTGTTGCTAGAAGAATATTTTTTAATATAGAAGTTTCATCTTGTTTCTATTTTACCTAGATGAAATGATTTTAATGGTTCTGGACATTAGAAGGATTTAGAAGATAAATATATATTTTTATGGAACTATTAAGATGAAATATCTTATTGAAGTAAATAATATTTAGGGGATAAGGTTTGAAAAACATAGGAAATCATGAAGTTTGGTGTTGTCTCAGAATGATTGTGTCTGGAATATTATCGAGTGATTTGGTATGTTTGGATGCAATACATTCTTAATCTCAATTTTAGGATAATTTGGTAATTTTAAATGGTACTCATAGAATATATATGATGAGGTTAATTACAAGTTAAAGGTACTATTTTCATAAATGGGTGAAATTATAATGTACACCATGGTGTGTACTTTCTTAGAAAATGTATGTGCTATGGGAGTTGATAGTTGTTTCATGTCTAGTGTAGGGAAATAAAATTGGGAATCCATGAAATTTATCATTATGTATCTTAAAGTAATTTAAAATCCATCCTTGTTATTTGGGACAAATTATCTTTTAGATGGGTATATTGATACAGACTTTGGGGGATATTCTGATAATTGAAAGAGAACACTTGGTTTAGTATTCACCTGTAGAGGAATGAAAAATGATTTGGATGTCAAGATTGCAATCAGTGGAATAATTTTCCATAATATAAGCTAGGTATTTATAATTAATGGAAGTTTGGAAATAACTGATATGGTTGAAGAAACCATTTTATTGGGTATGCATTATCTCAAAAATACTCTATAAATATTATTGATTTTGATGCTCACAAATAACCTTGTTTGTTTTACTAATAATATTATTTTAAGTGTATTTTAGGAAGTTTATATTATTTGTAATTATTATTTTGGAATAATATTCAAGTATTTATTCGTGATAAATATTCTATAAAGTGTTTGGAATGCTCTTAAGTGTATTCTAGAAACCTTGTTCATGGTTTGTCATTTTCTGAAATCACTATTCATTCCCTACACTGAAGAATGTAATGTAAGGATCATACCCTATGTTTGTATTAAATCTTATGATAAATGATCAGCACATATGGTTTATCAACATTAAATTTAAGGAAAAATATGGTTAAAGAACATTACATTTGAATGAAACATTAAATTTTTCAAAGAGAAAAGGTATGGTTAAATAACCCTACGTTTGAGAATCAAACGTATGGATCATCAACCTTACCTTTGTGATCAACCTTTAGTTTTAAACATTACATTAGAAGAATTAATTCTATGTAGTTAAACCCTAAATTTAGTGTTTTGTCGATTTGTGATCAAACTGACGTTTGACTTTTTAGCACTGGAGATTTGGATTTACGACTTTATCAGAGTTTTCTGTAACATTATTTTCAAAATATCAAGGAAATTTAAAGATCTATTTTTACTGATTCAAATCTCATCTTAAATGATTTAAATATCCATTTATAGTGGAGATTTTCTATCATATTCTTAAGGAAAGTTACAACTACTCGGAGCTATATTTTTTGAATTTGAATTCACTGGATTTATCAGAAGTCTTTTACGGATATGAAATATTGATGCACGATATATCATTATATATATCTATTCTGCATCGGATTTTTTTGATATCAATCTATCTCTCAGCTATGTTGATAATTTTTATTTTTCTATTTTTATTGTTCAAATTTATTTATAGTTCTACAATGATCAAGCGTCTTAGAAATGATGACTACGTTTTGGAGATATACATGCTCAATTCTGGAAGCACAATGCTCTCTTTTTGTTGTTGTTCTTAAAATCCAAAATTTCTTGTACAACCAGATGTCTTCAAACATATTTCAAAAATTATTATTATTTTTAAGATGAATATCCATCTTATGTGAGTTGTGTGCTACTGCAATTGTAAATTTTAAACTGTTTTATCAAATCAATCTCTGTTGATTCTTTTGAGTATCGGCTGCTTGGTTTCAGTCATGGTGGAGTGTCAAATTATCGTGCTAAGATGTGTATATTTTGGTTACCTATAAAATAACCATAAGGCTGTATTTTTATACTTGTTTATAAAGGCAACAACTGTCTGCACTCAGTTTGGGATCGTTCTTATGAGAAGAGGACCTGACTAGTGAAATTCACCGAGCCCGCAGAAAGGGTGATTGGTTGAGTGGACTAGGGGATATTTGTGCTCCAAACCACTAAAAATTAATGTTATATGTTTTCTATTTTCCCTCTACACATCCCCTCATAGATAAATGTCATCATCTCTATCTATTGTTGATATGAAATAACATAATTGAGGAAATTTCTAAAAGAACACATTTCACCCCCCTTGCCTCTTGTGTCTTCGTCATAGAATTTCTGACCTAAAATTTTGTATTAGAGGTTGGGATTTACATATTCCCTTTGGTTCTAACAAACCAGAGTTAAATATTTAGATGAAGATCAATGGAGAATATCAAATAAGTAATATAAATGGTTTGTGATCCATATTTCAATGGCGATAACTATGGATTCTAGAAATTGCATATGATAATATATTTGAAAAATATTAGATCTAAAGTATAATCAAAGAACGTTGATCCTTATGAAATTCTTAAAAAACATGAAGCATGGACTGCTTCTATAGAGGATAAATATGACATGAATTATAAATTTATGAACGCTATCATCTGTGGTCTTGGATCAGACAAACTCAACTATGTCTCAAAATTCCCTACAACTTATTAAATGTGGCAGATAATTGAATTTTCTTATGAAGTTACACACAATATAAGACAGATGAGGTATGCAATAGAAAAATTGAAATTCGTTACATTCAGAATGGTTGATGGAGAAATCATCAATAAAATAAATGGATGGATAACTAAAATTATAAATAACATTACAGCCTTAGGTGAACCTATCAAACAAGATGATCAAGCTTTGAAAGTACTAAGAGTATTTCCTAATCACTGGAATGGAATTTCACCTGCAATTCTCCAATCTACACCTATCAAGAATCTGACAATGAGAGAATTGATTGGAACTCTAATGATGTATGAAACAGAAATTCAAGATAAAATTAAAGATCACAAAGTCCCAGGTAAAAAGTAAAACACTTATTTAAAGGATAAATCTCAAAATCAGAATAGAAAAATAAAACAAGAAGTCATAGAAGAAAGAAATGCAGACTCATCTAACTCTAAAATTCAGCTGGCTCAATTCGCCAGAAAGTATAGAAAGTTTTATAGCAAGAATAGACGATTCAGAAAACCCTTCAAAAATGATGATAAATAATCAAGGGAAGTTAGATTCTATGAATTCAAAAAGTTGGGTTATATAACACCTGATTATCCTCAACTAAAAAGTTAAAAAATAAAGGCCTAAAAGAAGTTTTAGAAAAATTATAACTATGAAAATAAAGGCAAAAGAGAAATTAAGTACACTTGGAGTGTTTCTGAAGACTCCATCAGCTCATCAATATTTGATTTAGAGAAGGAAGAATTGAATTTGAAAGATAATATGTTCTTTATGACTGAAGAAGAGAATGTACAACCCTACTATTCATCTAATTCTGATTCTAGATACTCAAATGATAAAATGGTTTCCTAATGTACTATGCTAGAATAATGATATGACTCCCCATTAAAGAAAAAAAATTTAAAGAATATTCATAATTATATTTTAGGATAAAGGGATACTTTACTTAAATATCATGAAGATTTAGTTGAGAAATTTTTCTCATCTACTATAAACTGTACTGACCATGAAAATAAGATTAAAATACTATAAGATGAAGTATAAACTTAAAAAAGTGTTTCTATTATATTTACAAAATGAGAAAATATACTGAATTAAATTATTGGTAAAAATTTAATTAAAAAGGAAATATTTGTTATAGGAAGTAAGGGTGAAAAATCCAAACTATATAAGAATTATTTTATTCCTAATACAAAATATGTTATTTGTCATTTTGGTGGAACATAAGGACATATAAAAACAGTAATTTGAGAAATACTCAAATAAGTTGGATTAAAAGAGATTTTATTTCAAAATATTTATCTAAATTAAATGACATAAATCATGTAAAAATAAAATCATATTTTGATTTTTAAATCCTTGTTAACTAACACTACTAGACCAAAAAAGATATGGGTACCAAAAAAATTGTTTAAATTATCTTTGTAGGTAACAGATCACAAAAAATGAAAAGCTATATGGAATATGGATAGTTGTTGCTTCAGACACATGATAGAAAATACATTGAACTTAAATAAATTGACACATATTGATGGAGGTCTAGTCACCTTCAGTGACAATGCCAAAAGAAAGATAATTGGACTTGGAACCGTTGGAGATCCAAATTTTGTCTCAATTAATAAAGTATTGTATGTACAATGATTGAAGCATAACCTGATAAGTACCTCTCAACTCTATGATGATGGACACTATGTTGATTTTTTAACAATTCATGTTTTGTATTTAAAGATCATTTTCTTAAATTTAGAGCACCCAGAACAGATAATTTCTACACTTTGGATGTAAATTCATTATGTAAAAAAAAGTGAGTTGTTTAACTACTAAGATAAATGAATCTTGGACTTGGAATAGAAGACATGGAAATTGACATATTTATGATTTACCTAAATTATATAAGAAACAATTTGTTTTAGATTTACCTAGTCTTAAGTTTGAAAGTGATAGATTCTGTGATGCATTCTAGATTAGCAACAAACACAAGTCTTCATTCAAATCCATTAACAAACTTGCTACATCAAAACCCTAATAACTTATCCACATGGATATGTTTTGACCATCTAGAGTAGAAATTTTGGATGGAAAATTATATATATATATATATATATATATATATGTTTTAGTTGATGATTTTTCTAGATTCACTTGGTTCTATTTTCCATAACTGAAAAACAAAGCTTTTACTGTTTTCAAAAGTTAATGAAAAAGTGTTCAAAATGAAAATGGTTTTAAAAAAAATTAATTAAAAAGTGATCATGGTGGAGATTTTGAGAATAAATAATTCAATTCCTTTTTCTCAAACATGGGTATTAAACACACCTTATCTACACAAAAAACACCTCAAAAAATGGAATTTTTGAAAGAAGAAATAGAACTATTCAATAAATTTTTAAGACTATGCTAAATGAATACAGTCTTCCAACCTATTTTTGGGAAGAAGCTATAAGCATAGCCTATTATATAATAAATAGAGTTTTAATTTTTATTATTTTCAAAAAGACACCTTATGAACTTTGGAACAACAGAAAGCCTAAGGTAAACTACTTTAATTTTTTTGGATGAAAGGTGTATATACTGAACACCAAGAATAATCTTAGTAAGTTTGATCCAAAAGTTGATGAAGGAATATTTTTAGGATATTCTACAACTTCTAAAACTTATAGAGTATTTAATAAAAATTCAAGGACTGTTGAAGAATCATTTCATGTGAAGTTTGATGAAACTGACCCTTTTAATAAAGACAAAGATCAAAATGATGAATCTACTAACTCCTCAGACAACATGAGACTTGAAAACCCAAAAAATGATTTTGAAAATAAAATTAAATATAGTTTAGAAGAACATGATACTAATAAACCTAAAATTGTTATGCCTATACAGTCTAGAACCCTAAAGAATCATCCTTTAGAAAGTGTTATAGGAAAACTAGAAATAGGAATAAATACTAGAAGAAAAATAGGAAACTTAGTTGAATTATCTGCATTTCGATCACAAATTGAACTGAAATATTATGAAGAAAACTTAGAATATAAAAGTTGGATGTTAGAAATGCAAGAATAATTGAACCAGTTTAAAATAAATAAATTTTTGGAATTAGTTGAAAGACCATAAAATTATCCAGTTATAGGAATAAAATGTGTCTTTAGAAATAAACAATATAATCAAGGGACTATAACTAGAAATAAATATATATTAGTATCTAAAGGATATAATTAGGAACAAGGTATAGATTATAGTGAAACATTTCCCCCTACACCTAGATTAGAAGCTATTAAAATCCTTTTTGATTATGAATCTCATATGAATTTAAAATTATATCAGATGGGTGTTAAATTTTCATTTTAAGTGGTTATTTAATGGATGAAGTTTATGTTGAGCAACCTCCTAGTTTTAAAAATTCCCAAAAACCAAATTTTGTTTTTAAACTTACTAAATATCTCTATGAAATTAAGCAAGAACCTAGAGTTTGGTATGAAATATTAAGTTATTTTATTTTAAAAAATGGTTTTATTATTGGTTTGGAAGATCCAACCCTTTTTAAGAAAACAGTTTGTTCTAATTTATTATTAGTTCAAATCTATTTTGATGATGTTATTTTTAAATCAACAAATAAAAAACTTTGTAATGATTTTTCAGAACTCATGCAAAAATACTTTGTGATGAGCATGATGGTGGAATTAAATTTATTTTTAGGATGTCAAATTTATCAAAAAGATTATGGAAATGTATTCAACCAAATCAAATATATTACTGATTTATTGAAAAAAAAATGGTCTTAAAAATAGCAAGACATATTCAAATCCTATGTGTACTAATATTAAACTTGATTTGGACGAAGCTAGAAAACCAAGGGACAACAAGTTGTATAGAATTATTATTGTTAGTTTATTATATCTTACTGCTAGCAGATCTGATATAATGTTTTCAGTATGTTTATGTTCCAGATTTCAAATAAATTTTAAAGAGTCACATATTATTGATGTCTAAAAAATTTTAAGATATTTAAAAGGAACTATTTTTTAATCTCTTATTTATCCAAAAACTTATGATTTTAATTTATTATCATATTCAGAGGCATATTTTGGAGGTTTTAGACTAGATAGAAAAAGCACTTTAGGAATCTATCACTTCTTAGGTAAATTGTTAGTCTCATGTTCAAGTGAGAAGAAACACTTAGTTGACTTATCAACAATCGAAGCAGAATATGTGTCTGCAAGTAGTTCTTGTGCGCAAGTGTTGTGGATGAAAAACACATTGATGGACTTTAGGCTTAATTTTAATAGTAGACCTATCTTATGTGATAATACAATTGCTATAAATATTTAAAAAAATCCAATAAGTCGTTCTAAAACAAGCATATTGATATTAGACATCATTTTCTAAGAGATCATGTATTAAAAGGGATATATCTCTAAAATTTGTTAACACTAAATATCAATTAGATGATATTTTCAATAAACCACTTCCCACTTTAAGTTTTGATTTTATTAAGGGGTTCTAGGTTTATTTAATTTTTAAATAAGTTATTTTATTTTATTTTCCTTTCTTTTCTTTTATTTTATTCTATTTTATTTTTATGTTCATTACTGTCAATCTAATTTATTTTTCATAATTTTATCTTACTATATTTTAGTTATTTTATTGAAAATTATTTACACCGCTTAATTTTTAAAAAAAATCCATAATTACTCTTTGACATGGGAAACGAAGATATGTGTCACCAGTCAGAAACCATTTGTCTTCCAAACCCTTCATTTACCAAAATTGTTTTTGTCTAAACTAAAACCCTCATTTTTTCATCCAAACCCTAGAAGTTGAAAACCTCATACTTTTAGATTTTTTAAATGGAAAAAACCAAATGATTCGAAGGAGACACAAGTGATCCGAAGTGATAATGTGTTAGAGGGAAAAATAATTCAAGGAAAAGTGGTTGATATTATTTGGTTATATCAGACGAATCTACTCCTGAAATAGGAATTGGAATCTCAAGGGTTGGAGGCTGATTTCAATGAAATAAATTCAGAATTTCTTTATGAGGTATAAATGAAATATTTTTATAAGAGTGTGCAGTTTATTTTTTTAATTCTGAGGATAGTATGATTTCAAGTATTGAAGATAAGGACTTTTAGATTTATTCAACTGAAGTTTAAAAAATCTTATACTTCCCTCGTGAAGGAGTTTTTCACTTCGATCTTCGATCAATTAGAGACAAGAATCACTCTTCCAAATATATTATGTATTTTCTATTTAACTCGACGTGCATTAGGAAAATGTTTGTTAAGGATATCAATGTAGATCATAAGATCTTGGTTAAATTCATTCAGACCGGTATTGCACCAAGGATGGAAGAGATAGAGAAAAATTTTTACCCTGATATGTACATTATGTTTTTATTTTTGAGTGACATTAATCTGAATTTTCCATTATATATGTTTAGGTATTTTCATCGTTGTTGTCAACCAGATGCTAGGATGAATTTCTATCCAAATGGAAGAATAATATCTTGAATTTTTTTTAAAAAGGATATAATTCAATTAGTAGATTCGAGGCTGAAGTATCATCATAGAAATGTTTTAAATGCTATTACTCCACCAAAATTGTAATTTTTCAAGATTATAGTGAAAGTAAAGATTTTACTATTTGGTGTTGAAGAAGAATAGAGCTCAGGATATTTTTCTTGGGGGGGGCAAGGAGCAGTTCGAAAGGAGGGTGTAACTGAATCTAGAACAGATGCAATTTCTCAACTGATTTAGAGGAGGATTAGGTATAATACTAAAGTAGAATAATTTGAGGAAGAAAAAGTCAAGAGGGACTTATTATGAAAAAAAGAAATAGAGATGTTCAACAAGTTTAAGAGAAAGAGTTGGATTATGGAGAACCAACCTGCTTAGTTCATTTAGATAAACCAATTCTTGAAGAAGAAATACTAGTGGATATTCAAGCTAGAGATATTTCTATTGTACCTCTGATCAGTGATCAAGTACAAGAAAATATTCAAGAGCAGGTGAATATTCAATAAATTCATTTTTTAAAGAAATTAGTAATAGAGGTTACAGGATTGGCTGAATATTGAAATGTAGAACAGTCAGGTCATGTTTCTAGAGATTAGACAGATGTGCTTGATAATCATTCATATTCAATTGAAAAATATGTGGAGAGATCAGTGGAAAATCATTTTCCTAATATTGTTGATTACACACTGAATGAAGATGAAGGTACATCTGATTCATTGTCTCATCAAGTTGAAGAAATTTTGATTAAATTTGAAAAGTCTCTGAAAGAGAATGCCACTCTATGATAGAAGCTTGAAAGTGAAAAGAAAAAGATTTATAACCTTAATGAGAATACTATTTCTAGAATGGATTTTGATGCCTTAAAGTGAGACATGTTAAATGAGATTGGGAGGATAAGATCTGAAGCTATTTTGAAAACATATTTTATAGATTTAAAGAGGTACTTGGGATGTTAGTTTGAATTAATGAAAAGTTCAGTGAATCAGTCCAGTACATCTACTTCTACCCCTACAACCATTCAAGATATTATTATAATATTTCAAGTCATTACATCTGTTAGAGTAGACATGAATGATTTTCTTCAGCACATTCAATGCAACAATTCTCCTCTGTTAGTTTTATTGGACAATCAAAAATTTCTTGTTGATCAGTTGACTCAGAGTGAACCTAGTATCAGAGTTATATTGAATTAGTTTACATAAAATATGGAATAATTTATGATGAAATAGGATAAATTAAATAAATATTTTAAAGTCAGTCTTGTGGAGAATTTTCATTTTAATCATGATTCCAGATTTATGATAATGCATTTGGGAAATAGTTTGATGAATAATTTGCGGTTGCAGATGGATGAATTAAAGGATTTGTTTGAAGCTGCTCAAAATCCTTAGAACCTTAACCGAGCCAACTCCTACCCAATTCTTTTATACCCAAACCAACCTTTTATTCTGATAGTGACTATTCTATTTCTAATTTTCATTCTTTTTGTCTTGGTACATTTTCTAATCAATGAAAATTGTCTTTATTAATATTCTCTACACTTTATTTTTATATTCTTTTATATTTTTGTCCTGTAGCCAAAAATTCAGTCTTTATTATCTTTATCAGTTTATTATACCATTCACTTACTAATTTTTTCAACATTAAATTTGTTTTAATCTATTTATTTACTTTTTTATCTCACAAAAAGGGGGAGAAATTTGGATAAGGACAACATTTATTTTCAATTTTGAAATATTTAAGAGAAATTTGGATAAACACATACATTTCTTTTTATCGAAATAAATCCTTCAAATTGAATTTATTTCTCTCTAGGTTTATATAATTCTAAATTATGTCACTAAATTTATAGTTTTAATTTTTGGGTTTTGTGACCATCAAAAATGGGGAGATTGTTGGGCATGTATTTTCTCAAAAATGCTCTATAAATATTATTGATTTTGATGCTCACAAATAACCTTATTTTTTTTACTAATAATATTATTTTAAGTGTATTTTAGGAAGTTTATAATATTTATAATTGTTATTTTGGAATAATATTCAATTATTTATTCATGAGAAATATTCGATACAGTGTCCGGAATTCCCTTAAGCATTTTCTAGAAACAATGTTCATGGTTTTTCATTTTCTAAAATCAATGTTAATTCACTACACTGAAGAACGTAACGTAAGGATCATACCCTACATTTGTATTAAATATTATGATAAAGGATCATCGTGTATGTTTTATCAAACTTACATTTGAAGAAACGTATGGTTAAATAACATTACATTTGAATGAAACCTTATATTTGTCAAAGAGAAAAGTATAATTAAAGAACCCTACATAAGTATGGAACCCTACATTTGAGAAGAAAACATTTGAATCCTCAACCTTAATTTTTTGATCAAACTTGCGTTTTTAAACTTACGTTCAAAGAATAAATACTACATAGTTGAACCCTATGTTTGGTGTTTTTTCATTTTACGATCAACCTTACGTTTGACTTTTCAACACCAGAGATTTTAATTTACAACTTTATCAGAGTTTTCTGTAACAGTATTTGTGGAATATTAGGGAGATTTAAAGCTCGATTTCAACTGATTCAAAGATCGTCTTAAAGGATTTATAGTGTTGTTTACAGTGGATATTTTATCTCCTATTCATAAGGGAAGTTATGAATAATTTGAGTTTTAGTTTTTGAATTTGAATTAACTTGATTTATTAGGCATCTTTTGTGGATTTGAAATCTTGCTGCAAGATATATCGTTATATATATATCTATTTTTCATCTCATGTTTTCGATATCTATCTATCTCTTATATGTGTTGATAATTTTTATTCTTCAAGTTTTCTTGTGAAAATTAATTGACAGTGCTACAATTATCATGCATCTCAGAAAAAAGGACTAGATTTTTGCAATATTTATGTTCAATCTTGGATGTGCGATGCTCTGTTTTTGTTGCTCTTATTAAAATAAAAGATCTCTTGTACAACTGAATCTCTTTAGACATATTTCAAAAAATATTATTCTTCTGAAGATGAAGATCCATATTCTTTAATTTTTGTGTTGCTGCAATTGTGAAGTTTAAACTATTTTATCAAATCAATCTCTATTGATTCTTTTGAGTATTGGTTGATCAGTTTCAGTCTTAGTTGTGTGTCAGCTTCTTATGTTAATCTATGGATATTTTTGGTTCCCTGTAAAAGAACTATAAGGCTCTATTTTTATCCTTTTTTGTAAAAGTAACATCTGCCTGCACACAGTTGTGGATCAGTCTTATGAGAAGATGACCTGACTAGTGAAATTCATCAGGCCTGAAGAAAGGGTGATTTGTGGAGTGGACCAGGGGATTTTTGTTCCCCAAACAAATATAAATTATTGTTCTCTATTTTCTATTTTTCGACTATACATACTCTCATACATAAACATTTCCAACTCTATCTACTGTTGATATGAAATGATATAATTGTGGAAATTTTTAAAAGGACACAATTTACCCCCCTCTTGTTTCTTCGTCATAGACTTCCAGACCTAACATTTTGTATCAGAGGGTGGGCTCTACAGATTTTCTTTGGTTATAAAAAACCAAAGTTAAAGATTTAGACGTAGATAAATGGAGAATCTAAAAAAAATAAATGTCAATGGTTTTTTCTCTATATTTCAATGTTTAAAACTATGGATGATGGAAATCACATATGCTAATCTATTTGAAAAATATTGGATTCAAAGTATACTCAATGATCATTTCTCCTTACAAAATTCCTGAAAAAACCCAAAAACCAGGACTACTAATATAGATGCTTACTATGACATGAATTTTAAATCTATTAATGCTGTCATTTGTGGTCTTGGACTAGAAGAATTAAACCTTGTCTCAAAATTCCTTACAACTTATCAAATGTGGCAAGCAATTTCATTTACTTATGAAGGAATAGACAAAGTAAGATAGATGAGGTATGCAACAGAAAAATTGAAATTCCATCAATTCAGAATGGTTGATGGAGAAAGAATCACTCAAATGAATGGATGGATCAAAGAAATTATAAACAACATTACAGCCTTAGGTGAACCTATCAAACAATCTGATCAAGCGTTGAAAGTACTTAGAGTACTGCCTAATCAGTGGAATGGAATTTCAGCTACAATTCTCCAATCAGAGCCTACCAAGAATATGACAATGAGAGAATTTATTGGAACTCTAAGGATGTATGAATCTAAAATTAAATATGAAGTTAAAGATAAAAAATTCCT
Source organism: Viscum album (assembly GCA_963277665.1). Taxonomy (NCBI): domain Eukaryota; kingdom Viridiplantae; phylum Streptophyta; class Magnoliopsida; order Santalales; family Viscaceae; genus Viscum; species Viscum album. Next base: position 425,852,771 of record OY728130.1, on the reverse strand, counting down.
AAGTAAAAAAGAATAACACTACTTTAAATGTTACATCTCAACATTAGAATAGAAAAATGAAACAAGAAGTTATAGAAGAAATAAATTTAGACTCATATAATTCTGAAATTGGGCTGGATCAATTATCTAGAAAGTTTATAAAGTTTTATAGGAAGAATAGAGGATTCATAAAACCCTTTAAAAGGATGATAAAGATTCAAGGGAAGTTAGATGGTAGAAATAAAAAGAGTTGGGTCATATAAGAACTTACTATCCTCAATTAAAAAGTGAAAAGAGAAAGACAGAAAAGAATTTTCAGAAAAATGATGACTATGAAAACAAGGGAAAAAGAGATATGAAGGCTACTTGGAGTGTTTCCGAAGACTCTAACAGTTCAAAAATATCTGATTCAGAGAAGAAAGAATTGAATCTAAAAGATGATATGTTCTTTATGGCTAAATAAGAGACGTTACAACCATACTATTCATTTGATTCTTATTCTAGTTACTTAAATGATAAAATGGATGCCTATTTTACTATGCTAGAAGAAATATATGACTCCATATTAAAGAAACACAAATATTTAATGAATATTCATAATGTTATTTTAGGATAAAGTGATACTTTACTTAAACAACAGCAAGAGTTAGTTGAGAAATTAATTTCATCTCCTACAAACTATATTGACCATGAAAATAAGATTAAAATACGACAAGATGAAGTAGAAACTTATAAAAGTGTTTCTCTTATATTTAAAAAATGAGAAAATATACTGAATAAAATTCTTGGTAAAAATGTAATTAGAAAAGAAAGATTTGGTATAGGAAGTAAGGGTGAAAAATCCAAACTATATAAAAATTATTTTTTCCCCAATACAAAATATGCTAATTTTCATTTTTGTGGAATAGAAGGATGTATAACAAAAAACTGTAATTTGAGAAATCCTCAAATAAGTGGGATTAAAAAAGATTTTATTTCAAAATATTTATCTAAATTAAATGACATAAAACATGGAAAAAAGTAAAAGCATTCTTGGATTCCTAAATCCTTTTTAGCTAACACTGTTAGACCCAACAAGATATGGGTACCAAAACAAATTTTTGTTTAAATTATCTTTTAGATAACGTGTCATAGAAAAGTTAAAGGTATGAGCTATATGGAAAGTGGATTCTCTAGAAACATGCGTGGAAATCCATCAAACTTCTATACACTGACACATATTGATGGAGGTCTAGTCACCTTTGGTGAGAATTCCAAAGGAAACATAATTGTACCTGGAATAGTTGGAGATCCAAAGTCTCTCTCAATCAATAAAGCATTGTATGTACAAGGATTTAAGAATAAACTAATAAGTATATCTCAACTCTGTGATTATGGATACTATGTTAATTTTTATAAAAATTCATGTTCTTAATTTAAAGATCATTTTCTTAAATTTAGAGCACCCAAAACAGATAATGTCTACACCTTGGACTTAAATTAATTTTGTAAACAAAAAGTGAGTTGTTTAACTACTAAGATAAATGAAACTTGGATTTGGAATAGAATTTATGGTCATTGAAAATTTTATGCTTTAAATAAAATATCTATGAAACAATTAGTTTTAGATTTACCTAGTCTCAAGTTTGAAAGTAGGAGATACTGTGATGCATGCTAGATTGGAAATCAATACAAATCTTTCTTCAAATCTATTAACAAAATTGATACATAAAATCCCCTATAACTTGTCCACATGGATCTGTTTGGATCATCTAGAGTATCATGTTTGGCAGGAAAATTATATCTATATGTTTTATTTTATTATTATTCAAGATTCACCCAGGTCTATTTTCTAAAACTGAAAAATGAAGTTTTTACTATTTTTGAAAGTTATTAAAAAATTGTTCAGAATGAAAAAGGTTTTAAAATAATTTCATTAAGAAGTGATCATGGTGGAGAGTTCGAGAATCAATAATTTAATTCATTTTTCTCAAACATGGGTATTAATTACACCTTCTCTGCACCAAGAACACCTTGAAAAAATGGAATTGTTGAAAGAAGAAATATAACTATTCAAGAAATTGATAGGACTATGTTAAATGAATACAGTCTTCCTACCTATTTATGGGTAGAAGCTGTAAGAACAACTTTTTATATGATAAATAGAGTTTTAATTTGGCATATTTTCAAAAATACACCTTATGAACTTTATAATAACAGAAATCCTAAGGTAAAGTACTCTAATGTTTTTAGATGCAAGGTGTATATCTTGAACACCATGGATAATATTGGTTATTTTGATTCAAAATCTGAAGAAGGAATATTTTTAGGATATTCTTAAACTTTTAAAGCTTATAGAGTATTTAATAAAAAATTCAAGTATTGTTGAAGAATCAGTTCATGTGAAGTTTGATGAAACTAACCATTTTAATAAAGAGAAAAATCAATCTGATGAATCTACTAACTCCTCTGACAACATGAGACTTGAAAACCTGAAAACTGATTTTGAAAATAAAATTCAGTCTAGTTCAAAAGAACATGAGACTAATGAACCTAAAAGTATTCTACCTAGATAGTCTAGAACACTAAATAATCACTCTTTAGAAACTATTATAGGAGACCTAGACATAGAAATAAGGACTATAATAAATACATGAAACTTAGTTGAATTCTATGCCTTTCTATTACAACTTGAACCTCAATCTTTCTAAGAAGCCTTAGAAGATAGAATTTTTATGTTATCAATGCAAGAAGAAATGAACTAGTTTAAAAGGAATAAAATTTTGTGAATTATTTGAAAGACCATAAAATTATCTAGTTATAAGAACAAAATGGGTCTTTAGATTTAAACAAGATAATTCGGGGACTATAACTAGAAATAAAGATAGATTAGTAGCTAAAGGATATAATCAGGAAGAAGGTATAGATTATGGTGAAACCTTTTCCCTAGTACCTAGATTAGAATCTAATAAAATCCTTTTAGATATTACATCTCATATGAATTTTAAATTGTATCAGATGAATGTTAAATCTGCTTTTTTAAATGGTTATTTAATATAAGAAGTTTATGTTTAGCAACCTCCTAATTTTGAAAATTCTCAATAGACAGGTTTTGTTTTTAAACTTACTAAAGTTATTTATATCCTTAATTAAGCACCCATAGCTTGGTATGAAAGATTAAGTTCTTTTCTTTTAAAAAATGGTTTTAATTTTGTTTTGGAAGATCCAACCCTTTTTAAGAAAACAGATTGTTCTAATTTATTATTAGATCAAATCTATGTTGATGATGTTATTTTTGGATCAATAAATAAAAAACTTTGTAATGATTTTTCAGAACTCATGCAAAAATAGTTTGAGATTAGCATGATAGGAGAATTGAATTTATTTTTAGGACTTCAAATTTATCAAAAATATTATAGAAATGTATTAAACCAAAGAAAATATATTACTGATTTATTAAAAAAAATTGGTCTTGAAAACACCAAGACATATTCAACTCCTATGTGTAAAAATATTAAACTTGATTTTAATGAAGCTATAAAACTAGTGGACAACAAGTTGTATAGAGTTATAATTGGTAGTTTATTATATCTTACTTCCAGTAGACCTGATATTATGTTTTCAGTATGTTTATGTGCCAGATTTCAAACAAATTCTAAATAATCACATCTTATTGTTGTCAAAAAGATTTTTAGATATATAAAATAAACTATTTTTCAATCTCTTCCTTATCCAAATACTTATGATTTTAATTTATTATCATATTTAGATGATGATTTTAGAGTTTGTAAACTTGATAGAAAATTCACTTCAAGAACCTATCACTTCTTAGAAAAATCGTTAGTGTCATGGTCAAGTAAGAAGCAACACTCAGTTGCCTTATCAACAGCCTAAGCAGAATATGTGTCTACAGGCAGTTGTTGTGCGCAAGTTTTGTGGATGAAAAACACACTAATAGACTTTAGACTTAATTTTAATAGTACACCTATCTTATGTGATAATACAAGTGTTATAAATATTTCAAAAAAATCAATAATTCATTCTAGAACTAAGTATATTGATATTAGACATCATTTTCTAAGAGATCATGTTCTTAAAAAATATATATCTTCAGAATTTGTTAACACTAAATATCAATTAGCTGATATTTTTACTAAACCACTTCCAACTGTAAGTTTTGATTTTAATATGGGGGGCTAGGTTTATTTAATTTTTAAATAATTTATTTTCTTTTCTTTTATTTTCTTTTCTTTTCTTTTCTTTTATTTTATTCTATTTTATTTTTATGTTCATTATTGTAAATATAATTTATTTTTTGTATTTTTATCTTACTATAATTTAGTTATTTTATTTAGAATTATTTACATTGCAAAATTATAAAAAAAAATTCCATAATTACTCTATAACACGGGAAACGAAGATATGCATCACCTGTCAAAAACTCTTCGTCTTCCAAAACCTTTGTTTTCCAAAATAATTTTCTTCTAAACTGAAACCCTCATTTTTTCTTCCAAAACCTAGAAACCAAAAACCTCATACTTTCATATTTTTGAAATGATGAAAACAAGGAAAGTCAAAGAAGGAGATACAAGTGATCCAAAGTGACAGCGTGTTACAGATAGAAAAATACTTCAAGGAAAATTGTTTGATCTTGATATGTTTTATTAGACGAATCTTCTCCTAAAATAGGAAATGGCATTTCAAGTGATCTATACTTATTTCAATGACATAAATTTATAATTTCTTTACGAGGTATAAATCAACTATTTTTATGAGAGTGTGCAGTTCATTTTTGGTAATTATAAGGATATGATGCTTGCAGGTATTGAAGATAAGGATTTTTTAATTTATTCAACTAAAGTTTCTCAAATATTAGACTACCCTCATGAATGAGTTTTTCACTTTTATCTTCAATCGATTGGAGAAAATAATCACTCTTCCAATGACATTATGTCTTTTCTACTTAACTCGATGCACATTAAGAAAATGTTTGTTAAGGATCTCAAGGCAGATCAAAAGATCTTGGTTAAATTCATTCAGACTGGTATTGTGCCAAGGATGGAAGAGATGGGGAAAATTTTGTACCCTAATATGTACATCATTTTTTCATTTCTGAGGGACATTAAAATGAATTTTCTATAGTATATGTTTATTTATTTTCATTACTATTGTCAACCGGATTCTAGGATTAATTTTTATCCATATTGAAGAATAATATATAGAATTTTGTTCTAAAATGATATAATTTGATTAGAATATTTGTGGCTGAAGTGTCATCATGGAAATTTTTAAAATGTTGGAACACTACGAAAATTGACATTTTTCAAGAGTACAGTGAAAGGAAAGATTTTACCATTTGGTGCTAAAGAATAACAGAGCTCAGGAGATTTTTCTTAGGGGGAGAAAGGAGTTGTTAAAAAGGTGGGTGTAGTTGAATCTATAATAGATGCAATTTCTCAACCGAATTAGAGGCATATTAGGTTTAATACAGAAGTGAAAGAAGTTGAGGAAGAAAAAAATCAAGAGGAACTTGTTATGAAACCAAGAAATAGAGATGTTAAACAAGTTGAAGAGCAATTGTTGACTTTTGGAGAAGCAACCTTCTCAGTTCATTTAGATGAACCAATTCTTGAAGAAGAAATACCAGTGGAAAGTCAAGCTAGAGATCTTTATATTGTACCTTGGATCAGTGATCAAGTACAAGAAAATATTCAAGAGTAGTTGAATATTCAATAAGATCAATTTGTAAAGAAATCAGTAACTAAGGTTATAGGAGTGGTTGTAAATCAAAATTTTGAACAATGAGGTCATGTTTCTAGAGATCAAACTGAAGTGCTTGAAAATTAATCAGTTTCAACTAAAACATCTATAGAGAGATTAGTGGAAAATAATTTTACTAATGTTGTTGATCAAATACTGAATTTAGATTAAGGGACATCTGATTCATTATCTCATCAAGTTGAAGAAATTTTGATTAAATTTAACAAGTATCGGGAAGAAAATGGAGCAAGAGCTTGAAAGTGAAAAGAAGAATATCCAAGACCTTAATGAGAATACTATTTCTAGAAGGTATTTTGATTCCTTAAAGAGATACATGCTAAATGAGATTGGGAGGATAATATCTAAATCTGTTTCAAATATATATTTTGTATATTTAAAGTGGTACTTGGAAAGTCAGTTTGAATTAGTGAAAATTTCAGTGAATTAGGCCAATACATTTACTTCTTCCCCTACAATTAGTCTAGATTTGATTAGACAATTTCAAGCCATTACATCTATTATGGTAGACATGAATGATCATCTTCAAGAAATTCAACGCAACAGTGATCCTCTATCATTTTTATTGGACAATCATAAATTTCTTTTTTGATTAATTGACTCAAAGTGAACCTAGTATCAAACTTCTATAGAATCAGTTTGTAGAAAAGTTGGAACAATTTATGAAGCAAGAGGAGATCTTACATTGCTTTTTGAAAGACAATATTTTGGAGGATTTTCATGCTAATAATGTAATGGCTTGGACATCTCTGCTCCATTATTTTGTGAAAATGTGGTGTTGGAGGTGTTCCGGGAGGTCAAGGTGACTTATCCCCAACACTTTGCCAATTTTCCAGTTCTGTGAATAGTGTTTCCAGTTTTATGAATAGTAACTGATCGGTCTCATAGATCGGTCTCACAGATCGGTATGACAGATCGGTCTCACAGATCGGTTTGACAGATCGGTCTCATAGATCGGTCTCACAGATCGGTCTGACAGATCAGTCTCACAGATCGGTCTCACAGATCAGTTTCACAGATCGTTCTGACAGATCGGTTTCACAGATCGGTCTGACAGATCGGTTTCACAGATCGGTCTGACAGATCGGTTTCACAGATAGGTCTGACAGATCGGTTTCATAGATCGGTCTGACAGATCGGTTTCACAAATTGGTCTGATAGATCGGTTTCACAGATCGGTCTGACAGATCGGTTTCACAGATCGGTCTGACAGATCGGTTTCATAGATCGGTTTCACAGATCGGTTTCATGTACAGTAACAGTATACTTGAACAGTGTTTCAAGAACGGTAACCTTCCAACGGTGACCTTCTAACGGTATACTTGAACAGTGTTTCCAGAATGGTAACCTTCTATCGTTGGACTTCTAACGGTAGACTTGAACAGTGTTTCCAGAACGGTAACCTTCTATCGGTGGACTTCTAAGGGTAGACTTGAATAGTGTTTCCAGAATGGTAACCTTCTAATGGTGACCTTCTAAAGGTAGACTTGAACAGTGTTTCCAGAACGGTAACCTTCTAACAGTGACCTTCTAACGGTGGACTTGAATAGTGTTTCCAGAACGGTGAAGTCTAATGGTGAACTTTTCTTTCCTTTGCCAAATTTTGAGTATGCGAACAGTGTTTCCATCTTCCTACAGTTTCTCCCCTTTGACGTTTCCTTTGACGTAAAATACATTTAAATTCTTGTTTTAAGCACTCTTAAGGCCGATTCAAATTCCATAAATCCTATATGAATTATTCCTAAGGTCGGGATGTATTTACTTGGTCAAACCGCGTGGGTTAATGCGATCCGTTTTTAATGGAGAATTAACCGGATCTTAAATCGTCGCCCCATTAAATCTTAAAAAAGGGACGAGATATCATTCTCCCCTGTTCTTCCTCTTTGTTCTCGGCTATGAGACGCTAGAACCTTTCAATCCTTCCCATAGGAGTTTCACAATCAAACTTTACTCCTCGGATCAATTCCAATCTGTTTTGATGCAACCAAGCTATGTCGATCATTCTTCGATATAAGGTATGTTTATCATCATTCCTTTGTGGGTCATCTTCTCTTATTCTCCTTTCCATATTAGCACATAATTTCCAAGATTCTAATGGGTTTTTCTTGGGGTTGGTTGGTACTGCCATACCGTGGCATCCTCCGGTGGATGCAGTTGTCGTGAGAGGAGGATTGTGACCCGTTGTGTGGATAAAGGATGTCAAGAACTCTTCCAGGTAGGGGATTCATGGATTCTCTAATTGTATATGTTCAATCATAGAATTAGCATGATTTATTCCTTTGTATCACAATGAAATTGACCTAATTAAATACTTGAACCGGATTAAAATAATTGGTTGATCGCATGTTGTTACTTTATACCATGATAACGGTTTGTCTCATGTTTTTCTAGATAGAGTGATATCTATGATTTCTTTGATTTGTTGTTCGTTCATGATAGAAATTGATAATGAATGTAAAGCTTGAATTAATTGTTAATTAATTGGATAAAGATAAAGAGGCATGTAAATTAATCTGGTTATTGCCGTTGTTGTAGTTGTTCTAAATTGAGGATAATCAAATTAGGGAAGTAAGCATGGTTATTTAATTATGATAGCATACTGATTAGGTATCCCGTAATTGGAACCTATGAATAAAAAATCTGCTAATTCAATATGGATTAAAGAACAGATTATGTGGGAATTTCAAAAAGGGTTCTGAGTTACCATCTTGTTTGTTAAAGGGTCAAGAGCCCATGGTTGTGATTGTTGTTTTCCTGCTGCTTGTGTTGTGATGTGAGCCTGGATGGCTGTTGTGATATGTGGAGGCATGGAGGCCTTGTGGTGGTGGCATCAGATGATGCCTAGAGTGGCGAGATGCATCAGTTTATGCATGTAGGTGTTGGGGAGGACACCAGGGGTGATGGAATGGGATAGATGTGGTTGTTGGATGCTTGTGGTTTTCTTTGAATGTTAATCTGCTTTGCTTTTCCTCACTGCTCAAGGAAGCTGGTCTTGTTTCCCTTCTTCCGAAGGAGGCGAAGACGTGTGGGGTATGCCACGTGCTTTCCGTGTTTAGCCTCTCGAGGGATAATGGGTCTATGCTCTTTCTATAGGCGGAAAAGACTCGATGGGTAGTATATCTACTAACCGTGTTGAGCCTCCTTTGTGTTTAGAAGTATAGGATTCTTTTCTAGAATGTCTGGGAATATGGAAAATTAATTCTGTAAAGAATTTTTGATTAAATGGTGAAAATCCATAGGGATGGAGATACTAGAATTTAAAGGTGATGTGAAACTTAAAAGGAGCAGTTGATTTTGAATGTGATGCCAATTCAGTTTAATGTGGAATTGTTCATGGTTAATTAATGTTTAAAGAATTAATTAACGTACAGTGGAACTGATAAAATGAGAATGGAGTAATCTAATAAAGCTCTTCAAATGTTGTGTGCTTATAGGACACCTAGTCTTAGAAGTAGCAGCCTGGAGTCTGAGAGACGTTAGCTGCAGTTGTATCTAAGACTAGGTAATGCCCATAGTGTGGATGTGATTTATATATATATTCTGTACTTTTTGTGATTCTATACGCTACTCCACCCTGTCGGTAAGGTCAACTGACACCCCGGGGATTCTAAGCCCTGGGGGGTGTTTTCCCCAACATTCTGATGGGAGGTTGAATGGCTGACTACCACCTTTTGGCCCCGCTCTCTTCTCTTGGTAGATACATGTGCCAGAAGGCACAACTGTTAGTTTCCCCATATATGTGTGTAGAGGTTTGTAATGGCTTGTGGTTATTTCACACACATATATTCTGGATATAGTATCCTATGGACTACTATAGGTGTAATGTGTATAGGCTATCATGGCTTGAGGATCCCTACTCGGTGTATGGGATATAATGGCTTGAGGTATAATAGCCGATGTATGATACACGTTATGCGGGTTGTGGTGGCTCCCAGAACATACCTGGTTACTGTTGGTTTTGAGGATGGTGTGGTGCTTCGCCCAGGTGTCTACGGGCAAGCCTTTGTGGTGCACGAGGTGCAGATTGTGGAGCTTAGCCCAGGTGTCTGCAGGCAAGCCTTTGGAGAGAGATGCACAGGACGTATGTCGTTGGGGAAAAGCAGCAAACCAGTGAGGAACTAGTAGCGGGGTACCCTTGATAATCTTTAATATATGCTATATTCTTGTATTCATTACTTGGTGAGAGTAGCCATGGCGAGGTTGGGAACTTAGTATACCTGTTTAGGTGACGAGTTAGTTTCACTTGTTGTTCACTAGGTTTTAGCATGCTTTCTTTACTTTTTCATGAGAGGCTTGGGGAGGATCCTACTGAGTATACTGTTATACTCACCCTATGTATATATAAACTGTTTTTTAGGTCACTTGGAGTAGGTTGGAGATCAAGATGGTTACTACTAGCTTGTGGTTGGAGGAGTTGTCCGGGCTTGTGGTCGCTGCCATTTTACTTTCTTTTGGGTACTTTTAGTTTCCCCTTTCAGTTGTAGTACTTTTACATGACTTTTCATATATGTACTTGGATTTATTTTATATTTCAGTTCTGAGTTGGAGTTGATTGGATTCTATTCTATCTCTCTCTTCTTCATGTGTTCTCTTAGAGGGTAATGCCTCCCATTTGTATGTTTATTATACCCTCGGTGCTAGTCGCCAACCCGGGGCCTACTGGAGGCGGGACTCGGGGGTCATTATCTCTCTTCTCACATTTCCGGCCCAGGAGGGGTACACTTGATGGGGAGGGGGTCGTGGTAGAGTGGTATCAGAGGTCTGGTTGAGGGATAGGATGGTGTTTGGAGTTAGGCACAGGTGAGGATGCATGGGAACGTAGGGCAATAGTGTCATTCATGTTTAGCAAGTGGGGTAAACACTGGAGACCGGCAGAGACATAGGCATTTAGGGCCCCCTATGATCTTTTGCACGGACCTTTAAGTTTACGATGGCTACTAAACAAAGTGATACTGGTTGCAGGGTAGAGACCTAGGAAAGGATCATGCATCATTATTCCTTGCGCCTGTGTTTGAATGGGTAGACCTTGGGATAGGTAACCTAAAATTAATAAAACAAAACAATTAATTAATTAATGTTGAGTCTTCCATATTCCAGGCTTAGGAGCTCTAACAGTTGTTATTTTACAGGTATGGCTCCATGTCGACGTCCTCGTCAGGTTTGCGCAGAAGATGCCCAGCAGGCTGTTCCAGCAGAACGTTGCCGGGTAGAGGTTGACGACGATGACACTTGGAGGAAGACACTCTGAGATTTTCAGCGCCAGAGTCTACAGAAGTACGAGGGCTCCGTTTCAAATGCAGTCACAGAAGACTGGTTGGAGGAGGTCGAGATAGGATTCAGTTTGATTCATTCTCAGAAGGAACATTGGGTTTCCTTGGTTGTGACGATGCTGTGTGGAGCAGTGAGGAAGTGGTGGTTCTTGTTCCTCAGGGATCGTGAGGAGTCAACGATCTCATGGGCGGAGTTTCGAGACAGGTTTAGAGTCTAGTTTCTTTCTTCGACTAAGAAGGCGTCCAGTCTCCAGGAGCTTCTTACCCTTCGACAGGGGAGCTCCAGTGTTCGAGAGTTTGGAATCCATTTTAGGAACCTTCTACGATATTCTTCAGACCTGTTACCAGATGAGGAGGCCAGGGCGAGGCATTTCGAGGAGGATTTGCGTCCAGAGATCCAGCACCAGGTCACCCCATTTATGTTAAAGAAATATCTTGAGGTGCTGGTGAGGGCAGAGTTTGTTGAGAGGACTTTGGCTAGGACCGGATCGTCACGAGAGGGGAATCGTCATGATTCATCACGAAGCAAAGCTGTGGTTCGGGGATCCCGGTTTTCATGGAAGAAGAGTTTCCGTTCACCTAGGGGTAGGTCCCATCCCTTCCCATCTCGTTTCTCCGGAGGAAGCATCTCTTAGGCCTATGCCAAGGGATCTGGCGCTTGTTTTTCTTGTGGTGGTTGTGGTCATCAGCAGCAGGAGTACCCGACTTTCCAGAGCAGTCATCGTGCACTGGGCGCTCCGCTCCAGGTTGCTCCATTGAGGCAGTTCCAGCCGAGGCAGCAGCATCATGTTGCACCAGCTTTAGATCACCTGAGGGTAGATGGAGCAGGCAGAGGACAGCCCCATGATGCTCCCCTTCCTCAGAGAGCAGAGCGCGGCCATGGTGGTGGTCATCATCAGGGTCAGAGAGGCCGTGGAGGAGATCGTGGTCAGCTTCATGCTCTAGCTTTTCCATCCCCAGGTGAGCCAGATGTCGTTCGAGGTACCCTTTTCTTGTTTTCTACCTTGTTGTATGCCTTTTTTGATTCAGGAGAAACACACTCCTTCATATCACCTACCCTTGTCCATGCTTTGGGACTTGAGGTAGAGAGGCTTCCAGTTCCCTTGGCGTTGACTATGCCAGTTGGAGGTCGAGCCGACTTGTTTGAAGTATGTAGAGACTTTGATCTAGTGTTGGGGAAACACCGCTCTTGGGGAGATTTCCTATGTTTACGAATACAACCATATGATGTCATACTCGGCATGGAATGGTTGTATTCAGTGCAGGATATTGTGGATTGCTACAAGAAGAAGGTCGTTTTCTTTGATGCAGATGGAGAGAAATTGGTGTTTTTTGGTGAGAGAGATCCTCGGATGAGTCATAGATGAGTTCCATTCTTATCATCCATGATGGCTGGGATGATTCTAAGTTCTTCATAGGTTCAACAGTTGGCGTTTTTTAGGGTCATAGAGGAGTACCCTGACATCTTTCCAGAAGAGGTTGTATCCTTACCCCCTCGACGAGAGATCAAGTTTGGGATCGAGCTACAGCCAGGAGTGCCTCCTATCTCTATGTATCTATATAGGATGGCCCCTTCTGAGTTACGAGAGCTACGTATTCAGCTTGATGGTCTGTTGCAGTGTGGTTTTGTTCGGCCAAGTGTGTCACCGTGGGGAGCGCCAGTTTTGTTTGTGAAAAAGGATGACGGCAGTCTGCGGTTGTGTGTCGATTATCATCGATTAAACAAAGTGACAATAAAGAACCGCTATCCTCTTCCATGTATTGATGACCTATTCGATCAACTAAATGGTGCAAGTTGGTTCTCAAAGATCAACTTGCGGTCAGGATATCATCAGATGCGTGTAAAGGATGAGGATATCCCAAAGACTGCTTTTCGTTGTCGTCATGGGTATTATGAGTCTGTTTTAATGCCATTCAGCATGACAAATGATCCAGCTGTTTTCATGGGGTTGATGAATGCTGTGTTCCGTGAATTCCTGGACAAGTTTTTTGTGGTTTTCATCGATGAAATCCTTGTATAATCCACATCTGAATAAAAGCATGCAGAGCATCTACGAGTCGTTTTGGGTGTTCTTCGCCAACATCAGTTGTTTGTGAAGTTTTCCAAGTGTGAGTTTTGGTCTCGAGAAGTTAGTTTCTTGGGGAATGTTGTGTCCCAATAGGGAGTAGTTGTGGATCCATCGAAGATAGAAGCAGTGGTGTCTTGGGCAGCCCCCAAGACCATGTCAGAGGTGCGAAGTTTCCTTGGTCTCGCAGACTATTATAGGAGGTTTGTAGCCAATTTCTCTCGAGTTGCGACTCCTCTGACATCTTTGACCAGGAAGGATCAAGCGTTCATATGGAATGCTCAGTTTCAGGCAGCTTTTGAGTATCTAAAGTAGAAGTTGGTAAGTGCTCCAGTCCTTTGTCTTCCAGCAGAGGGAGTCCAGTTTGATGTTTTCTGTGATTCTTCACATCTGGGGCTAGGCTGTGTTCTCATGCAGTAGAGGTCAGTTGTTTCTTATGGGTCTCGGCAGTTGCATCCCCATGAATGCAACTATTCCACCCATGATCTTGAGTTGGCATCCGTGGTGTTTTCTTTGAAGTTGTGTGCTTTTCACCGATCATAAGAGTTTGAGGTATGTTTTCTCCCAACGTGACTTGAACTTGAGGCAGCGTCGATGGATGGAGTTCTTGCAGGAATATGACTTTGAAATATCGTATACACTTGGAAAATGGAATGTTGTAGCTGATGCACTAAGCTGAAAGTCATGTAATGATGTTGTGCGTGAATCTGGTGATTTCTGGAGAGTGATGGAAGAGCTATCATCTTTGCATCTTGATATGGGAGAAGTTAGGGTTATAGGTTGTCTTTTCCAGATGACGGTGCAGTCATCCCTGATGCAGAAGGTGAAAGAGTCTCAGCTGGGTGATCTATAGGTGGAAGTTTGGAGAGACAGAGTTGTTTGTGTTGAGGCCCCTGATGGTTGGTCGGAGGATGAACAACACCGAGTGTTGTATCATGGTAGGCTTTTTGTTCCCTTGGAAATGGGCGAGATGGTTCTCCAAGAGTTCCATAGTTCACCCTTGGCAGTACATCCTGGTGTGACGAAGATGTACTGATCCTTGAAGAGTCAGTTTTGGTGTCCTGGGCTGAAGCATGCGGTTGTAGAGTGTGTGTCTCGATGTTTAGTCTGCCAGAAGGTGAAGGTCGAACACCGTGTTCCTGGTGGTCTTCTCCAGCAATTAGAGATTCCTCAGTGGAAGTGGGAGGACATCTCAATGGACTTTGTTACAGGTTTACCTAGAGCTCTAGGAGTATATGATGCTATATGGGTGTTAGTGGATCGTTTAACAAAGTCGGCTCACTTCATAACGATCAAGGGGTCGAGCTCAGTGGAAGTTTTGTCGAGGCAGTATCTAGAGGAGGTGGTGAGACTTCATGGAGTACCTAGGATGATCATTTCTAATCGAGATCCTCGTTTTACCTCCAGGGTGTGGAGAGGTCTCCAGCATGCTTTTGTCTCTCAACTGTGCCTTAGCACTGCTTTTCATCCTCAAACGGATGGTCAGACAGAGCGAACCATCCAGAATCTGGAAGACATGTTACGCCCTTGTGTTCTTGATTTTGTAGGTTCATGGATGAAGCACTTACCCTTGGTAGAGTTCAGTTACAATAATATTTTTCACTCTACCATCGTTATGGCGCCGTTTTAATCCTTGTATGGTCGGCCATGCCGTTCTTCGTTGTGCTGGACTGGGGTTGGAGAGTCAGTAATTCTCGGACCAGAACTAGTGCAGAATACAACAGAGATGGTTCAGGTGATTCGTGAGAGGATGAAGACATCACAGGATCATCAGAAATCATATTCTGATCAAAGGAGGAGACCCTTAGAGTTTAATGTTGGGGATCATGTGTTTCTGAAGGTGACTCCCCGTCATGGGCAGCGAAGGTTTGGTCGTGGAAGTAAGCTTTCTCCCTGGTTTGTTGGGCCTTTCGAGGTGTTAGCTTGTGTTGGAGCTATGGCGTATCGAGTAGCACTTCCTCCTCAGATGAGTCGGATACATGATGTTTTCCATGTATCACAGCTCCGTCATTATCTTCATGATGAATCTCATGTTATCGATTGGGGAGAGATCGATATTGATGATGATACAACCTTCGAGGAGCAACCTATGGAGATCCAAGACCGCAAGGAGAAGGTGTTGCGTGGGCGTTCTATCCCCTTCATTCGTGTCTTTTGGCGACACAGTGGAATGGAGGAGAGTACATGGGAGCATGAGTCACAGATATGTGCTCAGTACCCAGAGTTGTTTAATTTTTAACTCCTTTCATGTAATGATGTTTCCTTTATGGTTAAACCCTTCATGTTTTATTTATGTACCTTTGATGTGATGTTATGATTGAATTTTTTGGATATAGATTGTTTGTTCCCATGCTCTCGGATTTCGTAGTTTTGTTCCAGCTTTTGAACAACTCATGGTGGTTTTCCCCTAAGAGGTATCTTATGGGATGGTTGTTCGGACACCTCTTTTCTTCTGGGTTGGTTTTTAATTCTCGAGGACAAGAATGTTTTGAGAGGTATCTAATGTAATGGCCCGGACCTCTCCGGTCTATTACTTTGTGAAAATGTGGTGTTGGAGGTGTTCCAGGAGGTCAAGGTGACTTATCCCCAATACTTTGCCAATTTTCCAGTTCTGTGAACAGTGTTTCCAGTTTTATGAACAGTAACAGATCGGTCTCATAGATCGGTCTGACAGATCGGTCTCACAGATCGGTCTGACAGATCGGTCTCACAGATCCGTCTGACAGATTGGTCTCACAGATCGGTCTGACAGATCGGTCTCACAGATCGGTCTGACAGATCGGTCTCACAGATCGTTCTGACAGATCGGTTTCACAGATCGGTCTGACAGATCGGTTTCACAGATCGGTCTGACAGATCGGTTTCACAGATCGGTCTGACAGATCGGTTTCACAGATCGGTTTCATGTAAAGTAACAGTAGACTTGAACAGTGTTTCCAGAACGGTAACCTTCTAACGGTGACCTTCTAACAGTAGACTTGAATAGTGTTTCCAGAATGGAAACCTTCTATCGGTGGACTTCTAACGGTAGACTTGAACAATGTTTCCAGAATGGTAACCTTCTATCGGTGGACTTCTAACAGTAGACTTGAACAGTGTTTCCAGAATGGTAACCTTCTAACGGTGACCTTCTAACGGTAGACTTGAACATTGTTTCCAGAATGGTAACCTTCTAACAGTGACCTTCTAATGGTGGACTTGAACAGTGTTTCCAGAACGGTGAGGTCTAACAGTGACCTTTTCTTTCCTTTGCCAAATTTTGAGTATGCGAACAGTGTTTCCAGCTTCCTACAGTTTCTCCCCTTTGACGTTTCCTTTGACGTAAAATACATTTAAAGCCTTGTTTTAAGGAATCTTAAGGCTGATTCAAATGCCATAAATCCTATATTAATTGTTCCTAAGGTCGGGATGTATTTACTTGGTCAAACCATGTGGGTTAATGCGATCCGTTTTTAATGGAGAATTAACCGGATCTTAAACCGTCACCCCATTAAATCTTAAAAAAAGGGACGAGATATCATTCTCCCCTATTCTTTTTCTTTGTTCTCAGCTATGAGATGCTAGAACCTTTCAATCCTTCCCATAGGAGTTTCACAATCAAACTTTACTCCTCAGATCAGTTCCGCTCTGTTTTGATGCAACCAAGCTGTGTCGATCATTCTTCGATATAAGGTATGTTTATCATCATTCCTTTGTGGGTCATCTTATCTTGTTCTACTTTCCATATTAGAATTTAATTTCCAAGATTCTAATGGGTTTTTCTTGGGGTTGGTTGGTACTGTCGTACCGTGGCATCCTCCAGTGGATGCAGTTCTCGTGAGAGGAGGATTGTGACCCGTTGTGTGGATAAAGGATGTCAAGAACTCTTCCAGGTAGGGGATTCATGGCTTCTCTAATTGTATATGTGAAATCGTAGAATTAGCATGATTTAGTCCTTTGGATCACAATGAAATTGGCCTAATTAAATACTTGAACTGGATTAAAAGAATTGGTCGATTTCATGTTGTTACTTTATACCGTAATAACGGTTTTCTTCATGATTTTCTAGATAGAGTGATATCTATGATTTCTTTGATTTGTTTTTCATTCATGATAGAAATTGATAATGAACGTAAAGATGGAATTAATTGTTAATTAATTGGATAATGATAAAGAGGCATGTAAATTAATCTGGTTATTGTCGTTGTTGTAGTTATTCTAATTTGAGGATAATCAAATTAGGGAAGTAAGCATGGTTATTTAATTGTGATAGCTTACTGATTAGGTATCCTATAATTGGAACCTACGAATAACAAATCTGCTAATTCAATATGGATTAAAGAACAAATTGTGTAGGAATTTCAAAAAGGGTTCTGAGTTACCCTCTTATTTGTTAAAGGGTCAAGAGCCCATGGTTTTGATTGTTGTTTTCCTGCTGCTTGTGCTATGATGTGAGCCTGGATGGATGTTGTGATATGTGGAGGCATGGAGGCCTTGTGGTGGTGGCAGCAGATGACGCCTAGAGTGGCGAGATGCATCAGTTTATGCATGTGGGTGTCGGGTAGGACACCAGGGGTGATGGAATGGGATGGATGTGGTTGCTGGATGCTTGTGGTTTTCTTTGAATATTAATTTGCTTTGCTTTTCTCCACTTCTCAAGGCAGCTGGTCTTGTTTCCCTTCTTCTGAACGAGGTGAAGACGCGTGGGGTATGCCACGTGCTTTCCGTGTTTAGCATCTCGAGGGAGAATGGGTCTATGCTCTTTCTATAGGCGTCAAAGACTCGACGGGTAGTATATCTACTCACCGTGTTGAGCCTCCTTTGTGTTTAGAAGCATCGGATGCTTTTCTATAATTCCTGGGAATATGGAAAAGTAATTATGTAATGAATGTTTGATTAAATGGTGAAAATCCACGGGGATGGAGATACTAGAATTTAAAGGTGATGTGAATCTCAAAAGGAGCATTTGATTTTGAATGTGATGTAGATTCAGTTTAATGTGGAATTGTTCATGGTTAATTAATGTTTAAAGAATTAATTAACGTACAGTGGAACTGATAAAATGAGAATGGAGTAATCTAATAAATCTCTTCAAATGTTGTGTGCTTATAGGACACCTAGTCTTAGAAGTAGCAGCCTGGAGTCTGAGAGACGTTAGCTGTAGTTGTATCCAAGACTAGGTAATGCCCATAGTGTGGATGTGAGTTATATATATATTCTTTACTTTTTGTGTTTCTATACGCTACTCCACCCTGTCGGTAAGGGAAACTGACACCTAGGGGATTCTGAGCCCTGGGGTGGTGTTTTCCCCAACATTTTGATGGGAGGTCGAATGGCTGACTACCCCCTTTTGGCCTCGCTCTCTTCTCTTGGTAGATACATGTGTCAACAGGAACAACTGTTAGTTTCCACATCTATGTGTGTAGAGGGCTGTAATGGCTTGTGGTTATTTTACACACATATATTCTGGATATAGTATCCTATGGACTACTATAGGTGTAATGTGTATAGGCTATCATGGCTTGAGGATCCCTACTCGGTGTATGGGCTATAATGGCTTGAGGTATAATACCCGATGTATGATACACGTTATGCGGGCTGTGGTAGCTCCCAGAACATACCTGGTTACTATTGGTTGTGAGGATGGTGTGGTTCTTCGCTCAGGTGTATACGGGCAAGCCTTTGTGGTGAACGAGGTGCAGATTGTGGAGCTTAACCCAGGTGTCTGCGGGCAAGCCTTTGGAGAGAGATGCACAGGACATATGTCGTTGGGGAAAAGCGGCAAACCAGTGGAGAAGTAGTAGCAGGGTACCCTTGATAATCTTTACTATATGATATATTCTTGTATTCGTTACTTGGTGAGAGTATCCATGGCGAGGTCGGGAACTTAGTATACCTGTTTAGGTGACGAGTTAGTTTCACTTGTTGTTCACTAGACTTTAGCATGCTTTCTTTACTTTTGCACGAGAGTCTTGGGGAGGATCCTACTGAATATACTGTTATACTCACCCTATGTATATATAAACTATTTTTCAGGTCACTTGGAGCAGGTTGGAGATCAATCTGGTTACTACTAGATTGTGGTTGGAGGAGCTGTTCGGGATTGTGGTCGCTGCCGTTTTACTTTCTTTTGGGTACTTTTAGTTTCCCCTTTCAGTTTTAGTACTTTTGCATGACTTTTCATATATGTACTTGGATTTATTTTATATTTCAGTTCTGAGTTGGGGTTGATTGGAGTCTATTCTATCTCTCTCTTCTTCATGTGTTCTCTTAGAGGGTAATTCCTCCCATTTGTATGTTTATTATACCCTCGGTGCTAGTCGCCAACCCGGGGCCTACTGGAGGTGGGACTCGGGGGTCATTATCTCTCTTATCATATTGTCGGCCCAGGAGGGGTACACTTTTTGGAGAGGGGGTCATGACAAATCATGATTCCAGACTTCTGATATTGCATTTGGGAGATAGTTTTATGAATAAATTGTGGTTCCAAATGGCTGAATTGAAATATTTTTTTGAAGTTTCTCAAAATCCTTAGAACCTTAACCGAGCCAAATCCTAACCAATTATTTTGTAACCAAAACAACCTTTTATTTTGAAACTGACCATTATTTTTCTATGTTTCATACTTGTTGTATTTTTAAATTTTCTAAACAATAAAAATTATCTTCATTAATATTCCTTATCCTTTATTTTTATATTCTTTTATATTTTTGTCTCATAGCCAAACATACAGTCTTCATTATCTTAACCAGTTTATTATACCATTCACTTATCAATTTTTTCAAAATTAAATTTGTTTTAATATATTTATTTACTTTATTTTTAATCTCACAAAAAGGGGGAGAAATTTGGATAAACACAACATTTATTTTCAATTTTGAAATATTTGGGAGAAATTTCAAAAAACACAAAAATTTCTTTTTATCAAAATAAATCTGTCAAATCAAATTTATTTCACTGTATGTTTATAGAATTCAAAATTATGTTACTACAATTATAGTTTTAATTTATGATTTTTGTGATCATCAAAAAGGGGGAGGTTGTTGGGCATGTATTGTCTCAACAATACTCTATAAATATTATTGATTTTTATGCTCACAAATACCCTTGTTTATTTTACTAATAATCTTATTTTAAATGTATTTTAGGAAGTTTATATTCCTTATAATTATTATGTTGGAATAATATTCAAGTATTTATTTTTTATAAATATTTGATAAAGTGTTTGGAACGCTCTTAAGCATATTCTGGAAACATTGTTCACAATTTTTCATTTTATGAAATCATTGTTCATTCTCTATGCTAAGGAACGTAACGTAAGGATCATACCCTACATCAGTATTAAATTTTAGGATAAATTATCAGCACTTATGGTTTATCAACCTTAATTTTGAGGAAACTTATAGTTAAAGAACATTAAATTTGAATTAAACCTTACGTTTGTCAAATAGAAAAAGTATGGTTAAAGAAAACTATATAAGTATGGAACCCTATCTTTGACAAGAAAACGTATGGATCATCAACCTTACTTTTTTTATCAAACTAAAATTTTCAACCTTATGTTAGAAGAATTAACGCTACATGGTTGAACCCTACGTTTGGTGTTTTGTCATTTTGTGATCAACCTTATGTTTGAATTTTCAACACTACAGATTTGAATTTATGACTTTATCAGAATTTTCTATAATAGTCTTTGTTGAATATCAAGGTGATTTAAAGATCAATCTTGACTGATTCAAAGCTCATTTTAAATTATTTAAATATATGTTTATAGTGTAGATATTCTCTTCTATTCTTAAGGGAATTTATGACTACTCTAAGCTGTGTTTTTTAATTTGAATTCACTCGATTTATCAGTTATCTTTTGCAGATCTGGAATCATGCTGCAAGATATATCATTATATATATCTAATATACATCAGATGTTTTCGATATCTATATATCTCCCATATGTGTTTATAATTTTTATTCTTCTATTTTTCTTGTGGAAATTAATTTATAGTGCTACAGTGATCAAGTATCTCAGAAACGAGGACTACATTTTGGAGATATACATGTTCATTCCTAGAAGCGCAAAGCTCTGTTTTTGTTATTGTTATTAAAATTGAAGATCTCTTGTGCAACCAGATATCATAAGACATATTTTAAAGATTATTATTCTTCTGAAGATAAATATCCATCTTATTTCAATTGTGTGTTGCTATAATTATGAATCTTAAATTGTTTTATCAAATAAATCTCTATTAATTCTTTTGAGTATCAGCTACTTGGTTTTAGTCTTGGTGGAGTGACAGCTTCTTGTGCTAAGTTTTGGATATTTCTGTTCCTTTTAAAAGAACCATAAGGCTCTCTTTTTATCCTTGTATGTAAAGGTAACAATTTCCTACACTCATTTGTGGATCGGTCTTATAAGTAGAGGACCTAACTAGTGAAATTCACCAAGCCCGTGGAATGGGGGATTGGTGGATTGGACTAGGGGATCTTTGTGCCCCGAACCACTATAAATTACAATGCTCTATTTTCTATTTTTTCGATGCACATACTCTCATATAGAAACACTTCCATATCTATTTACTGTTGATATGATATGATAGAATTGTGAAAAATTTTAAAAGGACACAATTCACCACCCCCCCCCCCCCCTCTTGTGTCTTCATCATAGACTTTCTGACCTAACATTTGGTATCAGAGGTTGGGATCTATAGATTTTCTTTGATTCTAATAAACCATAGTTAAAGATTCAGATGAAGATAAATGAAGACTATCAAAGAAGTAATTTCAATGGTTTGTGCTCCATATTTCATTGATGAAAACTATGAATAATGTAAATCATGTATGATAATCTATTTGAAAAATCTTGGATTTAAAGTTTACTCAAAGTTCGTTACTCCTTAAAAAATTCCTGAAAAACTTGATGCCTAGACGGCTACTATAGAGGTTGACTATGACATAAATTCTAAAGCTATGAACGCTATCATTTTTTGTCTTAGACCAGACAAATTAAATTGTGTCTCACAATTCCCTACAGCTTATGAAATTTGGCAGACAGTTGTAGTTTCTTATGAAGGTACAGATAGGTAAATACATATGAGTTATGCAACAACAAAATTGAAATTTGATACATTCAAAATGGTTGATGAATAAAGAATCACTAAAATGAATGGAAGGCTCATAGAAATTATAAAAAACATTTTAGCCTTAGGTGAACATATCAAACATGTTGATCAAGCATTAAAAGTACTGAGAGTACTTCCTAATTAGTGTAATAGAATTTCAAATGCAATTATCCAATAAGAACCTATCAAGAATATGAAAATGAGAGAATTTATTGGAACTCTAATGATGTATCAAGATGAAATGAAAGATGAATTTGAAGATCACAAAGTCCTAGTGAAAAAGGATAACACTCCTTTAATGGTTACATCTCAAAAGAAGAATAGAAAAATGAAACAAGAAGTCAGAGAAGAAATAAATTCAGACTCATCTAATTCTAAAATTGAGCTGGCTCAATTAGCCATAAAGTTTAGAAAGTTTTATAAGAAGAATATAGGATTTATAAAACCCTTCAAAAATGATGATAAATAATCAAGGAAAGTTAGATGCTACGAATGCAAAAAGTTAGGTCATATAAGACCTGACTGTCCTGAATTAAAAAGTGAAAAGTGAAAGACATAAAAGAAGTCTCAGAAAAATGCGGACTATGAAAACAAAGGAAAAAGAGCTATGAAGGATACTTGGAGTGTTTCTGAAGACTCCATCTGCTCATCAATATCTGATTTAGAGAAGGAAGAATCGAATATAAAAGCTAATATGTTCTTTATGGATGAAGAAGTAAATTTATAACCCTAATATTCATCTGATTCTGATTCTAGTTACTCAAATGATAAAATGGCTGCCTAACGTACTATGCTAGAAGAAATATATGACTCCCTATTAAAGAAACAGAAATTTTTAAAGAATATTCACAATTTTATTTTTGGATAAAGGGATACTTTACTTAAACAACATCAAGAGTTAGTTGAGAAATTTATCTCATCTACTACAAACTGTATTGTCCATGAAAATAAGATTAAAATACTACAGGACGAAGTAGAAACTTATAAAAGTGATGCACTTATATTTACAAAAGGAGAAAATATACGGAATGAAATTCTTTGTAAAAATTTAATTAGAAGGAAGGATTTGGTATAGGCAGTAAGGGTGAAAATCAAAACTATATAAGAATTATTTTATTCCCAATAAAAAATCTAATATTTTTCATTTTTGTGGAACATAAGGACATATAAAAAAGTGTAATTTGAGAAATCCACAAATAAGTGGGATTAAAAGAGATTTTATTTCAAAATATTTATCTAAAGTAAGAAACAAAGATCATGGTAAAATAAAGAATATTTGGATTCCTAAATCATTGTTAGCTAACACTACTAAACCCAAAAACATATGGGAACCAAAAAAAATTTAAATTTTATTTGTAGGTAACCGGTCATAGAAAAGGAAAAGTTATATGGTATATTGACAATGGTTTATCCAGACATATGAGTAGAAATACATCAAACGTCAATACATTTACACAGATTAATGAAGGTCTAGTCACTTTCGGTGACACTAACAAAGGAAATATAATTTTACTCAATAAAGTAATGTATGTTCAAGGATTGAAGCATTACCTGATAAATATCTCTTGACTCTGTGATGATGGATACTGTGTTGATTTTTCTAAAAATTCATGTTATGTATTTAAAGATCATTTTCTTAAATTTAAAGTACCTAAAACAAGTAATGTCTACACCTTTGACATAAATTCATTGTGTAAATAAAAATTGAGTTGTTTAAATTCTAAGACAAATTAAACTTGGATTTGGAAAAGAAGACTTGGTCATTGAAATATTTATGCTTTTTATTAGTTATCTAAGAAAAAATTAGTTTCAGATTTACCTGGTCTTGAGTTTGAAAGTGACAGATTCTTTGATGCATTTCATATTGGAAAGCAACACAAATACTACTTAAAATCTATTAACAAAATTGTTACATCAAATCCCCTAGAACTTATCCACATCGATCTATTTGGACCATTTAGAGTAGAAATTTTGGCTAGAAAAAATATAAATATATGTTTTAGATGATGATTATTCTAGATTCACTTCGGTCTATTTTCTAAAACTTAAAAATAAATCTTTTACTGTTTTGGAAAGTTATTGCAAAAGTGTTCAAAATGAAAAAAGTTTTAAAATAATTTCATTAAGAAGTGATCACAGTGGAGAGTTTTAGAATCAAGAATTCAATTAATTTTACTCAAACATGGGTATTAAACACACCTTCTATACACCAATAACACCTCAAAAAAATGAAATTGTTGAAAGAAGAAATAGAACTATTCAATAAATGACTAGGACTATCTTGGTTAAATTCACTCAGACCGGTATTGTGCCAAGGATAGTAGATATAGAGAAAAAATTTTACCTTAATATGTACATCATGTTTTTATTTCTGAGTGACATTAAGTTGAATTTTCCATGGTATATATTTAGGTATTTTCATTATTTCTATTAACCAGATGATAGGATTAATTTTAATCCATATGGAAGAATAATCTATAGAATTTTAATTAAAAAGGATATGATTCTATTAGTAGATTTGAGGTTGAAGTGTCATCATTATAATGTTTTAAATGCTGGAACTCTATGAAAATTGGTATTTTTCTTAAGTACAGTGAAAGGAAAGATTTTACCAGTCGGTGCTAAATAAGAACAAAGCTCATGAGATTTTTCTCAGGGGGATCAAGGAGTTGTTCGAAAGGAGGGTGTAGCTGAATCTAGAATAGATGAAATTTATCAACTGACTCATAAGAGGATTAGGTTTAATATCGAAGTAGAAGAAGTTGAGGAAGAAAAAATTCAAGAGGGACTTGTTATGAAACTAAAAAACAAATATGTTCAACAAGTTGAAGAGAAAGTGTTGGCTTCTGAATAAGAAACTTACTCAGTTCATTTAGATGAACCAATTCTTAGAGAATAAATACCAATGGATAGTCAAGATAAAGAGATTTCTATTGTACCTCTAATTAGTGATCAAGTACAATAAAATATTCAAGAGAAGGTGAATATTCAAGAAGATTAATTTGTTCAGAAATTAGTAACTGAGGTTATAGGAGTGGCTATAAATCCAAATGTAGAATAGTCAAGTCATGTTTCTGGATATCAGAATGAAGTTCTTGACAATCAGTAATTTTCAACTAAAAAATCTGTGGAGAGATCAGTGGAAAATCCGTTTCCTAATTTTGTTGATCAGACACTGAATGTATATGAAGGGACATATGATTCATTATCTCATCAAGTTGAATAAATCATGATTAAATTTAACAAGTATCAGGAAGAGAATTCCACTCTACGACAGGAGCTTGAAAGTGAAAAGAAGAAGATCTTGGACCCTAATTAGAATATTGTTTCTAGAAGGGATTTTTATTCATTCAAGTGAGACATGTTAAATGAGATTGAGAGGATAAGATCTAAAACTGTTTTGAAGATAGATTTTGCAGATTTAAAGTGGTACTTGGGAAGTCAGTTTGAATTAGTGAAAAGTTCAGTGAATCAGGCCAGTACATCCACTTATACCCCTACAACCAGTCCATATTTTATTAGATGATTTTAGGACATTACATCTCTTATGGCAGACATAAATTCTCATCTTAAGGACCTTTAGTGAAACAGTTCTCCTCTGTTAGTTTTATTGTAATATCAGAAATTTATTTTTTTATCAATTGACTCAGAGTGAACCTAGTATCATACTTCTACTGAATCAGTTTACAAAAAATATGGAACAATTTATGAAGAATTAGGAGAGCTTAAATGAATTTATAAAAGTCAATCTTGTGGAGTATTTTCATTTTAATCATGATTAAATACTTTTGATAATGTAGTTATGTGATAGTTTGATAAATAAGTTGTAGTTGCAAATGGCTGTATTGAATGATTTGTTTGAAGCTACTAAAAATCCTTAGAACCTTAACCGAGACAACTCCTACCCAATTATTCCGTAACCAAACCAACCTTTTATTATGAAAGTAACCATTCTATTTCAAATTCACATCCTTATTTTATTTCTATATTTTCAAATCAATGAAAATTTTCTTTAATAATATTCTTTATACGTTATTTTTATATTCTTTTATATTTTTATCTCATGTCTAAACATCCAGTCTTCATTGTCTTTATCATTTTATTAAACCATTCACTTACTAATATTTTCAACATTAAATGTGTTTAAATCTATTTATTTACTTTCTTTTTTATCTCACAAAAAGGGGGAGAAATTTGTATAAACACAACATTTCTTTTCAATTTTGAAATATTTGGGAGAAATTTGGATAAACACAAAAATTTCTTTTTATCGAAATAAATCTGTCAAATAGAATTTATTTCACTATACGTATATAGAATTCTAAATTATGTTACTATATTAATAGTTTTAATTTATAGGTTTTGCGATCATCAAAAAGGGTGATATTGTTGGGCATGTATTGTCTCAACAATACTCTATAAATATTATTGATTTTGATCCTCACAAATACCCTTGTTTGTTTTACTAATAACCTTATTTTAATTGTATTTTAGAAATTTTATATTCTTTATAATTATTATTTTGGAATAATATTCAAGTATTTATTCATGAGAGATATTCGATAAAGTGTTCGGAATTCTCTTAAGTGTATTCTGGAAACACTGTTCACAGTTTTTTGTTTTCAGAAATCATTGTTCATTCCCTACGCTGAAGAATGTAACATAAGGATCATAACCTACATTTGTATTAAAGATTATGATAAAGGATCATAACGTATATTTTATCAACATTATGTTTGAGGAAACATATGGTTAAATAACATTATGTTTTAATGAAACCTTACGTTTTTCAAAGAGAAAAAGTATGGTTAAAAAAACCTATATAAGTATAGAACCCTATGTTTGAGAAAAAAAACGTATGGATCATCAACCTTAATTTTTTTATTAACCATATATTGTAAAAATTACACTTGAATAATAAATTATATGTAGTTGAACTTTGCGTTTGGTTTTTTTTTCATTTTGTGATCAACTTTACATTTGACTTTTCAACACCATAGATTTGAATTTACAACTTTATCAGAGTTTTCTGTAATAGTCTTTGTGGAATATCAGGGAGATTTAAAGTTCAATTTAGACTGATTAAAATCTTGTCTTAAATTATTTAAATATCCATTTACATTGGATATTTTCTCTACAATTCTTAAGGGAAGTTACTACTACTCTGAGTTGTATTTTTTGAATTTGAATTCACTTGATTTGTCAAGAATCTTTTGTGAATCTGAAATCTTTTTGCGAGATATATCTATTCTACATTGGATTTTCTCGATATATATATATATATCTCTTATCTGGGTTGATAATTTTTATTCTTCGAGATTTCTTATGAAAATTAATTTGCATTGCTATAGTGATCCAGAATCTCAGAAACAAAGACTACATTTTAGAGATATACATGTTCAATCCTGGAAGCATAATTCTCTATTTTTGTTGATGTTCTTAAAATAGAATATCTCTTGTGCAACCGGATCTCTTCAGACATATTTCAAATATTATTATTATTATGAAGATGAAGATTCATCTTTTGTCAGTTGTGTGCTACTGCAATTTTAAAGTTTAAACTGTTTTATCAAATCAATCTCTATTGATTCTTTTGAGTATCAGCTACTCGATTTTAGTCGTGGTGGATTTTTAGCTTCTCGTGCTAAGTTATGGATATTTCAGTTCCCTATAAAATAACTATAAGGGTCTATTTTATCCCTTTTTTAAAGATAATAATTGTCTGCACTCAGTTGTGGATCAGTCTTATGAGAAGAGGACCTGACTAGTGAAATTCACCAAGCCTGCAGAAAGGATTATTGGTGGAGTGGTCTAGGGGATCTTTGTGCCCCAAACCACTATAAATTATTGTGCTCTATTTTCTATTTTTCCACTTCACACTCTCATACAGAAATGTTGTTGTCTCTATCTACTGTTGATATGAAATAACCTAATTGTATAAATTTTTAAAATGACACAATTCACCCCCCCCCCCATTATTGAGTCTTCATCATAGAATTTCCTACCTTACACTTTTTAGGCACTTGAAAAGAAGAAATAAGGTGGCTTGTTATTCTATGATAGTCAGAGTATAATTCATATGGTTCAGAATCTAGTTTTCCATGAATTGGAAAATCACATAAACCTAAAATATAATTTCATTTGAAATGTACTATAGGAAAATAAGTTTGATCAATGGAAGATAAATAGGAATAGAAATATAGTGGAAATGACCACCAAAGAGTTTATCCAATAAATTATAAAGAAATATTGTGCCTCTATGGTATTTGGGTGAATGGATGGAATAGGAGACACTACTACAAAAGTGGAAATTTTTTTAGTGTGTTGAGAGTTACCAAAGGTTCCCTAAAGAAGTCTTCAAATGGGAGATTGTTTAGATGTGAAGTTTGTTTCAATTTAACAGATTCAGTCTCCTAAAAATAGAAACTATTGATGATGATTCACCCTGATGATCAGTGTAGACATAGAGAAATATCTTCAAGGATGGGAGGGTTTTTCAGATGGTGCATTGACTACTAAATGTATATAGGGAATATTTAAGTTCAATAGGAAATGTGAATAGAAGTTACTTGTTTTGGGTAACATGAAATTCTCACCAAATTTATTGGTCACATGATAAATTCAATAAGAGATAAAAGGACAATGTGAGTGAATATCATATGGTGGTCCAATCAAATGACTACTTGGGACCCAATATATAATTGGGGTGGGACCACTTGTGCACAAGTGTTGTGATGAGTATTCAAAGTAGTCAGATATTTGTTATATTTATTAGTTTTGATCATAAAAATTTATACCATCAAATTAATAAAAGATGATAGTAGTGATCTCCCAGGGTTGTAGAAGATAATTATTTGAACCATGTAAAATCAAAGTATTGATTTCTTGTTTTCTTATTTATCTTGTCTTTAATGCAATTTTTTAGTTGTATGTAGTTTTTTTATGAATTATGTGACTAGGTGTAGTGAGTATGGTTATTTTTATTCATATATTATAGTACATCAGGTTCATGGGGTAATCTCTAATTCAAGAGGCATCTAAAAATTGTCAAAATTCTATGCACAACGTTTGGAAGAGTTAATATGGTGGATTAGTGGTTCATTTTTACCCCAATAAAGATGGAATTACTTCATGGGTACTTAGATTATGGGATATTTATGGATCATATGATAATTTTTATATAGAATCAAAACTAGGACCCTGTGTGTTGACTTAAATAGAGCTTTTATGATTTGAAGTAGGTGTTAAGGCTATGGAATCATAAGTTTAGTGACTTCATGTTACAATAAAAGTTTATCTGAATAAATGTTATCTATTTATGTTACCTATATGTTTTTCCTGATGTGAGTTTCATCATATTACTTCTCTAACTTGATGATAATCTTGTTGCAGGTCTGTTGAAGAAAATTATCAATGAAATTAAGGTATAATTGTTAAAAAAATAGATGAATGGTCCTGGTTTATCCAAATGTATATTAGTGATGAGAATTGTGATAGGCCTAAGTTCTAGTACTTTATACCTAACTCAAGATGATTGCACCCAAAAGTTTATGGAATGCTTTGGCATGGTCGGGCTGGAATCGATTACCACACCCATGGACAAAAAATTCAATCCAAATAAGGAGAAGGCACTAAGAAATGAATTTAAGGTCAATTACATAGTGAAGGTTCCATAGGTATCATTTATCCAAAGTTTGATATACGCCATGATTTTTCCCCATTTTAACATTTTATAAGTAGTGGTAGTTTTCAATATATATATATTGAATCTCAGAAGAGAACATTGGGAGGATGTGAAGTGTATTCTTGGATATTTAAGGGTTTTTAAGGTGTTTCACTTTGATTCATAATAGATGATACATTTCAAGGGTTTGAAAAATTGGATTTTGGAGGAGATGGAGACACTATGAAGAGTACTATTAGTTATGTGTTAACATAAAGAATAATAATAGTAATTTTTATATTGAAGCATTAGCTAGTCGTTTAACTCTCAAAAATAGAATCAAATTACATTGAATTAACAAAATATGGGATGAAGATGATCTAGCTAAATAGGGTGATGAAAGATCTTAGAATAAGGTGAGATTATGGGATGTGATTTATATTCACAATTTGTGATTCACTTGGACAAAAACCCAACATTTCACTCCAGGATAAAGAAAATTTATTTGAAGTATCACTTCATTCATAAGTTGTTAGAGGATGAGGTTCTAGACCTATAGAATATGGAAGGGTCTGAGGATCCATCATACATGTTTAAAAATGTCATAATTTAGAATTTTTTGAGGTAGTGTTTCACCTCATTGGGGTTGGGATGGTTGTAAGCAAGGTGGGGAACCATGTGACTACATGGGAAGATTAAATATTGGAATGAGGTCTGTGAGAGATGATGGAGGACTTAGTGGTGAAGCTTGTAAAATGATTCTTAAGTGGAATATTGTTAGGATCTACTATAAAAATCATTTTCAAACCCATGAAGTGGAACTAATATACATATAAATTATGTATATTTAACTTCGTATGGTTTCATATGGTGATGGTGCAGTGGAATAAACCTAGTTTCAAGTGTTAAAATGATGGGAATATAAAAGTTTGAGATCTAATGATTGAAAAGTATAGTTATAATGTGTGACTAGAAGTTACTTCCTTGACTCAATATGTTGGAGGTAGTGAATAAAATTAAAAGGGAGTTACATAAGATTAATTTTCCTAGTGGTTCAGCGGTAAAGGATGGATTACATATGGATCATTAGGGAGGTTATATAAGGGTTATTTTATGATATTTTTGGAATCATGCATTGTTTATCGAATGGTAAAGTTGATTTAATGGAGGTATTTGACTGAATAAAGGTTTCATGTATGGTAATAGGATCAATTGAACTTCTCTCTGTAAAGATCAGTAGGAAATAACCATAGGAATTAACAGCTATATTCCACTATATTTGGTTGGATGGATCATTTTTTCATAGGATAGATTGAGAAATTGTAATTACCTTTTATTTACTTGAATAAAAGAGTTACATTGTTCCCCTCATGGATTATGATGCAAGTCTGAACCACATTAAATTTATGTTGTTCATGTGTATTTGTTTATTTTGATTATTATTGTTAGGTAGTTCTTGTATACTCCCATTTAGAAGTTGTATGTTGCGGTTTCATGGATTGGGTTTGATGTGTCTTCCAAGTTCCAAACATTGTTGGTTGTGTTCGCATTACAGTACTATATTTCCTCCTCTATAATATATTTTGGTGATTTTTTGGATGATACCCATGGACTTAACAAACATTTCTTTGGTAGAGTTAAATTCAACATAGTTCATTGGTCAGACATTTTTTAAGGATGGACCAAAGTTCCCAACTGTGTGTAATTCCCAAATATTTTAAAATAATAACATTATGTTCAATATAATATATGAAACACAACACTGCTATTAGAAAAAAATTTAATACAATGAAACTTTAAGTTGTTTTTTTAAATCAATTTCTTTGATATATTGTATAACACACAACATCATGTTTTAATTAATAATTATATACTACTAATATTATTATTTAAATATGACCATTATAACATGTCTGTTAAATTGATAGGTATGAATAGGATTAACTACCTTATAAAATGTATATAATGGTCCTACCCAGTATAAATTTATTTATAAATTCTTATTAACTAATCCCCTAATTTTATAAAAAGACATTTTATTCATCAAAAATAAATTTTCTTGAAAAATTACTATTTTCTGTGAGAAAATAATATATTTAATTTTTTTCACTTTTAGAAAATGTATTTGATAAAATGGACTTTGGGATTGAAAGCTCCTACTACAATATCAATTTTTAACTGTCACTCGTTCTGAATCATCCTCACCATCAAGTAATATTTCATCCAGGCTTGGTCCTTTAGCCCTATGTTTTTTGACTTATGGCACTTCAACCTTCTCTATTGTTCCATATAAGTTCATCATAGGTGATAATTCCCTCAGGTGGTAGTTTAGATCCTTCTCCCTGGTCCCCTTCTCCCCTTATTCAATATTTATTTTCTATGAAGGATTTTTGAATCATTAGGTGATTTTTTTCAACACTTATGATCGATCTTTGTGTCTTCGAGAAGGCTTGATCACCTGGATTTATGTTGCTATGGATATCTCTTGTGATCCTTTATCTCAGATCCTCCTTCAGGTTGAAGGATCCTCAGAGTGGTGGCATCCCATGCTTTATCCAAACCCTCCTCACTTTTGCACAAATTGTCACATCCATGGTCATGATGTATTGGTATGTAGATGATAGTGGGTGGATCATGTAGATTATCAACAGGTGGACTCCTCAATCAACATTGATAAACCTCCCCCACAAATTCTTGACCACACCTCTAAGAATATCCATGATCCAGTGATATAAAATACACATTAAGGAATCTCTTCTCCCACCTATATCCCTTTACATCCTTTTCTCCCTATTCATGAGTTTCTTTCCCGTGTAGATAATGCTCTATCTTCCCTTCAATCTAAGGTTACCTTTTGCTCCTAAATCCAGTGGTGTCCTCATCAAAATGAATATTCGTGTCATTCTCTAATTATGTGGAATGGAGATCATTCATCCCAGTTTTATCCTCTCTAGTGAGCTAGGTCCATCAGAGAGGTTTGATCACTTATCATCAGAAGAGTATTGTTCACTTTCACATGTCAAGGAGGATGCTCCCTGGGTTGTTAGCTCCTATGATCCAAGTCCATCATCAAGTTCTCTAGTCTTCAACTCAAGTTCCTACAATGTATTATCATATGTTCCAGAAGATGAAACTCTTCCTCCTCTCACCCCTACTTCGGTACCCAGTGGATTTTTTACTATATCTAATTCTAAGAGGGTTTCATCTTTCCCTTCTCATCAGCCTAAAATTCATGCTTCTCTATGGTCTAAAACCAGTTGTGCTTGAACCTAAACAAAATACTTCTAATATATCTAATTTTTCTCACAAGTTGGGTCTATGTGATTTCATTCATAGCGAACCCACAAATCACCATATCTATATTTTTTGGAAGAAATACATACTATTTGATCTTATAGTAGTCACTGAGTAACATAACATGGTGAAAGTTGGTTATGGTAATTCTATATAATTCATCTCTTTAAATTATGCTAAATGTGATATGAGGATGAGAAATCAGGTGTGGAGGGGCCATGAATATTTTGATCTAAGAAACATGGCTTGGTCAATTTGAGGTGACTTCAATGTTATCTCATATCCTTCAAATAAAAGGTTGGAGGGTCATATCATTGGAATTACATGCATGATTTTTCATCATTCATAGATCAGAAAGACCTGTTGGACTTGGGATTCACTGGAGAAAAATTTACATTATATAATAACCAAAAGAGATATTGTCATATGTAGAGTAGGATTGATAATTTATTGGATAACATCTATTCCATTTCTACTTACCCTAGTGAAAGTTTCATTTGTTTGGTTTATGATTTATCAGACCACTCTCCTCTTTTGGTGTACCTGATGCCTGGAGATGATAATGGTAAGAATTTATCCTTCTGTAATAGATATATTTTGGACCTCAGTTATCATTCAATGATTCAGGATTCCTAGAGTAAACCCATGAATGACCTATCATGGATTGAATTACACAAAAATATTAGGCATTTAAAAGGGGATCTTCATGCATGGATCAAAAACTATCCTATGAGATTATAGGATTTAGAAATGGTGAAACTTGAGATTGAGGAAGTTGAGACCATCCTTGAATAATGTTGGAATTCTGATTTATTCAATGATATCATTGACACGAAGAAAAAACTATCTTATTTTCTCCTTGAGAAAGAACATATTCTTAGAGATAAATCTAAATAAAATTGGTTGAAATATGGAGATAGAAATATAATATTTTTTCAACCTTCTATCAAAGAGAAGAAATAGGTTGTTCCTCCTAACATTTTCATGTAGAACGGTTCTTTCACCAAATATATTAATGTGGCGGGAGGTACGGTAGAAAATAATTTTAAATATTTACTTACAAGTATTAAACCATCTATATAATAGGGTTAACCAAGGTTTTAGTATTTTTTTATGTGATTTTATCCCTAATGTGTTGTCATATGTTTCCAACTTGTGGATTGAGATAATTCCAGATGAGGGAGAGATCTGGGATGCGGTTTCCACTTTCAATCAATAAATCTCTCTAGAAGCAGATAGATTTCAAGGATCCTTTTATGTGGCTTCTTGGGAGATGGTTAAGAATGATCTTGTGGACGTAATCCAAGATTTTTTTCATGGG
The DNA here is from genome assembly GCA_963277665.1 of Viscum album. NCBI lineage: Eukaryota > Viridiplantae > Streptophyta > Magnoliopsida > Santalales > Viscaceae > Viscum > Viscum album. Next base: position 425,818,326 of record OY728130.1, on the reverse strand, counting down.
GGAAGATTTTCATGAGTGGCTTATGAAAAACTCTTATTCTTATTAAAAATTTGAGGAACCCTTACTCTATAAAAAATTATAGGAAAATTAGTATGTGTAAATTTACATATAAGGTTCTTGCTAGTGTGATCAACAAGAGAATTTTGAGCCATCTTTATGAGTGGATTTTGGATTAACAACATGGTTTTGTTAGAGAGAGGTCCACAAAGACATTCATTGATCTAACTAAGGATATTATTGGAGATATCAATATGAAGAATTTGGGTTTAAACATAGTGATTAAAATTGACATGGATAAGGCTTATGATAGACATGAATGGGGCTTCATCCTGAAGGTGATGTCCTACATGAGATTCCCTAGCTGGGTGTTTGACTTATTCTTCATTAGTTTCATCTCACCCTATCTTTTGGTAAAATTCATGGTAAAGAGATGTGGTTTTTTCAAATCAATATGAGGCCTAATATAGAGAGATCATCTTTCTCCAAGTCTCTTCATTTTTGCTCAATATTTATTTAGAAAAAAAAAATTCAGTTGCATTCATAACAGGAATAGCCTCCCTTTAAAATAAAGGATCCACTTTAATGGAATCTACCATCTCTATTTTTCTAATGACATATTTCTTTTAATTAATGGTAATAGGATATCCCTTTGAGAAATTACCATTATTATAGAGGAATACTAAACGTAGAGTGGTCAATGTATCAATTACAAGAAGAGTATTATTTATATTTCAAAATATTATTCTGAGCATTGAGATAAAAAAATTGAAGACATGTTAAGAATTAATAGTAATTAATTTCCAACGTAATTTTTTTGGGGACTTATTTTGGATGGATATCTTCACATACATCACTATGAGAGCCTAGTTTCTAAAATATTAGGGTGCATCAATAACTAGAACAAACTCTTATTATCCTTTGGGTGTTGTATTATAGTGGTCAATTAAGTTATTACATCTATACAAATGTGTTTTTTCTTTATTATTAAAGTCCCAATAATAGTGGTAAGTAATATTGAAAATATAATGTCATCATTTTTTGGGACACTCACAAGGATGATTGTTACCACTGGGTACCTTGGGCAAGAATGGCCAATCCTATGGAGTTAGGAGGTATTGGTCTTAGGAGTGTGGTTGATACCATCTATAGCCTTCAATATAAATTAGTGTGGGATGTCCTGAAAGGTCATTATCTATGGGGAATATATTTTTTGGGAAAATATGGTGTTGATTTAGGTGATCCAAAAGGGAAGGTCTCTAACCTATGGCAAGTGTTGCATGGGAACTTACTAGAGCTTCAATGCTGGTATAGGTGGATTATTGGGAGTAGTGATATTAGCTAATGGAAGAACAAATGGGTGGATGTATACCTTGGTTTTTCTATATTTTTGAACCCCAAAATTACTTTTTCCCAATCCAATTTGTTTCCAAGGCTCATCCAATCCACTCTCAACTCACGCTAGTGTTATGTTTTCAATAGTATTAAGCTTTCCTTGGATCTTGATAAATTTGTGTTCAATGGTGCATCATTAGTGACCTTATCATCTGAGGAATATATAATTTCCATCCATGTTAGTCCTGAAGTTGGAGTGGTAAGGCTTCTTTAGTTCAAATATTTACCAATCAAGTTTAATTTCCTTATGTAGCGCATCTGGAATTATGTTATTCTAATGGATGAAAAAATCAGATGTTGTTGTATTATTATGGTGTCTGAGTGTTTATGCTTTCAAAATTAAAAATAGGAATTGATTGATCACTTGTTCTTTGAAGGTGACTGGGAAAGGGTTGTATAGAGCGGCTTTGGGGGACTTTTTGGTGTCGTTATTCTGGAAGAAAATGGAGAAATGTTTTTCATTCTGGGTTTTATGGGATGGACGCTAATAGCATTGAGACGAAAGTGAGGACCACAATGATTTTTTATATTTTTTGGACCATTTGGGATTATAGATATAAATCATGGGTGGAAGGATCTGAAAGTTCATTCTTAGCCATGAAAAATCAGTCCAAGTACCTGGTGTTTGATCTGGGTGCTCTCTTGAAATGCTGGGACACTGCACATTCCATGAGAATGATTATGAATGGAAAGAGATATATGCATACTTCATTAAGGGTGGATATATAAGGTAAATGGGTCTAGTGTAACCCCCATAGAAATGGATTCAAGCTCAATATTTAAGGGTCCTGCAATCTTGGTATCATGGGAGGGGAAGGTGTTGTCTCTGACTTGAAAGGATCAGTGGTTCTTTTTTTGAGTAGTTTCTATGGGAAGGTTTCCTCACTTATTACAGAGGATAAAGATTTGATTAATGGGATATAAATTTTTCTTTCCACTAATATTAACCTCATAGATATTGAAATGTATTTCTCTTTTATCTATAACTCTCTCCAAGGAAAGTATGATTCCCCCTCGTATATTGTTTATCTCATCCAAAGATGTAAGGAATACATTGGTCAAGAAAGCCTGAATAATACATGGTGAGAAGTTAATTTTGTTTCAGATTTAATTTCTTAAAAGGGTAACCAAATTAATCTTATCATTATTTATTCTAATCTGGTTTCCCTACCCCTTGAGCATACTAATTTTTTATGGGAAGATTCCCTTTGTCTCCTTTACTTCATGCCTCTTTGATTGTATTGTTTACTTTCTTTCTCTCTCTACCTAATAAAAATATCCTACTATGATGAGGAGTGATTTAAATGAAATTTATAGATTATATATATATATATATATTAATTTAAATTCATCTAATTATTATTACTTATCATATAGTTAATATGAGATTGTCTTTTCCTAAAAATGCATTTCTTGAAGAAAAAAAGTTTTTTTGAAACGTCTGTGAGTTTAATTTTAAATTAAATTTTATTACTTATATGAGTTGAATTTTAAAAAATGGATTCATTATTTTCAATAATAATAATTTATATTATCTAATAAGGTCAACTTAATTATTGACCATAATGAATCATGAAAATGTTAAAAATTATTTACCACAGTTAAGGTAAAACGGGTTTACTGTGGATTTAAACTAAAAGGATAAGAGTTAAAAATGACCCCAAACTTGTATAATTAATATTTTATAGTCATATTTTGACCTTATCTCTTAAAATTATTGTAAATTTTCCATTTTAATCCTTATTTATAATAAATTTACATGGCATTATTGATAAAGTTTTAAAATTACAAAGTATGCCACTCACCTCAGTTATAAAAGGCCACACTCTATACTATTATCTTCACACTTCCAAAGGCCATTGGTTCAAAACATACCTACCCAAATAAATTTTATACTTCTATACCCCTATCCTAGAAACCTTTTTTTATCATAAATCCAATATAGGAATTATTTTTGGGAAAACCTAAATAAGTTGTTCAAAGAAGAAGTAACGTCCCTAACTGAGTGTTTTATTTTTATTTCTTCTTACACGTCCTTAAAATATTATTAAAACATGACAATATATTAATCTCAATATATTCCATATTCTAATATTTTTTTAAGTCCATGACCTACAATCATCTCCTCCTCCCTCAAATGGGAAATGAAACCATTGATTGTGTGTACAGAGGACTACCGCCTCATGAACCAACAAAATGTTTTTTCCATCACTACTTATCAAAATTGGATATAATGAAGTATTTAATGTTTATATATTATATAATTATCCTTTTTAAATTATAACATCACATAATCCTTCTTACTTTCTATTTTTTACAGAATACGACAATTTTTCTCATGTGCATGGCAGACTACCACCTCACAAAGTGATGCGATTAGTTTTTCATATATGATTTATGTGGAAGGTAATAAGGACAAATTAGATGTAGATATATGATATTAATGAAATATTAATCATTATTTAACCATTAAATAATTATTATAAAATTTATATGATGATTAAAAATAATAATTATGAACTTAATATCATTATTTATATGAATAAAATACATCTTATGCATAACAAAAATGACTTACACAACAAAACATGCATAGGAAAACAAAGCAATTAACACCCAAAACAATGGTAATACTAAAATATTGTGAAAAAAATTATATAATAGGATCATATATTATATCATATATATATGGTCCTAATATAATTTAATAACATGTTTTAACCATTATATAGGAGGTTAACGCACCCACTACTAAAGGAAAGTACAAGGTAAGGGTTAATTTCACAATCTCTTTATTATCTGATATTGTTTGTACGTAATTATCTACTGGGACATTCTTATCATCCACATACATGTTTCTTAAAATGTATATCAAAATATTATCACAAGTTATTTAAATATATTTTTACAATGTTTTAATTTTTATAAAAAAATTGAAAGGAATTTTTCTATCTTTTTCCAAATGAGGTACTTTATAACCTTTTTGAAAAATTAAAGAAAGAATGTTTTTCTAACTTATATAGTGTGAGTAGCTATTTTCCATCATTATGAGGCATTAACATTTTGAAGCTTCCTTTAAAATGTTATAAGGTTATTTTCAAATGAAATTTTTTCTTTTATAATTGTGTGGATTTTAAATGATTTCAAAGTAAAAAAGAAATATTTCTCTCAAAGAGTTTTAATAAATTTATTAGAGTATTTTCATCTATGTCAACATCAAATGTTGGATTTTATGCTTGATTGGGGTTAAATTATTATGATACAATATTCTATATTGTATTGAATTTTTTATGATATGTTTGATAGTGGATGTTATATTTTTATACCATTAATGGTTTGTGGTTAAAGTATTAACATTTTTTATGCTAGTTTTAATATGAATTTTTTTGTTATTTTTCACCCTTTTCATATGAGTAATGCATTGGACTTAGTAAGTGACAGGTGGGGGCCACTATAGCCCCTTGATTCATCGATAGGTCTCATGATACAAGCTAGTGTCTTTTCACAAGGCCTTTATGGTATGGTAATTGTCTTGGAATGAGGCCTTAATGGTATGGTGATGATGTACGTCATTGTTCATTTCCTCGTTATGTGATTAGTTCTTGATATTTCAAGTGATTATTAGACTAGTAGAATGTCCATGTGAAATTTTAAATAGAAAAATTTGATTTATTCCTTCTACATTACGCTAAAGATTGTGTTTAAAAGGATTTTGTTTCAATTCTATACCTTGACTTAAAAGTTTGTGCTTATTTATGACAGCTTCCTCTATAATGTTTACCTTACTGAGTATTTGAGCTCACCCCTTTCTTATGTTTTATTTTTCCCCAGTATGTGAAGAATTATATTACAACTTACCTATAGGGATAGTATAAGGGATATGTGTGTGTTCAAAGGAGACACTATATAGTTTTTCATTTCATGATTAATGTAAATATTATATTAGTATCTAGTTTTTTCAAGGATACTAAACTGATTAGTCCTTTGGGATTTTATTTTATTGTGATAATTCCAATGTAATAAAATAATGCACCAAATATGGGAAACTGGGGTTGAGGTGTTATAGTTGGTATCAGAGGAAGTTTATTACAATCCTTAGAAACTATATTTAGAAAAAAATTGATTAAGGAACAATAACCTAAGATATAATTTGAGTATAAGTATAGAGGAACATCCTAAAATTTTGGGTAATGTAGATATTATGTGGGTATTCCTAGAAAATAAATCTCTCTATAGATACTACAAGTGAACGTAGTTCTAGAACAGATTTACATAGGGTTGAAAACTCTGACAAGGTGTTACGGGCTTGACCCAAGGTAACCTGGTACATGACAATGGGTCTTACTGCGCACCTGGTATGACACTCTTAGGGGATATTCTTAGGATAATTCATATTTTATTTACAAATCATTATGAAGGATTTATAGTTAATTATGTCTTCAAATAAACCATGTTTATGATTATGGATTATATATGCATAAATTTTTCTATTTATGTTAAGTATTTTACTATTTTGTAATTATTCATTATGATTCCTAACCTAATATAGTTTATGTCGTTGTTTAAAAATTATGCCTAGTAGAAGAAATGGAAATCATATCAACGCACATAATTCATGTAGGGATTTCCCTCCGATGTAAGATAATGACAATGGATTTGGTGATACAACTAGTGTTGAATATCTTATAAATATACTGGGACATCTGACTTAGGTTATGAATAATAACCTTACCCGTATGGATCACCATGATCCACAACGTGAAGTATCAATATTAGACTTCTTCATGAGACAACAACGTCTAACATTAAATGGGACAATAAATCCATTTTTATCTGAGCAATGGATAAGTTCTTTAGAGAATATATTTATTTCTTTAGGGACTAATGAAAGGGAAGAACTTCATGGAAGTTTTTCGTCTATTAGGATATGCGGATTAATGTTGTTCATTAATTCAAAATAAAAATGAAGATGAAGAAGTGGAAAATATGGAATGGAGGGAGTTTAAAGAACTTTTCTTATAAAAATACTTTCCTCGTGAACAACGAGCTCTTATAGAAAGTAAATTTCTGAGTCTGATGCAAAATGAGGATGAGAATGTTTCAAATTATGAAGTTGACTTCACAAGGTTAGAGAGGCATGGTGCAGACTACATACGTAACCCAAGAATTAAGATTGATTGATTCGTTGATGGGTTAAAACCATTCTTTTGATGGGAATTGGTCTCATAATCTTTCTCATCATATGAAGATATATTCTTATGTTCTATTAATATGGAAAAATATTTATCTAAGTATTATTAATTTAAATTAAAGTAAGATAAGAAGAGGAATTCTAAACATTCTAGAAAAGGAAATAAGGGGATGAAAGGAAAATCTAACATTACACCCTATAGTAATTATGGGAAGAAATACCCTGGTACTTGCCTAAAAGGAATGGGAGTTTTCTATAAGTATGGAGAAAAGGTCCACTAAGCTCGTGATTAAAAGAGAAATAAATAAGCTATCAATGTTTAGCGCTAAAATTTTAAAGATATGGGGAATTATGCAAATTAGTGTCCTAAGAATCAAGGAAACTTTCCCCAACAAAGGCCAAGATAGCAAGGCCAAGGTTTTTGTGATCACAACTACTGAGGTTGAAGTTATTATTGTCATAGAAGAAGGTACTATAATCATCTCATCAAATTTATCCAAAGATTTATTTGATTCTGGATCCTTTCATTCTTTTATATATTCCCAATTTTCTTTAAAAATTAGATATTTCTAATTCACTTTAACAAGGGAGTTGTTAGTCAAAACCCCTAAGGGAGGTCTCATTGAAACAAATATGTGTCAGGAGGTTCTCATTATGGAATATAAATATGATTTATCTATTGGGACCAAGTTAGATGGAGAAGTGGATTGTTCTCTTTTGTTGTCAAAAAGGAAATAAATCAATTTACTTTGTAAAAGTATTTAAAAACCAGATGATGATTTTCTGATTTTTATTTCCCAAATATCATAAGTTTGGAGAACTTATGATGCAAGAATTATAAAGTAAAGGAAGATAAAAGTTTATTCCAATCATATTCAATTTTGATTAAAAATAATGATATTGTTGGAAGTTAGGGAATTTGCAGTACTTTTTATTGAAAATATAAAGATGTTAAAGGTGTTTGATCAAAGATTATATATCACAGAAGCTATAGTTCATGATGAAATCAGTTGTTTGTTGAATAATCTAGATGATAGTGATATAGAATTGGTGTTATTTATGAAGCAAATTTTAAGGGGGCGTCATTTCCCAATGTTTTCCAAATTTTTGGGGTTGAAAATAGGGAGATGGAGAAATGTGATTTTGGTAAAGAATGATGCCTAAAAGTTTGAAGATGGATTGGAATGTTGCGCAAAAGTAATGATTCAAGGTAAAAAAATAAAAAAATGTAAAATTCATGAAGTGCACAAAATATTCAAAATGTGTGTGAAATATGATGTCAGCGCGAAAGAGACTTACGCGCCCAATGCGATGTCAATTGTGGTTTTGCGCGACGTGTTAGGATCTAGCGTGACATGTCAAGGTTTTTGTGCATAGGGGTTAACGATGCCTATAAATAAGAGGTGACCCCATTATTTAAGGAACTTGAAACTTAGAGAAATCCTAAGCTTTGAAGCACAGAATAATCTTAAGTAAATGGAGTTGCGCGAAATAAATAGTGTTGCACATAAGAAGAAGAAGTTGCGCGCAAGAAGAGAGTCACGTGCAAGAGTTGTTTCGTGAAAAAAGTCAAATATTACATGTGAGGCATAAAATTTGCATGAAAGACACATAAAATGGTGCATGAAAGATTTATGTTTAGCACAAGAAGTAAGATTGTGTGCAAGGTAGTTCTTAACAGCTTCTGGGTAGAAAAGAGAAGAATTGCTTTGAAATATCAAACTGTGAAAGATGATTAAGAAGAAATGAAACTTTTTTTACCTATTTGTTCTAAGAGGGTGAACACGTGCTTTTGGACTGTTTTCCAAGTGCTACAGGAGTGTAAGGGTATATCCTACTTGTTTCATTCCACATCAAAGGATTGTTTTCTAGTAGATTGTGTGGTACTATATTATTTATGTACCATACCAAGGATGTAGCTACTCTTGTTGAGTAGTGAACCTTGTAAATATTGTGTTCTTGTTGTTGTGTGAATTTACTAGGGAAATAACTCTTTAATAGGATGCAAATGTTGTTTCAAAAATAAAGGAAATATAAAATAAAAATATATCACTGATTCACCCCCACCCCCTCTCAGTGATACTTGGATCCTGACTGGGTAACTTCATTATCTACATATTTTAACATCATACCTATGGTTGACTTTGATATAATCCTTGGTATGGATTGGCTATCAAAATATGATGTGAAAATTTATTTCAAGAAAAATGAAGTTATGATTTGTGAGTATGATGTAGAATCCATTATCTTTAGAGTATAAATTTAATCATCTTATTCTTATCTAGATCTACCCCTGATAACTTTAATGAATGAGATTATTATGGAGGAAGAAGAAATAACATCTAGGGATGAAGAAAGAAATAATTAAATTGAGGATGAGCCTATTGTACAAGACTACATCTATGTATTTACAAAGGATTTACCTAGACATCCTCTAGAGCGTGAAGTTGATTTTTGTGTTGATTTAATCCCTAATGTAAGACCAATATCAAAGTCTCCCTATAGAATGGATGTAGTGTAATTAGTAGATCTGAAGAAACAACTAGAGGATTTGAGTAATAAGGGATTTATTATCCCTAGTGTTTCTCCATGGGGAGCCCCAGTTCTTTTTGTTAAGAAGAAAGATGGATCAATAAGTTTGTGCATTGACTATAAAGAAATCAATGCTATTACAATAAAGAACATGTATCCTCTACCTCACATTGATGATTTGTTTGATCAACTTCATGGAGCTCAATATTTTTTCAAAGATTGATCTTTGTTCCAGATATCATCAATTGTGTGTAAATAATGAATATATTCCAAAGACAGTATTCCAAACGAGGTATGTTCATTATGAATTTACAGTAATGTCATTGGGATTGACTAATGCACCCTTTGTTTTCATGGTTCTAATGAACAGAATGTTCAAGGAATATCTTGATTATTTTTTCATAGTATTTATTAATGATATCTTGGTATGCTCTAAAATCTACAAAGACCATGATAACCACTTGCATATTATTCTATAGACTCTTAGAAGAAATGAACTATATGGGAATTTTAGCAAGTGTGAATTATAGCATTAGGAAATTTATTTTCTTAGACATATTGTCTCCATGGATGGAATATCTATTGATCCCTCAAAGATAAGGGCAATACAATAATGGATAGCACCGACAAGCATAACCTAGGTACATAGTTTTATTGGTTTAGTAGGTTACTATTGATGTTTCATCCATAATTTTTCCGGATTGGGTAACATGTTAACCAAGATCACATGTAAGGGGGTTAAATTCATTTGGATAAAAGAGTGTGAATAATATTTTGAAGAATTGAGGAGAATATTAGTCGATTCTCCTATCTTGAATTTACCATCTGAAAATGATGGTTTTGGGATTTATAGTGAGGCATCAAGGAAAGGAATTGGTTGTGTCCTTATACAGAATGATAGGGTTATTGCTTATGCATCAAAGAAATTAAAAATTCATGAAAAAAAATATCCAACTCATGATCTTGAGTTAGATGGAGTAATATTTTCCCTAAAGATATAGAGACACTATATGTATAGTGAAAGATGTGAGATATATACTTATTACAAGAGTTTGAAATATATTTTATCACTGAAATAACTCAACATGAGACAAAGTAAATGGATTTATCTACTCAAGATTTACAATTTCATAATACAATACCATCTAGGGGAGAAAAATAAGGTATCAGATGCTTTTATAAGAAAGGACCATGGAGTTGTGAACAAAATGAGAGTTGAAAGGGATCCTATGTTCATTGATATAGTAAAGATGGATATAGAGATTATCATGGAAGGTGAAACATCACTACTTTTTCAAATGGTTTCTAAACCATATTTACTGGAAAGGATAAAAAGTTCTCAGACTAATGATGACAAGTTTCAAAAGAAAATTAAAGTTTTGAGTGATGGGAGATTAATTGAATTCGTATATGAAGATGGAATTTTGAAATTTGGGAAGAGGCTTTGTGTTCCCGCAAAACCTAATCTAAAAAGGGAATTATTGGATGATGTACATAGCTCCAATTTCCCTATACACCCCAGTAGCACTAAGATGTATAGGTATTTAAAAGAACAATTTTGGTAGAACAAAATGAAGAGGTAGATTGCTAATTATGTGTCAAGATGTTTGGTTTTTCAACAGGTGAAGGCTGGAAGCCAATATCCTAGAGGTGTCATGAAACATCTTCCTATACCTGCATAGAAATGGGATGATATTATGATGGAATTTGTCTTGGGGATACCAATGACTCTGAGGTGGAATGATGCGACATGGGTTATTGTTGATCATTTTACCAAATCAGCACATTTTCTTTCTATAAGAGAAGATTTATCACTTTAATGTTTATAAGGAATATATATTAATGCAGTTGTAATACTTCATGGTGTACCCCTATCGATTGTTTTTTACTATGATCCTCATTTTACATCACAATTCTTGAAAAGTATTCAGAAGTCCCTAGATACTGATCTTCATTTGAGCACTATCTCCCACCCTCAAACTGATGGACAATCAGAAAGGAATATTAAAACTTTAGAAGATGTGTTGAGATCATGCTCACTTGACATTCAAGGTATGTGGGATCAGTATTTTCCTCTAGTAGAATTTTCCTATAACAATATTTTCCATTCAAGTATATAGATGGTACCATATGAAGTGTTATATGGAAGGAGATGATGTACACCGACTTGTTGGTATGATTTTGTAGAAACAAAACTCGTAGACCCAGAACTTATTAAAGAAACGAAAGAAAAGGTAAAGACTATTCAGACCTATATCAAAATAACTCAAAGAAGTCAAAAGAGTTACGCTAATAACCGAAGGAAGGATTTGGAATTTCAAGTGAGAGATCATGTATTCTTGAAGTTATCTCCATGGAAGGGTGTTATACAATTTGGTAATAAGGGTAAACTAAGTCCTAGCTACATTGAACCTTTTGATATTTTGGAATAAATTGGAGCTGTAGCTTACTGTTTGGCAAGGCCACCAAGTCTCTCCAAAGTTCATGATGTGTTCCACGTATCACTAATAAGGAAAGACATGCTACACCCAAAGCATGTACTCACCTATGAAGAAATATAACTGGAACTCAATATATATTATTGTAAAGATCCTATCAATATTTTTGATACCAGAGAACAAGTGTTGAGGAATCAGAAAACTTTTCTGGTAAATGTTCTTTGGAGAAACTATAAAATAGAAGAGGCAACGTGGCAACCTGAAAAACTTATGACGAAGAACCACTCAAATATTTTTATGAAGTGGTATTATAGAAATTTTGAGGATGAAATTATTTGAAGGAGGTATAAACGTATAACCCCAAGCTTCCATGGTTTTCTTCCTTTTATATAATTCAATAGGGTGCACTACACGCAACACCGAGTTCGAGCGCACTTATCAAACTAGCAATTTAAAAAGTGGTTGTGAACAATATTAAGAAAATTGTGAATTTTATGAATTTTATTTTTCAAAATAGCCTTAATTTTCGAATTCAGGATATCAAAATTAGTTTAGTGTAAAACTTTTTTTAATTTTCTGAAAAGTTTCAATTTTTAATGAATAGTGAAAAATACTGCATTGTTGTTAAAAACTGACTTTTTTTAAAATAATTATTTTATTGTAAATTGATTTTAAAGTTACAATAGATAAATAATACATATATTAATCCAATATAGTTCATTCTAATCATTTTATAATATAATTAAACATAAAAATTTATTAAACTTTTGAATGTCTCTTTCACACACCTTCTAGCCACATCTACGGGATTTTCATTAAACGTAGTTTTACTGCTTCAATGAATTTAATTTTAAAAAATGGATATGTATGGTTGTAATCAGTATGGAAAATTTTTTCTAATAAGATCAAAATAATTTTTGGTGAATAGTAATTTTTTAATTTTATTTACCACATTTAAAGGTAAATAGGGTCATTAAAGGTAAAAATAATAAGATAACAATATAAAATTACCCTAAAACTTGTCCTAATATCATTGGATAAGTATATTTAGACCAAAATAAACCTTAGGTATGAAATTTGATCCTTTTTAAGCCACTTGTGTTAGATTAATACATGTATTATATTTTATTTAAAGAAGAGTTAAAATGTCATATTCAAATTTTAATAACTATTTTGTTTTTAATACGAGGTTATATAGGTTATATGGTTGACTATTAATAGTATTTATAAATATAATAAAATTATCTAGATCGTTATAATTTATTAATAATTTTTAGACATTAAATAATTAAATTAAATGGTGATATAATGATGATGCAATAATTGTTTAATTAATTGAGATATCAAATAAATGGTATTAAAAATATTAAAATAGATATAATTTTACTTAATTAATGAAAAAAAATATCAATAACATAGACATGTTAGTGAAATATTTAAATTATTTTCTTGAAGTTATCATGATAGTTTGATGTTTTTTAAAATGAAAATATTTAATAGTATCAAAATTGACACAAATGATACTTTAAAATAAATAATATTTTAATAAGTGATATAAAATTAATAAAAACCTAATTTTTATCCAAATAACCTTTATAATGTCAAATATGTAATAAATAATCCAATTGGGGTTCGTTTTTCATTTTATAGTAACTATATTAACCCTATAATGTAAAAATACAAAAAGACATGGTAAGAGTTAAACTGTTTAACTAAGGGTTAAACCCAAAAGATAAGGTTAATTTTATGAAATAAACATGTATATAATTTATTGTTTGAGGGAATTTAGACTCATACTCATCTTATCCTCTAAAAATTTACTTTGGACCAATTTGAAACTGAAAATCAATTTGTAATAAATTAATATTTTAAGATCTTCCAAAAGTACCCCTCACCTCTCTTATAAAAGGGAACTTCTCCTTATCTTTAATTTAAACCTCTAAATATATTTTTCTCATCCAAAACCTACCCACTTATCCTCAATACTTCCCTCACTTAATCTTAGAGGCCTCACTTTGGTCATAAATCCAACCTAAGGATTCCTTTTGTGAAAATCAAAAGGAGACACCCAAAAAAGAGGTAATTATTTTATCACCTCTTTCAAAGTTCTTTTCTTCTTATACTTCCTATTTATATGTTGTTTCCATATAAAAATAATAAATTCAATATAATTCATATAATGGGATGTTATTATAATCATGGTACAACCATATTCCTCATTTTATCCATCATATTAATAACAATATCACCATGCATGCGTATGTACGGCTTACCATCTCCACATCATGGTGTAATTTGTTATTCAACACTAATTTATATGGATGGGTATAATGATGAGTATAATGGATGTAAATAATGAATATAACATTATAATTATTCTTTATAATTAATATACTATCCAATTACATAACATTTAACCATTAAGAGAATGATATTGTCACTCGTGCGTACGTAAGGCTTACCGTCTCCATGACGCGATGAGATTCATTATCCACATTAACCATTCATGAATGATTATAAAATTTATATGATGTGTAAAAATAATAATTATGAACTTAATATCATTCTGGATATGAATAAAAGGCATCCTATGCATATCAAATATGACTTACACAACAAAACATGCATAGGAAAACAAAGAAGTTAACACCCAAAACAACGGTAATACTAAAATATTATTAACAAAATTATATAGGAGGATTGTATATGATATAATATGGATATGGTCCTGGTATAATTTAATAACATTTTTTAACCATTATACAAGATTTTAATGTACCCTCGACTAAAGGAAAGTACAATTTAAGGGTTAATTCCACAATCACTTTATTATCTGAGATTGTTTATACATAAGTATATGTCGAGACATTATTATCATCCAAGTCCATGTTTCATAAAATGTATTTCAAAATATTATCAACATTTTTTTAAAGACATTTTTTACCCATGTTTTAATTTTTATATAAAACATTCTTAAAGGAATCTTTTCGTCTTTTTTCCAAATGACCTTTTTGAAAAATTAAGGAATGAATGTTTTTTTAAATTTTACGGAATGAGTGGGTATTTTTTTCCGTTATGATGGCTTAAAATTTTGAATCTTCCCTTACAATATTACAAGGTTATTTTCAAAATAAATGTTTTATTTTATAATTACGTGTCTTTTAAATGATTTCAAAGTAAAAGGGGATATTTCTCTCAAAGTGTTTAATAAATTTATTAGAGTATTTTCATCTATGTGAACATACTTTTTTGGGGTTTGGATTAGTGGTAAGCACCCCGTAATCCTAAATAAAAAATGGGGGTTCAAAACCCATTGGGTGCAGGGTACTGTAGCAGTACTGTAGCAGCGGCGGAATTGTAACAACGGTGGGCACTGTAGCGGTGACAGGTCACTGTAGCAGCGGAAGAGCATTGTAGCGGTGGTGGGTACTGTGTGTTACTATAGCAGTACTAACCATAGAATGGTCCTTGGGACAAAAAATTGAGCCTATGGGACATGTAATAGGATAAATGCCCACTGGGACTTCATGCTATGTAATGGGTCTCCCTCTACCCAATTAAAGAGGTCTTTGCTTTGATTTAATAATAAATGAGGCTTCGGCCCCAACCTGTAAAAAAAATAATTTGTTGGATTTTATGCTTGATTGAGGTTGATTTATTATGATAAAATATTCCATATTTTATTGGATTTTTTATGATATGTTTGATTTTGGATGTTATATATTTATTTTATTCATGGTTTATGGTAAAATTATTAACATTTTGTATGTTAGTTTTAATACTAATTTTTATGTTATGTTTCACCATTTTCATAGGAGAAATATATTGGAATTAATAAGTGATGGGAGGGGGTCATTATAGCCTCTCGATGCATCAGTAGGTCTCATGAGAAAAACTAGTGTCTTGGAATAATTCCTTGATGGTATATTAATGGTCTTGGCATGAGGCCTTCATGGTATGGTGATGATGTCTGGAATTATGCATTTCCTCATTGTGAGATTAGTTCTTGATATTGAATGTAATTATTTTACTATTAGAATATCCATGTGAAAGCTTAAATGTAATTATTTGATTTATTATTGCCATATTATTCGGAATATTATGTTTAAAAGTCTTGTGTTTCTATTTTATACTTTTCCTTAAAAGTTTATGCTTGTTTATGATAACTTCTGCTATAATGTTTATCCTTATTGAGAATCTGAGCTCATTATGAGATTAGTTCTTGATATTGCATGTAATTATTTTACTAGTGGAATATCCATGTGAAAGCTTAAATGGAATTATTTGATTTATTCTTTCCATATTATTCTGAATATTATGTTTAAAAGGCTTTTGTTTCTATTTTATACCTTGACTTAAAAGTTTATGCTTGTTTATGATAGCTTCTTTTATAATGTTTATCCTTACTAAGCATCTGAGCTCACCCCTTTTTTATGTTTCATTTTTCCCCAGGATGTAAAGAAGTATATTATGAATGTCCTGTAGGGATATTCTAAGGGATATGTTTGTGTTCAAAGGATCTAATATGTAGTTTTTCATTTTAGGATGTAATGTAAAACTTATGTTTGTATATAGTTTTTACAAAGCTACTAAACCGATTGGTACTTAGGGATTTAATTTTCTTATGATAATTCCAATATAATAAAATAATGCACCAAATCTGGGAAATTGCGGTTGGGGTGTTACAGTTGGTATCATAGGAAGTTTACTACAAACCTTAGAAACTAGATTTAGAAAAAATAATATTATGGAACATTACCCTAAGATGGACTTTGAGGATTAGTATAGAGGAACATCCTAAAATTGTGGGTAATGTAGATATTATGTGGGTATTCCTAGAAAATACATCCATGTATAGATACTACAAGTGGGTGTGGTTCTATCACAGATTTAACTAGGGGTGAAAACTCTGACAAGGTGTTACGGGCTTGAATCAGGGTAACCTGGTACATGACAATGGGCCTTACTGCACACCTGGTTTAACACTCCTGAGGGATATGCTTAGGATAATTTATATTTTCTTTAAAAACCATTATTATGTATTTATGATTAAATATATCCTCAAAGAAACCATGTTTATGATTATTAATTAGATATGCATAAATTTTTTAATTTTTGTTAAGTATTTTACTAGTTTGAAATTGTGCATTATGATCTATAACCTAATCTAGTACATGCCATCGTTTAGAAATGGTGCCTAGTGTAATAAATAGAAATCATATCAATGCAAGTAATCCATGTATGTATTTACCTATTTTTCAAGATAATGATAGTGGAGTTAGTGATACAACTAGTTCTGGATAGCTTATAACCATACTGGGACAGCTAAATCGGGTTATAAATAATAAACTTACCTGTATAGAGAACCCTAATCCGTAACGCGGAGGATCAATGTTATACCACTTCATGAGACAACAACCTCCAAAATTCAATGGGACTACAAATCTATTTGTAGATGAGCAATCGATAAGTTCCTTAGAGAAAATATTTCTTACTTTGGGGAGTAATGAAAGGGAAGAAGTTTTCATGGCAGTTTACCGTCTCTCAGAAGATGTTGATCAATGGTTGTCATTAATTCAAAATACATAGGAAGATGAAGAATTAAAAAATATGGAATGGATGGAGTTTAAATATCTTTTCTTAGAAAAATACTTTCCTCATGAACAATGATCTGATATGGAAAGGCAATTTCTGAGTCTGAGGCAAAAGGAAGATGAGAATGTTGATAAGTATGAATCTGAATTCACAAGGTTAGAAAGGAATGTTGTAGACTATATACATAACCCAAGAAGTAATATTGATCGATTATTTTATGGGTTAAAACCTTTCCTCTAACAAGCACTGGTCTCACAATCTTTCTCAATGTAAAACGATATTGTCTCATATGCTATAAAGATGGAAAAGGAATTATCTAATTTTTATGACTTTAAAATAAAGAAAGTGAAGAATAAGACTGCAAAAGTCTCTAGAAAAAGAAATAAGTGGAAGGGAAAATCTGACATCCCACCCTGTAGAAATTTTAGGAAGAAACACCCTGGTACTTGCCTAAAAGGAATGGGATTTTTCTACAAGTGTGGAAAAAAGTCCACCAAGCTTGTGATTTCAAGGATAAGAAAGAATCTATCAATGTTTAGTTATACAATTGTAAAGAGATTGGACATTATGAAAATTATTTTCCTACAATTCAAGGAAACTTTTCCTAGAAAAGGCCAAGGGAGAAAGGCCAAGCTTATACAATCACAACTCCTAAGGTTGAAGTTCTGAATGACATGGTGGCAGGTACTATAATCATCTTCTCAAATTTAGTCTAAGATTTATTTTATTCTGTATCCTCTCATTCCTTTATAAATTCCCTATTTACTTTAAAAATATATATTTCTAATTTACTTTAACAAGGGAGTTTTCATTCAAAACCCCTAAGGGAAGTCTCTTTGCAATAAATATTTTCCAGGCAGTTCCCATTATGGAATATAAATGTGATTTATTTTCAGACTTTATCATCATACCTATGGTTGATTTTGATATAATCATTGATATGTATTGGCTATTAAGATATGATGTGAAACTTTAATACAAGAATAAGGAAGTTATGATTTGTGGGGATGATGTAGAACCCATTATCTTTAGAGAAAAAATTTCATCATCTGATTCTTATCAAGATCCACCCCGAGTATGTTTACTGAATGCGATTCTTGGGTAGGAAGAAGAAATAACATATAGGTATGAATAAATAAATATTTAAATTTAGGATGTTCCTGTTTTTTAATAATACATTGATTTATTTCCAGAGGATTTACCTGGATATCCTCGGGAGAGTGAAGTTGAGTTTTTTATTGATTTAATCCATGATTCAAGACCAATATCAAAGAATATCTATAGAATAGATATATTGGAATTGGTAGAGATAAAGAAACAAATATATGAGTTGAGTAACAAGGGATTTATTTGACCTAGTTTTTTTTATAGGGAGCCCCAGTTATTTTTGTTAAGAAGAAAGATGGATCAATGAGGTTGTGCATTGACTATAGAGAAATAAATTCTATTACAATAAAGAAAATGTATCATCTACCTCGCATTGATGATTTGTTTGATCAAATTCATGGATATTAATATATTTCAAAGATTTAACTTCATTTTGGATATCATCAATTGTTTGTAAAGAAGGAATATATTCCAATGACAGAATTCTAAATAAGTTATAGTCATTACAAATTTATAGTAATGCCATTTGGATTGACTAATACACCCTTTATTTTCATAGATCTAATAAACAGAGTATTCAAGGAATATCTTGATGATTTTTTTAAAGTATTTATTGATGATATCTTACTATAATCAAAAAGCTACAAATACCATGAGAACCACTTGTGTATTGTTCTAAAGACTCTTAGAAGAAATGAACTATATAGGATGTTTGTTAAGGGTGAATTATGGATTATGGAAATTTCTTTTCTTATCCATATTATCTATAAGTATAGAATATATGTTGATCCTTCAAATAAAAAGTTAATCCAAGAATGACCAGCACCGATGAACATAACCTAGGTATGCAGTTTTATTGGTTTAGTACATTACTATTGACGTTTCGTCTAAAAATTTTCCCGATTGGCTAACCTGTTAACCAAACTCACATATAAGGGGGTTAAATTCTTTTGGAAAAAAGAGTGTGAAGAATGTTTTGAATAATTGAATAGAATATTAGTCGATGATCCTATCTTTAATTTACAATCTAGAAATTTTGGTTTTGTGATTTATAGTGTTGTATCAAGGAAAGTAATTGGTTGTGTACTTATGAAGAATGATAAGGTTATTGCTTATGCATAAAGGCAATTAAAAATTCATGAACAAAACTATAAAACTCATGATCTTGAGTTAAATGTAGTAATATTTTCTATAAAGATATGGAGACACTATCTCTATGGTGAAATATATGAAATATATACTGATCACAATAGTTTGAAATATATTTTATCATAGAAATAACTCAACATGAGACAAAGGATATGGCTTGATATACTCAAGGATTATGATTTTACAATATTCTACCATATATGGAAGGAAAATAATGTGGTGGATGCTTTGAGTAGAAAGGATCGTGGAGTTCTAAATAAGATTAGAGTTAAAAGGGATCCTATGTTCATGGATCTCGTAAATATGGATATAGGGATTATCACGAAAGGTGAAACATCACTAATTTTTCAAATGGTTTCTAAACCATATTTACTAGAAAGGAAAAAAAATTATCAGACTGATGATAAACAGTTTTAAAAGGAAAATTAAAGTTGTGAATTATGGGAAATTAATTGACTTCATAAATGAAGATGTAATTTTGAAATTTGGGAAGAGGCTCTGTGTTCCCGTAATACCTGATCTAAAAATGGAATTATTGGATGATGCGTATAGCTCCAATTTCTTTACACACCCTAGTAGCACTAAGATGTATAGAGATTTAAACGAACATTTTAGGTGGGGCAACATAAAGAGGAAGATTGCTGATTATGTGTCAAGATGTTTGGTTTGTCAATAGGTGAAGGTTGGAGGACAATATCCTAGAGGTATCATGCAACCTCTTCTTATACCTTTATAGAAATATTATGATATTACGATGGAATTTTTCATGGGGCTACCAAAGACTCCTAGAAGGAATGATGTGATATGGGTTATTGTTGATCATCTTACCAAATCAGCACAATTTCTTACTATAAGAGAATATATACCACTTGAACTTTTAGTAAGACTATATATTAATGAATTTGTAAGACTTCATGGTGTAACCCAATCGATTGTTTCTGATCGTGATCCTCATTTTACATCATAATTCTGAAAAAAAAAATCTCCATAAGGCCCTAGTTACTAAGCTTCGTTTGAGCGCTTCCTACCACCCTCAAACTGATGGACAATCAGAAAGGACTATTGAAACTTTATAAGACAATTTGAGATCTTTCTCACATGACTTTCAAGGTATGTGGGATCATTATTTACCTCTAGAATAATTTTCCTATAATAATAGATTTCATTCAAGTATACAGATGGAACCATATAAAGCATTATATGGAAAGAGATTTCATACACCAACTTATTGGGATAATGTTGGTGAAAGAAAACTCATATTCCTCGAACTTGTTGAGTAAATGACAGAAAATGTAAAGACTATTTAGACCCATATCAAAACAAATCAAATTAGGCAAAAGAGCTATACTGATAACCGGAGGAAGGATTTCAAATTTCAAGTGGGTGATCATGTATTCTTAAAGGTATATCCATTGAAGGTTGTTATACGATTCATTAAAAAGGGTAAATTAAGTCCCAGGTATATCAGACCTTTTGAGATTCTGGAACAAATTGGATTTGTAGCTTACCGTTTGGAAATTCCACGAAGTCTCTCCAAAGTTCATGATGTGTTCCACATATCACTATTAAGGAAATACATGCCAGACCCAACGCTTGTACTCACCTACAAAGAAATAGAACTGGAACACGATATCTTATTGTGAATATCCTATCAATATTCTTGATACCAGAGAACAGGTTTTGAGGAATCGGAAGACTCTTCTAGTAAACGTTCTTTGGATAAACCATAAAATGGAAGAGGTGATGTGGGAACCTGAAGAACTTATGATGAAGATCCACCCAAATATTTTTATGAAGTGATATCCTAAAAATTTCTAGAAAAAAAATTATTTTAAGGAGGGAAGAATGTAACACCTCAAGCTTCCATGGTATACTTCCTTTTAGATAATTCAATATTGTGCACTACACGCAACACTGAGTTCGAGCTCACCTATCAAACTAATCGTTTAAAAAATTGTTATGAACAGTATTAACCAAATTATGAAATTTATAAATTTTATTTTTCAAAATAACCTTAATTTTCAAATTTGGAATACCAAAATTATCTTAGGGTGAAATTTTGGTCATTTTATGAAAAGTTTCAATTTTTGATGAATAGTGAAAAATACTGCATTGTTGTTAAAAATTGACTTTTTCATTTAAATAATTAGTTTACTGTAAATTGAATTTAAAGTCCCAATAGATAAATAATAGATATATTAATAAAATATAGTTCATTGGAATCATTTTATAATAGAATTAGATATAAAAATTATTAAACTTTTGAACGTCTCTTTTACCCGACATCTAGCCACATCTACGGGATTTTCATTAAATGTAATTTTAACAATTCTGTGAATTAAATTTTGAAAAATGGACATATATGATTGTAATCATTATGAAAAATATGGTCTAATAAGATCAAAATAATTTTTGGTGAATAGTATTTTTTGAATTTTATTTACCACGATTAATGGTAAATAGGGTAATTAATGGTAAAAATAATATTTTAATAATATAAAATTACCCTACAACTTGTTGTAATCTCATTGGATAAGTATATTTCTACCAAAATAAACCTTAGGTCTAAAATATCATCTTTTTTAAAACACTTGTGTTAGATTAAGACATTTATTGTATTTTATTTAAAGAAGAGTTAAAAATGTTAAATTAAAATTATAATAACTATTTAATTTTTAATATGAGGTTATATAGGTGATATGGTAAAATATAAATAGTCTTTATAAATTTATAAAATTTATCTACATCATGATAATATATTTATAATTTTAAGACATTAAATAGTTAAATTAAATGGTGACACAATAATGATGCAGTAATTATTTAATTAATTGAGACATCAAATAAATGATATTAAAAATATTAAAATAAATATAATTTTACTTAATTAATTATATAAAAAATTATAGATAACATATACATGTTAGTGATGTATTTAAAGTGTTTTTTTAAGTTATAATGATGGTTTTATATTTTAAAAAATGAAAATATTGAATAGTATCAAAATTAACATAAATGATACTTTAAAATAAATAATATTTTAACAAATAATATAAAAGTAATAAAAATATAATTTTTAGAAAAATAAATTTTATAATGCCAAATGTGTCATAAATAATCTAATTGGGGTTCGTTTGAAATTTTATAGTAACTATATTAAACCTATAATGTAAAAATACAAGAAAGCATGGAAAGAGTTAAACTATTTAACTAAGGGTTAAACCCAAAAGATAAGGTTAATTTTATGACATAAACATGTCTAAAATTTATTTTTTTTATGGTATTTTGACCCATAATCATATTATCCTCGAATTAAACCACTTTGAAGCTATTTCAAATCGAAAATAAATTTTTAATAAATTAATATTTTATGATATTCTAAAAGTGGCCCTCACCACTCTTATAAAAAGGAAATTATCCCTATCTTTAATTAACACCTATAAAGCCATTTGGCTTGGAAAAACCCTCCCCAATTCTCCTCCAAACTTCCCTAACTTAATATTAGAGGCCTCACTTTGGGCAGAAAGTCAACCTAAGGAGTCCTTTTGTGAAAATCAAAAAAAGACACCCGGAAAAGAGGTAATTGTTTTATCACCTCTTTTAAAGTTATTTTTTTCTTCTACTTCATGTTTCTATGTTGTTTCTACATCAAAATAATAAATACATTATCATACATATACTTAGATATTATTAAAATAATTCTACAACCATATTACTTATTTTATCCATCATACGAATAACAATATCACCATGCATGTGTGTGTATGGCTTATCGTCTCCACACCGTGGTGTAATTTTTTATTCAACACTAATTTATATGTATGGGTATAATGATGAGTATAATGGATTTAAATAATTAATATAACATTATAATTATTCTTTATAATTAATATACCATCAAATTACATACCATTTAACCACTAAGAGAATGATACGTCGCTCGTGTGTACGTACGGCCTACCGTCTCCACGATGCGATGAGATTCATTCTCCACATTAAACATTCATGAATGATTATAAAATTTATATGATGAGTAAAAATAATAATTATGAACTTAATATCATTATGTATATAAATAAAAGACATCCTATGAATAACAAAGATGACTTACACAACAAAACATGCATAGGAAAACAAAACACTTAACACCCAAAATAATAGTAATACTGAAATGTTATTAACAAAATTATATAAGAGGATCATATATGATATCATATTTATATGATCCTATTATAATTTAATAACATGTTTTAACAATTATACAGGATTTTAACACACCCTCTACTAAATTAAAGTGCAAGGTAGGGGTTAATTTCGAAATCTCTTCATTATCCAAGATTGTTTATACGTAAGTATCTATTGGGACATTCTTATCATCCACATCTATGTTTCTTAAAATGTATTTCAAAATATTATAAACATTTGTTTAAAGACATTTTTATCCATGTTTTAATTTCTATATAAAATTTTTTATAGGGAATCTTTTCGTCGTTTTCCAAACGAGTTACTTTATGACCTTTTTGAAAAATTAAGGAAAAAATGGTTTTTAACTTATGCGGTGCGAACGGTTATTTTCTTCCATTATGACACCTTAAAATTTTGAAGCTTCCCATAAAATATTACAAGGTTATTTTCAAAATAAATTTTTTATTTTATAATTTTGTGTATTTTAAATGATTTCAAAGTAAAAAGGTATATTTCTCGCAAAGAGTTTTAATAAATGTAGCAGAGTATTTTCATCTATGTCAACATCATTTGTTGGATTTTATGTTTGATTGAGGTTGATTTATTATGATACAATCTTCCATATTATATTTAATTTTTTATGATATTTTTGAATTTGGATGTGCTATTTTTATACCATTAATGGTTTATGGCTAAATTATTAACATTTCGTATGTTAGTTTTAATACAAATGTTTATGTTATGTTTCACCCTTTTAATATGAGGAATGCATTGGACTTAGTAAGTGATGGGTGGGGCCCACTATATCCCCTTGATGAATCGGTATGTATCATGAGATAGTGTCTTGGAATAAGACCTTAGAAGTATGGTAATGGTATTGGGATGAGGTCTTGACGGTATGCTGATGATGTCCAACATTATGTATTTCCTCATTATGAGATTAGTTCTTGATATTTCATGTGATTATTCAACTAGTAGAATATCCATGTGTATTTTAAATGGAATTAATTGATTTATTATTGACATATTATGCTGAATATTATGTTTAAAATTCATGTGCTTCAGTTTTATACCTTTCCTTAAAATTTTATGCCTATTTATGATAGCTTCTGCTATAATGTTTATCCTTACTGAGCATCTATTCTCACCCCTTTATTATGTTTCATTTTTCTCGAGGATATAAAGAAGTATATCATAAATGACCTATAGGGATATTCTAAGGGATGTGTTTGTGTGTTAAAAGGATACACTGTGTAGTTTTTTATTTTATGATGTAATATAAAAATTATGTTTGTATCTATTTTTTCCCAGGCTACGAAACTGATCGGTTCTTCGGGGATTGATTTTCTCGTGATAATTCCAATGTAATAAAATTATGCACCAACTCTGGGAAACTGGGGTTGGGGTGTTACATGGATATTATGTGCAAGGTTATTTAAATATATAATATGATATTTATGATATAATTATCATCCTATAAAGGAAAAATAAAACTTACCTTCTTTTCATCATGATCTTCAAAAAATGGAAGCATTACTCATGCATAGGTATGGCCTACCGTCTCCATGATTGTAATGTAGTTCATTTTTCATATCCATATTTAATTATTGGTTTTAAAAGTATAATTTATGTATAAAAATGATAATTATTTCATTATTAACATTTTTTAAATGATTAAATAATAATCTCTTTGACCTTAGTCAAATTACTAAAGTGATTTTGGACATATGAGTCGTTTATCATTAAAATGTATGATGTGAAATTAATTGGTTAAGTAATTGAATATTACATGATAAAAAAAATTAAATAAAAGGAATAATAAACCTGAAAAAATATGATTAAAAAATTAAATAATTAAAATAAGTTTATTATTCATGAAGTTAAGAAACGCATCTGATGATTCGGATTGAAGGTAAGGGTTTCATCTCAAAACATCCTTCTTTGGGACACATGATCTTTTATAAACCTAATTTATTTTAAATGGTGTATATATTATAGTGAATTATTCTTATCATACATAGATATTAAATCATTTTTGATGAAAAATTATTACATTACACAATTAAATTCCTGAGTGTTGTAAAGGTATAATTCCTTTTTAAACATGGAAACATAAACAACTGGTTCGTAGGTGAACTAAAACATATCCCACTAAGTCATTCATATCTAGAACCCTTCTTAGACATATGATATATAATACATTTCTACATAACCTGGGGAAATTAAACATAATAAAGGTTGATCTTAGATTCTCTATAAAGATAAACAAGTGATATACTTAAGTATATCATGATCATGAAGGTATGAGAATATAAGAATAACATTTAAAAACCATACCCTGCATATCAAATATCATAATCACAACTCGTGGAATAACTATTGGAATTTTATAAGACCTAAAGAATAATATAATAAAATAAAAAATCGTGAGAGAATAAAATTGGTATAATGAATTGATTTTTGGCTTACACATAAGCATATAAAATCATTTCCATAGTAGTAAAGTCTCATTGTCAAGGTTATCATAGTGGAATTGGTTCACTCCCCAAAACCATAATAGCTATCAAGGTTCACTCTCAATACCATAATAGTGGAAAAAGTTATTTACTGAACTAGTTTCACTCACCATTCTATTCATTTATATTACATGAGATATAAATCTTTACCCAATTAATTGGAGGGAGATATATGTCCCGCCCATCTCATAATGAAAACTATATTTATGTGTGTCACAAGATCATAAAACATTCATCATATCATAACCCATGAAATGAAATGTATTTCATAAACATTTAATTATATCATAACCTCTGGAAAATATATAGGTTTCATAGTCATTTTATCATCTTATCATAGCATAACCTGTGAAAATAAGTGTGTTTCATAAGCATCTTATCGTGGTATAAATCATGGAAGAGAAACGGGTTTCATAAACATCATGTCCTCATAAACATAAACCATCAAGAGAAAGAATATGAATGATATGCTTGGATCATATCCCCAGTATTTCATATGTAGCATCAAATTATGTCATCTTAGATGGAGAATTATTTTAAAATATCATTTAAAACATTTATTAAGGAATATATCCTTTCTTCTTTGAAAAATTATTTTTAAAACATAAAACAATTTAAAAATATTTTTCACTTTGAAATAATTTATTTAAAATATAAAAAATTCCTAAATATTAAGGAAAACATTTTATTTGAAAAAACCTTATAAAATTTGTAATGGAAGCTTGAAATAATTAAGAATTCATGAAAGAGGTAAATATTGTTCATGTCGTGAATGTTAAAAACAAATATTCTTTTCATATTTTTGGTAAAATCCAAACGGGTATTGTTTGGAAAATGACATGAAGATTACATTCAAAAAAAATTGTAAAAATTAAAAAATAGGTAAAAATTTATTTAATAAATCATTTTTATAACGTTAAAAACATTTTATAAAACACTTTTAGAAAACATGGTTTTGGAAGAAAAATGGTTTTTGATTGAAGAAATAAATAAAGACAATTTTATTAAAAAAATCTCAATAATTTTAAGTAATAAAGAGGGGGGGGAATGGTAATATTACTATCAATAATAACCAGAGTATAATTAAATTCATGAGTTTATTGAGATATAGATCATAATATTTTATCATCAAAAACATAATCATAAACTTTCCTGATAAATGATGTGATTGTAACATAAAATATTTCTCACTTTGGTAACTTTAAAAAGTAATCCCCATGAATAAATATAATTAATGATACTTAAATTATCTTTAGGATAAATAAATTCGTTATATTACATGTCAAAGAGTCCGTATATAGACCTTATAAAATAATATTGGCTCATAACATAACATATGTCTCAAAGAAGGAAAATAGAGACAAAAATCCCTTACTTTAAGTCTCGACTTCCTTCAAACATGTTCAAACCTCCTGTGCAATAAATATAAGTTTATTATACATATTTTATAGAACCATTATTATTTATATCATACCATATATGATTTAATTATGAACTTTTATTACTTTTTTATCAACAATTCCATGTTAAATTCATGTTCCATATAATAACCTCTTTATTTTTTGTTTGTCATTTTATAGTAACTATATTAAACCTATAATGTAAAAATAAAAGAAAGTGTGAAAACAGTTAAACTATTTAACTAAGGATTAAACCCAAAATATAAGGATAATTTTATGACATAAACATGTCTAAAATTAATTGGTTGATGGGATTTTGACCCATACTCATATTATCCTAAAATTAAACCACTTCGAATCTATTTCAAATCGAAAAAAAATTATAATAAATTAATATTTTATGATCTTCTAAAAGTGCCTCTCACCACTCTTATAAAAGGGGAATTCTCCTTATCTTTAATCAACACTTCTAAAGCCATTTTTTTGGCCAAACCCTACCCAATTATCCTCCAAATTTCCCTTACTTAATCCTAGAGGCTTCACTTTGGGCAGAAAGCCAGCCTAAAGAGTCCTTTTGTGAAAATAAAAAGGAGACACCCGGAAAAGAGGTAATTGTTTTATCACCTATTTCAAAGTTATTGTTTTCTTTTACTTAATATTTATATGTTGTTTCTATATCAAAATAATAAATCCATTATCATAAATATACATATATGTTATTATAATAATTCTACAACCATATTAAATATTTTATCCATCATATGAATAAAAACATCACCATGCATGCGTGTGTATGGATTACAGTCTCCACACTGTGGTGTAATTTTTTATTCAACAATAATGTATATGAATGGGTATAATTATAGTTATAATGGATTTAAATAATTAATATTACATTATAATTATTCTTTATAATTAATATACCATCAAATTACATACCATTTAACCATTAAAAGAATGATATTGTCTCTCGTGTGTACGTACGACTTACCGTCTCCACGACGCGATGAGATTCATTCTCCACATTAACCATTCATAAATGATTATAAAATTTATATGATGAGTAAAAATAATAATTATGAACTTAATATCATTATGTATATAAATAAAATACATCCTATGAATAACAAAGATGACTTACACCACAAAACATGAATAGGAAAACAAATCACTTAACGCCCAAAATAATAGTAATACTGAAATATTATTAAAAAATAATATAAGAGGATAATATATGATATCATATGTATATTATCATAGTATAATTTAATTACATGTTTTAACAATTATACAGGAGGTTAACACACCCTCGACTTAAGAAAAGTGCAAGGTAAGGGTTAATTTCACAATCTCTTTATTATCCAAGATTGTTTATACGTAAGTATCTATTGGGACATTATTATCATTCACATCTATGTTTCTTAAAATTTATTTCAAAATATTATTGACATTTGTTTAAAGACATTTTTATCTATGTTTTAAATTTTATATAAAATGTTTTGTATGGGATTTTTTCGTCGTTTTCCAAACGAGGTACTTTCTAGTCTTTCTAAAAAATTAACGAAAGAATGGTTTTTAACTTATACGGAGTGAATGGATATTTTCTTCTATTATGATGCCTTAACATTTTGAAGCTTCCCCTAAAATATTAAAAGGTTATTTTCAAAATAAATGTTTTATTTTATAATTTTTTGTCTTTTAAATGATTTCAAAGTAACAAGGTATATTTCTCTCAAAGAGTTTTAATAAATTTAGTAGAGTATTTTTCATATATGTCAACATCCTTTGTTGGATTTTATATTTGATTGAGGTTGATTTATTATGATACAATATTACATATTATATTAAAAAAAATTTAATATGTTTTATTGTGGATGTACTATTTTTATACCATTCATGGTTTATGGATAAAGTATTAACATTTCGTATGCTAATTTTAATACGAATGTTTATGTTATGTTTCACCCTTTTAATATGAGGAATGAATTGGACTTAGTAAGTAACAGGAAGGGTCCACTATAGCCCCTTGATGCATCGGTAGGTCTCACGAGACAAACTAGTGTCTTGGAACAAGACCTTGGCAGTATGGTAATGGTATTGGTATGAGGCCTTGACGGTATGGTAATGATGTCCGACATTATGTATTTCCTCATTATGAGATTAGTTCTTGATATTGCATGTGATTATTCGACTAGTAGAATATCCATGTGAATTTTAAATGAAATTAATTGATTTATCATTGACATATTATGCTGAATATTATTTTTAAAATTCATGTGCTTCGGTTTTATACCTTTCCATAAAATTTTATACCTATTTATGATAGCTTATGTTATAATGTTTATCCTTACTGAGAATCTGTTCTCACCCCTTTATTATGTTCCATTTTTCTCTAGGATGTAAAGAAGTATATTATGAACGACCTACAGGGATAGTATAAGAGATTTGTGTGTTCTAAAATGAGACACTATGTAGTTTTTCATTTCATGATGTAATGTAAAAATTATTTTTGTATCAAGTTTTTTCTAGGCTACTAAACTGATCGGTCCTTCAGGATTTGATTTTCTCGTGATAATTCCAATGTAATAAAATTATGCACCAACTCTGGGAAACTGGGGTTGAGTTGTTATGTGGATAGTATGTGTAAGTGTATTTAAATATATAATATGATATTTATGATATAATTATCATCCTATAAAGGTAAAATAAAACTTACCTTCTTTCTATCATGATCTTCAAAAAATGGAAACATTACTCATGCATAGGTATGGCCTACTGTCTCCATAATTGTAATGTAGTTCATTTTTCATATCCATATTTAATTATTGGTTTTAAAAGTATAATTTATGTATAAAAATGATAATTATTTCATTATTAACATTTTTTAAATGATTAAATAATAATCTCTTTGACCTTAGTCAAATTACTAAAGTGATTTTGGACATATGAGTCATTTATCATTAAAATGTATCATGTGAAATTAATTGGTTAAGTAATTGAATATGACATGATAAAAAAATTAAATAAAAGGAATAATAAACCTGAAAAAGGTGATTAAAAATTTAAATAATTAGATAAGGAGCACATGTGATGATTCGGATTGAAGGTAAGGGTTTCATCTCAAAACATCCTTCTTTGGGAGACATGTTCTTTTATGCACCTAATTTATTTTAAGTGGTGTATATAATATAGTGAATTAGGATTATCATATATAGATATTAAATCATTTTTTATGAAAAATTATTACATTATGAAATTAAATTCATGAGTATTGTAAAGGTATAGTGCCTTTTGAAACATGGAAACATAAACAATTGGTTCATAGGTGAACTAAAACATCTCCCACTAAGTCATTAATATCTAGAACCCTTATTAGACATATCATATATAATAAATTTCTTCATAACTTGGGGAAATTAAACAAAAAAATGATCTTAGATTATCTATAAAGATAAACAAGTGATATACGTAAGTATATCATGATCATGAAGGTATGAGAATATGAGAATAACATTTCAAAACCATACCCTTCATATCAAATAT
The DNA here is from genome assembly GCA_963277665.1 of Viscum album. Taxonomy (NCBI): domain Eukaryota; kingdom Viridiplantae; phylum Streptophyta; class Magnoliopsida; order Santalales; family Viscaceae; genus Viscum; species Viscum album. Next base: position 425,787,278 of record OY728130.1, on the reverse strand, counting down.
CATAATCACAACTCATGGAATAAATATTGGAATTTCATAAGACCTAAATAATAATATAATATAATAAAAATTCATGAGAGAATAAAATTGGTATAATAAATTGATTTGTGGCTTACACATAAGCATATAAAATCTTTTCCATAGTAGTCGAGGCTCATTGTCAAGGTTATCGTAGTGGAATGGGTTCACTCCCCAATCCATAATAGCTATCAAGGTTCACTCTCAAGACCATAATAGTGGAAAAAGTTATTTACTAAACTAGTTTCATTCACCATTCTATCCATGTATATTAAATGAGATATAAATCTTTACCCAATTAATTGGAGGGAGATATATGTCCCACCCATATCATAATGAAAAATATATTTATGTGTGTCACAAGATCATAAAACATTCATCATATCATAACTCGTTAAATGAAATGGATTTTATAAACATTTAATTATATCATAACCTATGGAAAATATATAGGTTTCATAGTCATTTTATCATCTTATAATATCATAATCCATGAAAATAAGTGTGTTTCATAAGCATCTTATCATGGTATAACTCAAGTAAGAGAAACGGGTTTCGTAAACATCATGTCCTCATAAACATAAACCATCATGAGAAAGAATATGAATGATATTCTTGGATAATATCCCCAGTATTTCATATGTAGCATAAAATTATGTCATCTTAGATGTAGAATGATTTTAAAATATCATTTAAAACATTTCTTTAGGAATATATCATTTCTTCTTTGAAAAATTATTTTTAAGACATAAAACAATTTCAAAATATTTTTCACTTTGAAATAATTTATTTAAAATATAAAAAATTCCCAAATATTAAGGAAAGCATTTTATTTTAAAAAACTTTAGAAAATTTGTAATGGAATCTTTAAATCATTAAGAATTCATGAAAGAGGTAAATATTGTTCATGTCGTGCATGTTAAAAACAAATATTCTTTTCATATTTTTGGTAAAATCCAAACGGGAATTGTTTGGAAAATGACATGAAGATTACATTCAAAAAAATTTGTAAAAATTAAAAAATAGGTAAAAACTTATTTATTAAATCATTTTTATAACGTTAAAAACATTTTATAAAACACTTTTAGAAAACATTGTTTCAAAAGAAAAACATGTTTTGATTGAAGAGAGAAATAAAGACAATTTTATTAAAAAAACTCAATAATTTTAAGTACTAAAGATGGGGTAATGGTAATGTTAATATCAATAATAACCAGAGTATAATAAAATTCATGAGTTTCTTGAGATATGGATCACAATATTTTAGCATCAAAAACATAATTGTAAACAGTTCTGATAAACGATGAGATTGTAACATAAAATCTTTCTTACTTTGGTAACGTTAAAAAGTAATCCCCATGAAGAAATATAATTAATGAAACTTAAATTATAATTATGATAAATAAATTCACTATATTACATGTCAAAGGGTCTGTATATAGACCTTATAAAATAATATTGGTTTATAACATAACATATGTCTCAAAGAAGGAAAATAGAGACAAAAATCTCTTACTTTAAGTCTCGACTTCCTTCATACATGTTAAAACCTCCTGTAAAATAAATATAAGTTTATTAAACATATTTTATATAACCATTATTATTTATATGATACCATATATTATTTAATTATTACCTTTTATTACTCTTTTATCAACAACTGCATGTTGAAGTCATGTTCCATATAATAACCTCTTTATTTTTTGTATATGTTTTGATTTGTTATTTTTGGTCCTCATACTTTGATTATAGTTAAATCATCTATATAATTTTATAAATGGTATAAATATTATATATATTTACTATATATTTATTTATAGTGATTCATAAAAGTTAGATATGGAAAATTAAATACATCGTTCATGGAGATGGTAGGTCGTATGTACACATGAATTTTGTTTCTATTTTCCTGAAAGAAAGAATGAAATAAAGGTAAATAATATATTAAAATTAACGAATAATTTTTATTTCATATATATCACATACTTTCATTAAACCATTATTATTAATTTTCATTCAAATCATGAATGAATCACATTGTTTCACGAGGCGGTAGTCTTCTGTACACATGAACGACATTATCGTATTCCCACAGAATGGAAAGTAAAAAATTTAACATATGATTTTATGATTCCATAAGTATAATAATATCATAAATATAATATATAAACATTTAATCCATCTTTATAACTATCTTAGAGAGGTTTTAATGGAAAAACTAATGACATCAATTCATGAGAAGGTAGTCTGATGTACAGAAGAATGATGATTTTATAGCCCGTTTTATAGATGATGATATAGTTTTAGATCATACCCTTATAATAACACTATGTAAGTATATTTAATATACTATAGTTACTATAAAATTATGTTTTAATATTAATTTAATGATTTTGATGAATAAATAAGACAAAAACGATCAATTAAGAACATTACATCTTCCTTTGGTAACCTCCTTTGGTTTGCACTAAAAGCCTTCCTAGGTTGAATTTCTGCCCAAACTAAGGATTCTAGGAAGTGAGGAGGGAATTTTTTAAGTTATTTGGGTATTTTATGGCTAAACCAAAATTTTTTAAAGGTTTATAGAAGAGATGATAGGGGTTTCCTTTTATAAATGAGGTGAGCGGCACTCTTGTAATGTTTTTGAAAGAAAAAGGTGTATCCATGTTTTTCACATCTTACATGGCTTAAAAATGAACCATTCTTGATCCTAAAGAATTATAAGTTCTAAATATGGTCTTAAAATATATTTTAGATAATTTTTTAGGTCAGTTTAACAATTATCATTTTAGTATACCCCCCCCCCCCGATAAACCCATTTTTTACCTTAACAGAGGTAAATAATTTTTATTTTTTTTACTATTTATTAAGGTCAAAAATTAAGTTCAACATCTTAAATAATATAAATTATTATGATTAAAAATATATAATATATTTTATTAAATTCAATTCATAGAAGTGAAAATTTTTAATTTAAAATCAATCATGTAGACGTGACGAGAAAGAGGGGTTTCAAACAGAAAAATGTTCAAAAGTTTGAAATGTTTTTATATTGAAATTCAGTATAAAATTGATTAAATTGAACTATATTTTATTAATATATATATATAATTGAACTTTTTTTACTCTAAAAACGTTTTAAAATATAATCTAACATTATAAATATTTTAAACGAAAAGGCGGTTTTCAATTAAAATTCAGTATTTTTCACTATTCATCAAAAAATGAAACTTTTTAGAAAAATACCAAAAAATAAACCTAATATAATTTTTACATGTTGATTTAAAAAATGAAGTTTATTTTATCAAACTATTTTTCTATAATTTTCAAAAATTAATTTTATTATTTTTTTCAAAAAGATATAAAAACATTTTTTTAGAAAGTAGTATTTTCGAAACAAATAAAGGCTTTACTAAAAATTATGTGTTTTATTATCAATATGTTTTATTTATATAAAACCATTATACTTAAAATTTAAAAAATTATTTATTACTATTTATATTACTATGTTTAATGGCTAGGTAATAACAGTCATGTTTAATAATTATATTAATAATATGTCACGATCTTATTAAAACTCAGTGTTGTGTGTAACGCAAGATAAACTTGATGTTTCATGTAAATAAATACATCAAAAAAAAATAAATTATTTGAAAAAAATAATTCATAAAAAACTCAGGGAGTTATATTATACGCCCCCCCCCCCCATAAAATTAATTTCTCCCTTGAAGTTCGTCACTCTAATACAAAAAAAAATGATTATACTTTTTCCTCATTATATCCTCAAGTTCACACATAGCTTCTTAAAACTTGTGGTTTCACCAAAAAACTTTGACCATGTGAGTTGTATTGTTTTGTAGAACTTTCACTATATGATCCATAATCTCCATCGGTTGTTCTTCATGAGAAATATCATGCTACAGCGACACGAACTCTAAGTTCAGTACATGTGAAGGGTCAAGTATATACTTCCTCGGAAAAGATACATGGAACACATTGTGGACTTGAGAGATATTTGGTGGAAGTGTTGACTAATAGGCTATCATTCCGATACAATCAATAATTTTAAAGGGATGATATACCAAGGGATTAGTTTCCCTTTCATCCCTAATCTCATAACCTTCTTCCATGGAGAAATTTTTAGAAACACCTTATCACCAACTTCAAATTCTAGATCATGTTGATGATTGTCAACATAACTTTTATATAAAATCGGATCTACCTTGATGTGTTTCTGAATGGATCTAACCTTTTCTGTCATTTATTTAGTTATCTCAAGTCCTAATAGATTTATTTCTCTAACTTTGTTCCATCATGTTGGAGCTCTGCACTCATTTCCATAGAGGGATTCATAAGGGGTCATCTGAATGCTCAAGTGAAATCTATTATTGTATGAACACTCAATTAGAGAAATGTTTTTATCCCAAAAACCTTTGAAATTGAAAGAACAATATATCAACATGTCCTCTAGGGTTTAAATCATTCTCTTAAATTGACCATCTTTCTGAGATTGATACATAGTATTGAAACTCAACTTCATATCAAGAGCTTGTAGAAGACTTCACCAGAACATTGAGGTAACCTCAGATCCCAATTATAAACAATAGAATGTGATACTCTATGAAACCTTACCACTTCCATAATGTATATCCTGACAATAAAATAAAAAATAGTAATCTTCTCTATTAGTGATTAAGTGTGTTTTCTTTGTAAGGAGATCAACTACAATTCAAATAGTATTATGACCTTTGGATGTTTTGGGGAGTCCAACAACAAAATACATGGTGATGTTTTCCCATTTCCATTTTGGTATGGGTAATGTATGTAATAACCCCTTATACTTTTTTCACTCATCCTTAACTTTCTGACATACCAATAACTAAGATACAAACTCTATGATGTCTCTCTTCATGCCATCTCACCAAAAATACTCTTTCAAATCTCTATACATATTCATACATCTATGATGAATAAATAGTTAATAACTGTGATTTTCCTCTAATAACTCCTTTAAATATAGTATAGAAGTAACACATACATGGTTCCTAAAACTTATCATTCCGTCATGATCAAGATTAAATTATGAAACATTTCTAGCCTTCTTTTTCATCTCTCTATATTCCTTCGACGCCTCTTTAATCTTTACTTGGATAGATGGTTGATCATTCAATTGAGAAAGATAAGATTCCTCCCCATCATTTAGGATTTCTAGACCCATCCTTTTCAAATCAAAAAACATTGGATCTTTTTTATTTCATCATGGATAAGCTATCATGGTCCTTTCAACTCAAAGAATCATCCATATTATTCACTTTCTCATGGGGGTAATGTATTGAGAAGTCATAATCTTTAATCAACTCAAACCATCTTCTTCGGCACATATTCAACTCCTTCTATGTGAATATATACTTTAAACTTTTTTTATCAGTAAATATATTACACTTTTCTCCATAAATAAAATTCCTCCATATCTTTAATGAAAAAATTACCATATCCAAATCAAAATCATGAGTTAGGTAATTTTTCTCATGAACCTTCAATTTTCATGAGGAATAGGTTATAACCATGTCATTTTTTAAAAGAACACATCCTAATCCCTTCTTGGATGAAACACTATAGATTAAAAACTCTTATATACTACAGAGTAATATAGGCACACTTGCATTGAATAACCTTCTCTTTAGTTCCTTGAAATTTTCCTCACATTCATCTTTCGAGAGAAACTTGGATACCTTTTGAGTTAACTTGGTGAGTGGATTAGATAATCATGATAAATTATTGGTTTTTTTAATAATATCCAACTAAATAAAGAAAACTAAGGATCTTATTCATTGTGGTTGGTCAATGCCAATATCTAATAGCCTATGTCTTTGATGGATCTACTGATATACCCTTTATTGAGATTATATTACCTAAAAATGAAACCCTTTATAGCCAAAGTTCACATTTTTTAAATTTTACATATATTTTCTACTTCCTCAGGATATTTAGAAAATTTATCAAGTGATATTAATTATCTTTCTTTCACTTTTAATATATAATAATATCATCTATAATGACTACCACAAACTAATAAAAGTAATCTCTAAAGACTCTATTTATTAAATCCATGAAGATATCAGAAAAAGTTGTACAACCAAATGGAATCACCATATATTTATAGTGTCCATACCTTGTATGGAATGTCATCTTGGGTATATCCTTCAGTTTGAACCTTAATTGATGATATCCAGAATGAAGGTCAATCTTAGAAAATTATTGATCTCCATGGGGTTGATCAAACAAGTCATAAATATAGGGAAAGGGATACTTGTTCTTGATCACTATCTTATTAAGATCCCTATAATCAATGTAGAGTCACATTGATCCATCTTTATTTTTAACAAAAATAATAGTTTCATCCCAAGGTGACACACTTGGCCGAATGAATCCCTTGTCAAGGTTCTCCTGGAATTTCTTCTTCAATTTTTGCAACTCAATTGGGGCCATTCTATAGAGAGTATTTGAAATTTTTGTGTTACTAGGTATGATTTATATTGAAAACTAAATTTAATAATTTAGTGGAAGACTATAAAACTCTTACATAAAGACATCAAAAAACTCTGACATAATAGGAATACCATCAATGTCAAGTTTCTCCCCAACTATATGAGATAAACACCCCTTATGAATGGGAATTAAGACCCATATAATGGATGTTATATTCATCATAAGTGTATAATTATCTCCACATTGATAGATGATCATAGATTGGTTTTGAATATCAAATGTGACTTTCCTTCCTCGATAATTGATGTGGTATTTATGTAGATAAAGTCATTCCATGCCTAATATTATATCAAATTCAATAGGAGGAAGAATGAAAAGATTTTCAGGAAGCACATTCCCACCAACATCAACCATATAGAAATCATACACTTGAGATGTGATCATAATACCATTAGGGGTTTTCACTACTAATAATATATATAATCATTTGAGTGGATTCTTGATACCCTTAGAAAATTATTTAGATATGAAATAATTGGTAGATCCAGAGGCAAATAAGACATTAGAAGTTCCAGAGTGGATGGTAAGTTTATCTTTCACCACGTCGTTATGGCACCCCTCATCAAACACTGTGATCGGATGCGATTTCCCTTTTTCTTTCAGTTTAATAGGTTTCTGAAGTCGATAATAATCATTAACCTTCATATTTGGGAATTGGTTAGTATAGTTACCAAACTTCATTCATTTGAAACAATGGAGTGTTGATGGTGTAATCTGTATAGATTTCTCTTTATTTATATTATTAGCTAATTTATTCCCATCACTTCAGCAATAAATTTCTTGATGACCTTTCCTTCCACACTTAAAACATTTACTAGTCCCCTTAATAAAATTCTCTCATTGCTTCTTCCCACACTTAGAGCATAAAGGAAATACCATATTCTTCTCTCCATGGTTCTTAGATTTTCTTTTAAATTCAATTTTTTTCTACTTATCAAACCCATGAGATTGACACGAAACTCCAACCTTTATTTACACCTTGATATCACATCAAACAATCTCTTTATAGCTGTTGAAGTCACTTATGGATAATTCCCATTGGAGGCTTGGTTTTGAGACACTAAAGAATCATTCAAACTTACTTTCAGGTTGTATGATAATACCAGAAGCATGCCTCACAAGTATTTCCAAAAAAAATCTTGTTTGTGCCAACATATTCATTATCCTTTTTCTTTAGCTTAAGTAACTCATAATCCATATTTGTAAGAAGAATACAAGGAAAATACTTATTAAAAAATAATTTATTGACCTCATCCCAATCCATGGAGTCAATTTTATATTTTTGCCTCATATTTTTTATAAGATTCTACCATTAATCCACTTCACCTTCCAAATGGTAGATAGTCAAAATGAATTTTTCATGTTCTGAACACTAGAGAATGGAAAATATCTTATCAGTGGTACTAATACATTGCTTAGTAACTATTGGATCATAATTCCCATTGAAAGAAGGTGGATGTTGCCTCATGAAGGAATCAATAGAATGTTGTTCCCTACTTTTTTCATTTGGAATTATATCATGATTCATATCTTGAGAAGGTTGTGTGATAATTCAATGAGATTTTCATTCCATCTCCTATAAATTTGGGATACTCAGAAGTACAATCATCGCATTGTACATCGAACTTAGTATTAACATGGTTCCTTTAGGTTTTATCCATTTACTAAAACCATAAATCATATTGTAAGCAACAACAATCATAGTGGGGAACCACATAATTATGAAAAATAACTTATAGGATGTTTAAATCATGAAACCTTTTTTTAATCTAAAGTACATGAGGTTTATCCTAGGTTATTTATATTCATCATATATTTAAATCCTTAATTATTATTCTTAAATATTTTTTGAATTTCCACAGCATATCCCTCATGAGTGTCAAACCATATGTGCAATAAGGATAATTGTCATGGACTAGGTGATGGTCGAGTCCAACTCAATGTTCCCTTTTCAGATTTATTACCTCTAAGTACCTCTATGCTAGATCCACGTCCACTTGTAGTATCTATACAGGGATGTAATTGATTAGAAACCAATTTATTTATCCTTTACCAAAATTTCATGATATTTTTCTATACTTTGACTCATCCTTAAACTTATCTTTAGACACATGTCCTTAGGGATCTCAATAAAGTTTTCTCATCCTAGATTCCAAAGGTTAACTAAAACTATCCTATGATACCAACTATAGTGACTCAGGATTATCATATATAGATATTTAATCATTTTTTATGAATATTTATTACATTACACAAACAAAAGACTAAGGATCATAAACACTACTATAAAATATGTCTTTAATGACTCTAGACTAGTCCTTTATCATCGCTAAAAAAGTAATGACTACTGGAGTATGGTTAAAAGCCCTAAGGTTTTATCTGTACTAGAAAAGTGCTGATAAATGGGTCATTTATCATTGCTAAAAATCACTATTAAATTACCCCTTTATCAGCTTTTATTTAAGGCACTGTTAAATCACCCCTTTTAACAGTGATTTTTTTAGCACTATTAAAGGATGCCTTTAAAAGTGATAAGGGTTGAAATTATATTTTTTTCATACATATATGAGAAACACCCCCTTTATCAGTGCTTTTATGACCCCTTTAAGAGTGATCCCCCCACTTTATTAGGGTCCCTACCTCCAATGAGTTTTGAACCTGAGACCTCCAGCTCATACACCAGCGCCTTTTCCACTCACCTATATTGTTTTATTTTCCATTTTATGATATATCTATATATTTATACATTTTTAATTACATATTTTTCTATATTTATATATGTGTGTGTGTGTGTTTATATATATTTATATATCTATATATATATTTATTTATTTATTTATTTAAATACATATATAAATTATGTTTTTTTTTTGTATGTGTGTATTTATAAATACATACAGATATATATATATATGGATCTATAAATATAATTATACATATTATATATTAATATTTATATATATATATTATAATATATAGATAAATATATATCTGTTTTTCAATACACACACACAAATATATATATATATATATAAACATTATATATACATTAATTGTATAGGTATATAAATATTCATACATTTTTATTTTAAATAAAATGGATATTATTTTTTATTTAGATAAGGCTTATACATTGAGAAATATATTTTATATGTAGCTATGTTTAAATATTTATTTATAAAATTAATTTTTTATGTGTGAATATATAAAAAAATATGTATATATGGTTATACATTTGATTATAAATAACATTACATTGTGAAAAACAATAAAATTTAAAATCTATAATATCAATATGAATGTAATCCCTGTGAATAAATTCAGTCCCCACTGAAAAATGAAAAAAACAATTAAATGAGACTGAAAATCCATTAAATGTTGAAAAATTGGGGTACCCCGACTAAAAACACAGTTTTGGAAGGATTATGGGAATTTTTTATCCTCAAAAAACATAACCAGGGTCTTATTAGTTGTCGGGTCATATATCTCGCCACAAGATTCGATTTGATATGTGGTAGAGCCCAAACGGACACCCAGATCAAATTTTATGCTCGTTTGAAGTTCTAGTTACATTTTCAACTTATTTTAGATATTTTTTATTTTTTTAATCTTCAAATTGTTATTAAATGACTATTACAAGATAATAATTATAAAATTATGAATTTAAAATATTTTTTTTATTATTTTATAATCCATTGTCACAAAATATCTTATATATTAAGTGAAAATTTCTATTTAGCCTTATCTAAAACATATTTAAAAACTATATATATTATATTTATATATTATTTTTAAGGAAATATAATTTTTTAAAATATACCCTTTATCAGTGCTAGTAAAAAAGTGTTGATAAAGGGGGGTACTTTATCAGTGCTTTTAAAAATATTATTGATAAAGACCCCCCCCCCCTCCCCAATCAGTGATTTTTTACTAGCATTGATAAATCCCCCATCCTTTATCATCTCTATTTTACTAGCACTGGTAAAGTGACCCCTTTATCAACAATTTTTTACTAGCACTGTTAAAGGGGGACCTTTATCAGTGCCTTTTTACAAGCGCTGATAAATAACACCCTTTAACAGTGCTTTTTCTATCGCTGACAAAGGAGGTTTTAATAGCATTGTTAGCTAGCGCTGTTAAATCCCTAGCACTTGATAAACTCGGTTTTGTAGTAGTGAAAGTTATAGTGCCTTTGCAAACATGAAAATATAACAAACTAGTTCATTGGTAAACTACGTCATCTCCCACTAAGTTATTAATATCTAGAACCTTTCTTATACATATCATACATAATACATTTCTTCATAACCTACAGAAAGGAAACATAAGATAGGGTGAGATTAGATGCTCAGTAAGGATAAACAAGGGAGATATGTAAGCATAATGTGAACATAAGGGTATAAGAATATGATCACAACATTTTAAAACCATACCATTCATATCAAATAGCATAATCTTGAGACATGGCATAAATATTTGAAATTCATAAGACATGAATCATAATATAATCAAAGAACATGAGTCATGAGAGTATAATATTGGCATAAGACAAAGATTTATGGCATATACATAAGCATAGAAAATTATTTCAATAGTAGGAAAGGCTCTCTGCCAAGGCTATCTCTCAAACCATAAAATTCATCAAGGTTCACTCCCAAAACCATCATAGTGTACAAAGTCCCTTACTGAACCGGGTTCACTCCCTATTCCATTCATTTATATTTCATGAGATATAAATCTTTACCCAATGCATTGGAGAGAGATATATGTCCCACCCATATCATAATGAAAACCATATTTATGTATTCCATAATATCATAAAACATTCATCATATCATAACACATGAAATTAAATGGGTTTCTTAAACATTTCATCATATCATAACCTGTGGAAGAGTTATAGGTTTCATAATCATTTCATAATTTCATCATAGCATATCTCGTGAAAAGAATCGGGGTTCATCATAAACATAAACCATCCAAAGAAAGAATAAGAATGTTTTAATTCAATCATATATAATTAAATCATATGTAGCATCAAAGTATGTCATCTTATATGGAGAATTATTTTGAAAGATTATTTAAAATATTTTATTAGGAAAATATCCTTTCCACTTTGAAAAATGATTTTTAAAACATAAAACACTTTCAAAATACTTTTCAATTTGAAATAATTTAAATAAAATATAAAAATTTACCAAATATTAAGGAAAGAAATTTCTTTGAAAATAAATTTGAAAACTTTTAAAAAAATATTAAAATCATTGAGCGTTCTTGACTACAAGATATATTGTTCATGTCATGCATGTTAAAAACAAAAATTCTTTTCACATTTTTGATAAAAGCCAAACAGACATTGTTTGGAAAATGATATGAATATTCCTTTAAAAAAATTGTAAAAATTAAAACATGGGAAAATTTTATTTAATAAATAATTTGGATAATGTTGACAACATTTTTGAAAAAGCTTTTATAAACATGGTTTGAGAAGAAAAATGGGTTTTTGACCGAAAAGAGAAATAAAGACAATTTTATTAAGAACATTTTTTAAATTATTTTAAGTTAAAAAGAGTGGGAAAATGGAAATAATAATATCATGAATAAATATAGGATAATAAAAGTTATAAGTTTCTTTAGATGTGTATTATAATATTTTATCATCGAAAACATAGTCATAAATAATCATAATAAACGATGAGATTGTAACATAAAATATTTACCACTTTGGTAACTTTGAAACATATGTCCCATAAAGGAATATCATTAAATGAAACTTAAAATATTATGAGGATAAATAAATTCATGATATTACATGTTAAATTATCTGTATATACACCTCGTAAAGAAGATAGGTTCACAATATAATATATGTCTCAAAGAAGGAAAATTGAGACAAAAATCTCTTAACGTAAGTCTCAACTTCCTTCATACACATTAAAAAATAATTTATAATAAATATAATTTTATTATAAATCTATTACAGAACTATAATAATATATACCATACCATATATTATTTTCTTATGAACTTTTATTACTCGTTTATTAATAACTCCATGTTAAAGCCATGTTTCGGGTAATAATCGCTTTGTTTTTTGTATATGTTTTGATATGTTATTTTTGGTCCAATTAATTTTACCACGGTTAAATAATATATATAATTTTAACCATGATATAAATATATTATATATTTATTATATATTTATTTATATTGATCCATAAAAATTAGAGATAGAAAATGAAATATATCATTCCTGAAGACAGTGGGTTGTACGTACGCATGAACGTTGTTTCCATTTTCCTGGTGGAAAGAAATAAAGAAATTTAAATAATATATTCAAATTATAAAATCATTTTTATGTCATATAGATCACATATTTTTATTAAGTCTATATTTATTACATTCCATATAAATTGTGAATGAATTACATCCCTTCGTGAGGTGGTAGTCTGCCTTACACACGAACGACGTTATCGTATTCCCAAGGAATGAAATGTAAAAAAAGTCACATGTGATATTATGATTATAAAATAATAATAATATCATAAATATCATATATAAATATTTAATACATCATTATAACCATCTGTGAGAGTTGGTAATGGAAAAAAGAATGGCATCGGTTCGTGAGGCGGTAGTCCATCGTACACATGACAGATGATTTCGTAGCCCATTTAAAGGAAGAGAAGATGATTGTAAGTTATTAACTTAACATAAAAAAATATAAATATATGTAAGATAATGAGTTTATTATATTATAATATTTTAATAATAATTTAATTAGGTGGAGGAAGAAATAAAATAAAAACTCTCGATGAAGAACGTCACATCTTCCTCGAGTAATATTCTTATGTTTGCACCAAAATCCTTCCTAGGTTGGATTTCTACCAAAATTAATGCTTCTAGGAATATATGATGGAATTTGGGAAGTTATTTGGGCAGTTCCTATCAGAACAAAATTGGTTTTAATGTGTGAATAAGAGAGGATAGGGGGTGGCCTTTTATAAGTGAGGTGAGTGGCACTCTTGTAATTGTTTTGAAAGAAAAATGTGTACCCTAATTTTTCACATGAAAAAGGATTTAAAATAAACCATTAGTGATAATTAGACATTATAAGTTCAATATATATCCATATAATAGATTTTATACATGATTTTATGTCATTTTAACTTATATTTTGTCAGTTTAACCCCTCGGTAAACCCATTTTTACCTTAACCATGGTAAATAATTTTTTCTATTTTTACTATTCATTCTGGTAAAAAATTAAGTTTACCATATTAAATAATATAAGTTATTATTAAAAATATGGAATCAATTTTAAAAAATTTCATTCATAGATGTGGAAAATTTTAATTTAAAATTAATCATACAGATGCGATGAGAAAGCGTGTTTTCAAAGTTAAAAATATTTAAAAGTTTGAAAAGTTTTTATATTAAAATTCAATATAAAATTGATTAAAATGATCTGTATTGTATTAATAGATATTTAATTGAACTAATATTACTTTAAAACCATTTTAAAATATAATATAACATTGTAAATAATTTAAACAAAAAGGTGGTTTTTTATTAGAATTCATTATTTTCACTATTCATCAAAAAAATGAAACTTTTCAGAAAAATCTTAAAAATTAACCCTAAGATAATTTTTACATGATTATTTCAAAAATAAAGTTTATTTTATCAAATTAATTTTCTAAAAATTCCAAAAAATAATTTTTTTTATTGTTCACAAAAATACATAAAAACATTTTTTTAAAGTACTATTTTTTAAACATATAATGATTTTATTGAAAATTATGTATTTTATTATCAATGTGTTTTCTTATATAAAACCAGTATACATAATATTTAAAAATTAGTTATTACTATTCATATTTCTATGTTTAATGACTAGGTAATAATTTTTTGTTTAAATAATTATATTAAGAATATATTATAATCTTATTAAAACTCAGTGTTGCATACAACACAAGCTAAACTCATTGTTGCATGTAACGCAAGGTATCAAAGAAAATTAGTTTATTTGAAAAAATAATAATTCATAAAAACTCAAGGTGTTACATATATTACCCCTTTACATATTATATCATTGATCCTTCCTAGTTCATGATATTTTAAGTTTTAATTGATCTACTTCATTCATAGGAAGTTATGATTCAAAAATTTATAATGCGGTAAGGTTTTATGTTTCATTCTCATTTTAATCGGGATTTTGTTTTCTTGAATTTCCATTATTGGAAATTATTTGATCATTTCCTAATAAAACCCTTCCATTTTATTTTCCTCTATTTATTCATGAACTTTTTATATAATAGTATCATTTCCCTCTCTTTGGTGCTTAAAATGATTGAGAATATATTGTTAAAAAAAATTGACTTTATTTCTCTCTTCAGTCAAAACCCCTTTTTCATTTATATCCATGTTTACTAAAAATGTTTTTAAAAATGGTTTCACTATTATATTATTATTGTTAAAATTCATTTTTACCCATGTTTGAATCTTTACAAGATAGTTTAAAAGAACTCTTTCTATTGTTTTCTAAACAAGGTTCTTTTTAACATTTACTAAAAATATGAAAAGAATATTTGTTTTAACATGTACAGTGTGAACATTATTTTACTCCATCGTGACCATTATTTTTGTTTAATCTTCCTTTATAAGTTTCTAAGGATATTTTGAAATATAATTATTTACATAATATGTTGTGAATTTTAGTTTTTCAAAAGTTATTTTCAAATTGAAAATGTTATTTTCCTTAAGAAAGTTTTTAATATTTTTAAAGGTATTTATATACATCAATGATAAAAACATTTAATGTTATGTAATGCTTCAATATTTTGTATATATGTCACTTACATATATACCTAGCTCACTCTCCCTTAATTTTATGGGGTAATACATACCTTATGTCCATTTCTAAAATACATTCTTTAAGAAAACTCTTTTATTTATGTTATGAGACAGGATTATGAAACTCATTTCCTTCCATGGGTAATTATTATATTTATACCTTTTTTCCTAATATGGAACACATATGCATGTACATGAAATGATTATAACAGGTGGGCCTTGAATTATATATCCTTATAATACAGTGGGTAATGTTTTGGTCCCATGAGACGTCATGTATGGGATTAGGGAGTAAACCTAATCCATTATGGTAATTTGACCACCATTGATGTTGTCTCAGGAGTTATCCTTGACTTATGTTTATGTCATGTTTTATGTTACTACCACATTTTCTATGATGTTATGTTCTTATGATACCATGATCTTTATGTTATTCTCTTATGTGATTACTCATGTGCCTTATCTTTTATAATATCATATTATACTTTTGACTCACATGTTATGTTTCCTTATAATGTTTATTTTTTACTGAGAATCTGAGCTTACCACTTTCTTTGTGTATTCCCCAGGTTTTCATATGTGGTTTTAGAGATTTAATGGATTTAGGAGACCAATAAGGAAAATAAAAAAATAAGGATCCCATGTTTTAGTTTCCTTTGATGTATTATGATCCTAGTCTTCCAAATACACTTGTCCTCATGATCATTGGGTTGTAATTAATGGAATTTTATGTTAAAAAACATGTAATAATATGTGTAAAATGTTTGGGTCACTATATTTGGTATCAGAGCAAAGATTTTGTTAACTTTTGGAAACTAGGATAAGAAAACTTTATTGAGAATCCTAAGGATAATCCATAGGATAGGCATAAGGATAAGTATAAGGATAAGTCTAAGTATATGAAAATATTTGGGAATTTTGGTGAAGTTTAGAGAAAGTGGTTCCAAGAAATTACATCCTTGTCTGGATACTACAAGTGAATGTGGATCTAAAACAGTTATACCTAGGGGAGAAACTCTGAAAAAGGCACATTGATTTGTAATTGATCATCACCTGGTGCACAATAATGGGTCTTGTTGCACACCTAGTTTGACACTCCTATGGGATTTTTTTTGGAAATTCGCATACTCTTTGTGAACTATCATGAAGGACTTGATTATAAGATAATCATGGATAACCTAGGTTAAACCTAAAGTGTTTTGGGTTGATAATTCTAAGGTTGATCGTAATATTAAAGGCATAAATACCCCTTTTTAGGTTTTACATTATATAAGTCTAAGACGATTAAGAGTATTTTGGGAGACATTTATGGTAACATAACCCTGGGATTAGTATAGGTTTTATAAAAAAGGTTATTTAAGGAAGAATGCCTTATATTTTATGGAAATAAGTTTAATGGTATTGGTAGCCTTTAGTATTTATCCTATCATTGATGTTAAGGTAATAATTTTTAATTAAGATCATTTGATGTTGTGGAAAAAATAAAGTGTGTAGAAAACCTTAGTGGTTATGAACTGATTTGATAGTTAATATTATTTTGAGAATGTTCGACATATTTTTGGGAAAACTTTTATTGGGATAAGATATATATATATATATATATAACTTTTAGTTTTAGAATAAATTATTATTTTGGAATAATGCTATTATGTTTTTGGAGATGTATGTTGATGTGTATGAGATAACCTTTGAAGTTAAAACCTTCTTTCATGTTGAGATTATTGAGGTTATTTGGGATATAGTGTTATTTATTTAAGGTATGATCTATGATAACCCTTTGGTTTCATTTTTAAATTTTTGAGATTAATATATTCATATTCATTTTGGGTATTATCTTACCTTGTGCTAACAATTTTTTGGTTTTGGTTAATGTCTAAAGACAAAGGGAATATCTTGATTTCTTTTTGTGGAGTCATGTGATCCATTAGAAGTTAATTTTAGTGATTCAGGAATAAATAATCATCTCGAATACTAATATCTTGGATAAATAAATGATATTGTGATGGAAATTGATTAAAGTATGAAATTATACTTGTCAAGTTAGTATATTTTCTTATGTTCTTAGTCTAGATGTTAAAGTAATTCATCAACTCTATGAAAAGGATCTTGAAAAAAATTAACAGTTTACAGTCATATCTAAGGAATCAATGGTCATTTAACTCATCACAGATTTATGGATTCCAGGTCCTTAACTTTCTATTGATCATTCACTTCCTTATGTTCAATTATTTTTATCACTTCCCGTAATTATTTATGATTTTCTTTAGTGTCCATATCTTTACTTGGCACCAATGTTCTCCAATTTGGAAACCTAGTACGTGTTATTCCAGATGACCTTCATACTTCCATTTCTCTATTATCAAGAGGATGTTTTATTAACCCTTTTTATGATATAGGTTAAAATAGAGGTATTTTAAAAAGTCAAACTCTTGATTATCGCGATCGTGATTAAATTGTGAGGACATAATTTATTTAAGGGGGTAAAATGTAACGCCCCGAGATTTTAAAAGAATGACATTATGATTGATATAATATATGACACAAAACACTGAAATTAAATGAAAATGTAACACAACAAGTCTTTATGATATTTTTTAAATAAATTCAGTTACTTTGATAGCTTGTGTAACATGTAATATCGAGTTTTAACGAACCGTGATATACTATTAACACTATTATTTAAAGAAGATCGTTATAACCTCGACATTAAATTGATGGGTATGAATATAATTAAATAATTTATAAAATATATATAAAGTTCATACCCAATATAAATTTATTTATAAATTATTATTAACAAATCACTTAATTTTATGCAAAGACATTTTATTCATTGAAAATACGTTTTATTCAAAAAATGATTTTTATTGCATTTTGTGTGAAAATGATAAAAATAATTTTTCCCACTTTTAAAAAATATATTTTATAAATTGAATTAATTTATGAAATAAACATATTAATATTAACTTATGGTGAAATTTTGGGACTTTTCAGAAAATAATAGTTTTTCAGTGAATAGTGAAAATTACTGATTTTTACAAAATTATCATTTATTTTTAATAAATTAAGTCCCATTATTATTTTAATTTTATTTTTAAATTAAAATAAGTATTATTTATTTATATTAAATCCTATTAATTACATTTAAATAATCTTTATACTATATTTTTTTATAAATTTATTTTTAGGCTTTAAAACACTTTCTTCTGAAAATTATTTTGAAGTGCATAATGTTTCTCCATTTTAAATAATTTAGATAACCCATAATGAAGAATGAATTAAATGAAATTTATTTATTATGTATCTAAAAATATAAATTTAAATTTTTATAATTACTATTACTTGTCATACAGTTAATATGATATCATCTTTTCATAAAAAAAAATAATTTCTTAAAAAACTATTTTTTTCAACCCATATGCGGGTTTAATTTTAAATTAAATTCTGAAACTTATGTGAGTTGAATTTGAAATAATGGATTCCATATTAGGAATAATAATAATTTATATTATCTATTATGGTTGAATTAATTTTTTACCATAATTTATAGTGAAAACGGTAAAAATTATTTACTACGGTTAAGGTAAGAATGGATTTACAGGGAGATTAAACTAAAGCGATAAGGGTTAAAAATGACCCCAAAATTGTATAATTCCTATTATATGAACATATTTTGACTTTATCACTTATAATACTTGGAAATTTCTTATTTTGGAGCCTTATTCCTAATAAAGTGACATGGCATTATTGAGAAACTTTGAAAATTGAAAAATGTGTCTCACCTCAATTATAAAAGACCACTCCCTCTCCTCTTCTATTTACACTTCCAAAACTCATTGGTTTCACAAATCCCTACCCAAATCACTTATTTCCTTCCATACCCTCATCCTAAAATCCTTGGTTTGATTAGAAATCCAACCGAGGAAGGCTTTTTTGCTAACCTAAAGAAGTTGTCCAAATAAGAGGTGATGTCCTTAACCGAGTGTTTTATTTTATTTCTTCTTCCACTTCATTTAATTATTATGGAACCATGACAATAAAATAATCTCAGTATCTTACATATTATGATGATATGTTGTTATGTTAAGGGAATGAACTGCAACTGTTTCCTCCCCTCTCAAATGGGAAACGAAAATGTTGATCGTGTGTACAGCGGACTATCGCCTCACAAACCGACATAACTAGTTTTCCATCGCTTCTTCTCACGACTGGATATAATGAAGTATTTAATTTTTACATATGATATATATGATATAATTATACTTCTCTAATTATAACATCACAAACATCTTCTTACTTTCAATTTTATAGGGAATACGATAATGTCGCTCGTGTGTACGACGGACTACCACCTCGCAAAGCAATGCGATTCTTTTTTCACTTACGCTTTATATAGAAGGTAATAAGGATTAATTTGATACTGATGTATTATATTCATGACATATTAATCATTATTTAAAATAAATATATCATATACTTTCTTACCTTATCATCCATTAATGATGACGTCGTTCATGTATATGGCGGACTACCGCCTCGTGAAGCAATGTGATTCATTTTTATTACCACATCACATGGATGGTATCTTCAAGGGTATTTAAATAAATAATATTATATTTATGATATAATTATGTTCTTGTAAATATAAAATAACATTTACCTTCTTTCATTGTGATCTTTGAAAAATGGAAACGTTACTCATGCGTACGTACGACCTACCATTTCCATAATTGTAACGTAGTTCATTTTTCATAACCATATTTCATTATTGGTTTTAAAAGTATAATTTATGTACAAAAATGATAATTATTTCATGATTAAAATTATTTATATGATTAAATAATAATCACATTGACCTTAGTCAATTTTTCAAAGTGATTTTGGATATATGAGCTGTTTATCGTTAAAATGTCTGATGTAAAATTAATTGTTTAAGTAATTGAATATGACATGGTAAAAAATAAAATTAAAGGAATAATAAACTTGAAAATGGTTCTTAAACAAGTAAATAATTAACATAAACTTTTTATTTAGGAAAATAAGGAATGCACGTGATGATCCAAGCTCAAGTTAAGGGTTTCGTCTTAAAACTCCCTTCTTTGGGACACATGTTCTTTTATGTACCTAATTTGTTTAAAATAGTGTATATACTACTCCTTTATATAATATGTCATGAATCATTCCAACTTCATGATATTTTAAGTTACAATTTATCTACTTTATTCATGGGAAGTTATGATTTAAAAGTTACTGAAATGGTAAGGGTTTATGTTTCAATCTCATTTTAATTGGGATTGCTTTTGCTTAAATTTTCATTGTTTTAAATTATTTGATCATTGCCTAATGAAACCCTTTCAATTTTATTTTTCTCTGATTATTCATGTAATTTTCAAGTAATAGTATCATTTCCCTCTCTTTGGTACTTAAAATGATTGAGAAAATGTTTTTAAGAAAAACCAACTTCATTTCTCTTTTCGGTTGAAAACTCTTTTTCTTCTATATACATGTTTTCTAAAAATGGTTTAATTTTATTTACTATTATCCTATTGTTAAAATTCATTTTTACCCATATTCAATTTTTTATAAAACAGTTTAAAAGGGATCTTCCTATCATTTTTTGAATAGGTTATTGTGTAACTTTTAACGAAAATGTCAAAGGAATCTTTGTTTTAATGTGTACGACGTGAATGGTATTTTTCACCGCCATGACCTTTATTTGCCTTGAAGTTTCCTTTATGAGTTTTCAAATATATTTTCAAAGAAAATGATTTCCATAATATTTTTTAAACATTAGTTTCAAACGTGACTTTCAAAGTGGAAAGGTTTTTCCTCAAGATTGTTTTTTAATCCTTTTAAAGGTATTTTTGTTCATCAACGACAACAACCTTTGAGGTCACATGTCTCCATAACATTTCTTGTTTTAAACCTGAGGGGGTGAACCTGATTAGAGGGGATGTCCTTGGCCTGCATTAATTCAGACCTCCTTAGATCCATGTCGCTCTTTGTCCTTGCCTTTGTATTTGGCTTTGGCTTGTTCATCCGAAAAATAAAAATATACAATGATGACGATGATATATACCTTATGATCATTTCTCAAATGTCTTCTTTAAGAAACCGTTTTTTATTATGTTATGAGGAAAGGTTATGAAACTCATTTCCTTTCATGGGTAATTCTTATGTTTATATCTTACGATTGTTTTCTTTATAAGGCACACATATGCATGTACATGAAATGATTATGACGGGTGAACCCCAAATTATATAGTCCTCCAATGCATTGGGTAATATTTTACTCATATGGGATGTCATGTATGAGACTAGGGAGTGAACATAATCCATTATGAGACTTTGTTCACCATGTGATATTGTCTCAGTGGTTAGCCTTACTTATGTTTATGTCGTGTTTATGTTGCTGCCACATTTCCTATGATGACATGTTCTTATGATACCATGATTTGTAAGCTATGCTCTTATGTGATTACTCATGTGTTTCTCTTTTATGATATAATGTTATGTCTTTGACTCACATGTTATGTTTTCTTATCATGTTTATTTTTTTACTAGCTTTTCAGTTCACCCATTTCTTTATATATTCTTCAGGTTATACAATGCAGTTTAGAAGCACAAATGGATTTAGGAGCTCACTAAGGATAAGGGAAAAAATAAGGATGTTATGTTTTAGTTTCTTTTGATGTATTATGATCCTAGTCTTCCAAAGACACTAGCCCTCACGATGTTGTGATTAATGGATGTTTATGGTAAAAAACATGTAATGACGTGTGTAAAAAGTTTGGGTCGTTATACGATGCTTAGTTAAAATTGAGTTCGCTTGAGGATAACCTAGAGACCCTTCATGACCCGAAGACTCACTTTAAAGTGATTCAAGTATCGGTTTGGGGGTTGACTAAAAGATAACCAAAGAAAAAACTTGCAAAAACAATTTTTGTTATAGTTTTGTTACAGTAACTTCTATAATAATCCTGAAAATTGCAGTAATTGTGATTTAAATCTCAAAATTAACTAAGAAAGTGTGATTTATAATAAATATACAATTGATTAGATGTCATTAAAAAAAGTACAGTCTAATAAAAATATAATATAATTAATAAAGGGATATGTTAATAATGATATAATATTAAAAAATAAAAATAATAACAAATCTGATCTGATTACATCGTCTTATCCTATGTCTTGTGTGGCATCATGTGAGAAGAGGACAAAGAAAAACATAAATCCAGTATTTTATTTTTGAGGATATTGACGAAGATATAAGTGGTGGACACATGATGACGGGGTGAGTCATTTTGTGGGATTCCAACGCTAGAAAAAAATGAAGGGTGCTGGCAGAGCGGCATCTGACGTGTCGAAATTTTATTAAATAACGCGGGGCGCCCAACTCAACCCCAACACTCGCCTCTCCGATTCAGTGCCCTTACCCTGGGGGACAAAATGGTATTTTCACATCATTATGTTCCTTGAATTGCCGTCACATTTTAACCATCCCACGTGATATGTTTGGATCATTATCCTCTCAGTTTAGTGGGAAGGCGATGAATTTATCTTATTTTAACACCTGTGCCTTTATATATAAATATATAATAACGTTGTTATATAAAATAAAATATAATGATGGTTATTATTAGAATATATATATAAACACACACGCATACTATAAATATAAAAACGCCCTTAAAAACATTATTGTCATTATTATTATTATCATTATTATTTTATATCGATCAAGGAAGTGTCGATCGATATGAGGGATTAGAGTTAACCCAATTGGGTGTCTTGAGTGTGTGTTGTGGTTTGTAATCTCATCTATCTAAATAAATATTATTATAATATACACACACACAAGTGCATGCACATATACATGCATGTGTGCGTGCATACATGCATACCCACACTTATATGGACAAAGCATTCAATCTAGGTTTTTGGATGGATGCCTTTACCCATTACATCGTGTTTATACGCCTTTTTGTGTTAACATAAATTTACATTATAAATTTACATTGTATATTCACACACATACACAAATATATGTAAATACATGCATATATATATAAATACAAGTATATACATACATATGTGCATACATGTATACTAATATAAGCATGCACATACATACATACATCCATCCATACATGCATGCATGCATCTATATTAATATAAGTACATACATATATACATACATTCACTCATGCATATTAATGTGATTATTTACAAAGACCGCACACACACGAGTATAAAAAAAATATAGGTATATACATACATCTATATTAATATAAGTGCATACATTCGCACACACACACATCCATGTACGTATGGATGTAATTATTTAAAAAGATACACATATAAAAATAATACACACATATAAGTATATACAAAAAGAGAATATATATGCATACATACATAGACCCGTACATGCACTACCACAAATGCGGGTAAGGGAAGCACTCGGGTTTTATCAACGATAATAAAAAAACGCTGATAAAAGAGGGACTTTCATCAACACTAGAAAAAAAAACGGTGATAAATCTACCATTTACCTGCGCTAATAATAGCGCTGATAAAGTCTCCCTTTTATCAGCGCTAACAAAAAGCACTGATAAAAAAGAGACTTTATCAGCGATAATAATAGCACTGATAAAAGTTTTTAATAGAAAATATTATTAATTTATATAAAATTATTTTAATTATATTAAAAAATAATGTTTATATGTATACAGTAAATAAAAAATGCATGTTTATGTTTTATTTATGTTTATTAGTTTTAGTTATATCTTTATTATACTTTTATTATACTATATTTTTATAATATTATATATAAATACTTTTTAATATATACACACACACACACACAAATACTTATTATATATATATATATATATATATATATATAATTTTATGTTTTCAAATGAATGTGTCAATTGATGCGTACGTTCATATTCTCATGAATATATGTTCATTGTTTATCCTAATGTTGGCCATATATACTATAATACTGTATATACTTGGTGTATTCATTCATTTTCCTATATATATGAAGCTTTATCTTCTCATAAATACTTAAAATCAGGATAAATATATTTAAATAAACAATAAATGTATTTATTATATTTACAAATATAAACATTTAGTTATATATAATTATATACCTTTTAAATATATTATATATAATTATAATTATATATAACTAATTAAATATAAATATGTTAAAATAATTATAAAATTACAAAAATGTTTTTTAAAATGATAAATATATATTTATGAATACCTTTTGAATATATTTATTTATAAATATATGTCTTTAATGAATATATACACAGACACAAACATATGTATATATATATATATATAAATACTTATGAAAATAAAAATAAAAATAAAAAAATATATCAATTTATATTTATATATATTTAATTATAATTTAAATTATAAAATTATATATATATATATATATATAATTATAATTTATACACAAACACAAACACACACACACATATAATTATAATTTAAACTATTAAATTATAATAAATATATTAATTATATATATTTATAAAATTATAAATGTAATAAATATATTGGTTATAATTTTATAATTATGAATAAATGATACGTTTTATCATAGCTAATTAAAAAGCACTGATAAAACATACATTTATCAGCGTTGATAAAGACCGACCTTTATCAGCGCTAAAAAAGCACCAATAAAGGCATGTTTTATCAGCACTTTCAATTGTAGCACTGATAAAAGTATGATTTATCAGCGCATTCAATTTTAGTACTGATAAAACATACTTTTATCAGCGCTTTATATAGCACTGATAAAAGTGTCGCCAGGTTTTATAAATAAACTCTTAACTTTCTCCTCTTTCCTCGCACCCCTCAAACTCTCGCAGAAGCTGATCCCTGCCGCCGTCGCTACTGCCGCCACCGCCGCCGCCGCCGCTACTGCCGCCACCGCCGCCTCCTCTCCTCCCGCCTCTCCTGCCTCCTCTTCCTCCTTAGCCGTCGATTCCACCGTTGCTGCGAACTGAGCTTCGTCGCACGGCTCTCCTCCGCCACGCATCTCCTTCGTCGCAACTCTCATAAGGTAGAGGATTTATCGAAGACTATTTTTCCTTGGTTATGAGTGTTTTCTTTGGATGTTTTGTGAAATGGGTAGTAGGAATCATAATGAATCCATGAATCTATTGGTCCATTAAATGTGGAGTAGGAAACATGATGTGATGATGTTTTGGATTCATTATAGTGGTGCCAAATAATTAATAGGGGGAGATTTTCAGGATTTAATTGAGAATTGGTGTTGGTATTGAATTTATTGGAAATGTGTTAATATTGGATTTATTGGATATAGGTTAGTATTGGATTTATTGGTAACATGTTGGTGATGGATTTATTGGAAAAAATGTAATAAAACTGTGTTTTATAATCATGGATAGTGATAAATTTGTTTTTAACATGTGTTGATTATTGGTGTTGGATTTATTATCAACACATGATTGGTTATTGGATGTTGTTCTGGAAGTAGATGTCTGGAATGATATATGGTTGTGCTTAAAGTTATTATAAAAGAAGTATTTGATATTTTTTGGAAGTTATTCTATAAGAGGGGATGAAGATGTTCAAAAGAATAATTCTGGAATTTTGATAATGCAGTTGAGTTGGATGGAGTTCGTTTGATAAATTTCAGAAGTTTTAGAAAATACCATGGAATGAGTATAAGTGGTACACTATGAGTAGAGTTCCTAGAAAAATGACAAATGCATAATAATCCCTGTATATATAAAATTATGCAAACCACATTTTAAATGAAATGGAAAAGTATGGAGAACCTTATAGTGATACATGAAGGTCACATGCACCAATGTGTGAGGTACTTCCAAAAGAGAATATGATGTCATAGAGAAGACTGATGGAGTTTTGGATGGTTTTGGGAAGCAATTATAGAAATTCTATATATAGGATATAAGTAACATCCTAACACCCTAATGCACTATGATAAATCTACATCATTCTATGGTTGATTTCACGAGGAATAATTCACACCATGTAGAGGTACCCATGAAAATTAAGATCCAATATGTTTTGAAGGTGACTAGTTGATCACACTACGGGAGATGGAATATCAATATTCGTGAACTTTTTAATGGGAATATAGATAATTCTGTTTATATATAAGAGTTGTTCATGTAATGGTAATAATGGTCACACTATGAGGGGAATGTGTAAGAGTTATTCATGTCATGGAG
Source organism: Viscum album (assembly GCA_963277665.1). Lineage (NCBI taxonomy): Eukaryota > Viridiplantae > Streptophyta > Magnoliopsida > Santalales > Viscaceae > Viscum > Viscum album. The sequence goes on along the minus strand of OY728130.1, from coordinate 425,760,595 downwards.
AGTTTATACATTTTGTGAAGTGGCTTAGGAAGACCTTGGTGGTTCTACCTACTTTGTGATTTCCATGCCATATAGGACACCTCCGTATGAATGATTAATTATACTTGGAGTCCATGTGAACACACTATGATGGAGAAAGTTGTGTTGTCACATTCTAGTAAAAGGATAATTATGAGATATTCTACATAACATCTTTTTTCTGTGTGAGTTATTAAATTTTGAGGTTAACAATTACAATCTATAATAAAGAGTATCACACTATGTAGTAGATTAAGCTTGAGCCTCTGGTTTTAGAAGAGAACGAGATTCAGATGGTGATGAAAATGTTTATTCCCAGAAGTATTCAACTGAATATATGTAACAACCTAACATGGGTCGACATGACATGTCACCCAAGATGGCGTGATACAAGGCCTGAAGCCCATTCCAGATCACCATGGGTTGGCGATAACCAAATGGGTATCGACATACATAACTATGGGAATGATTTCACCCTAAAAGATAATAACTAAAACCACTTAAAAGAAAGGATGAAAATAAGGAATAACACACCTAGAAAGTCCAAGTCCATTACAATCTCTCCCTATAAGGACTTATCATCCTTGAGAAGTGTCTCTAGAGGTCTTGCTCGACCATCTTGGGCCACTGAGCCCGCGCATCAGACTCTCGATTCCAATATTCTTCTTGAATATGCCCACGATTCAAAAAACTCAAATGTTAGGCACCGTCTTCCTTCTCAATACCTTTTCAATCCAATCAATAATTCATAGTATATGTTTCTCAAATGATGTCTAAATAATACAAAGTTTTCTTACTTTCCCAAGTGTAGATGTCTAAATAAAACTTCATTATGATTTGTCACATGATTCAACCCATGAACTAAGTGACAAACCATACTAGCTCCCATCACCAAGTTCCCCTAACAACCCAAGCCCCACTCTATAAGTTGACATCATCGATTCATTCTTGATCTCCTCCAATCGATACCCTTACATGAGTATCTATCATCTACCAGTGCAACTCAGCCACTTATGCGCACATAAAAAACCAACCACCTCTACCTATGGGTTAGGTTCACCTACACACCACTCCCAATGTGCACTAAGAAATTCTATCACTACCAAAAGATAAGCATGAACATATCTCATTGTCATCTGAATATTAACACTCACAATCATTTCCAAAAACTCTCATACATGTTCACATCACTAAACCCAATGGAATAACTCAAGGACCCATCCACTTACCCAAACACGAATCTTACAATTTGACTCTCCACATCCTCACATAGTCTTGTTAGTGACCAAAAAATTTACAGGCTTTTCATGAACCACAACTAATAATTACTCAAATTACAAACTATCATGATGAGCTAACACCCACAACGAATTTCCAAACTTGGATTTCATAACCACACTACTCATCCCTTGATAGGCCATAGATCGTTCCCCAAACAAACTGATTGTCTCACACACCTACAACACCATGACTTAGGGGTCTTTTATTTACCACATTACAAAATCCTTTCCCCATGAATACATTATGTCCTTTTCAAGTTTGAATTATTAAGGATTCTATTAAAAGTAAAATTTTTAAAAGTATTTTTACTTATAATTTTTAAAACCTTTGTGTCTATTTAATAACTTTTTATTAGGAACTATTTATAATAATGTTTTCAATAGTAATCTATTTCCCTTAAAAAAATTTAAATATAGTTTTCACTTCAATCTTTTAATTTTTTTTTGTGAAAAGGTTTTTATTTTCACTTATATTTATCATCTTATGATTGTTTTCCATGTAGTGATATTTTAGTCACAATTTATATGTTATTATGATATGATTTATTTTGGAAAATGAGAATTATAATATTCTATGATTTCTTAAGTTCGTGTTATGTGATTTTTTGAATTATTTAAGAAAACAATTATTTTTCCATTTCAAGCATTCTTCCCACTCTTTCTCCTTTATCTCCCCCATCCCTCTTCTCTTCTCTATTTACCATAGGTTTCTCCTTATCCCAGGAACTGAAATTCATTTTTCACGAGGGTTTAGGGCTTTAGGTTTTTTGAGTGTTTTCCATGGAAGGTGACATGTTGTGTATTGGTCACCATTTGGTTTAAAGTAGGTGTTTATTTTCTCTTCCTTTATTTTATAATTCATGGAATGTGTATACTTTATAAATTTATTTTCAATTAAAGTATAGTAATGTATGATTTCTTGGGTGAAATTATAAATTTCTTTCTTAAATTATAGGCTTGGCATAAAAGTTTTTTCATAAGAATTTCATGTATTATTTTTAAATTATATTAATTCTCATGAAAAACATATTTGAAAAGGTTCATAGGGTTATTTAAATGTTTTTATAGTAAATTTAGGTATTATGCCTTTTTTGGTTTTTCAAAGGATTTTCCATGTGCTTGGAGAATGTTTTGGAAAGAAAAATGGATTTTTTTCAAGTGCTTCCAAAATCATTAAAATGATGAGACTTTAAAGAAGGGCAGTGAGACTCAACATACTAAGCTGGTTTTCATGTGAAGACACATTTTTCACTTTAAAAATTAAATGGTTTATTTCTCATGTGACCCTCAATGATTTCCCCTATACCGTTTCACCAATTATGGGTTATTTATTATTTATATGATGGATGTATGATGTGAAAAGGGGATGTTATATGTGATGGTGTTGGAGGTGAGGTGCAAGCATTTTTTTGGTAATTATCTTGATTTCTTTATCACCTCCATGGTTGTTTGTTTATGGTAACTTGGGTGTCTAGGTGGGAGGTCTTGATTGATGATACCCTAGTTGGTATATATACTTATATGGCCCCTAGTTGTGTTCAAGACAAGGCTAGTGGGAATGTTCCATTATGATGAGTTAAGTATGGTTTAATTGGGTGGATCGTGTTATTGTTGGATGAAACATATATAAGATGTTGGTCCATGCAATTATAGTGTCATTTTGGATCATCCCACACTAGTACCCAGGGTATATCCCATGACATTTTGTTCCTTGATTAGTGGTTCTGTATAGAGGATTAAATTATTATATTTATTACACCCCCTTATGCTTGTTTTATTAGTGTAACTATTAATATTTGTTTTCTTTACTATTATATTATTCTTTGATCACATGGTTCCCTTCTTCATTGTGAATTTATTTTCTCTAGTTGATATGGGTTCTTTATGAGATAATGAATGTTTGATTTTCAAGTGGAAAACAAATTTATGTATTATGAGATGGGTAATACCTATATTTCCCACCAATGAATTAGGTAAAATATTATATATCATGATATATAAATGTTATGTGAATAGGTTAGTAAGTATACAAGTTCAAAAAGGGTGAGTGTGATTGCGTTAATCTCTACTCATAATAATACATGTGAATAAGTTAACAAGTTGATATGTTCACAGGTGAGTGTGATGGTGTTAATCTTTAATCATAAATTTAAATGTGAATATGGTTTTGAGTATCCAGTTGGGGGGTCATAACACCGGAAAAGGAGTTCACCCACCAGTGATGGGTTGGCCAATCCATAAGGTTGATGGGAGGAACACTGCAAACTAGTGATCAAAGCTAGATAGGGGGTGTCATGAGACATATAAGGCACATTTCCATCAATGATTTTTATTGTCTAGACATAGGTAAGTGACAATGACATCTAGTGGTTTTGTCAGGGGTTTACTTTTAAAATTATTAAAGTGTTTTGAAATGTTTCTTAAAAAATTATATGTGTTCAACATACCCTTTTTTGGTTTTAAATTGCTTTAAAATGGTTTAAAAAAGAATTAGGGTTTTGAGAAAGGATGTTTGGAACTAATTGGTTTATTTTAAAAAGGGTTTGTTATTTTAAAGAGGAATATATGTAAATGGTTGGTTTTTTAATAGGATTTCAACTGTGATTTTATAAATAGTTTTCAAAGGAGATTTAAATTATATAATTTTTTTAGACTTGTTTAATTTTTATATCAATGTTTTGTGTATTTATTTTGTTAAATATTAATATCAATGAATCAAATAGGATGGATATGAATAAAGAATGGATAAATGCCAATCGTCTGACAAAAGAGCACGAAGATGGAGTGAAAGAGTTCATCAAGTTTTCAAAAGATCATGCATATGATCCTTCTCAAATCCTTTGTCTGTGTTTACATTGTTTTTATTCAAAACATGTTAGTTCAGAGGATTTAGAAGAACACTTGACCTGTCACGGAATAGATTGAAGTTATAAATGTTGGAATAAACACAGGGAAAAAGTGAATGTAGCTAGTGAATGGAATAACACTGCGTTTTATGGATCATTTGATATGATTACAAGCCTGAAAAAATGAAGAAGACCATATCGAGGATGTGATTAAAAATGTGCATAATTATGAAGACCATATTAAGAAAATGACAAGGATAGTTTAAGATTAACTTCGTGATTGCCCAAAATTTTTTGAGCAGTTAAAGAGTTGTGCAAAGATGCCATTGTATGATGGTTTCACTAAATATACAGTATTGTCAATTGTACTGAAGCTATTTAATTTGAAAGCAGAAAACTGATGGAGTTACACAAATTTTACAGAATTACTTGCTCTTTTGAACGACATGCTCCTAAAAATAATGAGATCTCGAGCCAAACATATGACGCCAAATGAATTCTATGCTCGATGGGTATGATCTCTGAAAGAATAAACATCTGCCCGAATGACTATATACTATTTTTCAAGGACCAAAAATCACTTATAGAATTCCCAAAGTGTGGTGCTTCTTGATACAAGAAAGATGAATCTAGTCATACAGAAGTTTCACGGTAATTTTGAATCATTATAAGGTTTATACGCCTATATGGAAGTGAGGAGACTGTAGGAGAATTGACGCGGCACGTAGACAGAAGAAATAAAGATGGAAAACTATGGTATCTGGAAGAATCTTCTCAGTATAAGAGAATTGATCATTAGTATCTTGACTTTGGAAATGAGCTGAGAAACCTTCGTCTTGTGTTATCTACATATGGAGTGAATCCTATTGGTTTTCAAAGCAGCACTCACAGTACATGACCGATTATGTTGGTAAATTATAACTTGCCACCATGGTTATGCATGAAATGAAAACACATCATGTTATCTATGATTATATCAGGACCAAAAAATTGGGTAATGATATTGATGTTTATTTAGATCCATTGATTGAGGATTTGAAGTTATTATGGGCTTCAAGTGTTATGATGTATGATACTTACAGAAATGAAGATTTCACATTGAGAGCCATGTTGTACGGGATGATAAATGACTTTCCTACTTATGGAAATTTTTCAGGATATATAATTAAAGGAACTCTTGGGTTCCCCATCTGCAAACAAGGTACACAATAAATTAGGTTGAAACATTCATCGAAAACTATGTTTCTAGGACATCGTATATTTCTACCCCAACAACATAAGTACCGATCTTAGACAACATCATTTGATGGAAGTTTAGAAAAACATACACCACTATTTACACTAACAGGTGATAAACTATTTTAGAAAGTTAAAGATGCAGACATTGATTTTGTTAAACCATTTTCGGAAAACCTTATGAAAACCGGTTGAAAAAAGAAATCATTTTTTTGAATTACCATACTAGAATTGTCTGTACCTTAGAAATTTTCTTGATGTTATGCATGCTGAAAAAAATGTATATGATAGTGTCATCGACACATTGCTAAATACACCCGAAAAAACAAAGGATAGAATTAAGGATAGGTTGGATATGGTTGACATGGAAATACGAGAAGAGTTAGCACCAATGAAGGGTGAAAATGAACATTTCTTCCTCCTGCTTCTTATAGTCTTTCTAGGAAGGAGAGATATCAGTTTTTCAACTTCTTGAATGACGTAAAGGTTCCAAAGGGGTATTCATCGAATATCAAGAACATCGTGTCAATTCAAAATTTAAAGTTAAAAGTTATGAAATCACATGACTGCCATGTTTTGATGCAAGATCTAATTCCTATAGTTTTACGTTGAATTTTTCCCAATAATGTCCATTATACATTAACAAAGCTCTGTTTATTCTTCAAAGCTATATGTAGAAAAGTTATAGACCCAACGAAATTTCCGACTATGGAAAGAGAAATTGTCATCATATTATGTGAATTTGAAATGTTTTTCCCGCTGACATTTTTTGATATGATGGTTCATTTGGTGAGAAAGATTCACCTATGTGGTCCTGTGCACTATAGATGGATGTACCCCATTGAACGATATATAAATATTTTGAAAGGGTATGTCAAAAATCAAAGTCGGCCAGAGGGTTGTATTGTAGAGTGATATATTGTTGAGGAACCTATTGAATTCTGTACTGAATACCTATTCAGTGCGCACAACATTGGTCTAACGAAATCTTATCTACATCGTGGAATGAAGCTAGGGGAAAAGAAAAAAAAAACTAACAAGTGCTACGACTGGATACGTATCAGGGTATATATAATAAGATTTCACTATACAAACACAAATAAAAAAATTAATTATTTTTCTCAATGTTTCTGCAGTTCCCAAAACAAAACAAATGATAAAGACTGTGGTTATTATGTTTGTAAATTTATGAAAGAGATCATATTCCATGAAAAAACTAGCATCCATGAAGAGGTATTTTTGAAGATAATTTCTATTTCATTTAAAATAATTATTAATTCTTTGTGTATTTATATTTTTTCAGTACTACCATGACTGTCGAAGATATTCATATTCACAAGATGATATAGATATTCTTAAAAATTAATGGGCAACATACCCGATGGAAGAATGTACAAATATAGAATGAAGATGGTAAAATTGTCAAATAATTTTGACTTTAATAATCTTGTCTACCTTATATTTCTATTTGTTTGATGGAAATGTTGTGATTTGTACAGGCTAAACGCCTCTCTGAAAATCATGGTCGTTGGTGGTCCTTGTTTGCATACTAAATGAATTTCATGTTGATTTATTTTTTTAAAAGAAATTGGTGGTCCTCTTTTATAGGCTATATGTGTTGTTGATAGACCATAAAAGATAACGAGTATCCAAAAGGGGTTTCCCCATCCCTTGAGTTTATTGTGACATATTGAGACATAAAGGGCATAAGAACTTACTCCAATATTCTCATTTTAAACAATGAGAAGGGGGCTTCTCCAAAAAACATCAATTCAATCTGCAACATTGCCAGTTCCCCTCTTTAGTCTACCAAGTGAAGAACCAACTATCACATATTCATTCAGAGGTCTTGAATATATGACAGTTGGTTCTTCACTGGGTTGACTAAAGCTATGATGCATAAGGAGGATGTTATTCCATGTCAACTGTATAGGGATCAATGGTTTTTCCATAATTTGTCTAAACTGGGTAGATTGAGCATATTGAGTAGGTTAGGTCTCTTTTTTAGGTTTCAGAGGTAAGGGTGCATTGATTTTCAGGCAGAAACATGTAACTAAAATTTGTTCTGATACTTTAGGACAATGATCCATGAATCATTTGTGATGTGTAGGAATCAACCGCACCTCAATCCGATGCACAATGTCACCAGTATGACTCCAAATGCATCTTTATTTAAAATTGACATTAATTCAAGTGAAAAAACACAACTGACATACTGAAAACTAAGGAAATACATTCCTATTATTTTGATACTTTAGGAAAATGATATATCGGTAATTTGTGATGTATAGGAATCAACCGCACCTCAATCTGAATCATAGTGTCACCGGTATGACTCCAAATGTGTCTTATTATTTAAAATTGACATTAATTCAAGTAAAAAAACACAACTAACATACTGAAAATTGAGAAAAAATATTTGTATTGTTTTGATACATTAGGAAAACGATCCATGAGTCAGTTGTGATGTATAGGAATCAACCCCACCTCAATCTGACGAACGGTGTGAGCAGTATGACTAAAAGTGTCCGCTATCAATTTAAAATTGACATTTTAGTTCAAAACGTGTCACTCACTGAAAACAAAGAAAATGCACTCTGATTTTCTTCCAAATTAAGGACAAAAATTCTTAAGTCCTTTGTGAGGTGTATGAAGTATTCTCATGTAAACCCGACGCATGATGCGACCGATATGACTCAAATTGCATGTTTTCAGGTTGAAATGAAATTTTAGTAAAAAAACACAAATGACATACTGAAAATCAAGAAAATTCATTTCTATTGTTTTGACACTTTAGGAAAATGATCTATCCATCATTTTTGATGTGTAGGAATCAACCAAACCTCAATACGACACATAGTGCGACTGGTATAACTCCAAATGTGTCTTGTTATTTAAAATTGACATTAATTCAAGTAAAAAAACACAATCGACATACTGAAAACTGAGAAAACTAATTCATATTGTTTTGATACTTTAGAAAAAAAAATCCATGAGTTAGTTTTGATATGTAGGAATCAACCCCACCTCAATCCGACTCACCGTGTGATCAGTACGACTAAAAGTGTCTGTTACGAGTTTAAAATTGACATTTTAGTTCAAAACATGTCACTTATTGAAAACAAAGTAAACACACTCTGATTATCTTCCAAATTAAGGAAAGAGATTTTTAATTCCATTGTGATGTGTATCAAGAAGTCTCACATCAAAACAATGCACGATGCGACCAGTATGATTCAAATTGCATGTTTTTGGTTTGAAATGACATTTTAGTAAAAAAAATTGACATATTGAAAACTGAGGAAATTTATTTGGATTATTTTGATACATTAGGAAAATTATATATCATTCATTTTTGACATGTAGGAATCAACCACACCTCAATCTATGCACGATGTCACCGTTATGACTCCAAATGTGTCTTGTTATTTAAGATTTACATTAAATCATGTAAGAAAACACAATTGACATACTAAAAATCAAGAAAACACATTTGGATTATTTTGATACATTATAAAAATGATCCATGAGTCAGTTGTGACATGTAGGAATTAACCCCATCTTAATCCTATGAATGGTGTGACCGGTATGACTAAAAGTGTCTGCTATCAGTTTAAAATTGATATTTTAGTTCAAAACATGTCACTCACTGAAAACAATTCAAACACACTCTGATTGTATTCCAAATTAAGAAAAAAAATTCGTGTGACATGTATAAAGCATTCTCACATCAAAAAGATGCATAATGCGACCGGTATGACTCAAATTTCATGTTTTCGATTTGAAATGACATTTTAGTAAAAAAACACAAATGACATAATGAAAACTAAGGAAATGAATTATGATTGTTTTGATACTGTAGGAAAATGATCTATTAGTCATTTGTGACGTGTAGGAATCAACTTCACCTTAATAAGACGCACGGTGTGACCGGTATAACTCAAAATGTATCTTTTTATTTAAAATTGACATCAATTCAAGTAAAAAAACACAACTGACATACTAAAAACCAAGAAAATGCATTTATATTGTTTTGATACTTTAGTAAAATGATCCGTGAGTCATTTGTGATGTGTAGAAATCAACCCCACCTCAATCCGATGCACTGTGTGATTATTATGACTAAAAGTTTCCATTACGAGTTTAAAATTAACATTTTTGTTTAAAACATGTCACTCACTAAAAATAAATAAAACATGCTCCAATTTTCTTCCAAATTAAGGAAAATGATTTTTTATGTATCAATAAGTCTCACATCAAATCGATGCATGATGTGACTGATATGACTCAAATTGTAAATTTTCGGGTTGAAATGACATTTTAGTAAAAAAACACAACTGACATACTGAAAATTGAGGAAATGAATTTTGATTGTTTTGATACTTTAAGAAAACAATCTATCAGTTATTTGTGACGTGTAGGAATCAATCGAACCTTAATATGATGCACAATGTCACTAGTATGACTCAAAATGTGTCTTGTTATTTAGAATTGACATTAATTCAAGTAAAAAAAACACAACTGACATACTGAAAACTGAGAAAATGCATTTAGATTATTTTTATACTTTAGGAAAAAAATACATGAGTCAATTATGATGTGTTGGAATCAACCCCACCTCAATTTGATGCACCTTGTGATCAGTATGACCAAAAGTGTCTGTTACAAGTTTAAAATGGACATTTTATTTCAAAACATGTCACTCAATAAAAATAAATAAAACACACTTCGATTGTCTTCCAAATTATGGACATATATTTGTAAGTCCTTTGTTATGTGTATCAAGTAGTCTCATGTAAAACTGATGCACGATGCGACTGATATGACTCAAATTGCATGTTTTCAGTTTGAAATGACATTTTAGTAAAAAAAAACACAAATGACATACTAAAAACTGAGCAAATGAATTCCAATTTTTTTGATACTTTATTATAATGATATATCAATCATTTTTGACATGTATGAATCAACTGCACCTATATCCGATGCACGGTGTCACCGGTATGACTCCAAATGTGTCTTGTTATTTAAAATTGACATTAATTCAAGTAAAAAACCCAACTGACACACTGAAAATTGAGAAAACACATTCATATTGTTTTGATATTTTAGAAAAATGATCTATGAGTCATTTGTGATGTGAAGAAATCAATACCACCTCAATCTGACGAACGGTGTGACCATTATTACTAAAAGTGTCCACTATCAGTTTAAAATTGACATTTTAACTTAAAACGTGTCACTCACTGAAATCCAAGCAAACACACTATGATTTTCTTCCAAATTAAGGAAAAAAATTCTTAAGTCGTTTTTTACATGTATGAAGCAGTCTCACGTCAAACTGATGCTCGATGAGATCGGTATGACTCAAATTGCATTTTTTGGTTTGAAATGACATTTTAGTAAAAAAACACAACTGACATACTGGAAACTAAGGACATGCATTCTGATTGTTTTGATACTTTAGTAAAATTATCCATCAGTCATTTTTGACATGTATTAATCAACCCCACCTCAATAAAATGCACGGTGCGACCAATATAACTCCAAATGTGTCATTTTTATTAAAAATTGGCATTTTTTAATCTTTTCTTCATATTATTGTTTAATTAATTTATTTATAGTATTACTAACTTATTATTTGTTTTCTTATATAGGTGGAACCTTTTTATCTAGTTGGGATGATTTTTTTGATGACTATTACCATCGAAGGACATTTTTTTGAGGGTAACACAAACGTCAAAAGAGAAAACATTAATGTTTTTAACTGTTTGTTAGATATTTGTAAATGTAATTTTATAAAACATTATTCAAAATGTATACATAAGTATTTTTTTTATATATACCATGAGTGAATATTTTTTTATTCATGATTTCAATTAAATGTATATATCATTTTTTCCAAACTTTGGTGTGCGCTACTTGTTTTTTCATCATTTTCATCATGCATGTGGTTCTTTTGTATATATCACGAGTGGTTATTTTTGAGTAGGTTTTTTCTAGTTTGTGAAGGTTATTTTTTCTGGTTTAGTTATTTTGTTATACTATTTATTTTTTATAGGTTGCAGGGTGTATTTTTATATAAACAGCATGCCTAGAGAGGGAAGCCTTTATTAGTGATAATTGAAGCACTGATAAATGGGGACTTTATCAGTGCTTCGAATAGAACTGATAAAGGGGGGACTTTATCAGTGCTTTTCTGAGTGCTGATAAAGGGGGTCCTTCATCAGTTCTAAAAATAGAACTAATAAAAGGGACCCCTTTAATAGTCGCTCAACTAACAATTATTTTTTAGTACTGATAAAGGCATTTTTAGAACTAATAAAATCCTGTTTTGTGGTAGTGATGGATCAAGGGACCCACTCGACCCGATAAAAAGGTCTTTTTAATGCCTTGACTAAATTCACTTAAAGGTACATAGTTGGTGGAACCATAAGACTTCAAGTACACATCATAGTATGTCAAAGGATATCAACTAGCTATATGGGTCTATGACCAACGTGGGGAGACTATACTCTCAGTATCACAACACATAGTAATAAAAAAACAAAAAAAACATATCAACATCAAAGTAAGAACACTATTTTATAGTTAAAGGTCAACCATTAATAACAAATATGCATCATCGTCCTATAATAGTAATGTAACCCATACATGCTTACATAAAAAACATACAATAGGGGTCACCCACTGGGTTGATCAAGTACAAAATAAATAAAATAAAAAATGAACTAGAGACATAACCACAACCATGAGTCCCTCCTCAGACTTGAATCCCAAATTCCAAACAACTACTCTATCAAGACTATAAGGCCCCAGCCTTAAACCTTACTTAATCTTGAGTTATTACAAGATTACACGTTGAGGATCTTTTCGGGTTTAGAGTTTTAGAGAATTAGATCATAAAACTTGCATTACATTCCACATATAAACAAAGAGGTTACATAAAGATAGTATTCTTCATTCCCATCAATGGAAACACATTTAAAATAAAACATGGATTATTTCTTGACACATCCTTGACTCTATCATCTTATCATGTACCTTTCCCTTGACCTGTGAAAAACATTTCAAAAACTTGGGATGAGCGTAAAAACTCAGTATGGGTTATAAAAACATGGAAAGGAAACATGAGTTCATATATACATAAGAATGAAATCATACTTTACCCATAAAACATAGGCACTTTAACATACCTCATAAAAACATGAATAAATCATATAAATCATAATACGTAAAGGTAACTTGAGGCATTCATAACATTCTTACGTAGGGGGTAACCCTCTTGGTTACGTTTGGAATACCCATCACAGTATATTCCCTAAAATCTCTTCGGAGAAACCTTAACGTTTCACTCCTTCGCGTTACCCAATGCATTGGAGAGCTATAACGGGCTCACCCGCCCTTAGTTTATCACGGAACCACCCGTTCTTCATAATAATGCCCAAGAACCTCAACATAATCGTATCACATAAAACATGCATAAAGGAAACATAAAATTTCCACCATTCAATCACAAGATATCAATACCACACATTGATATAAAAATATTATGAAAACCATTTTCAATACCAAAATAAAAGAAAAGTAAAACATGGTATTTATTTTTCTTTTAAAAAAAAGGAATGGCTTGTAGAAGAAGCCGAAACTCAAATAACGGTTACGACGGCGGAGAAGTCGTTGTCGCCGCATACGTACGACAAAAACATTCCCTTTTGTCGTTTGGTAAACGCTTCGTATAAAAAATATTCCTTTTGAATAAACGTAAAAGTCAAAGGGGTTTATACACCGTATAAAAGAAGGTTGTGTATAAAACAAAATATGCCTCATCGAAAGGAGATTGAGACGAAATCCCATACCTCGTATCTGACTTGACCCGACCGTTCTTTAATCTCCTGAATAATAAACTTGAGTTAATCTCTACTTGATTATGAATCTTTTTCAAGTTCATTATTCCTTTTATACCATGTTATGAACATCATGTAATCAGTTAAGTTAATAATGTTCATTTTGTCGGTATTTGGTTCTTAAGTCAAAAATAGACCTCTTACACTTACGTGTTGTTAATTTGGTCAAAGATTCATTATATTCAGAATGTTATTCATGATGTAGATATCATATATGTCATATATATCCAGTACATTCATGCCTTTATAGTATTACATAATCATTTAGAGGTAAGAAATGAAATGCACCGTTCATGGAGACGGTAAGCCGTACGTACGCATGAACGCCACTTCCATTTCTATTTCATATTTCATGGAATGGATTCATAATGGTATAAGAGTATGTTATAACTCCAGTATAATAACATATATAATATCATTAACTTTATCCTTTACACATCCCACATATGGTATTAACGAATCAAATCACTTTTAGGGGGCGGTAGTCCGCACTTCCTAAAATGAAGATATCGTGTTTACCCATAATGGAAACCATAAAGTATGACCAAAATGAAGAAAAACAGAAGCTTAAGGAAAACATATACATAATATATATCATATATAAAAATAGTGACATCATAATGGCCACCTTTGAAGGTGTTAAATGAGTATTGAACAATCATCGTTTCGGGAGGCATAATTTCGCCATCCACGGAAAACGTATGTTCTTTAACCATTTGATGTAGTTGTGTGAGAGTGTAGTTCAAATAACACTTATAACAACATCCTAGTATATTGAAGATACTGGTGTTGTTACAAAAGAAGTAAATAAAAAGAGTTTAGGGGGTTGGAGAAGCAAAATAAAACAAATGAGCATGAGAGGATGAATTACCTTAAAAAGTGTAACTCCTTTTGATTTGAGCCTAAAGGCTTCCTTTGAAAGGATTCTGCCCAAGGGGAATCCTCTAGGATGAGGAGAGGGATGTGGAGAGAGCAAATGGGCAGGGGTTGGCCGAGCCAATGGCTTGAAGAGTGTGTGAAATGAGGTAGAGGTGGGGGCCTTTTATAAGAGGAGAGGAGGGGCACTTTTGGAAAGTAAAGAAATATTAATTTATTTGAAAATGTGTTTCGGTTCTAAAAGGTCCCACATTGATAGAATTCGTGGATAAGGTGATAAGGCTTAGAAATCCACTCATCCAATTGGTTTTTGCCATATGTAGGTTTTAGATTTTACATTATCTTTCTGTTTTATTTAAATCGCCAAATAATGATGTCATCGCTGCATCATTATTATGTCATAAATACTTTAATTTATTTAATTTCTAAAAATTATAAAACAAATACTATGATATAGGAAATCTTTTTAGCTTTCCAATGACTATTTATAATCTAAATTTGGACTTGTATAACCCCACTTAAAAATTGTTTTAGTAAAACAATTTATGTTAGTGTCATTTTCACTTTAACATTAAATAAAAAGTAATTTATGTTATTTCCCAACAAAAGTGGATCCATGGGGTCCCCAAGTTAGGCCATGGCTTGTCTTGGTCGGCCATGACACAACCAATGGGGTTGGGACATGTGTCTAGGTCATTTCATATTATTAAAGTATTAATTATACCTTAAACTACACTAATTACCACTAATTGCGATTAAAAACTTAATAAGTTACTATTCACCAAAAAATTATTATAATCTCATTGAACCACATTTTACTCCTTAATGACAACCATGTATGTCGGATTTTCAAAATTCAATACACATTAGTGGTAAACTTCCATTTAACTGGAAAATCAGTTTGCTTGATTACCACTTAGTGGTTTCACTATTCATCAAAAATTGAAGTTTTTCAGAAAATTACCAAAAATTCACCCTAAGCTATATTTGACATTCTGAATTCAAAAATGAAGTCTATTTTACAAAATTCAAATCATATAAGTCACATTAATTAATTTAATAATTAATTCCCGCTGCCAGAGCAAATAGCGTGTTTTTACAAAACAATAAGTATCAAAAGATTGACACCAGTTTAAGTCTAATTTCAAAGTGAAATTGATTCCAATGACCACTATTGGATAAAATGGTAAAAATATATTCTAATTCCACTTCAAAACCAAATCAAAACATAATCTAATCATATCAATAAATTAGATTAAAAAGCAGTTTTGATGTAAAATGCAGTATTTTTCACTATTCATTAAAAAAAATGAACATTGTCAGAAAAATACCAAAATTTCACACAAGGTAAATTTTGATGTCCCAATCATAAAGAATAAGTTTATTTTGACAAACATAGTTTATAAAATTGTCAAAATATAGATTCAAAAATGGTTTGCCATCACAAGGCAGTAAAACAATCTTTTAAGAATATTAGTGTATTCCATGCATAAGATTGTATTTATTTTCATTTTAAGCCTCTATAACACTATCTTAATCATTAATAGACATAGATAAAAATATCTATTATTCATTACTTACTTGGGATGTTACATCCTTCCCCCCTTTAGAAAATTGCGTCCCCGCAATTTATTTACTTATCGAATAAATGGGGGTACTTATCCCTCATTGCATTTTCAGATTCCCATGTTGCCTCTTCAATCATGTGGTTTTTCCACAAAACCTTTACCTGCTTAATCACCTTATTCCGTAACACTTGCTCCCTGTGGTCAAGAATCTGGACCGGTTGTTCCTCATAAGATAGGTTCTCTTCCAGCTGAACTACCTCTGGGCTCAAAACATGAGATGGATCTGGCATATACTTTCTCAACATCGAAACGTGAAAAACATTGTGTACCTGAGATAAACTCGGAGGTAAAGCCACTCGGTATGCAACTGATCCAACTCTCTCTAGAACTTCATATGGTCCAATAAACCTTGGACTCAACTTTCCTTTCTTACCAAATCTCATCACACTTTTCCAAGGAGAAACCGTGAGAAAAACATGATCACCTACCTCGAAAGATAGATCCTTCCTCCGGTTATCCGCATAACTCTTCTGCCTGCTCTGAGCTGTTCTCATGTGTTTCTGAATCAGCTGAACTTTTTCTGCCATCTCTTCTACCAATTCTGGTCCCATCAACTTTCTTTCACCCACTTCATCCCAGAAAGCTGGAGTTCGACACCGCTTCCCATATAATGCCTGAAATGGTGCCATCTGTATACTGGAATGAAAACTGTTATTATATGAAAACTCAACCAAAGAAAGATGCTGGTCCCAACTTCCCTGATAATCCATAGAACAAGCTCGTAGCATATCCTCCAATGTCTGAATTGTTCGTTCTGACTGCCCATCTGATTGAGGATGAAAAGCTGTACTAAAATTTAATTCAGTACCCAACGACTTCTGAAGGCCTTTCCAAAAGTTAGAGGTAAACCTGGGATCACGATCTGATACAATGGAGAGGGGAACTCCATGTAACCTGACTATCTCTTTAAGATACAAACGGGAAAGTTGATCAAGAGAGAAAGTATCTCGTATAGCAAGGAAATGAGCAGATTTGGTCAAGCGATCAACAATAACCCAGATTGCATTATTACCTCGAGATGTCTTCGGTAATCCAACAACAAAGTCCATGGATATATTCTCCCATTTCCACTCTGGCACTGGTAAAGGCTGAAGCATCCCTTTCGGTAACTGCCGCTCAGCTTTAACCTGCTGACAAGTCAAACACTTCACAGTAAAATCAGCAATATCTCTTTTCATTCCATCCCACCAGTAATACTCCCGCAGATCTCTATACATCTTAGTACTGCCCGGATGAACTGAAAACGGAGAACTATGAGCTTCACATAACAACTCTCTCTTTAACTGTGAATCACAAGGCACACACAATCTCTTCCCAAATCTCAAAACACAATCATTATCAATGTTGAATTCAGGCAACTTACCTTTCTGAACCAGCTCTACCTTTTTCTGCAACTCACTGTCTTGCTTCTGTGCATGCTTGATTCTATCTGATAGAGAAGATCTCACTGATACCTGAAACAAAACAGAAGGACTTCCTGCACCAACAACTTCCATGCCAAAGTTCATCAAATCGTTAACCAAAGGATCACGTTCCAACCGCAACATTGTTAAAGAAGAATTACTTTTTCGACTCAAAGCATCAGCCACTTTATTTGCTTTCCCCGGATGGTAATGAATTGTACAATCATAATCCTTGATTAATTCTAGCCATCTCCTCTGTCTCATGTTTAACTCTTTCTGAGTGAATATATACTTTAAACTTTTGTGATCGGTATATATTTCACACTTTACCCCATACAAATGATGCCTCCAAATTTTTAAAGCAAAAACAACAGCAGCTAATTCCAAATCATGTGTAGGGTAATTTACCTCATGAGTTTTCAACTGTCGTGAAGCATAAGCAATTACCTGATCATTCTGCATTAGGACGCAACCAAGTCCTTTCAATGAAGCATCGCTGTATATAACAAAGTCACCATTCCTGGAAGGTAGTGCCAAAACTGGAGCATTCACCAATCTTCTTTTCAATTCCTGAAAACAATCATCACATTCTTTTGTCCAGATAAACTTAACACCCTTCCGAGTTAGCTTAGTCATTGGACTAGATAACCGTGAAAAATTTCTAACAAACCTTCGGTAATAGCCCGCCAAACCAAGGAAGCTACGAATCTCGGTTACATTTGTGGGTCTTGGCCATTCTTCCACAACTTTTGTTTTTGCAGGATCAACAGTTATTCCATCTTTAGAAACAATGTGACCAAGGAAAGCAATTTGTTGCAACCAAAACTCACACTTGCTGAATTTCCCATACAATTTCTTTTCTTTTAAGGTTTGCAAGATAACCCTTAAATGTTTTTCATGCTCCTCTTTACTTTTAGAAAACACCAAAATATCATCAATGAAAACAACCACAAACTTATCCAAGAACTCATGGAAAATTCTATTCATTAAGTCCATGAATACAGCAGGTGCATTGGTTAGCCCAAAAGGCATTACTACAAATTCATAGTGGCCATATCTCATACGGAACGCGGTCTTCGGAATATCTGCCTCCTTTACCTTCAGCTGATGGTACCCCGATCTCAAGTCAATCTTTGAAAAAAACTGAGCTCCCTGGAGCTGATCAAACAAATCGTCGATATGAGGCAAAGGATATTTGTTCTTAACAGTGATATTATTCAAGGCTCTATAATCAATGCAAAGTCTCATAGAACCATCTTTCTTTTTAACAAATAAAACAGGAGCACCCCATGGTGATGTACTAGGTCTAATGAAACCCTTCTCTAATAAATCTTGCAATTGCTCCTTCAACTCTAAAAGTTCGATTTGTGCCATTCGATAAGGGGGTTTTGAAATTGGCTTAGCATCAGGAACTAAGTCAACAGTAAACTCAACTTCCCGATCTGGTATTATTCCAGGCAACTCATCAGGAAAAACATCAGGATACTCATTTACCACTGGCACATCATTAATCTGAACAGTTCCTTTATTTTCAACGACGTGTGCAAGGTAACATTCATTTCCATCTTTTACAAGTTTCTCGGCCTCTTCATATGTTATCAAAAGTAATGGTTCATTCTTGTAAACAAACTGAAAGTCTTTCTGAAAAGAAACTTCTTTAGCTCTACAGTCAATCTTAGCATGGTAAATAGAGAGCCAATCCATACCCAGGATAACATCAAACTCTACTAGAGGTAGAACAATAAGGTTTGCAAGTAGGTTCTTTCCACAGATAAGGATAGGAAGATTCTTATAAATTCTTTTTGCCTCGACACTTCCCCCAGGTGTTTTTACCAAAAGTTCAGGAGTCATTTCTTGAGATGGTATTCCCATTTTACTAGAAAAGGTTTCAGAGATGAAAGAATGTGTAGACCCCGAATCAAACAACACACTGGCATAATCTGAAAAAACAAACAAAGTACCTGATACAACTTCATTCGATGGCCCGACGTCTGCTGAAGTAGTTGCAAAGGATTTTGCCACCCCTTTCTGCTTGTAGTCTAACTGCTTCCCATCACTCAAGCTCCTTGTCGGACACTCGTTTGCATAGTGACCCATCTCATTGCACTTAAAACATTTCACTAACTGTAAATCAAATTTGTTCTTACCTTCACCTTGATCCTTTTCAGTGCAATCACGAGCCTTATGTCCCATCTTACCACATCGGTAGCACTTTCCAGAATTCAGAAGACATTCCCCAGCATGCCTTTTTCCACATTTATCACAAACCGGAAACTTAGTTTTCTTACCATCAGACTTTTTTGAAGAATTCTTACCTTTCTCCTGCCACCTCGGTCTCTTCTTCTACTGGTTGTTATAGAACACTTGGTCATCGGCAAACTCCATTTCCACCTTCTCAGCACATCGAACAAGCTTTTCATAACTTTTAAACTCACGAGAAGCCAATGCCCTTCGATACTTTGGCTTTAATCCTGAGTAAAAACGATTGATTTTACTATCAAGGTCCCGGATAAAATTGGGAGCATACCTTGCCAATCGAGTGAACCTTTCTTCATAGGCAGCCACTGAGTCTTCCTCTTGCCTCAATTCCAAGAATTGCTTTTCCATCCTAAGTCGAACAGCCTTAGGAAAATACTTCTCAAGAAACATACCTTTGAAATCATCCCAGTCAAGAGCATCAATCTCATCGGCTTCCCTGATATTTTTAACCATAGACCACCACTGATCTGCTTCACCCTCCAAACGGTAAATAGCAAGACTAACCTTTTGATTGTCTGAACACCCCATGACATCAAAAATCTTCTCCAGTGCTTTAATCCACCCTTCAGCTTGCACAGGGTCAGATGATCCTCTGAATGATGGTGGATGTTGCCTCATGAAATGTTCCACCACTGACATGTTCCTCTGCGGCTGATCTGGCTGATCTCGTGCATGGATACCACCACCATTTATCGCCTGAGTCAACTGCGCCATTACTGCAACAAACTGTTCAGTTCCAATTCCGACCATTTCTGGATACTGATTCGGAAGGTTATTTCCTTCTGTATGCCTTCCTAGCACTGCTTCCCTGTTTCCTCTGCGGAAAACCATTCTGAACAAACATGTCTTAGATGAAGCAACATGGTAATCTTTAAATGCTATATCATTTCGAAAAAGAAAAAAAAATATTTTTGGATAATCATTTAATAGAATTCTAACTCCTAAAGTTATCTAAACCGACCTCTGATACCAACTATAAGGCCCCAGCCTTAAACCTTACTTAATCTTGAGTTATTACAAGATTACACGTTGAGGATCTTTTCGGGTTTAGAGTTTTAGAGAATTAGATCATAAAACTTGCATTACATTCCACATATAAACAAAGAGGTTACATAAAGATAGTATTCTTCATTCCCATCAATGGAAACACATTTAAAATAAAACATGGATTATTTCTTGACACATCCTTGACTCTATCATCTTATCATGTACCTTTCCCTTGACCTGTGAAAAACATTTCAAAAACTTGGGATGAGCGTAAAAACTCAGTATGGGTTATAAAAACATGGAAAGGAAACATGAGTTCATATATACATAAGAATGAAATCATACTTTACCCATAAAACATAGGCACTTTAACATACCTCATAAAAACATGAATAAATCATATAAATCATAATACGTAAAGGTAACTTGAGGCATTCATAACATTCTTACGTAGGGGGTAACCCTCTTGGTTACGTTTGGAATACCCATCACAGTATATTCCCTAAAATCTCTTCGGAGAAACCTTAACGTTTCACTCCTTCGCGTTACCCAATGCATTGGAGAGCTATAACGGGCTCACCCGCCCTTAGTTTATCACGGAACCACCCGTTCTTCATAATAATGCCCAAGAACCTCAACATAATCGTATCACATAAAACATGCATAAAGGAAACATAAAATTTCCACCATTCAATCACAAGATATCAATACCACACATTGATATAAAAATATTATGAAAACCATTTTCAATACCAAAATAAAAGAAAAGTAAAACATGGTATTTATTTTTCTTTTAAAAAAAAGGAATGGCTTGTAGAAGAAGCCGAAACTCAAATAACGGTTACGACGGCGGAGAAGTCGTTGTCGCCGCATACGTACGACAAAAACATTCCCTTTTGTCGTTTGGTAAACGCTTCGTATAAAAAAGATTCCTTTTGAATAAACGTAAAAGTCAAAGGGGTTTATACACCGTATAAAAGAAGGTTGTGTATAAAACAAAATATGCCTCATCGAAAGGAGATTGAGACGAAATCCCATACCTCGTATCTGACTTGACCCGACCGTTCTTTAATCTCCTGAATAATAAACTTGAGTTAATCTCTACTTGATTATGAATCTTTTTCAAGTTCATTATTCCTTTTATACCATGTTATGAACATCATGTAATCAGTTAAGTTAATAATGTTCATTTTGTCGGTATTTGGTTCTTAAGTCAAAAATAGACCTCTTACACTTACGTGTTGTTAATTTGGTCAAAGATTCATTATATTCAGAATGTTATTCATGATGTAGATATCATATATGTCATATATATCCAGTACATTCATGCCTTTATAGTATTACATAATCATTTAGAGGTAAGAAATGAAATGCACCGTTCATGGAGACGGTAAGCCGTACGTACGCATGAACGCCACTTCCATTTCTATTTCATATTTCATGGAATGGATTCATAATGGTATAAGAGTATGTTATAACTCCAGTATAATAACATATATAATATCATTAACTTTATCCTTTACACATCCCACATATGGTATTAACGAATCAAATCACTTTTAGGGGGCGGTAGTCCGCACTTCCTAAAATGAAGATATCGTGTTTACCCATAATGGAAACCATAAAGTATGACCAAAATGAAGAAAAACAGAAGCTTAAGGAAAACATATACATAATATATATCATATATAAAAATAGTGACATCATAATGGCCACCTTTGAAGGTGTTAAATGAGTATTGAACAATCATCGTTTCGGGAGGCATAATTTCGCCATCCACGGAAAACGTATGTTCTTTAACCATTTGATGTAGTTGTGTGAGAGTGTAGTTCAAATAACACTTATAACAACATCCTAGTATATTGAAGATACTGGTGTTGTTACAAAAGAAGTAAATAAAAAGAGTTTAGGGGGTTGGAGAAGCAAAATAAAACAAATGAGCATGAGAGGATGAATTACCTTAAAAAGTGTAACTCCTTTTGATTTGAGCCTAAAGGCTTCCTTTGAAAGGATTCTGCCCAAGGGGAATCCTCTAGGATGAGGAGAGGGATGTGGAGAGAGCAAATGGGCAGGGGTTGGCCGAGCCAATGGCTTGAAGAGTGTGTGAAATGAGGTAGAGGTGGGGGCCTTTTATAAGAGGAGAGGAGGGGCACTTTTGGAAAGTAAAGAAATATTAATTTATTTGAAAATGTGTTTCGGTTCTAAAAGGTCCCACATTGATAGAATTCGTGGATAAGGTGATAAGGCTTAGAAATCCACTCATCCAATTGGTTTTTGCCATATGTAGGTTTTAGATTTTACATTATCTTTCTGTTTTATTTAAATCGCCAAATAATGATGTCATCGCTGCATCATTATTATGTCATAAATACTTTAATTTATTTAATTTCTAAAAATTATAAAACAAATACTATGATATAGGAAATCTTTTTAGCTTTCCAATGACTATTTATAATCTAAATTTGGACTTGTATAACCCCACTTAAAAATTGTTTTAGTAAAACAATTTATGTTAGTGTCATTTTCACTTTAACATTAAATAAAAAGTAATTTATGTTATTTCCCAACAAAAGTGGATCCATGGGGTCCCCAAGTTAGGCCATGGCTTGTCTTGGTCGGCCATGACACAACCAATGGGGTTGGGACATGTGTCTAGGTCATTTCATATTATTAAAGTATTAATTATACCTTAAACTACACTAATTACCACTAATTGCGATTAAAAACTTAATAAGTTACTATTCACCAAAAAATTATTATAATCTCATTGAACCACATTTTACTCCTTAATGACAACCATGTATGTCGGATTTTCAAAATTCAATACACATTAGTGGTAAACTTCCATTTAACTGGAAAATCAGTTTGCTTGATTACCACTTAGTGGTTTCACTATTCATCAAAAATTGAAGTTTTTCAGAAAATTACCAAAAATTCACCCTAAGCTATATTTGACATTCTGAATTCAAAAATGAAGTCTATTTTACAAAATTCAAATCATATAAGTCACATTAATTAATTTAATAATTAATTCCCGCTGCCAGAGCAAATAGCGTGTTTTTACAAAACAATAAGTATCAAAAGATTGACACCAGTTTAAGTCTAATTTCAAAGTGAAATTGATTCCAATGACCACTATTGGATAAAATGGTAAAAATATATTCTAATTCCACTTCAAAACCAAATCAAAACATAATCTAATCATATCAATAAATTAGATTAAAAAGCAGTTTTGATGTAAAATGCAGTATTTTTCACTATTCATTAAAAAAAATGAACATTGTCAGAAAAATACCAAAATTTCACACAAGGTAAATTTTGATGTCCCAATCATAAAGAATAAGTTTATTTTGACAAACATAGTTTATAAAATTGTCAAAATATAGATTCAAAAATGGTTTGCCATCACAAGGCAGTAAAACAATCTTTTAAGAATATTAGTGTATTCCATGCATAAGATTGTATTTATTTTCATTTTAAGCCTCTATAACACTATCTTAATCATTAATAGACATAGATAAAAATATCTATTATTCATTACTTACTTGGGATGTTACAAAGACCCCTCATATATCCAGTAGCATCCCCAACCCAATTTACCTCTACTATGATCAAATTGGGTGCTATATACCTCACACACACCTCTCTATACGCTAGATGCTACTACCCAGAGGGCGAGGGTTTATGTATAAAGTTGGGTGACAATACTATCTTTGGTACAAAAAATCCATAAATCATAGCGGAAGTAATAATAATCAACTACCATAACAATATAAAGAATATATAAGTGAACCTCATAGCTATATGCCATCAGTAAGTAAATAACAAATCCCATGCAATAGAAAAATGGTATATACTATAATGTCACATGATATTCATCAAAAGTGAGGTCACCCGTAGGCTGACCATGTACAAAATATCCAAATATTAACAAAATAAAGGATACAAAAGCAAAACATGGCCTGTGTCCTTGCTTGGTCCCATCCCCTAACCCCATCATGTCTTTTCCATTTCAGTCATCCAATGTAGGTCCCTTTCCATTGCCTTCACCTATATCCATGAAGTCTAGTCAGCTACCAAAGTGCTCGAGCAAAGTGTGATTATAATTCAGTAGGCCACTACCAACGGTTTCCCCAAACAAGTCCAATAAATACATGTTCATGTATAGTGTGATATGCCCATGGGTAAATAATATAAAATGTAAGTAATGATAAATATTTCACCACCACAAGTACTACACAACTTTCTAGGAGAAACTATACATGATTCATCTAGGGTCAGAGTGTCTCTGAACATATCCAATACGTGGAGTCAGTCCTGATATCGCAATAAAAACAAAATGTGTAGGCAGATCGACGAATCAAGTTCCCATTGAAATAGGATCCACACAAGGAAAATCACTTTCCATTATTTGGTTATTAGTAATAATATCGACTGGGAATCACATCATAATATATAAGCACGAGCATAAAATCTCATCTTAAAAAATGAATAATTCATGGAGAGTATTGTAGGTTCCAGACATAGCAGAAGCGTCAAATAGGGAAAGCCTAATTTTTCTTTTTATAGTGATTGATGATTAATCTAAGATTTACATTATGATAAATTCTATGATCAATGAAATTGAATAAAACAATATAGACAATAAATAAATGCTAGAACCAAAGTGAAAGATCATCACACATAATTTATTGTCAATTTATACAATTAAAGAATTAATTTGCAAGAAAATATTTCTTCATTGATGGATATTAAAATGTCTCTACATTGCACTCTCATTGATATGTAGGAATTAGGATTAGATTACCTCCAATAGCGATCCACATGTGTTCCAAAAACCTCTGAACATTACTGTAGGAATCTCTGGGTTCTAGCACGCTAGATCCTAATGCTTCTGTTGTTCGTCTTTGATTACCTCGAGAATCACTTTAAGGAAGGGCTCTCTTCAATATCTCTAGACTTGATAGTGGTGGTGGAGGAGAATCACTCTCCATTCGTGAGAGTTTTTTTGAAGTGGGAGATCTCTAGGGCTTTGAGAGTATTATCTCTGGATCTTATTGTGCACAACACAAGTGAATTGGATCTCTTAAGAAAATAATATAAACGAGTTTATATATCAACTGAGTTAGAAAATACTAATTGCACATGTGCCCTTATTATTTTTGTAATCATTACAGAACCCCATGTCTATAATAATAATAATATTTTTATTATTTTTTGACATGTGCTAAACTCACAAATTAAATTAAATATTATTTATTCAAATAATATTCAATATATATTATTTCTCACCTGACCATTAAACTCAATCCAACATTCCTCCATAGTATTTATTGGGTCTTGAATAATGACTATTTATTTAATAAATAAATATCACCACATTATTCTCCGATAAATAAATAAATATTGTATTCACTAAATAAAAAATATATATTTATTAAATATTATGTTTAAATAATATTCTCTTAAATAACTAGTGACAAAATATATGAGATCAATAAAACATGAATAATTATCAAACCATGTATGAGATTAATATTTATTCAACTTGTTAAATATTAAATAATAATATATTATTTAAGTGATATTCTGGATACACTTAGTTTGTGACACTCTAGTCATCTTTTTTAGCGGCATTAGGCGAAATAGCCTAAAGTCAAAGGTTGGTGACTAGAAACACGCTAAGGCACCCATAAGAAAGAAGTTAATGTTGTAATGACATAATACCTCATACATATGCTTACTGTGTAATATAATCTTTTTATCATGATATCTCTAATCAAGTAGTTTGCATGCTGGTTTCATCAACCTATGTTCTCGATGTCTCTTTCTTTGAATTTTTGGAAATCAAACTTTCCTATAGAACACCATGGCCATGGATTTATTTATGATATATCATTCTCATCAAAGGGACTAAGATATATACTTTTGTTAAAGAATAGAAGGGACAGATCCTTTATCACATTATTCATTAATTAAATATTACTCATGACACACCCAATGCATCCTACCTCGCCATGAGCATATTTCATCATGGTTTTTATCAATAAATAAAAGTATGCGACTTATAATGATCAATAATAATAATCTTAAAATTTATGGATCAACACACATGTATAAATATTGTAATATCCAATGACATATATAAATGTGGATTTCTACTGGTGGTTCATGTTCTTATAACATCCTACACTAGATATTACCAAGGGAGTACACCATGAGAAGGCACCTAAAATTCATATGAGTCTACACCCTTGATAGAATATATCATTTGTTTCCCTCAAATGATTTCATCTAACTATAGAACATATATTTAAGAATACTGTTGTGGTACTTTTGGATTCTCATCATAGCAGAGAACTGCTACAACCTTTTAGTGTGACAATTACTTTTAAGACATTATCACATACTATGTTATGTTGAAGAACAATTATGATGTGATAAGGAGTTTATTAATATTCAAAACGATGAATACATGTTATCATAAAGTACACATAAATTTGTTATAGGTCAAAAATTCTAACAGACTCCCACTTGAACTCGAGGAAACTTCTAACAACCATCAGTCTACTAGCTCTAACATGATACCCATGATTTTTCTCAAATGGGCATTTAGTTAAGGGGTCCACCACATTTTCTTATGTGAGAAATATTCTTACTATAACTTTACCCCTTTTGAGAAAAATCCCTCAAGAGGTGATACTTATGGAGTATTTTCTTTATCCGTTGGTATGACCTTGTA
The DNA here is from genome assembly GCA_963277665.1 of Viscum album. NCBI lineage: Eukaryota > Viridiplantae > Streptophyta > Magnoliopsida > Santalales > Viscaceae > Viscum > Viscum album. The sequence goes on along the minus strand of OY728130.1, from coordinate 425,733,413 downwards.
TGTTTTGCAAGATCCACCACTATAGTATTATCATAATATAATGTGATAGGTTCTTTACTACTAGTTACCACATCAATGTACTAGAAAAAGTTTTGTGTCCAAATAGATTCCTTGGATGTATCCGAATCTACTATATACTAGGACTCCACTATAGAATCAACAATAACTAATTGCTTTGAACTCTTCCAGCTCACAGCTCCTCTATTGAGACATAAAAGATATCCTAACAGTGACTTCATATCATTTCGATCTTCTTGAAAAATAGAATCAGTATAACCCCTAATGACTAGATCCTCATATCCTCCATACACTAGGAGTATATCCTTAGTTATTCTCAAATACTTGAGGATAACCATAATAGTAGACCAATTATGTTCTCCTGGATCAACTTTATATCTTCCTACATACTCAATGCATAGGAAACATCATGTATATTACATAACATGGAAAACATGATTGATCCTATCACTAAAATGTATGGGATATTACTCATTCTCTCTTTCTACTACTGTATTTAAGTACACATTTTCTTAGAAATATGTACACCATGTGACACTAGAACCAATACTCTCTTAGATTATTCCATACTAAATATCTTTAGTATCTGGTAAATGTATATACTTTGACTTAGTCCAAGAAGCCTATTGGATATTATTAAAAATGATATTAATCCCTATAATATAGGCTGATTCACCTAATTCCTTTATAGAGAAACACTTGTTTAACCAATCCTTAACATACTGTAAGATGAATGTTTTGTTTCCAATAAGTAATATGTTATCAACATATAATACTAGATTAATGACCATATTCCGACTAAACCTCTTGTAAACACATGGCTCACATTGGTTCTTAATGAAACCAAATTCTTTTATAGATTCATTGAATTGAATGTTCCATGTCCTAGATGCTTGCTTCAATCCATAAATAGATCTCTACAATTTTCATATCCTTTTGGCATCACCTGGAGCCACAAACCCTTCTGGTTGTGTCATGTAGACATCTTCTTGAAGGTTCTCATTAAGGAAATCTATTTTGAAATCCATAAGCCAAATTTCATAGTCATTGTAAGTTTCTATAGTAAGTATAATTATAATGGATTTAAACATGGAAACTAGTGAAAAGGTTTCATCACAGTCAATTAATTGATGTAGTTTAAACCCTTTATCCACTAGCCTTACTTTATAGTTAGTTACTTTACCTTCCATGTACAATTTTATCATCAATACCCATTTTTACCCTATGGGATTTACATCAACTCATGCATCGACTAGAACCTAAATGTGGTTATAATACATGGAATCCATTTCAGAATTCATGTCTTCTTTCCATCTTGTATCTTCTGATCTCTCCACTGCCTCTTTTTATAAGAGAGGTTAATCATTGTCAACTAATAATGATTCACCATCTTTGGTGACTAGGAAACCATATCTCTATGGTTCTCTTACATATATAGTGTTCCTATATAGTACCTGTGTTTTGGAACTACTTCTTCTACGAGAACCTATAGAATCTATTCCTGTACCAAATATTGTTTATCTTAAGCATCAACTTAATCAAAGTCAATCTTCCTCCTATTATTTTTGATTATGTTCTCCCTCTCAAGAAAGATACAATGTTTGGTGATAATCAATTTTCTTATTTAAGGGGTTTTATAGGTAGCATCCATTTGTTTCCTTAGGATACCCTATAATGATACAATTTGTTCCCTAGGGTGATAGTTTTTTTCCCGATAAGGCCTTAATAAATGCCTTATAGCTCCATACATGTGTATACGACAAAAAATATTTCTTTCCAGTCCATAAGTCAAAGGTAATTCCATTTTTTGATTTATTTGGTACTCAATTTAGCGTGTATGAAACAATTTTTAATTAATATACCCAAAAGAATAATGTAAGGTCTTTATGATTCATCATAAACCTTACCATGTCTAATAAGTTACAGTTCCTACTTTCAATAACATCATTCCACTATGGCGTGTAAGGTGGACTGAGTTAAGATAAAATCCCAAACTCTTGTAGAAAGTTGATTAAATCTTCGTTAAGATATTCACCACCTTGATCAGATTAAAGATTATTTATCTTCTTTCCAAGTTGATTCTCTACTTAATTATTTAATTATTTGAATTTCTCAAAGGGATCAGACATATACCTCATGATGTATACATAGCCATATCTACTCAAGTTATTAGTAAAAGTTATGAAGTTAAAAATAACAATCTCTAGATTCTACTGAAAATGGTCCATGTACATCAGTGTGTACCAATCCTAAAATATCTATGTCCCTTTCACCATGTCTACTGAATATTGGCTTGGTCATTTTCCTTGTAAACAAGAATGACATCTTTCAAGTGGTTTTAGCTCAAAAGTGTCTAAATAACCATCTTGATAGTGCTTTGTCAAATGCTTATCATCTACATGACTAAGATGGTGATGCCATATTTGGGTGTTATATGATTCATATGAATATGATTCATAGTAATACGATTCATTATCAATTACCAATACTTGTTTTTCATAATTTAATACATAAATACCATTATTCAAATGTTCCATAACATAACATATGTTGTATTTATAAAAGAAACAACTTTTATTTCCAAATTTGAAAATAAAACCATCTTCATCAAGGAATGATACAAAAATTGAAATTTCGGTAACAATTGGTACATAATAAAAATATCTTTAAACCAATATCATTCATATTTGAAATGAAAGGTGGTAGTCACCAATGTCTAGAGCAACCAACCTTGCACCATTGGAAGCTCACCAATCCACCTATACTCTAGAAATATTTTAGAATATACTTGGTTATTTCATTTGGATATATATTTGAGCATCAAAAGATGTATCTAATACCCAATGTATAGATATTAAAAGATTACACACAATAACAAACACACTTTTATCTTCCCCTTACTTTTAGGTGCATTTCCTCTTCTAATTTTCTTTCTTTCCACATTAAAAACATACTAATTCATTTTTCTTACCATACCCTTGGATCTACCTATTCTTGGAAGGATAATGCTCATGAGATTTATAATTATTATGAGTCTTGGGCCCCTTCGCCTTTTTCTTTATTCTAATTCAATATAAGGACTGCAGGTTTGTCACACCCCATGTCCTTATCCACTTGATAAATTAGAGTAAGAAGTTATGAAATACTCTTCTCATTATTGTTCATATTATAATTAAAAACAAAACTGGATAAATAATTTGTTAGTGAGGAAAGTTTGAGATATGTGCACAAATAATCTGGGAATTTAATCCCAAATATGTTTAATCATTAAATGTATCCAATAATCTTAACTACATGAGGCCCAACTGGTGCCTAATCTATAAGATTAGTTGTAAATAGAGCATTGTAGATCTCGTATATCTCTTGTCTCACCTTCTCTCGATAGAGATATCGAAGGTGAGACACCATACTATATGCATCCATGTCATCATGTTGACTTAGAAGCTCATTGTTCATGGATGATAGCATGAAACACTGAACATCAGTGGTATCATTCAAATGTTTATCATAGAGAGATAAGTCTTCCTCACCAACCTCTTTATCAGGCACATCAAGAATAAGTTATTCTAGCATATACAATTTCTTTTCATGGCGTAGGATAACATATAAGAACCTTTACCGCTCTTAGAAATTTGTTCTAGTGAGAAGGTTATCATTATCAATTATGGATCATAGTGATATGTTTGAATTCATTTTATTGTTGTTTCTAAAAATAATATGAACAAAGTTTTAGTACTTTATCTGATAAAATCTAGACAAATAAATAAATATTATATTTATTAATCTCCCACTATTTTATCAAAACCCAATATCCATCACCATTAACTTTTAAATATCCTATTTCTTGGATATTATAATAAAAATGATCCATATTACCCTTCTCATCACCCAGAATTTGGTTGGTCAAGCAATTTTAATGGTTTTAGGTAGGTATTCCAAATTCCAGCTACATTAACTCACAATTCCTTAATTTGTTGAGTGGACTCCCCAATCCTGAAATCCTTAAATTGGATTACCTAAAAATTTTCCTATCAGTTACACCAAGTCCTATAATGGAAGTCAAACCTTGATGTGAAATAAGTTAAGTCAACCCAAAACATCAAGTTAGAATTCCCCGATAATTGAAATCACCCTAACTTTGGATGGTCAAGCACTTTAAACTATGGTGCAATTTTAATTGAAGTAGTGGAAGACTATAACAAATTAATATATATATAATTGATGGATTTTATATTTTATTAATAAATTACAAATTATTATCTTTATTACATGTTTTTAATATTAAGTGGATTTACTCAAGTGATTAACCATGTCTTATATAATGTTTACGCATAAGTTAATTTATTTTAGTTCTATCTTGAATGCCAGTTAATTCATTAATTCATATGATCACAAAAAAATATCCATAATGAAATAACCATTAAACTTGATAGAAATAAAATAATAAAATGGCATGAACATGATAATTTACTAATAATTAGTTTATCTAGAGGATGATAAACTAACCATCAACCTAAGGGAAACACCTTGAACCATTTATGGTTTGTGTTGCATCTTTCCACCTATCTACCTACGTACCTCTCTTGGATTAGTTTCGCCTCAAATAAAAACTTTAACCGACTCTACTAGATTGGGAACTCCATCCATTATATATTCTTTTACTCAAATATAAGTGAGGGGAACCAAATGACTGCTTAAGGGTTTTGCATAAAAGAAACCATGGGCCCATAAACCCTTACATAATGAGAGGAGGGATGACACGCTGGCCAAAAATTTAATTTAATAAAAAATTAAAAGAATCCAATAACATACAAATTTATATCCTAGGATCATGATCATACATATGCATGCAATGAATTACACATTTAATTAGCATTCAATTCTAATCGTTCTTATTTAAGATAAATCATACTCGATTCAACTAATTATCTTATTTAATTAATAAATTATTTTATCTTAATTTTCATCCAAATTTTCTTGAGACTCTCATCCATAATAATTTAAAACAAATTAAATATATATTTTTTAAATTAACTGTGTCAAAAAAATGTACCTTGGAGGCAACACAGTGAGTACCCGTCCGAACCACCCAACATGTATTATACTTATATACTGTTTACTCTTGAAACATATGACATACAAGACTTATCACGTAATTTCATGGCATGTACTATCAATTTAATGACCACACAAAACACATGGTATTTACGTAGTGTGTTATGATTCAATGTGTGTATAGTAATAACTGAAATAAAACTTATACACAATATGTAGATCCAAACATTTCACAAAAATTAATTATAAATTTATATATATAAAACCCATCACATAGCATGTACTATCAACTTAATGAACTACATGGAACACATGCTTATTAGGTTTGAGTATTATAATAAATTAATTTTTAATTATGCATAATTTGGAAAAAGTACACTGTGTGTACATTGGAGCTACATGTCGTGTATTATTCTCACCATTTATCCATGACACATTCTTAGGGAATCAATGTGTAACCATGCCATGGAAAATATTGGAGTACATAGTGTTTATATGGGCTACATAGAGCATGGTCTCCGAGTTAAACAATCACTAGTCACGTAGGCCATATAAGAGGATACATGGCCTACCCCTGACCAAAGGACTACACATCATGTATAGAAGTTACACGGTGTGTGCTCTGACTGAACGTGCACCAAGTTATCTCAGTCAACACATGGTGTATAATTAAATTCACCATGTGTAATAAATGCACACAAATTTAATTAATTATGAAATAATGTAGGGTACATTAAACACTATAACATGGCATGTACCTCTGGCTTACATGACCTGTACTCTTGTGTTGTTCGGCCAAAATCCTCACCCCCTCTAGATGAGATCTTTGAATTTATTATGTTCATAAAATTAATCGATTTGATTATATTTGTGAGAAATGAAGAGGAAGAAAGTATATACCAGAATCCGAATTAAATAATGATTAAACTGGAATTGAAAAATATTGACAAATGCATATATCAATCAACGATCTTTAAATAATTATAAATAATTATTCTACCTCTCTAATACCACTTATAGGTTCGAGGTGTAGTGGAACTTTCAAATGGGACATGCCCAACTTTTTCTATTTTTTGTGATCAATGATTAATATGAGATTTACATGAAAATAAATATCATGATCAATAGAATTGAATCAAAGAATATAGACAATAAATAAACACTAGAACCAAAACTCATGATCATAACACATTATTTATAATTAATTTAATCAATTACATATTTACCTTGTGAGAAATTATTTCTTCATTGATGGATCTTCCAACATATCTATGTTTTAATTTCATTACATTGTAGGAATAAAGAGTAGATTCCCTCCAGCAGTGACCCACACATGTTCCATGAATATCTGAACATCACCATAAGAATCTCTAGGTGCTAGCATGAAAAATCCTAATACTTTCATTGTTCACATTTGATCACCCTGAGAATCATTTGAAGGGTTATCTTTGATATATCTAGACTTTAGAGTGGTGGTGGATGAGGATCGATCTCTATTCCTAAGAAAATTCTGGGAGAGGGATCTCTTTATGGATTTGAGATGATTCTCTCTAGATCTTATTGTTCACAACACAAATGAATTGACCCTCTTAATAAAATAATATAATTGGGTTTATATACCTCTAGGGTTAGAACATAATAATTGCACATGAAACATTATTATTTCTATAATCCCTATGAAACACCATGTTTATAATAATAATAATAATATTTTTATTTCTTGACATGCACTAAAATAGAAATTTTAATTAAATATTATATATTCAAATAATATTCAATATATATTATTTATCATCAGACCATTAAACTCATCTCGTCATGCCTCTATAATATTTATCAGTCCTTGAATAATGAATTCTTATTTAATAAATAAATATAACTACATTATTATAAAATAAATAAATAAATATTATATTTACTAAATAGAAAAAAATATTTATTAAATATTCTTCTCACATAATATTCTCTTGAATAGTTGGTGATGAAATACATGTGATCAAGAAAAAATCAATAATTATTAAATCATTTATAGGATTAATATTTATTCAACTAGTTAAATAATAAATAATAATATATTATTTAACTAAGATTATAGATACACTTAGTGTGTGACTCTATAGACTACTTTCTCAGTGGCATTAGGAGAAGCATCCTAAAGTACAAAGTTAGTGTCTAGAAACATGCAAAGGAACCCATAGAGTAATAAGTTAATGAAAAAAAAACATAATACCTCATGTAGATGCTTACTATGTAATATAATGCTTTTATCATGATATCTCTAACAAGTAGGTTTTATGCTGGTGCCATCAACCTATGTGCATGATGTACCTTTCTTTGGATTTAAGGAAATCAAACTTGCCTACAGAACAACATGACCATGGATTTATTTAGGCTATATAATTTCCATAAAAGGGATTGAGATATCAACTTTCATTAAAGAATACAAAGGAAAAATCCTTTCTCACATTATCCATTAATGAAATATTAAGCATGACACACCCAACATATCCTACCTCACTGTGAGCATATATTATCACAATTTTCACCAATACATCCGTGAGCATATATTATCACAATTTTAACCAATACATCAAATTACATGACTTATAATACTCATTAACAATAATATTAAAGTATTACCATAGATAGGAACATCCAATGAAACATATAAATTTGGATTTCCTACTGGCAGGTCTTGTTCTTATAATACCATGCACTTGATATTACTAAGGGAGTACACCATGAGAAGGCACATCAAAGTCCCATGAGTGTCCACCCATGATAGACTATATCATTTGTTCCCCTTAAATGATTTCATCTAGATATAAAACATATATTTAAGAATAATGTTGTGGCATTTATGGGTTCTCATCATAGTAGGGAAATGCTACGACCTTTCGGTGTGACAGCTACTCTTAGGACATTATCACATACTATGTTATGTATAAGAACAATAATGATTTGATAATGAGTTTATTAATATTAAAATAAATGAATATAGGTTATCATAAAGTACATATAATCTTTTTCTAAGGAACCAACTCCAACAAGTATGTTCCAATATGCAAGTCACAATAATGGTAATAACATTATGTGATATCATTGTAGTTAATAAATTGGAAACACATCCTCATAACTGATTAATATAATGGGCATGGTGTCCCAGTATCAATAGTCTAGAAATTTTAATAACATCCCTAAGAAATAATATAATAATGAGAAAAATGTCTTGATATGAGCAATAATAAAGTGAATAACGTCTCTAGCCACAAGAATAATCACAAGTGGGAAAAGAATCCATAGTCTTGGGTATCATCATAATAGAGGGCATTATGTACCACAATAAACTATTCTCATAAAATCATCTCATCCCCTTCCTTGGAAGAATCATTCCATGGGAATCACATACCATCTTCAAGTGTAATAGTAAATAATTGTACATAACAAAAAATTCCAATAATACCATGGCCATATGGGAATTAAATTTCATGGCCTTGTTTCCATTATGTCACATACTAACAAGCATTACATCATAGTCACAAACATACTATAAAATGGGCATAATTCCCCTCGTTATAATCTACATAACAAAATTGGGAATTCCGTCCCAACCATAACCATCTATGGGATCAAGGGTATACCACATCACACACACATCCAAGTAAAAAAGTTACATAATAAATAGTTTCAACAACATAGAACAAAACTTTAAGGTTGTGAAATCATCCAACATACATTTTATATAAGCTAGGTCGGTCCCCACATACTCAACCAATAATCCCAACCAGAACTAAGGCATAACCCACTTGATTTCAATAAGTCAGAGGGGAAAGGCACACTCACCTTATGTTCTAGCTGAAATTATTAAAGTGGGATCTATGAAAATTCAAAATTCCCTCATGGATAAAGCTACATGTTAACCACTCATAGTTTCACACCTTTCTGATGTTCAAGGATGCTAAATTCACCAAATAAAGGACATATACATTATAACATAACTCAAGGGAATCCCTAATGGGTCTCTATTATATAATTCAACTCATTTTAATTCAATTATATATCCATAGATGGTCGTGGAATCAAGGAATAAATATCTAAGGTCCCATCATGACCCTAGAAGTCCTTACCCAACTCATACGGGTCAAGGGAAATTAATTCAGTTTAATTTTAGGCCAATCACACATTGGTGGTGAGAATATATATCATATATTTCATAGAACCTACATAAAATATTAGTAATGGTTAGGGACCACCTAACTTGATACATTTTAATCCCACTTATCAAATAACATTGTGTGAATCAGCTCTAATTAGAGGTTCCCCCAAAATATGAAAAAATACCTAAATAAGGCTCTAATTAGTGAAAACCACCGAAATAGTGAAAAAAATGAAAATAAATAGAAGGAGTGATAAATTTACCTACAATTACCCTATGGGGTAGATGACTTGTTTATTGGACTATAAACAATGGAAAACTAACTTTAAGAGGAGAATAAATCAAGAGACAGAAGGTAGAGTTCATCTGCATTGTTGGAGGAGAATAAAATAAAAAAAAATGAATTCCATTTTTTTAGTAATTTAAAAAAATTAATAATTATTTTAAAATAGAACCAGGGCCACAAAAATTTTATTAGAGTTTGTAGTATCTCATACTCAAAACCAGGATCACTAGAATTATGATGGTCTCTAATGAGGTTTTGGTGACAGATCTATAGCTTCTACATATTTTCCCCACCCAACTTATTTTCTCAATTTTTGATCCTGAGGAACCTCCAGCCTATCTTGTATCCATAAAATGTCAAAATACACATAATTTATCCAAAATTAAATTTAATCTATATCCCAAAAAATTCTAGATGTTACAATCTCACCACCATATAGTGTTTCATACTTGAGGTGCATCACCAAGCATCACCGATAAACAACTTCACCCACTACGCTCTTATATTAGTACTCCTCTCCCAAGTATCTTCTTGAATACACGTGTGTTTCCACTATAAGTGTAATTGAGGAACTATATTATCCTAAAGAATCATATCACTTAGGTCCACTATATTAATGGGCCATTCCTCAAACAACACATCTGACTATAGCTCTATGTCTTCAATGCTAATCAGATGAGAAGGATCAAGGTTGTATCTCTTGAGTTGAGATTCATGGAATGAATCATAGATATCATGAATAACCCATAGATATGATAATTAGTTCTCCAGTGTAATGACCCTCTTGATAATCTTAAATGTCCCTACATATTTGGGAACCTATTTACCCTACTTTTGAAAATGACGGTGTCTCAATGTAGGCAACATCCACAAGAAAAAATAGTCTCCCACCTCAAACTCTAGAGGAAGACATCACTGATTGTCATATGAACAATGATTTAATTTTATAGTAACTAATCTATTAAAAGCCAATGAAATATATTATAAAGTCTCATGAATGATTCTAGAACCAATAACAATTGACTCCCCTACCTCTAACTATCATAAAGGTGATAAAAAAAAACCAACTATACATGGCCTTAAATGGTTCCATCTAAACCGATGCCTGATAACAATTATTATAGAAAAAATCAGCAAGTGAAAGATGATTTTCCCACTAACCATTGAAATCCAAGACACATTCTCGCAACATGTCCTCTAGAATTTTAATAGTATGATAAGATTTACCATCTATCCAAGGATGATATTTTGTGCTTAGATGCACCTAATTATTAAGTACCTTCTACAAAACCTTCTAAAAGTAAGATGTGAACCAAGAATCTCAATCCAAAGTGATACTCCTCAACGCACCGTGAAGAAGTGTTGTCTCCCAGATGTATACCCTTCACAACTTGTCAATAGAGTGGGTATATCTGATTGGCATGAAATGTGAAACCTTGGTTAACCTTTCCACAATAAAACATGATACATAACTTCCTTGGGGTGATCATGGTAATACCATCACAAAATCCATCATCACATCATCTCATTTCCACTCGAGGATAATAAATTAATAAAGAATACCGATATGTTTTTTATTCTTGAATTTTACTCTCTAACAGGTAAGGAATCACATTATTAACCCCACAATATCATTCTTCATCTCAGACTACCAGTACTACCTATTCATATCATGACACATCTTAATAATCCCTAGTTGAAAAAACCTATATTGAGGTGTGTAAATCTTGTTTCATATAATCACACATGCTCATAAGAACCACAACTCAGCCTCATATATACATGATACCATCATCATCCTAGGACCAATCAGGTGGAATATCCCTACCATATAAATTATCCCATATAAAATTACAATTTGAGTAAAAAAACTACCACACATCCACTCTCTTGAGGAGTGAGGAGGTAATATCTATATACATAAGGGTCTCTCTACCCTGATACAATTGAACATCGATATAAATTTTAGCAAAAAGACTCATCAACTTCCTCTCAATACTCACCTCCTATAATGCTTGATCTTGAGTCGTTATACACAAAGTGTTGGATATAACATTCCCCTTTCTAGGGGTAAAAGCCATCTTGAAGTCAAATGACTGAAAATACTTAATCCACTTTCTCTATAGAAGTTTTATGCCACACTATAAAAAGATATACCTTGGTTTCTTATGGTTAGTATAAACCATGGACCTATCACCCAAATGGTAGTGACACCAACATCTTAATACATACACTACTACCACCAGCTCTAAATCATGAGTTGAATAATTCTAATCATACAACTTCAAATTTTTAAATCTATAGGGGAAAAATTACTCATCCCATATTATAATATTTCTAAGACCAACCCTTAGTGGATCATAATATAGGGTTTAATTCTTACCTATCTCGAGTAAGGTCTAAACAAACACAATAATTAATTTTCTATTTGGCCCCTAGATGGATATATCACATGGACTAGACCAATCAAACATTTACCCTTTCTAGTCAAGAAAATAATCAATGTTTCCAATTTGTAGAAGTCATAAATTAATCTTGCATAATATCATGTCATTATTAGAAAGATATGGATATCAAAAATTTTCTTCGGACACTCCTAAGAAACCATGTCCTTAACCTTATAAGGGTCCATTGATATTCTAGCCTCTAATATCACATGCCTTGATAAGTGAAACTTACTGAACCAGAAATTAAACTTCAAAATATTGGTATATAGCTGATGCTCCCTCAATGTGCGCAAAATGATCTCCAAATGTTGAGCATGGTCCTCCCTCACCTAGGAGTATATCATAATATCATCGAAAAATATAACCATGAATGAATCTAGATAAGGATGGAAGACCCAATTAATCAGGCTTATAAACATTATTGGCATCTTCATCAAACTGAATGACATCACATGATACTCATATATTCCATGCTTACTCCTAAAAGTTGTATAAGGAATATTCGTAATCCTCACTTATGTATGATGATAAATCTACCTCAAGTAGATCTCAGAGAACTACTTCAAAGCCCTCAACTTGTTAAACAAGTCATCTATATGAAGAAGAGGATACTAGTTCTTCACCATCACTTGGTTCATAATTTGATAATCCACACATAATCTCAAGGATCCACTCACCTTCTTGGTGAAAAAATAGAAGAAACCTAAAGGGACATTCTTGGGTGAATGAATCCATTTTCCTTAGGAACCTCTAGCTAAAACTTCAACTCTTTATGCTTTTTAGAAGCTATTTTTAGGAGGAATGTATATGGGATCTGTTCTTAACATAATCTCAATCATAAATCCAACCTATCTCTCAAGTGTAATCCTTGATAATTACTAAATATAGAAATAATGGAACTAGTAAAAAATATATATAAAGTCCATGTGATGTGTCTCATAATCATATGGAACAACACAATAAAAATGGGTTAAAAGCATCCCTAGCTAATGATGTCCACATCTCAAATAGTATGCGTACAAACACCACTCTCTAACATGTGTATAAAAATCACCATCAAAAGATGTGAAAGAAAATTTTTTGTGATAAAAATCAATGTTCAATTAATAATAAGTCAAAAAATCCATACATAGAATCACATAAAGGCAATACATCTCTAATATGAAGTAATCCTAGATATTTTGATATCCACTGATCATAAGGGAAAACTCAAAACATCTATGAATAACATCAAATAAAACCCATAAGGGAATATCGATAGACATCACTCTATATATTTACTCAGTGGTCAATCCTAGATCACCAATATACCAAGTAGATACAAACTAATACAACACACCCATATTAAAAAAAGAATATTCTAAAGTATATAATATTAAGATTAAACTTCAAACAGTTGGATTCCCCTCATCATAGTCAATAGGTATCAACTTGATGACATGAAGCTAGCCTAACCTCAAGCCACTACCATAGACTCTTGATCCCTAACTACCTGAAGGATAACTACTTTGTTTCCTCTACTAGCTGTGAAAATTGACCTAAACCGTCATTGAATCCAGTAAAAGTTTAATATTTATATTCCTACTAACTACAGTATACATGGAAAGCAGGGTCGAACCCATAGGGAAGGTAAATTTGGCCACTACTAAACTAAAAACTTGGAAAACTCCACTGTTGTAAGCAGCAGAGTGGTTTTTCTAATTTTCAATTTTTATATTTTTATATCTTTTAAATTTTTTAATGATTTTATGTACTGTAAATTGAAACTACACATCTATTGTAAACTTTTTCTACCTATACTAAACCAGAGTATAGCTGAAGAAAGATGCAAGAAGAAAATAAGATGCTGATAAAAGACACAAGAGATGAGCGCTCATGGATTGCTCTAGTCTACTGGTTTAAATAGTTTTTCCTATTCATGTAAATGTACTACTTCGTACCACTGAATAAAGGTGAATTAGCTCCCTCGCCAGGAGTTAAGTCACAGAAATTGTACACTTTGAGTTCGCCACTCCAAAGAAGTACAACTTCATAAAAATGATTTAAAAAGTCGACAGTACACACTCGCCGTGGGTACTGAAGTTTTCAATTTGAGTTTAATGTTTTTAGAAAAAGGTTCTACAATCAAACTCACCGAAAGATTGTAGGTGCATGAAATTCAGTCTCGTGGTGCAAAACAGATGTATGTATTAAGAGTTGATATCACCGATCAATTCTAAACACATTAAAATGATAAGTGAAAAGGATGAAAAAGATACCAGTAGAGCTAGAACTCTCCCCGAACTAGAAGACTTAGCTAACTATACTATTCATTATAACTACAGTAATAGGAAACATTACAGAAACAGACTAAAAAAGTTTAAAATGCGAGGGAGAAGGAACTCCCTAAGAATGCTCTGCTCCTGAGTTCCTGGACTGCACTGCTCAGCATCGTCCCTCCGGGTAAATGAATCGCCTTCCAGTCAATTGCGAATCCCCTAAAGAACGTTGTTTGCTCTGTTTAAGTAACTTCTGTCATTTTCTTCATGTCACCGCCACAACTTCCACTGACTTCAAGAGTTATTCACCCACGCACTGCACACGTGCGCTTAAACCGTGACAGGCACGTCGCGTGAATTTTTCCCTCGCAACTAACTCCGGATGAGTTAGTTGGATGAACCTGGACGTGTTTAAGTCCCTTTAATGAACCTTCCATGTAAAATATAACAAATAAATGGGAGCGCAAAGGAAGAAAGTTAGTTAATTTTTAAGTTAAGAGTTATTTTTTTTACAAAGTTAACAGAAATTGATTGAAAAATTATTTTAATATTTAATAAAATTATTCACCTAATAATACTAAGGTGAAACATAAATTTATTAAAAAGTTATTATTTTAATTAGGTTTAAAGATATCATTACTAAGTTATTAATTTAATCCATTTTTTTAAACTAAGTTATTAAATAGTAAGAACATAAATAAATAAATAAATAATTTAATATTTTAAGATTGTTTTATTAATTTAATAATTAATATTAAAGAAATTAAAATGTTAGGCTAATTAATTAATTAATTAATTTTAATTTGGTATTTAAAATTACTAACTTAAGTTTTAAGTATTTAAATTAAAAAGTATATTTTATAGTTTATTAATTATATAAATTGTACTATAATAAATTAATTTATTATTATTATTTATTAAGTTAGTTTTATATTTTAATTTATAATTAATCTATGTATTAATATAATTATAACTTTTATAAATTCTAATTAATTCATTTGATTAAATAAGTTAGATTTTATGAAAAGTTCACTTTACCTTAATTTCTTTCTTTCTTTTTTTCTTTTCCTTTTGCTTTTTTTTTACTTTACTTTATTTATACTTAACTTTTCTCCTTTTTGTTTAATATTAATTATACTATTATTATTATCTTGTATTATTATAATTTTTTTATTCATTTTTTTATCCTCCCTTCTTCCTCCCCAAATCCACGGCGCAACAGGGGGGGTTTAAGGATTTTTTTTTCAGCGCTACAGGAGCAGCAGTGCGGTGCACAATAGGTGGTACGGCTTCAGCAGCGGTCCACAAATTCCCTCGCACAACTCCTCTTCGTGGTAGCAGTCCGGCGGACCTCTCCTCCTTCGTACTTAGTAGTGCGGCATCATCAGAAGGCAGACAGATGCGGCGCAGCTCCCTTGCTCCAGTGGCATCCAACAGCGCTTTAGCCCTCCTCCAGCAGACCGGCGGTGGCCTCAGCACCAGCTTGAGCTCCTCCTCCTCAAGCAACAACATCGGTCAATGGTGGCATCGACTGACTTCAACGGGCTTAGTGCCTTCAACACATCGACGACCACCTAGGGTTCAGATTCTTCGGCGGTTCGTAGTCGTGGCTCCAGAGGATCCATTTGATGAAAATCGAGGCTAGGGTTGTGAAGTATGGTTGGTATTGCAGAGGAGACTGGTGAGAAATAGGGGAGCAGTATCGGTGAGGTAGAGAGCTAACAGTGAGGAAAAAAAACAAAGGTAGTAACGGTGAGAAAATAAAAAGAAACTTCTATCGGTGAGGTTGGGATATCGGTGAGGAAAAAGGAAGTGGGTAACGGTGAGGATGAGAGTAACGGTGAGGTATGAAGAGGGGTAACAGTGAGGTTTAAAAAAACTGGGTAAAGGTGAGGTAATGCGGCGCAGGGTCACCGTTCGAAAAAATAAATAAATAGTCACCAGTATATAAGGTCACCGTTAGTGGATAAATAGAAGCCTACCGTTACGTAATAAAAATAAAAGCTCACCGGTGCTGCAAAGGGGGTCACCGTTACAAATAAAATAAAAGGGGGTCACCATTACAAATAAAATAAAAGGGGGTCACCGTTACAACAAAATTATATAACTAATGGTGACCTTTTAAAAATTATTTTGTACTAAAAATTAAAACTTAAACAATATAAATATGAAGAATGAAAATAATTAATTAAAGATTAGTATCATAAATTTATAACAGGATTTTTATTAAACCTTAAAATATTAAAAACACACCTAAGATTATTAATTGACAACACTTAAGCTAAGAACTGAATAATTAATAAACTAAAATAATAAAAGAATTAAATTGAAATTACTATATAAATTAATTAAAGAGTACCGGTAGATGAAAATAAAAAGCATCGGTAACCCAATAAGTCACCGAAAGATCTTATCTACCTCACAGGTAGACTGAATTCAAAATACGATGTCTTAATAATTAATCTGCATACATAAAATAATATAATTAATGCTTAATAACTCTTAATTAATTAATTAATTAACTAATTGAACACATATATTTAAGAAGCGAACTATTAAATTTAATTAAAAACACAAATTATTTACTTAAATGACTAGCAGGTGATTAAACACATAAAATAATAAAATTAACCTATTCTAATGTAACTTAATTAAAAGATTAATTAATAAAAACAAAGTCTAAATTAATTAACTAGAATTATGTTAATTAAATAATTGTTTAAATAGATATTAACTATTATAAAGTTAAGCAGATTTATAATAATCCAAACTAAAGACTCACCGCTAAAAGGCTCACCGGTAGAATTTAAAGGCTACCGTTAGGACAAAAAGGGTAATGGTGACAAAGGTCACTGTTAGCGCAAAATTGGTAGCGGTAACCTGACTAACGTTAACCTGGTTACCGATAACGAACAATTTTAAATTAAAAAGTAAATTATTTAACAAATTAATTAATTAATAAAAATGAAAAATTTATATTAAATGAACAGATTAAAATTAATTATAATAATTTATACTTACTTATATTAAAAAATAAAGAAAGAATAAATTTATTATTTTAAAAACTAAAATTACACAATTAATTATAAAAAATGTATAATTAACAAATTTAATTATAAAAATAAAAAAGTGAATTTATTTATTAAAAAGTGTTAAAATAATTAAATAAATCATTAAAAATTAATAAAAAGCATGTGGAAAACTGTGTAAAAATAAGGTCACATCAAATTTCCCCACACTTAAACATTGTTTGTCCTCAAAAAATCCCATGTTTTATTGTCTTTGATAACAGTAAAGTGTTTATCATTTTTGCTCAAAATGTAACATGTCTAGCACTCAAAACAGAGGACACTACATTACAGTAGGCTCTTAAAAAAAAATTACTCAGATGAATCTTGCCTAGAACAAATTCTCACTGGTAGTCTTGAAAACTATGAATCATCAAGTAATGAAGATGTCATGCCTCATATGTGACACAATTTAGTAACTCATTTCAATTCAAACTCGGGTTCTAATTCCAAGAGTGACATGAGGTAAAACATCAATGGAATTAAGACTACAACCAAGGAACTTAGTACTTTGACCTTTTCACCTAGGTTCCAAAAACAATTAATTAATTTTAATTATTTTTTTTGAATCACCTCAATGATACAATCTAAATGATTTTCATATAAACCAACCGATCCCTTCTTCATCTGGCGTTCATCCTTCCCCTCACCTTAATGAGCTCATTTTTGACCCTAGACACTTTATTAATTTTTCCCAAGCCATGTATTATTGTGCCAAGCACTGTGCAATGCACTTATTCAGAGTGTACAGAGGGCTTTTAGTAAACAGAAACACACCCAGCAACTAGGGTCTCAGAGACTCACTGTGGGATCCCAGATGCCCAAATTACTCCAGTTTCAAGGGATTTATGTAAAACTCATTTACAATGGCTCATTAAAGCAACTACTTTTAGTAATTATAAGAAAAATAATGAAGCCCCTAGATTCAAAATCAAATTTCCAGTTCCAAGGCTAAGATCATAATTCCACAACATGTAACCCATGTCACCTCAGAAGAAGTTACTAAAACAAATTTCCATGAAATCACTAAGTAAAATCACTCATCAATCATCCATGATCATTAATTTTAGACTCTAATCAGTTCTTAACTACTAGCAAGAACTAATCCTAAGGAAAGACTCATTTGAGTACAGTGTAAATCCTAAAATTGTTAATGATTTTTTTTTTGAAAAATTTTGACCATTTTTTGATAAAAAGTTTAAAAGCAGTGGGAATTGATGAGCTTTACAATTAAACACAGTTTAGCACAATCAAGAATTGACCCCCTCCCCCACACTTAAAACCCAACTTTGTCCCCAAAGTTGACTTCTAAATATGGAAGAGAACAATTAAGCAATTTAAGTTCAAAACATATTATCAATTAAGTAGAAATATGACATGTATAAAGGGTCTCAGTAAAGATAAAAAATTTAGTTTTCCACAATGAATAAATAATCAGCAGGTTCATTTCCAGGTACATGCATTAACATTCAGTCCAGTGACAAAGATTTTCAATTCAGCTTAAAAGAAGTATATAATATGTGGGTGCACAATTAATTAGGTCTCTACATTTTAACAAAGTATGATTCAAGTAGATGTTCAATTAAGCAGTAAGATGTATGCTAACACCCCTTAGAAAAACCATTTAATGAAAAGAACACTAACCAGTAAGCATGTACTCCCCCCCACACTTAGTTTCATGCAGTGAAAATGTTTTATCACAATAGTGAAATTCAATTTTTTAAAGAAAGGAGGATCATACAGATTTTTAATTCATTAGTTACACGACATGCAGCAGAATTTTATAACATAAGCAGAATTTTAGGCAAGCAGAATTTTATTTACAAAAACAAGAGCAAAAAAAAAAATAAGTGCAGCAAGTTGAAGTACTTCTATGACTAAGCTCTTGTCCAAAAATGACCATGGGAATTCCAATCCTTAGATGACAGCAGAAACATTCCTAAAAACACTGAGCATGAGAACCAGGAATATATAACTAGCATAGACAGTGCAAACAGAAGGAATCATAGAAGAACTTTATTCAAAGTAAAACAAGAAGAGAAATAAAAGTAAACACAAAAGAAAGAACATGGGTTGACTCCCATGAAGTACTGAATTTTAAGTATTTAGTTAGACTTTATTTAATTACAATTTTTTTATTAACAAAACAAAGACCATGGGTTGCCTCCCATGCAGCGCTAGGTTTAAAGTCCCCAGCTAGACTTCATTCAAGAACAATTTACAAGAACAGTGATGGCAGCCAATCCCTTTGGCTGCCCCTCAAAATAAAGTTTCAATCTTTGCCCATTGACCAACATGGGTTTATTTTCTTCACCTACAATTTCCACAGCTCCATTATTCAGAACTCTCACTACAGTAAAAGGTCCAGACCACTTGGACTTAAGCTTCCCAGGAAAAAGTTTAAGTCTAGAATTAAAGAGGAGGACCTTCTGTCCAGGTTTGAACTCTTTGTTCCGGATGATAGAATCATGAAAAATTTTAGCCCTCTATTTATAAATCCTTGAATTATCATAACTCTCTCTCCTAATCTCATCAAGTTCACTTAGCTCAAGTAATATCCTCTCACCAGCACTCTTAAAGTCAAAATTCAGAGCCTTAACTGCCCAATAAGACTTATGTTGCAACTCCACAGGTAAATGACAGCACTTCCCAAACAACAGCCTGTAAGGAGACATACCTATTGGGGTCTTGAAAGCAGTTTTGTAAGGCCATAAAGCTTCATCCAGTTTAAGAGACCAGTCTTTCCTAGAGTTTGACACAGTTTTCTCAAGAATTTGTTTCAGTTCTCTATTAGAAACTTCCACTTGTCCACTGGACTGTGGATGATAAGGAGTTCCAGTTTTGTGAACACAACCATATTTTTCCATTAAAGCTTTAAACTTATAGTTCTTAAAATGTGTTCCATTATCAGTAATACAATATTTTGGGACTGCAAATATTGTAAAGATATTCGTTTTCACAAATTTTATCACACTATTCTCTTGATTGTTGGGAAGAGCTACTGGCTCAACCCACTTTGATACATAATCCATATCAACTAAGATATACTCATTCCCATGAGATGATGGAAATGGACCCATGAAATCTAACCCCCAAACATCAAAAATTTCAACCTCCAAAATACCCTTTTGGGGTAACTCCTACTTCCTACCCACATTTCCCAACCTCTGAAACCTATCACAACCAACCAAAAAGCTCATAGAATCCTTAAAGATGGTAGGCCAATAAAAACCAGACTGTAGGACTTTTTGAGCAGTCCTCTCACCCCCATGGTGACCTCCACAAGGTGAAGAATGACAACTTTCAAGAATAGAAAACATCTCTTCCTCAGGTACACATCTCCTAAGAATACCATCAGCAAACCTCCTAAATAGTAGAGGGTCATCCTAAAGATAATATTTAAGTTCAGAAATTAATTTATTTCTTTGATTATTAGACATATTTTTGGGAATGAAACCTACTGCCAGGAAGTTGGCAAAATCTGAAAACCAAGCAGATTGCCTGACTGACACCGAAAGCAACTTCTCATCAGGGAAGGAAGAGTTAATCTCCCTAGGATTTTCAGATTCAAATTGAGTAACAAGAAGCCTAGATAAGTGATCAACAACTAAGTTTTCAGCTCCCTGCTTATCCCTAATCTCTAAGTCAAACTCTTGTAACAACAGAATCCATCTAATCAGCCTGGGTTTAGTTTCTTTTTTAGGGAGTAAGTATTTTAAAGAAGAATGATCAGTGAAAATTATGACTTTTGAGCCTAACAAGTACTGTCTAAACTTTTCCAGAGCAAAAACAACAGCTAACAACTCTTTTTCAGTGGTGGTATAATTCTTTTGAGAATCATCTAGAAATCTACTAGCATAGTATACCACATGAAATTTTCTATCCCTCCTCTGTCCAAGGACAACACCTACAACCATGTCACTAGCATCACACATAAGTTCAAATGGTAGTTTCCAATCAGGTGTAGTGATGATAGGTGATGTAGTGAGTTTCTCCTTAAGCAGATTAAAATGATTTCAAACAATTTTCATCAAAAATGAAAGGTGCATCCTTGACCAGCAAAGAACACAAGGGCTTAGTTATTTTAGAAAAATACTTTATGAACCTTCGGTAGAAACCAGCATGCCCTAGAAAACTTCTAACACCATTTACATTAACAGGAGGTGGCAGTTTTTGAATAACTTCTATCTTCGCAATATCAACTTATAAACCTCTCTTAGACACCTTATGACCTAGCACAATACCTTTAGTAACCATGAATTGGCTTTTCTATCAATTTAGAACAAGGTTGGTTTCAATGCACCTCTCCAAAACTAGCTCAAGATTTCCTAAACAAGTATCAAAAGTACTCCCCACTATAGAAAAGTCATCCATGAAAACTTTAATGATTCTCTCAATCATATCTGAGAAAATATCCATCATACACCTTTGAAAGGTGGATGGATCTCCACACAACCCAAAGGGCATCCACCGGTAAGCAAATGTTCCAAAGGGGCATGTGAAAGTGGTCTTCTCCTGATCCTCTGGATCAACAGGAATCTGGTTGTAACCAGAATACCCATCAAGAAAACAGAAAAATTCATTTCCAGCTAGCCTCTCAAGAATTTGATCAAGGAAGGGAATAGGAAAATGGTCCTTCCTAGTGGCTGCATTAAGATTCCTATAATCAATACAGACTCTCCATTTTGTGGCTTTCCTAACTTGGACTTCTTCATTCTTTTCATTTTTAACTACAGTGAAACCTCCCTTCTTGGGGAAAACCTGGACAGAACTGACCCAAGCACTATCAGAAATACGATATATCATACCAGTGTCTAACAATTTAATTACTTCCTCTCTCACAACTTCTTTCATATTAGGATTTAATCTTCTTTGACATTCTACCATAGGCTTATGATCAGGTTACATAGGAATTTTGTGCATACAGAATGAAGGACTAATTCCTTTTATGTTAGCTATGGTCCATCCTATGACAGATTTAAACTTTTTCAACACATTCAACAATCTTTGCTCTTGGTTTGCATTAAGTTCAACATAGATTATTACAGGAAAAGTAGAGTTATCACCTAAAAATGAATATTTAAGATGGGAAGGGATGGGCTTCAGCTCAAGATCAGGTGGTACTACACTCGAAGGAAGACTCTTAGGCCTGGGAGGTCCAAGATCTTCAACATATTTCTTATAAGAAGTATTAAAAGATGCATGATTTTCAATTTTCAGTTCGGATTCAGAGATAACAGTGCTACTGTCCAAGGTTGGCAGTACACTGTCCAGATTTTCCAGATCATATTTCAGCAATTTTATCAAAGAAGAATCATCAAGTTGTCTTAACAGTTCTACCTCAGTATCATCAAAGTGTTCATAAGTGTTGGTGTTAACAGAAACACCATCAATTTCACTTAGAAAACTCCTAAGTTCAGAAATAGAAGACTCTCATACAGCAAAAACTGGACAGTTGTCCAGTTCTGGAAGATTCTCCAGATTGGGGGTTATAGTAGAATTTTCAACTTCACAGACATATTAACAAATATTTTCAGCTTCACAATTGTTTTCTTCAACAGAGGAATGATTTTCATATTTTTAAATAAGTTCAAGTTGATTCTTAAAAGAACATTCAGCTTCAAGAGACTCAACTTTTGAATAGTTTTCAGAATATATTGGTTCCTTAATATTTTTAAAAACATTAAACTCTTCTTCTTGTTCACCAATTTTGAAGATCAGTTGACCCTTTGACACATCTATAACAGCACCACCTGTGGCCAAGAAGGGCCTACCCAAGATGATAGGTACCTCTTGATCACACTCCATATCCAGAACAAGAAAGTCAACAGGTAAGAATAACTTCCCAACTCCAACTAGTAAGTCATCTACTCAACCCATAGGATGAGTGAAAGATCTATCAGCCAACTGTAGTATGACCGTGGTGGGTTGAAGATCGCCCAACCTCAACTGTCGAAACAGTGAGTATGGGAGCTGATTAATGCTAGCACCTAGATCACACAGACAGTTAAGATGACTTGAATTACCTAGAGTACAAGGTATGTCAAATCTACCTGGGTCTTTCAATTTAGGTGGGATTTTATTTTGGAGTACAGCACTGCACTCTTCAGTGAGGCTGTAGGTAGCAAATTCTTCAAGGGTCTTTTTATTTGAAACAATTTTCTTTAAATATTTCAGGTAATATGGGATTTGAATTAAGGCTTGGATAAAAGGGATGTTCACTTGAAGCTTAGAAAGAAGACCAAGGAACTGAAGAAGTTCAGCCCTGGTGTTACTTTGAGGTTTCAGTTTTTCAGGGAAAGGGATGGGTGGGGAAAAATTTTTCAGAACAGTAGGCATGTCCCTCACCTCTTCCACAACTTTTTCTTTTCCCTTATTCTTTTGATTTTTAGAATGATTTTCATCTTGATTTCTAGGAGACAGGTTAATATTCTCATAATTTTCAACATCTTTCTGTGAATTTCCAGATTGTGAACAAAGCATATTTTCATTTCCAGATTCAAACAGTTTCTCATTTTGGGCATTTTTTACAGTTTTTTCAGCAATAGTTTGAGTATCCAGCCCACTCCTAGTAACAAAATCCATGATATTCTCCCTAGGATTAAGTTCAGTTATACTAGGCAACCTACCTTTATCCCTAGAAGTCAAATCTCTAGATAATTGGCCTAGATGTGTTTCCATATTTTGCATTCTCACGTCATTTTGCATCTTGTCTGACTTATATTGACTTTTCTGTTTATTATGTTGAGTCATGTACCTTTCCTCTTGTGAATTTATTTTATTCAAGATCTTATCCAATTTAGACGACATTTGATTATCATTATTTCCTTGAACATTTGAAGACTCACCCCTTTGTTGATTTTGAAAGTTGGGTCTTGGTTGATTCTGATAATTAGGGGCAGTTTGTTTCTTAATAATACCTTGATCCTTCCACGACAGATTTGGATGGTTCCTATAGCCTTGATTGTAATTATTATAAAATGGATCTTCTTTTTGAGGCATCCTAGGACCATAATTGATAAAGTTTGAGGTTTCAAATTGTTGGGTAGTTAGATCAACATTAGGACAAAAACTTTCAGAGTGCCCAAACATACCACATTGAGTGAACTGTTGCCTAAGAGATTGATACTGGTTCTGGTTTTTAACTTGATTTATAGTTTGTTTTGAATTCTGGTTCATTAATGTTTGAAGTTGGTTGGTGATTTCAGCTAGTTGACTTTGAGTATCAGCTCCTGAACCAGTATTAACATTCCTATTGACTCTCTTCCTTCCTTGATTTTTTATGTTGAGAATTAAGGGCCAGATTATTGAAAATTTGTCTCAACTCCTCATCAATCTTATCATTGTAATTACCCCTACATCTTGATCCACTAAATTCTGACCAGAGGAGGAAAGCCCTTCATAAAAGGTATCTATGAGGAGATGTGATGGGAGTTGATGACGAGGACACTGCCTAAGAAGGTCCCTAAATCTATCCCATGCTTCATGAAAAGCTTATCCATCCTCTTGATAAAAACTAGTGATTTTAGTTCTTAGTTATCCTTTTAATCTTTGGGGATAAAATTTCATGATAAAAGAGTTGTAAACTTGATCCCAATTCTCAAAAATGTTTTCATCTAAACTTAAAAACCAGTTTCTAGCATTACCTTTAAGGAAAAAGGGAAATACTCTCATCCTAAGCTCATTATCAGTGAGTCCTAAAAGTGGTAGTTGCTACACAGTTTTGTAGGAATCTCTAATGATGGCTAGAGAGTCCTCATTAGAGAGCCCATTGAAAGCAGGCGACAGTGAAATGTGTGATATTTTTAGTTCATAGTTTCTGGATCTAGGACTTAACCTAATGGATGATGGGTTCCTTGATACTTGAGGGAGTTGGGACTCCCTCATCCTGGGCCGTTCATGTTCATCTAAGAGTTCTGGATGGTTATTTTGGAAGTTATTATTAGGAGCTCTATTTTCTGGATTTTCCATTTCAGTTTTGTTCTTTCTTCTTAGAGAAGCTAAGTGTTTATCTAATTCAAGGTTTAGAGGCTCTAATCTAACAACAGATGTTCTAGTTCTCATACAAAAAGTGGTAGAAAATTTCTAACAGTAACCACTCAGAAAGAAAAGTAACAGTTTTTTTATAAAGTTTTCAAAATTTTCAAATTTTTTTAAGAATTTTTTATATATGTGTTTCTTTTAATTTCTTTTAGCAATGGCTCGTGCCTTCCCCGGAAATGGTGCCAAAAACTTGACCTAAACCGTCGTTGAAGCTGGTAAAAGTTTAATATTTATATTCCTACTAACTACAATATATGTGGCAAGCAGGGTCGAACCCATAGGGAAGGTAAATTTGGCCACTACTAAACTAAAAACTTGGAAAACTCCACTGTTGTCAGCAGCGGAGTGGTTTTTCTAATTTTAACTTTTTATATTTTTATATCTTTTAAATTTTTTAATGATTTTATGTATTGTAAATTGAAACTACACATCTATTGTAAACTTGTTCTACCTATACTAAACCAGAGTATAGCTGAAGAAAGATGCACGAAGAAAATAAGATGCTGATAAAAGACACAAGAGATGAGCGCTCAAGGATTGCTCTAGTCTACTGGTTTAAATAATTTTTCCTATTCATGTAAATGTACTGCTTCGTACCACTGAATAAAGGTGAATTAGCTCCCTCGCTAGGAGTTAAGTCACAGAAATTGTACACTTTGAGTTCGCCACTCCAAAGAAGTACAACTTCATAAAAATGATTTAAAAAGTCGACAGTACACACTCGCCGTGGGTACTGAAGTTTTCAATTTGAGTTTAATGTTTTTAGAAAAAGGTTCTACAATCAAACTCGCCGAAAGATTGTAGGTGCATGAAATTCAGTCTCGTGGTGAAAAACAGATGTATGTATTAAGAGTCGATATCACCGATCAATTCTAAACACATTAAAATGATAAGTGAAAAGGATGAAAAAGATACCAGTAGAGCTAGAACTCTCCCCGAACTAGAAGACTTAGCTAACTATACTATTCATTATAACTACAGTAATAGGAAACATTACAGAAACAGACTAAAAAAGTTTAAAACGCGAGGGAGAAGGAACTCCCTAAGAATGATCTGCTCCTGAGTTCCTGGACTGCACTGCTCAGCATCGTCCCTCCGGGTAAATGAATCGCCTTCCAGTCAATCGCGAATCCCCTAAAGAACACTGTTTGCTCTGTTTAAGTAACTTCTGTCATCTTCTTCATGTCACCGCCACAACTTCCACTGACTTTAAGAGTTATTCACCCACGCACTGCACACGTGCGCTTAAACCGTGACAGGCACGTCGCGTGAATTTTTCCCTCACAACTAACTCCGGATGAGTTAGTTGGATGAATCTGGACGTGTTTAAGTCCCTTTAATGAACGTGCCATGTAAAATATAACAAATAAATGGGAGCGCAATGGAAGAAAGTTAGTTAATTTTTAAGTTAAGAGTTATTTTTTTTACAAAGTTAACAGAAATTGATTGAAAAATTATTTTAATATTTAATAAAATTATTCACCTAATAATACTAAGGTGAAACATAAATTTATTAAAAAGTTATTATTTTAATTAGGTTTATAGATATCATTACTAAGTTATTAATTTAATCCATTTTTAAACTAAGTTATTAAATAGTAAGAACATAAATAAATAAATAAATAATTTAATATTTTAAGATTGTTTTATTAATTTAATAATTAATATTAAAGAAATTAAATTGTTAGGTTAATTAATTAATTAATTAATTTTAATTTGGTATTTAAAATTACTAACTTAAGTTTTAAGTATTTAAATTAAAAAGTATATTTTATAGTTTATTAATTATATAAATTGTACTATAATAAATTAATTTATTATTATTATTTATTAAGTTAGTTTTATATTTTAATTTATAATTAATCTATGTATTAATATAATTATAACTTTTATAAATTCTAATTAATTTATTTGATTAAATAAGTTAGATTTTATGAAAAGTTCACTTTACCTTAATTTCTTTCTTTATTTTTTTCTTTTGCTTTTTCTTTTTTTTACTTTACTTTATTTATACTTAACTTTTCTCCTTTTTGTTTAATATTACTTATACTATTATTATTATATTGTATTATTATAATTTTTTTATTCATTTTTTTTATCCTCCCTTCTTCCTCCCCAAATCCACGGTGCAACAGGGGGGGGGGGGTTCAGGATTTTTTTTCCGGCGCTACAGGAGCAGCGGTGTGGCGCACAACAGGTGGTGCGGCTTCAGCACCGGTCCACAAATTCCCTCGCACAACTCCTCTTCGTGGTAGCAGTCCGACGGACCTCTCCTCCTTCATACTTAGCAGTGCAACATCATTATAAGGCAGACAGATGCGGCGCAACTCCCTTGCTCCAGCGACATCCAGCAGCGCTTTAGACCTCCTCCAGCAGACCGGTGGTGGCCTCGACACCAGCTTGAGCTCCTCCTCCTCAAGCAACAACATCAGTCAATGGTGTCATCGACTGACTTCAACGGGCTCAGTTCCTTCAACACATCGACGACCACCTAGGGTTCATATTCTTCGGCGGTTCGTAGTCGTGGCTCCGGAGGATCCATTTGTTGAAAATCGAGGCTAGGGTTGTGAAGTATGGTTGGTATTGCAGAGGAGACTGATGAGAAATATGGGAGTGACATCGGTGAGGTAGAGAGCTAACAGTGAGGGAAAAAAACAAAGGTAGTAACGGTGAGAAAATAAAAAGAAACTTCTATCGGTGAGGTTGGGATATCAGTGAGGAAAAAAGAAGTGGGTAACGGTGAGGATGAGAGTAACAGTGAGGTATGAAGAGGGGTAACGATGAGGTTTAAAAAAACTGGGTAAATGTGAGGTAATGCGGCGCAGGGTCACCGTTCAAAAATAAAATAAAATAAATAGTCACCAGTATATAAGGTCACCGTTAGTGGATAAATAGAAGCCTACCGTTATGTAATAAAAATAAAAGCTCACCGGTGCTGCAAAGGGGGTCACCGTTACAAATAAAATAAAAGGGGGTCACCATTACAAATAAAATAAAAGGGGGTCACCGTTAGAACAAAATTATATAACTAACGGTGACCTTTTAAAAATTATTTTGTACTAAAAATTAAAACTTAAACAATATAAATATGAAGAATGAAAATAATTAATTAAAGATTAGTATCATAAATTTATAACAATATTTTTATTAAACCTTAAAATATTAAAAACACACCTAAGATTATTAATTGACAAAACTTAATCTAAGAACTGAATAATTAATAAACTAAAATAATAAAAGAATTAAATTTAAATTACTATATAAATTAATTAAAGAGTACCGACAAATGAAAATAAAAAGCATCGGTAACCCAATAAGTCACCGCAAGCTCTTATCTACCTCACCGGTAGACTAAATTCAAAATACAGTGTCTTAATAATTAATCTGCATACATAAAATAATATAATTAATGCTTAATAACTCTTAATTAATTAATTAATTAACTAATTGAACACATATATTTAAGAAGCGAACTATTAAATTTAATTAAAAACACAAATTATTTACTTAAATGACTAGCAGGTGATTAAACACATAAAATAATAAAATTAACCTATTCTAATGTAACTTAATTAAAAGATTAATTAATAAAAACAAAGTCCAAATTAATTAATAAGAATTATGTTAATTAAATAATTGTTTAAATATATATTAACTATTATAAATTTAAGAAGATTTATAATAATCCAAACTAAAAACTCACCGCTAAAAGGATCACCGGTAGAATTTAAAGGCTACCGTTAGGACAAAAGGGGTAACAGTGACAAAGGTCACCGTTAGCGCAAAATTGGTAGCGATAACCTGACTAACGTTAACCTGGTTACCGATAACGAACAATTTTAAATTAAAAAGTAAATTATTTAACAAATTAATTAATTAATAAAAATGAAAATTTTATATTAAATGAACAGATTAAAATTAATTATAATAATTTATACTTACTTATATTAAAAAATAAAGAAAGAATAAATTTATTATTTTAAAAACTAAAATTACACAATTAATTATAAAAAATGTATAATTGACAAATTTAATTATAAAAATAAAAAAGTGCATTTATTTATTAAAAATTGTTAAGATAATTAAATAAATCATTAAAAATTAATAAAAAGTATGTGGCAAACTGTGTAAAAATAAGGCCACATCAAAAATCATGACCACCTTCACACTAGACCGGATGGAAGAAATCTAACTACTACCCTATAGTAAAGAATTTGATCCATCCATTGATCCATGAGCCTATCCATCATAACGATCATTAGTTGGATGAGAAAGAGATCTGATAGAAGTGCCATATATTCCACATATTCTCACATGAATAACACTCCACTATTAATTTGTAGAAATATGGTTTTATATGACATAAACCACCACATGAATAACATATCGGTAGAGTCCTCCCATGCTAGTAAGAATAAGAGACATGGACTTGATCTTATTGACCATTGAAACTCCAACATTAATCACTAAAACACAATTTATAGATACCTAAAGATCCAATCCTAGACCCTGTATAATAACTAGTCTGACCAAAATCTTTATCCTTAATTAGGTTCCTCTCTATAATTAGGACTTAATTCATGGCCTCAGAACAAGTCATGGGCTGAAAAATGTTCACTTAAAACCAAATTTAATCACTCAAACCATTCTAAAATCTTTGAACCCTAATTTTCTCATCGGTCACTAGTGAAGGTTAAAACTGAACAAACTTGTTAAAATGGATGACATATTCCATCACTAACATGATCAACTATACCATAGGCATAACC
The DNA here is from genome assembly GCA_963277665.1 of Viscum album. Classification (NCBI taxonomy): domain Eukaryota; kingdom Viridiplantae; phylum Streptophyta; class Magnoliopsida; order Santalales; family Viscaceae; genus Viscum; species Viscum album. Next base: position 425,703,313 of record OY728130.1, on the reverse strand, counting down.
TCCTGACCCTTATAAGCTCTCAGCATCTTGGGAAATAAATTCTTGAAAAAGAGATACCAAAAGTCCTTATAGGACAACCCCATGTATTGATATGCCTTTACTAGGATGTCCCACCAGTTATTCACTAGTACTAAAAGAATATACATAAAAATATTCATATTCCTCTTAGAAGGGGTATCGAGATGTTCAAATATAGTTAGTATAGACTTGACCCAAAACTCAATAGCTTGGGGTCCACCCTCTATAAAAAATAGATTTGGATATTGTAGTTAAAACTCCTTAGTCAAATATAACATGGAAGGATCACATATTATATATCCACACCCCACATACTAAATCACATCAAGTGGGATCTCATAAAGCTACTTATCAAGATATGGTACAAGCTCAATTGTGGGATCCTACTCAATAACTTGTGGGGCATTCTCATCTCCTCCCTCTTGACGCTCAATATGATATTTTTATATTATAATTCCACTATAATTCCAAATAAAAAAATTATAATCACATGTATAATAGGTTTAAATATAACATATAGGATTATAAGTAATAGGCATAGTGTCCCACTATGTTTTACACACACCCTTTCATATCAGGTGTATCGCATAGCTCAAACAATCTCTCTAGCCTTAGCTAACCACTATCGAGGTTAGAATCATATAAAAATAGGATTCATATAATTGATTATGAATAATGGTAATGAAAATTTAAATATGAGTATGATTAATTAGAATCTCACCATAAAGTTATATAAGAAAACACTACATAAGTTTTTTCTAACACATTAAATATCTGAACCATATATCATAGTAAAGGTTATTAATTGTTAGTAAGATCATGAATTTTAACTGAATCATACATGATAACAATGATACATGAACAAAAAATTTCTTTTTACCTCATAAAAGGAATAAAAAACATAAATTAATAACACAATGTATCATGCTTGAAAAAAGTATCCCAATTATAAAAACAAAAACTAAGAACATCAATCCTATCCTTGGTAACCTGAAATTTATGGATATTTGGGTATGATACTCCCATGTATAAGGTTCATCACAAATCTTGAATATATTCTATATCATTTATACCATATCATAAATATAATAAAAGAAAAAATAAGTCTTTAATACCACTTTATAGAGACCCTTGCATGGTTCACCTCCACTGTGACCAAATCGAGCGACACATACCTCAAGCGTACCACCTCATATACTAAAGGTTATTGATCAATGATGAAGGTCTATGTATACATTGGGGATATTATTCCCTCTTTGATACATACAACATTAAATTATATAGAAAATAGTAATAATCAACTATTATCATAATATAAAGTAGGTAAAAGTAAAAATCACAAATAAATTCCACCAGTAAGTAAATAACAACTCATATAGGATAATAAAATGGTATATACTTTAATTTCATGTAGATAATATCAAAAGTGAGGTCACTAATATGCCGAAAATGTATAATCTATCAAAGAATACACAAAATAAAGAAGATGATAGAAAGATGGGTGCTGAGTCCCACCCTATCCCATCTCTCAACCCCATCCAGTCTCTGCCTTATTAGTCATCCAATACAGGAACCTTTCCATTTTTTGTGTTTGTAGTGATGAAATATTCTTAGTTACTTGAGCACCCAAGTAGGGTGTGAATAAAAGTTAGTAGGCCACCTCCAATGGTTTCCTTAAATACGTCTCATAAATACAAGTGAATATATAGTGTGATATTCTTGTAGGTAAGTAACATAAAATGAAAAAAATAATAAATATATCACAAACATCCAGAAGTGACTATAGTTTTATCTGTCAGTGCCAAGGTTTCTCTTTACATATCACAAGAATTATGATTGGGCATCATGCCCTAAGTCATAAGCATGGGTATAACATCTCACCATGATATAATTAGAAATTCATGGGTTTTATATTCTGATATCCATGTCACACTAATGGGTATATCATCCAATGATATCATGGTAGTCAATACATGGTAATCATGTTTCGATATATGAGTCATACAATTGTCTTGGCATCTCGATGAAAATATTCTAGAAATGAGTATAGAATTATTGAGAAATAACATAATATATGGAATCATGACTTGGAATGAACATTAATAAAGGACATAGTATCCATATCCATTGGAATACTCCTAATATAGTAAATCACCCCTAGTCCCAAGAATCATCATAATAGATAACATCATGTCCCATAAGAAACCATTCTCATATGGGTATCTCATCCTCTTCCTTAAAATAATCATACCATGGGTATCACATCCCACTTTCAATAGTAATAAGAAACAATTGGGAATAGAGTCTCATTCCATTAATATCATGACCATGTGGGCATTATGTTACATTTCCTAGTGGTAATTACATCTAATACTCATGATCATACAGTGGACATAACATCCCTTATCATAATAAACATAACACAAATGGGTATTTCATCCAAACCATATGGGAATACTTTCCTATATACATAACCAAGTCACAAAGTGGTATAATTCACAATTTTAACATCATAGTGTAAATATTTACTTTAAGGTTGATATATCATCTAATACACTTTTGATTATAGTTAGGTCAATCCCTGCATACTCAACCAACACTCCCAACCATAACCAAGGCATAAACTACATGATTTCAATAATCTATAGGGTAAATTAATACTCTCCTCATATTATCACCAAAAGTGTCAAACAATGGTATAGAGAAACTAAAATATCCATCAAGGGTTAAGACACATGCTAACCTCTCATACTTCAACACTTATCCTATGTCCAAGGCTGATAAAGGCACCAAATCAAGGTTTTATACATTTTAACATAAATAAAGGGAATCCCTAATTGGTCATGAGTATATAGTTTAACTCACTTTTATTCTATTTCATGGCCATTAATGACCATGGAATCAGGGTATAATAATCCAAGGGTCCATTGCCACCCTAGAAGTTCTTACCTAACTCATACGGGTTAAAGAAAATCAATTTAGTATAATTTTAGGTTATGTTTACATAGGTGTAAAGTCTATGCATCCCAAGTAGCATGAAACATGAATAAACCATTGAGAATGGTTATGATCTACCTACCTCTATTCATTGGAATCCCCCCATTAGATATCACTGAGTGAATCAGTCCCAATCGATGGTTTCCCTAAAATTTGGAAAAATCCCTACATTTGTGCATAATTGAAAGAAACCACTAAAATAGTGAAAGAAATAAAGAAAGGATGAGTAGTGATAGACTCACCTATGACAACACTATAGGATAGACAGATCATCGATTAGACCACAAAAAATGGAGATCTATCATTGGGATGATAAAAAATCAAGAGGGAGGAGGTAGAGTTTATACACACTTCTGGAGGAGAATAAAATGAGAAATGAATATAATTTATTTAATAATTTAAACAAATTAATTAATTAATTAATTAAAATTTTAAAAAATTGAAATGGTCCCTACAGAAACACTAGTATTCCACACTAAAACTCTTGTTCTTTATTCTATTTAATTTCTGGTACTTTAATTTCTAGGAAGAAATACGAACTTTCACATTTAAAAAAAATCCATAACATGGATAGAATCAGATGAAATAGATGAATTAGAATAATTCACCCCAATTTTAGTAGATGATCTCCCTCGATACTTCTTTTCCTTTTTCTTCTTCCTATCTTTCATCATAATGCACTCTTCACCAATCATGTTTAGTATCTTCTCATCTTTGTTAGTTTTGAAACCTTTTATTGAGGTTGATATAAAAACATTATTTTCCTTTTTAGTTTTTCCATAAACATCTTCCAGAGTTATCAAAACTTCAAAAGTAGTAACACAAAAAGTATTTTTATTGTAAATATCATTAGGAAAATATATATTTAAAATATTCTCCATTTGAGCATTACCCATTATTTCAATGTTCTTGGTTGTATCTGTATCTTGAAGGATATAATCCATAATCTTCTTGGCACAATCTTATAGAAACATAAGTATTTGTTTCCACCAACCACACAAATTAGTTCCTCTAAAAAAATGAGGCTTAATCATAGAATCCATTAGTATAACAAATCTAATAGAGATTCTAAGGTTGAACATGAAGATAAAACTATTAGTTCTGATGCAACTTGTTGCAATCAGATACACCCTGAGAGTTGGGGGGGATCAGGGTGATGGTCGAATTAAAATTTTTCTTTAACACATTTATCTTTATTTTAGGATATTGTTCCCGTATTGGAAAGAACCATGTTCAGCCCAAATTAATTGATAGCACAATCACTAAAATAATAAAAAATATGTTTAAAATTAAATCACACATAGAATAAAAATATATTACTTAGTTCACTATAAAGGTTTACGTCCAAGGATCAAATGATGATGAAATGTCGATGTTCCAAATACCACTATACTTCACTAGTTTTATGAACACAATATTTCATCCATGGTCACTTCATTCTAGGTGAACTGCCTTTATAATTTTTTTGGGATCATTCAATACTTACCCAATTTTCACTACATCTTCTTCACCTTTACGAACTACTTTCATGAAGGATCTTCAATAGTTTATAGACTTGTAAGTCTCTTAAATAGATAAGGAACAAAATGGTATATCTCTATTCAACATGAGAATATACATACATCATAACTCCTGGTTTGATGATCCATTTATATTCATTTCCAAGAGTCTCTTATTCTTTAGTGATATATGAGATTAACTCCTCAATGAGAGAGTTAAGTCATTTCATTCCACAACACTATTATAATAGAACCTATTCTATGAATGAGTATAATTCTACACTAAAATTATCCTATTTATTTCTTTCTCTTAAAAAACCAAATGTGTCACTCAATGAGAAAAAACCACTTAATAATTTTATTTTTTTAGAAACACTATTCACCACATAACCTCGGAACATAACCCAATCATGAGACCGTGAGTGTGAGGCCCTGATCACATAACCCCTATTATGTAATCCTAGGAATTTAATTCCTCTATGGGAATTATAGTGTGTAACCCCTACACATGTGACTCCATGTCGCAATTATAGTCACATAACCTAGTTCTCATATGCTTGATCATGTAACCTTGTTGTGTTACATACAAAGCTTCCTTATGAGAAATATCTAAACATGACCCTCATCACATACCCCCAATCTGGTGAGCATGATCATAGTAATTTGAGCACTTAACCCTAACTTCTTAACCCATGATCTCAAGATACTTACACACTTTATTCTCTCTGAACATAAAATCCAGATTTAATCTCTTAAGCACACTCCAACAACATAGATGATGTGAACAATGAACTATTTATAGAGGATTTCTACTAAATAAACTCCAAAAATCAATATCAATTGTCTATTCCACCTGCTCAAGTAAATGACTAAAAAATACTAATTTTAATCACATGTCTCTATCCCAACTTTAATCACATTTATTTGGACCACCTTTAATCATTTTTATCTGCCCCTTCATGGATTGTGTAACCAGGAATATTTTTTGAGTCATTTATTTCTTGAATTATATCTCCTAATTCTTTTCATGAGATTCAAGCCATGTAACTTTTTCTCTTAATCCCTATTTGGTAAGAAATATAAGTAATCACCTGAAAAAATTACCTCTGATAGTTTAATTACTTTTACATGATTTTCCTAACACCATCATGTGATCCCCTCTTGCTCATGTGGTTATCCATGTTTCACCAAAATCGCATCATGTGGTGTCTTAACTTTTATGTGTTTCCTCTACTATGAAAATCTTTTATTACTTAGAATCAAACTATCATGTGAATACTAAATCATTTATGTGTAACTACACTTACACAATTCACCTGAACACACAAAATGATTTATTTATCTATTCATGATATACCCAACATCATAACATAATACTTTCTTGAAGAACATAACTCCTTTAATGATATGTGGATTTACTTCATTTCATAAACCTACATTTCTTGACCCATAAGGGATTATGTGGTCATGTGACTCTTAAACACTCATGTGATTATGTGACCCATAAGGGTTTATGTAAATTATTTTCTCAATGTATATTTTAATTCTAAAAATTTGGAAAAAATTGGAAAGTGAAACATATTTTAATTCCACTTCTTGGCCTACATAATAATTTAGGTTGTGTTTCTTTAACATATACACTCCAAGATTTCACTACATTTTTTAGTACAACATCATAAAATAATACTTCCACTAGATAAGACTAATTTCATACCAGGATCATTCTATTTCATTCATATTCAATATCAGATATATCATTGGCATCCTAGATGTCTCCCAGATAAAATTCTATTTCATCTTCATTATTATATTTAAAATGTTTCAATCTTCTCAACCTATCCTGGTATTATATTCAATTCCAAAACCTTCTATCAATAATCCATGTAAACCTATCATCATTAAATCATAATGGATTTCACATCCTCCATCCATGCCTTCAATGACTACCAACACTCTACCTATATTTCATGACAAAGATATTAAAAGAAAATCCAACACTAAACATAGGTTTGAGTACAATAGGGATCCTACATATAAGGATCCCATGTTTGAGGATCCCAAATAGGGGGGGGGGGTCCCACATATGGGGATCCCTACATAGGGGGATCCCATGAAAGGGGATCCTCACCCTATTCTTATAAAGATGAAAAGGGATACTATGTAAGGGGATACCATACCCCATACTTCTAAGGATATGGGGGTTTATCCTTAGACTAGACTTTTCTATTTTTCAAGAAAAACTTTATCAAATAATAAGGCTTTGTATAGGGGGATTCTAAACCCCACACCCAAACTAAAACTCCACTATAAAGTCACATATATTCTAACCTATATCTTATTATGAACCTCCCAAAACATTACTATAGACCACCTATCTCTCCTCTAAGCCTAAAAAACACCAATACTTGACTCATACCTAACTCAACCCATATGATGCCTCTATCGGGACTCATTACACACAGATGAGCCCAAGTTCACCCCCAAAACATTTCCTAAGCACAATATCACACATGGAATACCCCAAAACATTTAAAAGAACCCTTTAAACTAAAAAAATCATATTTCAAAGAAAATACTAATAGAACTGAAATTTAATCCAAAATTAAATTACACCACACGAAACAAAATCGGGGTTTTAACTCAAAAAAGGAAATTTTGATAGAACTTACACTAGTTTAACATATAAATACATCATAAATATATCTGATAGATAATTATATCTATAATATCATATATGAATCTTGGATAGTTGAGCAGATAACTCTTTATCCTAATCTATCACATGGATCCACTCAACTCTCTTCCTCTAGTATTTTAATAGTTAGGGTTTCCTAGCCAAGTGTAACTCAATTATTACATCAAATATAGGGACCTAGTGGCTAGGGTCACCCCTACTGAATGATTGAGGTCTTTTTTTTCTTTATAAGTAATCTCATCCTTAGTATTTGAGGGGTTTTTAAAGCCTCACCACTTTAATATAAATCACATGCAAATTAAGTCCATAAATATTGCATCATAAGATATATTTATTATCACATGTTTTATTCCTTTATGTATAAATTATTATAAAAATTTATTTTTGGAATCCCAATTCTATTTACCAAATTAATATATTCAAACCATATTAATTGTAAAATCTTTACACAAATCACAGTTTGTATTACTCACCCAAAAATAAAATCCAAACATATTTACACATGTACAAATTAATCTCATTGATATGGTAAATGATAATATTTTTATATAAAGGTTTAGAATTATATGAAATTAATAATCTTAATATGAGTAATCTTAGAGCCACAAATTTCCAACCCTAGTTTTTGAGATAAGATATAAGCCACCCGACCAGTGGGAAGTCTAACCCAGAGTCCCTCTTTGAATTCTTTAATCAAGATATATTTCAATTACATCAGAACTCTAATACCAATTATATATATAATATATTAAATCTATAAATTTAAGTTAATAACTTGAATAAAAAACCAAAGTCAAGGTAGATGAAAACTAAATATTATATTGTTGTACCAAGCATGACATGCCAATTTTATAAGAAGCAATTTATCACATATATTTAAGAAAGCATAATATTCATATTATATAATTTTTTTAATCATGAATGTTAAAAGAAATAAATAAAAAAAATAAACATTTTATTTATTTAATTAATATGAGATATTAATACGAAAAATTCATATTTAATTTAGAAATAAAAATATTCCATTTATAATTCATAACACTTATCTTTTATAAAAAATTTATAAACCATAATTATTTTTTCCAAAATGTTAATTTACCTTCATTTTTTGGTTTATATTGTGATTTATGATAGATAGAGGCCCTAATAATCCACAATCCTTGATTATAATTAATATTAAAAATTATTTCTTATTACAAGAAGTTTATTCTTAATCTTACATAGACAACTATCATTTATTACATTGGTATTTGAATTGATTATAGTTTCTTATACAAAAACCAGTCATATCTATTGATTGGGTTAACAATAATGGTTAGATAATTTTCCATTTGTTCCTTATATGAGGCCACACTATCCATAAAATAAAATATATGTCATATCATCTTTATGATACAATCCATTATTTTTATAAACTGAATTATTTTCCATAGACTATGATAACAATTATCATAGACTATCATATAGAGTGAAATTATGGTTTTCAATGAATTATACACAATGACTCAACCCATCATACCCTATAAATAAGATAAATAATGAATCCTACCTTAAGATATCATATATCATGAATTTTGGAAGATAGATACAATGGATGATTTTTAATAACTTCATATCATATGATATGATATCTCCTCAAGCACCTTACAATATTCATGATTTTCAAAAAATCAGTATAAAAATATCTTTATTCAAATATAAATGTGGTGATCATACTAATTATGGGCTTTGAAAGACCATATCATAGAAAACATAGAGAAAAAATCCATTTTAATGACCAATATATCATCATTGAATCAACATGAAATGAAAAAAATAAAACATAAAACCATGCACCTTCATCATAATGTTCTATATCATTTTTATAATGGAGTAGGTTTTTTAGTGATAGTTTTTGATGAATAATTAGTAGCACCTGATAGTTGATTGTAGAGGTTTGAATTGTTTACAATAATTCACATCAGGTTTCCCATTTTTGGAAGGCTTCCAATGTGTTTTTTTTCATTGAGATGGAAATAACCAATAGTTCCCTTATTTGATATATTTCAAAAACCTGATTTCCAAAGGTATATAATCATTGGGAAATGAATCCAATGATGCTTAGGGACTCACAATGGTCATGAGGATGGGAGGTTGAGATATTCACACCTTTTTAGGGGAATTATTACCTACTTCAACACTCTATTATAGATTTAAGAAATATTCATGAATCCTTTATTAAGTCCCAAATATTAAATGAGTCTCCCTTAAGTTAAAAATCAAATATTTTCATGTCTCGACTCCATTATCATCAGTATGTATCAGATATTTTACATCAATAGAGACATCTGTCTATATATGAGTTTTCCCATTGATGGTACCCTTTTATATGTACTAATTAGATATTATTTTGTTATTTACTATTATGATGCTAGTTTTAAGCCACATAGTGGGGCTCTTTAGAATTTATCATCATCTAGGGAGATGAGAGTCATTTTGATATTGATATTGGGCCCATGGAGATGGGATTCCTATGTAATATTTTGAAAGGAATAGGAACCCACGTAGTTTGGTGAAACTTAATGGAAAAAATCATACCATTTAAGGTCATGCGATGAGGAAAAAACCATGTAGTTAACATCATAAAACAAGGATGTCTAGGTGAAAGGTTCCTGGCCAAGGGATGGTGTGGGACTTATGCTGAAGCAGCCTAGGGTACTTGGAAGAGATATAGTCTACCAGTTTGGATATGAACCTACTAGAAATGTGGCCTAGATAAGATTAGGGTTAATTTTGGGGTATTGGGTTTGAAGCTCAAGGAGGATTCCAACACATCCCATTTGGATGGGAATCAAATCCCATGTTGTTTGGAAGAAAATTGGGCTGGGAACTGCACCTATGGAGGCCCAAGGCCACTTCATTGGGAATGTGTCCCTATGAAGGTTTGTCTCATATAGGATATGAAAATTTGATATGGATTTTAGGGCCAAAATATATGGAGGTCCTATAAGAGTTTCTATCTCATGGGAAATGGCCCTTTGAGATGGATACATGGCTTTGAGAACCCACACCTATGGAGCCCCTCTGAAGGTTGGTGAGAGGAAAATCGAAAAATTATTATCTACCAAGACATGTATTTTATTGTGAATATGAAATGATCTCTACTAACCTATAAGACCATGTGATTCATGATCTGTATGAGAAACAAGAGCAAGTGAAATATTTGAAAAACCACACAATCTCCTTCACCCACTGGTGGATGAGGTCGAGGCTATGGGAGAGAGAAAGGGTATTGATGTTCTTATTTTATCTTTTTTTTCAATTAATGGGGTCATTAATTACACACTCATATAGATAAATACCTAAATAAATACTTGGAGATTACTCTAGGAGGGATGTGATCTTACCGATTTCAGAGAGTATGAGAGAAGGATATGGCACTAGCCCTAGTCAAAGGGAAGCGAAAGTGACACCCATCATCGTCTAAAATTAGTAGGTTCTTGGTATTTACACAAAGTATTGGATCATTGTTACCATGATAATGTATATTTGAAAATACTCTGAGTATCTCACCTACTAGGTATGATAAATTAAGGACATCGATTACCACAGGAATGTATAATTCAAAGGACATGTTGATGTGACTTATGATTTGATCACACATATCTAGAGGCTTAGGGAGAGGTATTGGATCTTTCCCCCTTAAACAAGGGATCCTAATGAATATATTCCCTACCATGGGTGGTATAAAAGTGTTCTCAAAGTATGGATCATGCATGGTGAGACTTGGGAGAGTTTGAAGGCGGCACATGCAAAGTGAACTAGGCGAGCTGAAGTGGTCTCATTCATGGTAGACCTAGGCGGACTAGAAGTTCTTTTCATAGGGTGGAACTATATGAGACAGTGATTAATTATTGATTATGGATATAATTGGAAACAACACTTATGTGAGTTATTTCTCTAGGATCCAAGGGTTTCATCATGTGTCTCTGGAAGGGTCTCACGCATGTCCCGAGTTTTGGAGGAGACCTTCATGCTAGTACCAATCCACTAGGGGTAAGTGCCTTCTAATATTGGTGTCTTTTGTTTTATAAATTGTATGAAATCTAATCCCAATATTACCCTTAATTTACAATTCTCTCAAGTTTTTGAGAGCTACCTAGATAGTTTCATGGGATTAGGTGAATGACTAGGGCGAGCAGAGCTTCATGGATTCTTTTGATCTTCCAATCGTTTTTAGAACCATGAGGAGTATCTTGAATCATGGAGTTTTAGAGGTTTGTATGGGGATTAAACCTAGGTTTATGCCCATATTTATAGAACCATGATGAGTATTTTAACTGAAGGTGATTTTAGAATTATTAGTGGGGTTGTATGTGTCGTAACCCAAAAATTCCTTGACCTGACCTGAAAAGTTCATGACGTGACTCTCTATTTATCATGGGGTTAGTGGAGGTAGTGACGGGACTAGGCCAGAGTCCTAGGACCATTGTGTAGTAGTGATCCTGAGTAGGGGTGTGAGGGCATATCCCCCATGGTATGGACCAACAGGCGTGAAGGGTCACCAAAGTGGGGTGACACAGGAGTAGGGTTTCCCAAGTGAGGATCTCTAAGATGGGTCTGACCCAGGTGGTTCAACTAGGTGTGGATCACCCAGGTGTGGGTTACCTAGATATGGGTTACCTAGGTTTGGTCCTCCTAGGTTTGGCTCACACAAGTATGGGTTTCCCAGGTATGGGTCTCCCAGGTTTGGTTCGCCTAGGTGTGGGTCACTCAGGTGTTGGTTTGTGGGCCTCACCCTTGTGATGGTGGGCCATAGTGGTTCACCCAGATGAGGGTGAACTAGTGGGGTGAACAACTATAGAAAGTAAAGATCTCACCTCTTTTTCTTGTCTAGGAGTTCTTCTGTCATATGAAAATTGGAGGTGGTGGGGTCTATTTATAGACCATATGTTGGACCTAGGATAAGGGGATATGTGAATGGAAAAGTGTGAGGTACTTTCATGAAGGGTATGTGTGAATGGATTATGAAAGGACCTTGTGTGAATGGTTTGCATGGGAAATGGAATTCCTTTATAAAAGTTTCTCAAATTCTGAGAGCCATAATTTTTTATCCGTAAGATCATTCATGCTCCACGACCAGTAAAATTGAATATTTTGAAGTAAAATATGATTCTAAATATGGTGTGTACTATTGGAACCATGGTCTTCTATTGATGAATTTTAGTATGGTTTGTGTTTTTTTTCAATCCTGAGTGGAAGTTCTGAATGTGTACCAGCAAAGTGATCATATAGTTCAAGCAGACAACAATATTGAAGGTGGCGCCGTTTCCCATTGTTTGGAAATTTTTTTGGGGCCTAAAAATCGACAAATGAAGAAAAGTGTTTTTGGAAAAGAGACTTGCATGCCGTGTACTTGAAGGATAGGGAACTTGCGCGCCTAGAGTTTTTCAAGATCAGATGGTGGAAAAATGGCAAAGGGATAAGGGTCGCGCAAGTATTGGTTGGGTCACGCAAGTGACCTGCACGCCGAGAAAGGACTTGCGCGCCGATGCCTAGGAGGATTGGAAACTTGCGTGCATATTGTTATTCATGATCAGAACTTCAAAATATAGAAAAGAAAAGAGGGCCGCACAAGTATTGGTGTGATCGCGCAAGTGAGTAGCGCGACAGAGGCTTGGGTAGTTGGAGCTGCGCGACGGGACTTGCGCGCCGTGAGGACACTTGCGCGCCACTGCACAGGGGGTCCAGTTTGCCTATAAATAGAGTACCACCCCCCACATTTGCAATAAAGTTCAAGACTTAGAGATTTTTTGAGTTCTCGTTGTGCAAGTGGTTGAGTCGCACAAGTGGTAGTTGGGTCGTGCAAGTAGAGGCTGCGCGTCAGTTGTTGGCTATGCGACCAAGGTGGTTTGGGAGTTAAAGGTGCAGAGTCGCACAAGTTTGGAGTTGAAGGAGGTAGTGTCGCGCAAGTTTGTTGGTGTCACCTTGACGCCGATTTTGTACCGCGCAAGTGACTTGCGTGCTATTCTTGAAACTTGCGCACCGGTCTTGGAGAAGCGTGCTAGGTGAGGTTGTTGTATGCCGGTCATTTTGGAGTTGCATGAAAACTGGAAGATTGCCCGATACCTTCGGTGAAAATTGGGATTAGTATACGAGTGAAAGTTGGTCTTCAACAGAGCATCTACATTCAATAGAGGATGCATTCTTTTGTAATGATTAAGAGACCTTCATGTCTATAAACTGATTGTGACTTCACCAAGGGTAGTGATCTAGGGGGAGCCAATGGGAGTGACCCGAGGGAAGCAGTGAGCTATCCTTGAATCTTTGTAAAGGTAGTGAGCCTGGGACAGAGTGAATATTCCCAAACCATTGTAATCCACAACTAGTGAAGATTAGTGGAATTTTTTATGACCGAAAACTTGTCGGCGTATGCTCCTTGGACGTAGCCCTTAGCGGTGAACCAAGTAAAAATTGTTGCATCATATCTTTACATGTGAATGTTTCATTGCTGATCATATTCATCATATAGGTTTAACTAGTTCCTACCAATGTGGGAACAAGATCCTTGTTTTTTAAAGAAAAATTTGACACCCTGATTCAACTCTCCCCTCTCAAGGTGTCCCGAGGTCCTACAAGTGGTATCAGAGGGTAAAGGTTGCTGGTGTTGAATATGTCCTTTGTCATCATGGAAAATGCAGTTAATGTAAAGGGATTCCCTCTCTTCGATGGAAGTAATTTTCAAATTTGGAAGAACAGAATGATATCTCATATAAGATCCCTTAGAATAGAAGTTCTGTTTTCTACTGTGCAAGGTATAAATGTCACCAATCCAACAGGGCTGGCTATGACTGATGCAGACAGGAAAATTCTTGATGCAGATGCTAAAGCACAAAATGCACTCACTGCAGCCCTTTATGACCAGATCTATCTAAAGGTAATGAGTTTCACCTTAGAAAAATCCATGTGGTATAAACTCGAAAATATTTATGAAGGAGATAGCAAATTGAAGGAGGAAAAATTACAATTCCTGCACAATCGGTTCGATGATCTGAAGATGCATCCAGACAAGAATTCAAACTCATTCTTCAATCGAATTACTGAAGTGGTTGGAGTAATTCGGGGTCTCAGTGAAGAAATCAAAGACATTGATATAGTAAAGAAAATATTAAGAAGACTTCCACCCCTGTACAATGCAAAGGTGTCAGCCCTTGAGGAAAGAGATCTTTCCAAACTTTATCTGGATGATCTACTGAGAATATTGGTAGCATATGAAATGAGAGTCAAACCAGAAGATCCTACGACTCATGTGAAAAATGAAATGGCGTTCAAGGCCATGGATAAACTGAAAATTTCAAAAGATAGTAGCGGTGAATATGACGAATAAAAATAAATTCTTTCTCTCATTGTAAAGAAGTTCCAGAAGGGAAAAGGTAAATTTAAAGGGAAGTTACCTCTCACATGTTTTCGTTGTGGAAAAGTTGGGCACATTGCCTCTCAGTTTTTAAGAAAGATCAATGATGAAGATAGTGAAGATGAGAACATCGAGAAGCCTCAAAAAATATTTTTCAAAAAGAGAGACTTCAAATCTGAAAAGAAAATACAGAGGAAGAGTTTTTCTGTGAAGAGGAAGATGAAGATAATGAATTTTATAAAGAAGAAGAACTCGAATTTAAAACGGGAAAGCATGATTCCATGATGGATACGGTTGAAAAGTCATAACCCTTGATCAATAAAGATAGAGGTAATCATATTACTTCTAATGGTGATTCAAAGACACAAATTAAGGATTCTTTTTCTAAGCTTAAGAATAAATGTAAGAGATGCAATAAGTGGAAGGAAATGGTGGAAGAATCATTAGAATATGTTGATTATCATGAATCAGAGATTAAATGACTAGAATAACTAGTGAGAGTTGAGTATTCAATCCTTAAAATCACAGATGATGTTGTGGAACTAAAGCTTAAAATTGAAGAACAAGAAAAGGTCATAAATGACCTTTCATCTAGACTGGAAGAGAAGTCCAAGACTATTGAGGGACTTAAAGAAGAAGTTTTTACTCTTAGAAGTAAAATTCAATGTCAATCAACGATAGATTAGGGCAAGAAGAAAATTCATTTTGGAAGATTCTCAGATGCAGAATTACTAGAAAGAGCCAAGTGTGGTTCAGATGGGGTTGGAAAAATCTTAAGTGATCAAAGACCCGCTTGCATGGGAAAGAGTGGAGTTAGCTGTGAAGCTGAGACATCAAATGCTGGAAGTAAACAGAGCCAAAATAAAGACAAAATGAAAGTTAAACATGCTGAAACATTACCTGAAATTCTGAAAAAGAAACCCTCAATCCAAACTAAAAGAAGAACTAAAAATTATCCTCAAAATTTCATAAATGACAGTCAGTTCAACTATTCTCCCAAGGAATAAGTCATGAGGAGAAATTAAAGTGAAAAGACATTTCCTCTCATGAAGTGTCAGTTCTGTGGTTATCTGGGCCATACCATGTCATACTGCGAAGAGTCAAGGAGCTACATGAATGGGGAAGATCTGGGAAGTCAACAAAGGAGACCGATTTCATAGCCTCCATCTTATAGAAGAAATAGATTCTATGGTTACTGTTTTAATTGTTCTAACTTTGGACATAAAGCTATGTATTACAGGTAGAGGTATGACAGGAGAAATTCATACAACACTCAAAGACGGGCCAGTTTTCATCCTCCTGATGGTGTTGTTCTGACAAACAGTTTTTCCACTCTGGAAGAAGATTATGGGTATGAAGAATCAAATTATGTGGAAGAAAGTATTAAAAGGCCATCAGTATCCTATGCTCAATCCAATATCTCATGGAAAGAAAATAAGAAGATCGAGAAATCCAATCTTGAAGAAGTAGCCCTCAAAGATACAAAGAGCAGAAACACCTGGATCCTTGATAGTGGATGCTCTTCCCATATAACGGGAAATGTTGACCTTTTGAAGAACATTAAAAAGAAGGTTGATGGAACAATATGGTTGGGTAATGATGGTGCTTTTAATATTAAAGGCAGTGGGAATAATGATCTTGCCAATGGATAGCTGAAGAAGACTGAAGTTCTTTATGTGGATGGTCTACGCCAAAATCTCCTCAGTGTAAGTCAACTCTGTGACTCAGGGCTTATAGTAACCTTTGATCAAAAAGGCTGCACTATAAAGGTAAAAACAGGGAATTCTCTTATGAAAGGTTGTAGAACAGATGGAAACTTATATCAGATTGACAACAAAGTGTACTCTTTCTATTTTTCTGTTGAAGAAGAAAACAATTTGTGGCATCGAAGGCTAGGGAAAATTAACCAACAAGACATGGAAAAGATATCTAAGCTGAAGATAGTCATGGATATCCCCATTATAAAATGTGAACGGGAAAAGTCTAGTGATGCATGTATTCATGGGAATCTTGTAACGAACCGAAATTTTTAAATAAATTTTGTTTCCTAATTTTATGTGTTATTGTTATACTCAACACAAATGTTTTATTTGATAAACATGATTATAATTAAAATGAGATCAGTGGGGTTTGACTATTATATAACCATCGGTCAACATGACCGCTGTGAACAAAATGTTTTGATTATTGTCTCTAAATATAAGTAATCTTGGTTAATTATTATAGAAAGAAGATTCGATGGCCTCACCTAGTAGTCTTGGACCGATCGAAGCCCATCTAACAGAGCTTGGGAAGGAGGTAGCACCACTGGGCTTTGCTCTGGATCAAATCCAAGACAAACTTCATCATGTGAAGCTGGAACGAAATCGCCTTCGTGAGAAGTTCAAACTGATAGAAATTACTACTCGGGCAATGTTGAATGAGCCGCCCCAAGCTTCTATCACCCTATCACACCTTACTCTTAGGTCCTATGCTAGTATTATAAGGGGTTATGTAACGAGACCATAACTACCTTGTGTAATCCTTGTTTTAAATAAAAATTGGGATTTCTTCTTATGATGAAGTTTATGAATTTTGAAATGACCGGATAAATATAGTATGCATATTTTTGATGAATTTTAGAAAAATGATATTTTAAATATGTTTATGTAAACCCTAAATAATTAAAAATGTGTAATGATTTTCAAAAAATGGTCTTCTGCAATTATGTTCAGTACTAAATTTAGAGTCTAATAAGATCAACTTGATTTTTGATGAATAGTAAATTATGAATAGTGATTTTATGATTAGGATTAGTAATATGACCAAATGGATTAGTAATCTCACTTAAAGAAAGTTTTAAAATAATCTAGGCACCTTGATTAAGTAATGTGATTCAATAAAATAGTTAAATAACGGTTTCATTAATTATTATTCAAGTATTAGTTTTTTCGGGTGAATAATGTTTTTTAATTAAAAATTTAATTAAAAATAATTAGAAAATTATTTTTATAAAAATGACTTTATTTTTGAACTCAGAGCATCGATATTATGTTATGGTAATTTTTGGGCTTTTTTCTGAAAAAAATGAATTTTTGTTGAATAGTGTTTTTATTTAAAAATTAAATTAAAAATATTTAGAAAATTATTTTATAAAATGGATTTCATTTTTTAAATCAGAGCATTGATATTTGGTTAATGTGAAATTTTGGGATTTTTCTGAGAAAGTTGAATTTTCAGTGAATAGTAAAAATACAGTTTTAGGGTTTCGGTATGTTTAATGACATCATAACGGTGTCATGATGATGTCATGAGATCTTTTGAGGGTTGGCCGGCCAAGGGTGATGAATTATTGTTTTGGGGGCCTCATGTGGCCTAACTCCATGATAAATGACAAGGGAGAGCACATGGGTTTGAGAAAAGCACATGTGAGGTGTCCCTTGGCCATTAATGCCTTATCCCCTCACTTTCCCTATAAATACCAAGCCCTCCTCTCATCCATTCGACTCCCCACTCATTCCCAACGAATTTATGGTCTCCTTACCTCCCAAGGAGTCCTCCCAAGGTGCCCCCAAGCCCTCAAGGTCACAACCTTTGAGGTTTAAGAGTTACATTTTAAGGTAAGGGATCCGACCTCTCTCTTTCTTTTCAAGTAATCTCTTTTATGTCTTTTCTTTTATACTCCATGTTCTTATGTTGGAGGATGTTCTTTTATATTCATCCTACTGCCTATTTCATGTTCATATGATGAGAGACCCCCCCTTGCTCTCATCAATTCGTTTTAAGAATGTTTAAGTGGCGCCGTTAGGCTGCCGAATTTTTAAGGGATTCTTTCACCTTCCTCGTTTTCAAGTTCTATTTTCATTCAAGTCTTTCATGTTACTTTTTGTTATATTGGGGTATGATCTCTATATATATCATACTGGACTCTTATGTTCATATTATGAGAGAACCCATTTGATCTCTTCAATTCAGTATTTTGATGTTTTAAGTGGCGCCGTTAGGCTGCCGAATTTTTTAGTTGTTCTTCACCCTTCTCGTTTTGAAGTTCTACTTTCATGTCAATCATTTCAAGTTCCTTTTTGTTATATTGGGGTATGATCTCTATATATATCATACTGGACTCTTATTTTCATATTATGAGAGACCCCATTTGATCTCTTCAATTCAGTATTTTGATGTTTTAAGTGGCGCCGTTAGGCTGCCGAAGTTTTAAGTGGTTCTTCACCCTTCTCGTTTTGAAGTTCTACTTTCATGTCAATTCTTTCAAGTCCCTTTTTGTTATGTTGGGGAATTATCTCTATATCTATCATACTTAACTCTTATGTTCACATGATGAGAGATCCTATTTGATCTTTTCAAATCATTTTTGTTGATGTTTAAGTAACGTCGTTAGGCTGCCGAACTTTCATAAGAGAAATCTATTTTTTCTTCTTCCTTCCATGTTTTTCATTTCAAATGGTATGTCCTTGAAATCTCATTACCATGATCATGTATCCTTCTTATTCTGTCCATGTACTATTTTATGGGTCATTTATGAATGTTTGACCCATTTTACCTCTCTTTTAATGTCTTCTAAACCCTCGGAACATTACCGTTATGCTGCAGAATTTCTGTCTCAAAATGTCTATCTCTTTTTCTAAAGACCTTTTATTTTATTAAGTGAATACTCAAAGCTCTTTCTTCTAAAGGGGTATTCAAATATATACCAAAATGTTCTATTTTAAATTCTGGGATTTACATACATGAGACCCACCTTCCTTTTCTGTGGGTTTTAAAGTGATATAAAGATCATGTCTTTAAAGCAGTTTTTAAAAAGTTATGATTATGAAATGAAACCCATTTCCTTTATGCTATATGGGTTATTTATGAAATGTTTGATGATGATATATGTGGCTCACATGATAATAAAGGCAAATTTAAGGGTGCGCCCTGATAGCGCTCCAATGCATTGGGTAATGATGTAACCACTAGAGATTACAATTTTCACGATACCTTGGTGAATAACCTTGGTAATTTTAAAATGACACCTTGGGGATGGACCTTGGTGATATGTTCATGATTGTCTATGTTAAATGATGTAGCCACATCTTCAAGTTATGAAAAAGTTTTATTTTTATTATGATATGCCTCATGATTTCATTTTCATGCATTAAAGTTCTTTTCATGACTTTATTGATGTATCTGAAGTTCATATGTAAAATGTTTCACTTGTTTCCCTTGCTGGGCCTTCTGCTCACACTTCCTTTTTATGTATGTCCCCAGGTTATGAGATGCAGTAATGAGCCTAGGGTGAACATGAGGAGAAGCCTTTCAAGTGTTTAAGAAGAATGTTTTTTTTTGTTTCATGTTTTATGTTCCTTGTTTCCAAGACACTAAACCTTAAAGATCCTCAGTTCCGTGTAATGGAATGAAAAGTTATGTTATAAAAAGACGGGATGCTATAGTTGGTATCAAAGGATGGTTTAGTTATTTGTGGAAATTAGGATATGAAAACTCTAGGAGGAACCCTATAGAAAAGTTTAATATAGGAAATCTTCCTGGTATTTTGGTGAGTATTGAGTAAGGGGTTGCCAAGCAAATACATCCCTGTCTGGATACGAGCAGGTAGAGGTGGCTCTGGCATAGATGTACATAGGGGTAAAACCCGAAAACACCGCTTTGAGCTAGACTCGAACGGGAACTGGTACACGACAACGGGCCTTGCTGCACTCTTGGTTACGACACTCCCGGGGGATATGCTTTGGTAAATTCATAAGCTTGGTATGAACCATTGTTAAAGGAACAAAGATAAAATAAAATAAAGGTTCACATAAGAATATATGATCATTCATAACCTAGATGGGAACCTAGGAGATCACAAGTTAGGGTATACCTTTCATATACAAGTTATCCTTATATGCTTTCAGTTCCTTTTCATTATTATTAGCTAAGTACTTAAGCCCCTAATTATGCTTTCTCTTCTTAGTTAATGGTGGGAAATGGAAGAACATGTTCCGACAACCAATGTGATAGGAAATGCGACGATTTTCGTATTAATATGACAGGGATGATTAGGGGATTAAAATATGATTATTATTTTGTAAGACGTTCATTATTTTTGGAACCATATTTGATCGAGGTAAATAGATTACTATGGTATTTTCATTGAGGAGTAAGGTTGACTTATATTTTGAAGAATCGATGAATTTAAGGTGAACTTATAGTAATTTAGGTTACTTATGGGAATGACTAACCTATCTTGGGTAAAATATGTTTAGGTTAGCTACTTTTTTATAAGATGTTAGGAGTGGTTGATGTGGTCTGGAGATGAACAATGAAGTTGTTTTGGAAGACTATGTTATCAAATCCTTATTGTATTTGGGTTTCAATCTTAGTTTGGTTTGTTTTGAGGAATTTTAAGGACCGTTATTTATGGAATGGTCTATGATGAACTTTGGGTAGTACCATGGAACTTTGATGATTTAAAAGTAGTTTCCATTCCTATGGGATTCTTTCTTTTTGAAGAGTTGTTTTACCTTAACCTTTCTGTTTTTGGGATAATGTTTAAAGATAGAAGAAATAGATAGTTAATCTTTTGTAGATTATGTGATTCTATAGAAGATGATTCTTGTGCTTTTATGAGACCAAGTGTTTTGAATTCTCATCATTTGGAGAAAAGATTAGTGTTGGTAGGGACTTGTTAAAGGATGAAACTATACTTGAAGGTAGGTATATTTTCTTATGTTTTTGTTCTATGTAGTAAATGAAATCCTCAAAATTATGAAAAGAAACGTAAAACAAAAATGTTGTTGGTTTACGTTTCCTACTAGGTAATCAAAGACCGTTTACACACATCATAAGTTTGGGATTTTCTCATGGTTAAATTTCTCCTAATCATGTTCTCTATCACTCTCCCTCAGAACTTGACCCTTTGTTTTCTCCTCCATGTCCATGTTTTCCTACATGGAACCCTAGTGTGGGTTAACTCGGGTGACCTTTGTACTTACCTTTCTTTATTTTAAAGTAATAGTTTTACTGACTCCTTTTCCGATGTGGGACTTTCAATGAAATTTCAAAACCCAATTTTAAAATTGCGAGGACGCAATTTCTTAAGGGGGGAAGATTGTAACGACCCGAAATTTTTAAATAAATTTTGTTTCCTAATTTTATGTGTTATTGTTATACTCAAAAAAAATGTTTTATTTGATAAACATGATTATAATTAAAATGAGATCAGTGGGGTTTGACTATTATATAACCATCGGTCAACATGACCGCTGTGAACAAAATGTTTTGATTATTGTCTCTAAATATAAGTAATCTTGGTTAATTATTATAGAAAGAAGATTCGATGGCCTCACCTAGTAGTCTTGGACCGATCGAAGCCCATCTAACAGAGCTTGGGAAGGAGGTAGCACCACTGGGCTTTGCTCTGGATCAAATCCAAGCCGAACTTCATCATGTGAAGCTGGAACGAAATTGCCTTCGTGAGAAGTTCAAACTGATAGAAATTACTACTCGGGCAATGTTGACTGAGCCGCCCCAAGCTTCTATCACCCTAGCACACCTTACTCTTAGGTCCTATGCTGGTATTATAAGGGGTTATGTAACGAGACCATAACTACCTTGTGTAATCCTTGTTTTAAATAAAAATTGGGATTTCTTCTTATGATGAAGTTTATGAATTTTGAAATGACCGGATAAATATAGTATGCATATTTTTGATGAATTTTAGAAAAAGGATATTTTAAATATGTTTACGTAAACCCTAAATAATTAAAAATGTGTAATGATTTTCAAAAAATGGTCTTCTGCAATTATGTTCAGTACTAAATTTAGAGTCTAATAAGATCAACTTGATTTTTGATGAATAGTAAATTATGAATAGTGATTTTATGATTAGGATTAGTAATATGACCAAATGGATTAGTAATCTCACTTAAAGAAAGTTTTAAAATAATCTAGGCACCTTGATTAAGTAATGTGATTCAATAAAATAGTTAAATAACGGTTTCATTAATTATTATTCAAGTATTAGTTTTTTCGGGTGAATAGTGTTTTTTAATTAAAAATTTAATTAAAAATAATTAGAAAATTATTTTTATAAAAATGAATTTATTTTTGAACTCAGAGCATCGATATTATGTTATGGTAATTTTTGGGGTTTTTTCTGAAAAAAATGAATTTTCGATGAATAGTGTTTTTATTTAAAAATTAAATTAAAAATATTTAGAAAATTATTTTTATAAAATGGATTTCATTTTTTAAATCAGAGCATTGATATTTGGTTAATGTGAAATTTTGGGATTTTTCTGAGAAAGTTGAATTTTCAGTGAATAGTAAAAATACAGTTTTAGGGTTTCGGTATGTTTAATGACATCATAACGGTATCATGATGATGTCATGAGATCTTTTGAGGGTTGGCCGGCCAAGGGTGATGAATTATTGTTTTGGGGGCCCCATGTGGCCTAACTCCATGATAAATGACAAGGGAGAGCACATGGGTTTGAGAAAAGCACATGTGAGGTGTCCCTTGGCCATTAATGCCTTGTCCCCTCACTTTCCCTATAAATACCAAGCCCTCCTCTCATCCATTCGACTCCCCACTCATTCCCAACGAATTTCTGGTCTCATTACCTCCCAAGGAGTCCTCCCAAGGTGCCCCCAAGCCCTCAAGGTCCCAACCTTTGAGGTTTAAGAGTTACATTTTAAGGTAAGGGATCCGACCTCTCTCTTTCTTTTCAAGTAATCTCTTTTATGTCTTTTCTTTTATACTCCATGTTCTTATGTTGGAGGATGTTCTTTTATATTCATCCTACTGCCTATTTCATGTTCATATGATGAGAGACCCCCCCTTGCTCTCATCAATTCGTTTTAAGAATGTTTAAGTGGCGCCGTTAGGCTGCCGAATTTTTAAGGGATTCTTTCACCTTCCTCGTTTTCAAGTTCTATTTTCATTCAAGTCTTTCATGTTCCTTTTTGTTATATTGGGGTATGATATCTATATATATCATACTGGACTCTTATGTTAATATTATGAGAGACCCCATTTGATCTCTTCAATTCAGTATTTTGATGTTTTAAGTGGCGCCGTTAGGCTGCCGAATTTTTTAGTGGTTCTTCACCCTTCTCGTTTTGAAGTTCTACTTTCATGTCAATCATTTCAAGTTCCTTTTTGTTATATTGGGGTATGATATCTATATATATCATACTGGACTCTTATGTTCATATTATGAGAGACCCCATTTGATCTCTTCAATTCAGTATTTTGATGTTTTAAGTGGCGCCGTTAGGCTGCCGAATTTTTAAGTGGTTCTTCACCCTTCTCGTTTTGAAGTTCTACTTTCATGTCAATTCTTTCAAGTCCCTTTTTGTTATGTTGGGGAATTATCTCTATATCTATCATACTGAACTCTTATGTTCACATGATGAGAGATCCTATTTGATCTTTTCAAATCATTTTTGTTGATGTTTAAGTAACGTCGTTAGGCTGCCAAACTTTCATAAGAGAAATCTAATTTTTTTTTTTCTTCCTTCCATGTTTTTCATTTCAAATGGTATGTACTTGAAATATCATTACCATGATCATGTATCATTCTTATTCTGTCCATGTACTATTTTATGGGTCATTTATGAATGTTTGACCCATTTTACCTCTCTTTTAATGTCTTCTAAACCCTCGGAACATTGCCGTTATGCTGCAGAATTTCTGTCTCAAAATGTCTATCTCTTTTTCTAAAGACCTTTTATTTTATTAAGTGAATACTCAAAGCTCTTTCTTCTAAAGGGGTATTCACATATATACCAAAATGTTCTATTTTAAATTCTGGGATTTACATACATGAGACCCACCTTCCTTTTCTGTGGGTTTTAAAGTGATATAAAGATCATGTCTTTAAAGCAGTTTTTAAAAAGTTATGATTATGAAATGAAACCCATTTCCTTTATGCTATATGGGTTATTTATGAAATGTTTGATGATGATATATGTGGCTCACATGATAATAAAGGAAAATTTAAGGGTGCGCCCTGATAGCGCTCCAATGCATTGGGTAATGATGTAACCACTAGAGATTAAAATTTTCACGATACCTTGGTGAATAACCTTGGTAATTTTAAAATGACACCTTGGGGATGGACCTTGGTGATATGTTCATGATTGTCTATGTTAAATGATGTAGCCACATCTTCAAGTTATGAAAAAGTTTTATTTTTATTATGATATGCCTCATGATTTCATTTTCATGCATTAAAGTTCTTTTCATGACTTTATTGATGTATCTCAAGTTCATATGTAAAATGTTTCACTTGTTTCCCTTGCTGGGCCTTCTGCTCACACTTCCTTTTGATGTATGTCCCCAGGTTATGAGATGCAGTAATGAGCCTAGGGTGAACATGAGGAGAATCCTTTCAAGTGTTTAAGAAGAATGTTATTTTTTGTTTCATGTTTTATGTTCCTTGTTTCCAAGACACTAAACCTTAAAGATCCTCAGTTCTGTGTAATGGAATGAAAAGTTATGTTATAAAAAGACGGGATGCTATAAATCTGGTCTGTAGTTCATATCGGACAAAGAAGAAAAGGGCATCACATCTTCTTGATCTTATTCATACAGACGTATGTGGCCCAATAAATGTTGCTGGAACCCATGGAAAAATGTATTTCGTCCTTTTAATTGATGATTATAGTAGAATTTCTTGTGTAATGGTGATTCACAAGAAGTGACAAGTACTTTATTTCATGAAAACTTATCACCGGATTGCCAAGAATGATACAGGACGGACAATAAAAGTCCTGCGATATGACAACGGAGGGGAATACACATCCATTGAATTTGAAAACTACCTAGAGAAGCATGGGATACAACATGAGGTAGCTGCCGTGAGAACCCCACATAAAAATGGAGTTGTTGAGCGCAGAAATCGACAGGTTAACAATATGGCCAGGACTATGCTGATTGAGAGGGGTATCTCTCACCATTACTAGAAGGAAGCTGTTGAAGCTGCATTGAACATTCAGAATCGAATAGGGATTTATATGGGAGAAACAAAAACACTATATGAATTGTGGCATGGAAGGAAGCCTTCGTTGAAATACTTTCGTGTTTTCAGAAGCAAATGTTTCATCCGAAACAAAGAAGGAAATCAAGGGAAGTTTGGTGACAATGCTGATGAAGGAATTTTTCTTGGGTATCCAATGAATAGCAAAGCCTACAAGTGTTTCAACAAGCGATTAGGAGGGATTGTGGTAAGCAGTTATGTTAAGATAATTGAAGAGAAAACCACAAATGCTTAAAGGAAGTCATATGATGATGTAATAGAAAGTGAGGAAGAACGTGAACGTGGAGAAAATACAACTACAGAAATAGAGGATATTGTACAAAACACTCAGCAGTCTCATCATGATGTTGACTCAGAAGAAGAATCTGAAGAAGAAACTGTGGCTAGAGAAAATGCGACTGAACCACATAGGAGAAATCGTAGAACTGAGATTGATCCATCTAACATAATTGGGGATAGTAATTCACCCACTCAAACAAGGAGGATGAGAAATAACACGCAATCTACATTTCTTTAAGTTATGGATCCATCCTCATTTGAAGAAGCTGCAAAGGATGAATCATGGGTGAAATCCATGAATGAAGAGTTAGATCAGATTCACAAGAATCAAACATGGGATCTTGTTCAGAGACCCGAAGGTCACAATGTAATTGGTACAAAATGGATCTTCAAGAACAAGTTTGATGAGCATGGAAGTGTTATCAAAAACAAAGCTCGACTGGTATGTAAGGGGTATTCCCAGATTGAAGGTGTTGATGTTGAAGAAACCTTTGCTCCAGTGGCTAGACTGGAGTCAACCAGACTTTTCCTTTCCATGGCACTCCAAAGAGGATATAAAGTATATCAAATGGATGTCAAGACAACATTGTTGAATGGTGTACTCGAAGAAGAAGTCTACATTGAACAACCAGTGGGTTTTGTTCTTGGTATTGATGAGATAAAGGTCTAAAAAATGAAGAAAGCCCTATATGGTTTGAAGCAGGCACCACGAGCTTGGTATTCCTGCCTGGACTCGTATCTCAAGAAGCTGGAGTTCAAAAGAGGAGGAGTGGATCACAATCTATATGTGAAGAATTATCCAAAAGATCAATTTATGGTTCTAGTCTACGTTGATGATATCATATTTGGTGGTAGCAGGTAGAAATCAGTGGATGAATTTGCAAATCATATGAAATCAGGATTTGAAATGTCTATTATTGGGGATCTCACATATTTCTTGGGGCTACAGGTGATTCAAAAGAAGGATTACACTTTCATTTCTCAACAAAAGTATGCAAGAGAGCTGTTGAAGAAGTTTAATATGCAAGACTCCAAAACAATGTCAACTACGATTGCAGTTGGAACTAAACTTGGAAAGCATGAGGATGGGACCTCTGTAGATCCCACCATGTACAGGAGGATCATTGGGAGCCTACTGTACCTGACAGCGACATGACCAGATATTGTCTTTGCCATATGTCTTGCGGCCCGCTTTCAGAGTAATCCAAAGGAGGAACATATGGAAGCTGTCAAAAGAATCATGAGGTACATTCAAGGTACACATAACTTTGGGTTATATTTTGCTGCAGGTGGGGATAGTAAATTATTAGCATTTTCTAATGCTGACTGGGCTAGTGATGTAGTAGACAGAAAGTCCACCAGTGGTGGAGCCTTCTATATTGGGCAGAAATGTGTTGGCAGGTTGAGCAAGAAACAAGAAAGTACTTCCCTTAGTACTGCAGAAGCTGAGTATATCTCTGCCATGAAGGCTTTCACTCAACTGCTATGGATGAAACAACAACTAGCAGATATTGGTTATGAGGTAAAGTAACCAATGGTCATTTTATGTGATAACAAGAGTGCAATTGATCTTACGAAGAATCCTGTTCAGCATTCTCGTACAAAACATATTGAAATCAGGTATCACTTTATCAAAGAAAATGTTGAGCAAGGAGTGATTAGAATGGAGCATGTGGGAACTGATGAGAAAGTGGGGGATATTCTGACCAAGCCACTATTAGCGGCTGTGTTTGACAAGAATCAGTTGAACCTCGGTGTTCAGCCACCTCCTAGTGCATAAAGAGGTTACGAAATACCCCTCTCTCTGATTATGATAACTGTTTTTATCTGTTTGTGGATGTGATGTAGGTTTGTGGGGGAGATACTATCCAGGGGGAGTATGGTTTGAGCTAAACATTTAACAAATTACCGGTCTTTGGGTTTATTCTCAATGGGGGAGAAAGGAATAAATTCAGGCATGTTCAGGCATGTAATGCTCATGTGACATGATGCGAATTCAGTGTTAGTGATAGGATGAGAAGGATGAGAAGGAATACATCGGTCATGTAATGCTTCTTGGGCGTCATTGAGAATTCCAAAACACTGGAACCCAATTCAAGCTTCCCCTATTGTTTTCTACACCAATCATTGCTCATGTAGACTTAGATCATTGGATGAGTTGATTCTTGCATTTTTGGTTTGTACATGGATGGGGATCTATTAAATTTATTTTCTAATTTCCAACAAACCCAAAGGGGGATATTGTTGGAACTATGATCTTCTATACATGAATTGGAGTATGGTTTTTGTTTGTTGTCAATCCTCAGTGGAAGTTCAGAAGGTGTACCAGCAAAGTGATCATACAGTTCAAGCAGACAATAGTATTGAAGGTGGCGCTGTTTCCCAGTGTTTTCCAATTTTTTTGGGGCCTGAAAATCGACAAATGAAGAAAAATGTTTTTGGAAAAGAGACTTGCACTCCATGTACTTGAAGGATATGGAACTTTCACGCCTAGAGTTTTTCAAGATCAGAACATGGAAAAATGGAAAAGGGATAAGGGTCGCGCAAGTATTGGTTGGGTCGCGCAAGTGACCTGCATTCCCAGAAAGGATTTGTGTGCCGATGCCTATGAGGATTGGAAACTTGCACGCCTATTGTTATTCATGATCAGAACTTCAAAATATAGAAAAGTAAAGAGTGTCGTGCAATTATTGGTGTAATCGCGCATGTGAGTAGCGTGATAGAGGCTTGGGCGGTTGGAGCTGCGCGATGGGACTTGTGCGCCGTGAGGACACTTGCGTGCCACCGCACATGGGGTCCAGTTTGCCTATAAACAGAGGACCACCCCCATCATTTACAACAAAGTTTAAGACTTAGAGATTTTTTGAGATCTCGTTGCACAATTAGTTGAGTCGCGCAAGTGGTAGTTGGGTCGCGCAAGTAGATGCTGCGTGTCGGTTGTTGGCTACGCGACCAAGGCGGTTTGAGAGTTAAAGGTGCAGAGTCACGCAAGTTTGGAGTTGAAGGAGGTAGTGTCGCACAAGTGTGTTGGTGTCACCTGCGTGCCGATTTTGTATCGTGCAAGTGACTTGCGTGCCGTTCTTGAAACTTACACGCCGGTCTTGGATTAGCGCTCTAGGTGAGGTTATTGTATTCCGGTCGTTTTGGAGTTGCATGAAAACTAGAAGATTGCCCGATACCTTCGGTGAAAAGTGGGATTAGTATACGAGTGAAATTTGGACTTCAACAGAGCATCTACATTCAACAGAGGATGCATTATTTTGTAATGATGAAGAGTCCTTTATGTCTATAAACTGAGTGTGACTTCACCAAGGGCAGTGAGCAAGGGGGAGCCAACGGGAGTGACCCGAGGGAAGGAGTGAGCTATCCCTGAATCTTTGTAAAGTCAGTGAGCCTGGGACAAAGTGACTATTCCCGAACCATTGTAATCCATAACCAGTGAAGATTAGTGGAATTTGGTACGACCGACAACTTGTCGGCGTATGCTCCTTTTACGTAGCCCTTAGCGGTGAAACAAGTAAAAATTATTGTGTCATATCTTTGCATGTGAATGTTTCATTGCTGATCATATTCATCATATAGGTTTAACTATTTCCTACCAACGTGGGAGCAAGATTATTGTTTTTAAAAGAAAAAGTTGACTCCCTGATTCACCCTTCCCCTCTCAGGGTGTCCTAGGGTCCTACATGTACACCAAAAATTTACCATAAGACACAAAAAAATTAATTTTAATGCATATACCCATTTTTATTAGTGATTTTAGGAATCTAAAGCCTAATTTGGGAGGGAGGTTCTCACCACCATGTTATCAGATTGGGAAATGTTTCAGATGAATATACATACCTCAGTGTGTGAGCATTCTTATGGCACATGGAAATCCAATCTAATTCTTATAGTATAAAGAAATATTTCTACCCAAACTCTACATCTGTTATCTAATTAAAGATAATATCATCTATCACTTGGAAAAGGTCATGATATTAATTTTTTTATGTCAACAGTGATAACCAATCAATAGGATAGACTATCACCTCTACAAGATATAAAATGGACACTATAATATTCATAAATTACGAATGGAACTTGTTCAATTCAAAGGTGTGATAGAATTTTTTTTGATGAAGTTAAATAGAGAACCATTCTGGAATAGATATTCAGATATGTATAAGAAATATCACACATACCACCAATAGGGGTATCATATCCATATATAAACTTCCTCAATTTAATGAAGGAAGGAAATAATCATCCTCAAACTTTTTGAAGATTATGTGCATTACTAATAATTCATAACCATTGGAGATATAATATTTTGAACATTTAAAATGATTATAATATGTTTACGAATCTATAAATTTATCATATTAATTATTCATATCCAAGGTAACCATTCAGAAGATATGGGTGTAGTCCATGCACTCAACCCATTTCATAATCAACATTTTTCAAAATGATTATGGAATATTATGTCTTTAATGATATAACTATTTCATTATTTTCAATATAAATCAAATTCATATCATAGGATATGACTAATATACATATTTTAGTGCATATACAACATTGCATGTATGGGAAATTATGTTATAAAACAAGACAAAGATACAAGAAATCATATCAAGTCATCACATGCTAAACTGGATATCATGATACCAAACCCCACCTATTTTTTTTTCTTATTATGGTAGAAAAATTTATGATACAATACAACCCATACCCATAACCCATCACTCAGGGTAGGGATATACAAACCGAGTCTCAACCAATAACCTCTCACTCAAGGTTGAGCCTCTTATCGAGTCCCAATCTCATATCCATTCACATAACTCCACCCAATCAATTAGGGTGAGGTTTAATACCATGTTTCATACCAAATCTCATATAACCACACTCACTTAGGGTGAGGTCTCATACCACATCACATACCACATCCCATATTGCCACCCTCTTTCTAATGATGATGACTCATACCATGTCTTGTAGCATATATCATAACACCGCCCTCTCACTCAGTGTGAGGTCTTATTCCATGTCTTGTATCATGTCTCGTACCACCACCCTCTCTCTCAGGGTGAGGTCTCATACCACGTATCACATCATATCCCATCAATGATTCTCAACATGGTTAGATCATAATATTAAGAAAAACATGACAAACAAATCCCATAGCCTAGACCTTGTCTCGATACACACCCATCCTCACCTAGATTTATATTAAATGGTAGAATATACAACTAAATATCTCTTTCCATAACTAACCTCATCATCCACATCTACCAACCCAAACCACAACTACATATTACTCATAGTGATTCTAAGCCCTAGGGCTATACCCAACTCCCAATATCGACACTAGGTCATACCTAGACACAATTAACACTAAGAATCTCTCTATCTCTCTTAAGCCATACACTATCTATGTTGTCCTCATAATAAAACATATCCTAGCCTCTACCACACCTCTAGCACATGGATATTACCCTAATAACCATAAGTTTCTCACTAGATTCTCCACCCCTTTCTAACACCTCCCATACACTAAGTTCATTCCCAAGATATCTAAATCACATCTTATTTACCCATATTCATATCCCAATCAATACTAGGAAAGTCTCAGATTCCTACCAGGTATCAATATTGATCTCATACTCCATGTCACTTCCTCATAAGTCCCATGCACAAGGGAGTCCACAAAAACTCTTTAAAATCACATAGCACCACTAGTCACACTCTAAGGGGAGTGATGAACCTCTACCAAAGTTCAAAAACATGATTATACCAATCCTAATAGCCCTTCGTTGTTAAATATCAATTCCCAATATCCGATCCCTCTTACTCAAGGAGTTATAAGTTTCCAAGGAAATTCCTATAGCCATTTCCATACAATTTCCCAAGGCTCGAAACCAAATGATTCATCTGTCAAATATATTAACCATCCAATGGGTGATGAACCTACTTATGTGGGTGAAAAATAGTCTATACATAATTTAATCCACATGTCAAGACCCCTTCAAGGCCCTTTAAGCAATTCTAGAAATTTCTTCCCTTATAAGTATAACTGTCGAGCATCCCTCTGATATTTAACCTATATGAGACATATTCAAAACATAATAATATCTTAACCCTTATCATGACCCACCCCCATTGAAACCCCACTCGTATTTTCAGTGAAGATAATTGTGTCCCCCTTAATCTTTCCTCTAAAAGGTTATATATCGATGATTATAATCGAGGGTATCTATTACAAAAATGGGGGGAATTTCCCTCATACATTCCCTAAAAAAATCCACCAATCAGCTCCATATATAATCAATTGAGAGATAAAAATCCCATTCCCAAATCATCTCTAACTGAGAATGATTACATAATATCTTGGATCAATTTGAAATATGTTTAGCAATGAGAGGGAGGGGTGAAGCCGTGTTGATGTTTTTTTAAACAATTTTTCCTTTTTATCTATTTAACTCTTTGATCAGTTAGGATCTATATTATCTCAATCTTGGTTGTCTACCCATTATCATATGTAATAATATGGAAGCAAGTAAACAATGACATCTGATATTTTTACAAGGTTCACTAATCAATGAGTGTATCTAGTACTTGTTGTGTTTGATAGTGACCAATTCATCGATTACCTCTATAATGAAATACCAATTATAGTGGTTTGGCTAGAGAGTAACCTAAACATGAAGTGTGGTTCACTACACTTTAGAAGGGGGGATAGAAAATAATCATTATCCCATTGTTCTAGTGAAATACTAACCCAAAAAAATCCTCTTTCATGATATTTATTCTACCTCTCGATAGTGAGAAAATTATCTAAGTGATTTGAAATAGTATCAAAGCCTAAAACTATTTGATACTTTACTTTATTAGTGTTGTTTGGTTCTTTATTTTATTTCTATTCTTTTACTTGCACAAAAACATGAAAGTACACCTTCTTATTCTTCTTATTTTGTATACACATTAGTACACACCCTCCTTATTATTTATAAAAACAATTAGATATTTCTACTTCTTCTTCACTTGAACAAGTTAAATTCACTTATTCTTGTATAGATGCATGATATTTTCTTATTATTGTGTGAAATAGATTTCACAACACTTTCTTCTTCTATTCTATTGCCCTAGTTGAAGTCTCTTATTTTTCTTTAAGATTTGATATGTAAATAACTCCTCCTCTTATTCTATCTTTCTCTTCTTATTCTTTCCTATTATTTTTTATTCAATGCACATGGATTACATTATTTCTTCTTGTATTCATTTTCTTCAGTGTACATGAACAAAAACACTAGTTCTTCTTTCTCTATATACTTCAATACTATAAAATATAGAATATTGGGAATACAATATCAGTTATTCCTACTTCTTGACACAAATGCTTTCCTCTTAGATTAACAGTGTCTATATTCTCTATTACACACCACTTTTTATTAAAATTGTAATATCTATTTATATGATCTTTAATGACATCAAATTACTATTTATCTTCTTCTCAAATAATTCCCTACACATCATGAATAATTAGTTTTGAATTTATAGTACTTTTGGTAATTCTAAACTCCTTCCAATATAAATTTTCAACGATCCTTGAATATTACTCATGGAATCATTACATTTCACTTCTTTCCTTGTGAAAATTGGAAAAAACATCACCGATTATTTTATTAGGACATATTTCCTTTTAAATTTATGAAGTTTAAACATTTAAAACATCTTCCACCTTCTTCATAAAAATCCCATGAAATATGAATGTTCATATTACACTTGTGTATGTAAACCATAAATAATTACCATATAGCCATATATCCTTCATTAATGATGAAAATATCTTGTATATTATTTCCTTTTCTTCTACTAGAATCATGATACTCAACACCATGATATTTAATTTCATAAATTTCAACAAAACTGCATCAGTTAGGTTAATGAGATATTAAATATTTTAAACTTTCCTTTCTATAAAACACATGCATAAGTCATGATGAATATTATCATAATATTGTAATTTAAGTGATACTTACATGGAATTAACTAGATCAGGTTCTTCACTGGGATTTCCATTTTTTCACAAAATCCTAAGGATGATGTTTATACAAATAGTGCATAAAAATGAAATGGTCCTTATGAATTATCATCTAAAACTTGAATGATATTTAAATAGTGATGTTTATATATATGGTTGTATAAAAGTAACCCTTATGTAGATGATGTTTACACAAGCATAGGATCTCCCATATACATCTTTCACTGATAATCGACTGTGAGTCCTAGTCTAGATAAACCAGATGACAAGACAATGAATTGACCACATGCCCCAGTCTAGATCAACCACTTGTAAAAATAAATATATTGACCACATGTGTTAGTCTATATTGAGAAAATGGACAACCAAGTGACCATGAATGAGTATACTGTAAGATAAATGTATTGGTCATTCATAAATAAACTAAAAAGTTTTGGGTCAACCATATGAACAAATTACCATCCATGAATAGACCAACCACATAAACAAAATATCAATTGTGAAGATTTAAAGTCTTGATACAGCTTTATATTTCTTCTCATGATCTCAAATGATGAAACTTATCACATTTGAATACATTTATTGATCACAAGAGTCATTTATAGGTTCTTGAATGCATGCAGAAACTCTACTATAGATTGAGGTAGAAGAATATTGATATAACATCATTTCTTCTAGTCATGTAGTGTAACATCCCCAAATGATAAAGGGTTAAATGACTAAATGATATGACTCATGTCAACAAGGTGTACCTTCCTTTTCAGGAGCCTGTCTGATTAGAACTCCACAGTTAAGTGTGCTTGGACTGGAGTAGTGATCAGGATGGGTGACCTTCTGGGAAGTTTCCCAGGATGTGTGCGAGTGAGGACAAAGCACACTGGAAAGGACATGTGTTGGCATGTGGGTCGACCCTGGGGTGGGCCCCACGTGTCTGCGGGGGAAACTGGTGGTACCTGGTAGGTCAAGACCCGACGGCCATGTTAAGGCGGGGTGTCTGTGCTGTCACCGGGACCCAGTTGTCACATTTGGTATCAAAGGAGGAACCCAGCCTTAAGTGCGGTGCACTGCCTGGGTTGAGATGTAGGGCCCACAATGAGGGCGTTGTGCTCTAAAGGGGGGGTGATTGTAACATCCCCAAATGATAAAGGGTTAAATGACTAAATGATATGACTCATGTCAACAAGGTGCACCTTCCTTTTCAAGAGCCTGTCTGATTAGAACTCCACAATTAAGCGTGCTTGGCCTAGAGTAGTGATCAGGATGGGTGACCTTCTGGGAAGTTTCCCAGGATGTGTGCGAGTGAGGACAAAGCACACTGGAAAGGACATGTGTTGGCATGTGGGAACTATCATTAGTCAGATGACCCGTTCAGGCATGTGGGTGGACCCTGGGGAGGGACCCACGTGTCTGCGGGGGCAACTGGTGGTACCTGGTAGGTCAGGACCCGATGGCCATGTTAAGGCGGGGTGTCTGTGCTGTCACCGGGACCTAGTTGTCACATGTAGCATATGAAATATCTAGATATTTTTAACACATTAATAGATACTTATTATGAAATTCTTCACCACATTGATTTTCAACTAGGAGTGGTGATTTTTAATTACCCAAGATTCTCCCCAATAAAAGCAATGAAATCCACTCAGATTTGAGTCATAACCCTTTTACTTATGTTCCTCTATGTATTTGTGAGACTAAGATCCACTGTTCTTCACTTTTTCCAACCCACACATTCCATGTTACACCCATGCATCATGTGTACTAACCTTAACAACCACTAGACTTCATCTATGTTGTCCTTGTTGGTCTGATATTAATCTTGGTTGATTTTCTATGATATTTGGATACTTGATTGGAATGTCTTGTGGATTTTCCATTTTTTTATCTAAGTCATCCTCATATCCTTAGTAAAAATAATAGAGTATGAAATAATATGTAATGAAAAAAATAACACCCTTTTATTCAATTCATCTTTTCTTATTTTTTAATCAATTATTTTCCATTACCATCACAGAAATAAAGCATTATTTATCTAGAAATTATCCACATAACTTCAATTATTCAAATAACATTTTCCTTTAATATGAATTAATATTCCACAAGCATCATATAAATAAAGTATTTTTTCATTTAAAAATTCTCCATGGAACTTAAATTATTCAAATATTGTTTTCCTTTAATATGAATGAATATTACAAAAAATTTTAAATTAAATAACTCCTTTTTTCATATAAAATATTAAAAACAACATTAAAAACAACTTCCAAAACATCCCTGCAAAATTTATTCAATTAAAATATAAAGAAAACCTACTTGGGATCACTCCTCAATATACTTGGGATCTCCAAAAAAATTCCTAGAAATTATTCTTCACTCTAATTACAATTCCTTCTATATTGACATAAAGACTCATTGATACTTAATATTTATTGAAAATCATTAAAAAATAATAATACACACAAATTGGACTAAAAAATCCCCCATTTGTATTTGTTGAAAATACCTACTAAATTGTAAGCTAATATGTGGTTGATTCCTTCTCTCCATATTTCTCATCAATCTTTCATTTCACTTTATCCCCCCTTATTTATAGTAAATATAATGTACATAGTAAATCATGATATGAATTCATACTCAAGAAATTTTCCATCAATAATTCCACTCTAAGTCTACCTGATCAATGCTCGGTGTATAAAATAAGAGGGTTTTATTAAGACAACAATGTTGACCACTAAAAATTGAACATGATACCAATTGAAATGAGAAACTCATCAACTTCTCCAAAAGATATATAATAATTTTTAGGCAAAGAAATTTGTTAATAATAATTGAGATAAAAATTTCTAATTGAATATATTAACCTGAATTTTCTAAAGTTACTTAAAATCATAGGTAAAAAAAATTTAAGAACAAAAGGAAAGTGTTATCTTTAGAAACAACCCTGAACTCTAATTCAACCTTAATTTATATGTCATTGATTAAAGAAAAAAAATTCCACCCCCTAATGTTAAGATCTATTTTTGTAACTAAGGATGAGAGAATAATAAATCATAACTTTTTCAATAAAACCCCTTCAAAAACATTTTATAATATTTAGATTTATATGAAAGAATAATTATGAAATCATCTCTATTACATTCTTTACTTATCTATCCCATAAGGATACACTCCTCTTGATCTTCATCATGGTGGATCTATTGTATAAATATATTTCAATAAGTTTTATGTAGATAATGAAATAAAATGGAACTCTTTATATGGATTTCTAGATTTTATATCTTCTACATTATCTTTTCTTTAGAAGTTCATTGAAATACCAATCAAGGGATCAATCCAGAATGGTGAATTATTTATTTTTATGTTCAGTTTAGACATATTTCACATCTTCCCAATTTCTCTACCTAAGAACACATTTCACCTTCAATTATGTTCATTTTAATAACAAATAAAAGACATAAGGTTCATGGGAATAAGGTGGTTCATTTTTCTTTTCAATGTGAATAGTAAGGTTCAGAAGATTTTCTCATCTAAGTTTCTCTATTATTTTTGTCTTCATACTTTCATAACAAGTCTTAAAATTTATTTTTTATTTAGGAATCATGTAACTATTTACATATTCAACTTATTTATGTGTATAACCTATATTTTCACTAGCCTTCATGATTTGTACACTCCTTATTACTTTTGATTATACCTCTTATGTTGAAAAAATGGGTAGATATGATTTAGCATTATGAACAAATTCCTTGAATATTCCATATAGTTCTTCTTTAACACAAGGGTTTTATTTTGTTGAAAAACTCTCATAAAACTCAAAATATTCATTTGGAATCTCTTTTTTTCCTTTGGCATAAGATTTTTATTATGCTATCTCCATCATTATTTTTGTCTCCAAATATTCTATCCAAATTACTAAAATATCACCGGGGATATTGATAAATTTCTTAAAGTCACCATATTGATTATTTTTAGTGTAATTTTTTAAAAATTAATTCCTCTATCTTTATCACCTCTATTGAACATCTTGGAACTTTTTTGAATCAAATTTCCCTTATATTTGTTGTCTAAGGATGACTCATCCTTATTTTGAATCTTCTTGGGTGCAATCTATTTTTCAATTTTATTTATT
The DNA here is from genome assembly GCA_963277665.1 of Viscum album. NCBI lineage: Eukaryota > Viridiplantae > Streptophyta > Magnoliopsida > Santalales > Viscaceae > Viscum > Viscum album. The sequence goes on along the minus strand of OY728130.1, from coordinate 425,665,262 downwards.
TCCATTTCTATGGATTTCTATTCTTTATTCTTTATATTTTATTCCAATAACTTCTCAGATGAAATTGAAACATGTTGATATGAAAATGCATCATCATTGTAGCCACACCCATTACACATGCTAAAAAAATATTCAAGAAATTAAAATATGTTTTTTATTCATAATTTTCTTAATATGTGGATATTACATCTTATCTAGAATTATCCCCTTTTAAATGGAATTCCTATGATATTTAGAATTTAGATTATTGTAAAAATAGTCCAGTTCAAAGTTCCCAAACCTATTACAGTACCAAAAATTTTCAAATGAACCTTGATATTCTTTTCTCTACTTTATGTTGTATAAAATTTTAAAAAGTGATTACATGTTTTTTTAGGGATTTTTAACTAATAGTTGAGTTATTATTGGGGATAGAACACTTATACTCTAACTTCAATACACCCTTTAGATGGTGGTAGGATTATTATAATTTCTCCTCACCCATTTTTGTATTGGTTTAAGATTGAAGCCTGCATTATTTTAGGAAATAAAATTAGCATGAGAAAAATAATATAAAATAAATGAAACCTCTTCTTATGTTCTTTATGAGTATTGATCATGAGATGATACCGATGTTTTCTTTCCACATATTAGAGTTTTTCTTTAATAGACTTAATCTTCTTAATAATGTGTGGTAGCATCAAATTTTACCTTAGATTCATAAGAATACATGGCTTGAGTGGTCTCTATGTTTTATAATATATGATCAAGCACAAAATTTTTCATATTGATAATATTATTCTAATATTTAATATCCTTCATACCAATAACAATTAATTTATTGTTTTTTTCTAAATTCTTCCCTATTTATTTGATTCCTCTATTGAAGTAAAATGTCAGGTTCCTTGATTTTTTTTACCTTTTCGCATCTAGTTGTGCATTTTTTACATCATTGATTCTTTTATGATTTTCTTTAAGGGAATGTAACTTCTATTTAACATCCTTCTTGATCTCATATTTTTATTAAGTTTCTTTTATCCATTTTTTTAGATTTGGATCATTTCACTTCAATCTTAACATTTCTTAATTGAATAACTCCTATATGTTTAGATATATTTATATAGGTTAGTAAATTTTCTTTCAATACTTTCACCAAATTTCATAACACCACTTCAATATGGATGATCTCTTTCTGTATGATTTAAAAAATCCAACAAAAAAAATAAATTATTTATTTTGGATCATAATGAAAAATATCTATTAGTAAATTAAATAATATTTCTTGAGATCTTGTATATATATGATCATCACCAATGAAACTGGTATCTTGTTATTATGGAATGTCTAATAAATAATCTTTACATACCTTTGATCAGTTGAATCCCCTTATCCTATTTAGGTATAAAGGCTATCCATTTCCTTGATGGAATTTTTAACAACATTATATTCTCCATCAACACAAGATCAAAATTCAATGATGTTAGATCTTTAAGGAACCAAAAATTATTATTTTTAGTCTGTAAGAGATTCATTCTTCAATGATTGTTTCTCTTTCTTTTTCCTATTCATCATAGTTTTGATAAAGAAATATGTTTAATTTGAAATAGGTATATTTTCATAAAAATTTTACTTCATTATAAATTTTGAAAGATGCTCAAAATTTTCAAAAATAGAATAAATTTAAAATAAAGAATACAATTATAGGTGTAACCTTTCTTTGACACTGATTATAGGATCAATTTAGGATATTTTCAAAAATGAGAGGGTATGCGTGGATAAGGTTTGGTGTATTTTTAAACAATTCTTAAATTTTTATCCTTTTACCTATTTGGTCGGTTAGGATCCTTATTATTTCAATCTTGGTTGACTATACCTTATCATATAAAATAAGAGTAAAGTAAGTAAACAATGGGATATGATATTTTTAAAAGGTTTATTACTCAATGAGAGTATCTAGTACTTACTATGTTTTAGAGTGAAATATACATATATTACCACTATAATGAAATAACAGTTATAATGGGTTGGAAAGGGATTAACATTAACTTCAATTATCACTTTATAAGGGTGTAGAAAACAATATTTATTCCCTTATTATGTTGAAATATTGACATAAATATAGACCTTGTTGAATCTTTATACTACCTCATGATAGTGTTTACAACATTGGCTATGTTTTCATCCTATTGAGACTTTAATTTATCACAGTGATACTTCGTTCCATTTATTCTTTATTTTTTTCTATTTGCATAATAGAATACAAGTACACCTTTGTCTTCTTCTTATTCTTCTTCTATTATATGTGAAGTTGTACACCCTATAATTATTCAAAAAAATAACTAGATAATGGTACTTTTTCATAATTTTCACAAGTTCAAGTGAATTTCACTTATATAAATGCAATATATTTTTTTCTTTATGCACTAAATAGATTACACAAAACTTTATTCTTCTCTTCTATTACACTGAACACAAGTTACTTCATTTTTTATGAGAAATAATATGTATAGAACTCATCCTCTTTATCTCTATTCACATCCTTCTTTCATATTATTATTTATTTAGTATGCACATATTTCATTGGTTCATCCTGCATTCTTTTTCTTCAGTGCACATGATCAAAATCTATGGTTATTTTTTCTCTCCATACTTTGGTACTCATGGATTTGAAATATTTGAAATACAATGTTAGTTATTTAGAGTTCTTAACACAAATTTTTTTATCTTAGAATAATAGTTTCAAAATTCTCTCATACAGAACAATTTTTCTATATCTATTTTTATGAGTTGAAGAAGAATCAAATTCCACATTATCTTACCCTAAAATTATTATCTCTACAATGAGAATACTTAATTTTGAATTACCAAGAATTTTGGAAATCATTACCCCATATAATATTAATTTTCAAACCTTGTTTAATTAATATTATGGGCTCAATACTTTTTACTTCATTCTTTAAGAAAATTAGAAACATTTTGAGTAATTATTTAATCATTCGCTGTTTCCTTTTAAATGGTTTAAGTATTTTTATTTAAAATATATTCCATATTCTTTATAAAACTCCAAAAATTCAAATTCTCATAATGAGTATGTGTATGAAAACCATTCATAATCCTCATGAAATTGTAGATCCTTTATTCATGAAGAAAAATACAAAAAATTTATTCCTTTTTCTTTGGATATAATCCTGATACTTCATATCTTGATATTAACTTTCATGATGTTCAACATACCTGACATCTAATAAGTTAATGTAATATAAAATATCTCCAACTCTCATTTCTAAAAAACATAGACCTAATTCATGATTAATATTATCATGATATTATAATTTAAGAATTTATTACATGGAATTGACTAGATTGAGTTCTACATCGAGTTTTCCATTTTTAAAAAACTACACAACATGATTTTTATGAATACAATGTGTAAACATTAAAATATGCTTATGAATTCTCAACGAAAACATGAATAATGTTTATAAAGAGATGTTAATTTAGATGGTTACTTAGAAATCACCCTTACGTAGGTAATTATTGTACAAACTGAGGATTGAACATATGAATATTTCAATGATTTTCAACCATGAGACTTAGTTTAGAATGACCACCTGAAATCACAATGGGTTGACCGCAATTTTTAGTCTAGATTGAATCCATGCACAACCAAGAAACCGTGAATGGATCAATGATTGTACCATGATTCACTATGTCATTTTCACCCTTACACCATTGTATTAAACTGAATTTTTTTTGTAAATTCCAAATATAATAACAAAGTGAAATTCATGTTTGATTCAGTTATTTTATGTTTATCACTATTAAAAAGGTAAATGTTACTTATTTTTATAATATTATTGAAGGTGGAGGTGATTTGGAGGACCCATGATGAAGTTCAAGAAATATGGGCCAAACTGCGTAGGATCCAAGCACACTAGTGGATTAATCCACACACTACTACTAGACCGTGCATCCAAATGGGATGCAATTTTTTGCACTGGTCCAACATTTAATAGGCGACATTTCATATCAAGGAACCCAATCCCGATTCGGCTTCTAAGGGGCCCATCCGAACTGATATTTCTAAGACACTGAATATGCACAAAATCAAAAGTGGCATTCTGTAATATGTCAATATCTCTAGATGTGATTGTCCAAATGATTCCAAACATTCGGTGGTGATAGTCATGATGTAAGGCTTTAACTTTAAAGTTTTTTTAAAAGGTATATTCCATTTTCTAGTATCCAAAAATCATTATTTATGTGGTTTATCAAAATCTGGGTGCCCAAAACCACTTCCCATTTTGGCTATAAAGAGGCACCTTGGGAACCCCATTTGGGAGTTTGAACCTGAAGTGAAGCTCTGCCTTTTTTGAGTCCTAGAGGAGTCTCTCCCTCATTATTGAAGTTTCGGAGGCCCCTATCCTCATAGGGGGATCCATAATGAAGAATGAGTTCCTCCCGAACTTCCTCCTCCTCCTCCCGATATCGAGCTAAATGGTGGGTGATCATTGTGAGGGAGCTTCACAATTGAAGAGGGAGTTCCAGAACATTATATTATATTGGTTTTGTGTAATTTTTGTGGGAATTATTTCAGTTATGTTTTATATTCATATTCTTCTTCTCTGAATGCATTGATTTGGTTTAATTAAGTGAAACATTTCTCATTTCAATACCGATTGGGTAGAGATTCAAGTGGGAATATTGGGTTGTTCTAATTGGACAACACAAGCATCCTATTTCTCTAACACATATACAAGATTTCAGTATGATTTTATTTAACTCACTCTATGCTTGTGGTCCAAACCTTGACAACACGATTGTTATGTCAAGGGGTGGTTCTTTGTGCATTATTTTAATAGGAAAGAGGGGAACCAAGATCTTGGTTAACCCTCAACCAAAGGATTACACTAAAAACTAATAATAAATTAAGAATGAATAACCATTCAAGTGCTATAGTAACTTAACAATGATCACTTATTTATCTCATATTTTCCAAAATACACTTTGTCTTTCAACTTTATAACTCTTTACATTAAGTTACTTTCTTAAAATTGTTTACAAAATCAAGACCCTCTTTTTTTATTCTTATTAAAAATACAAACTCAAAACCTATCAATGATCCTTGAGAGAGGACCTAGGGTCTTCTTTATACAACAAAATATTCTTTAAATAACTATCAATTTGATGTGTCACGACAATGTGGTCAATTTTTTGCGCCGCTGCTGTAGAGCACTTTGGTTTTTAGTGAATGTTTTTGATAATATTTTTATAAATTTTGTGAATATTTATTTGTTTTATATTATAAATTTACCTATATTTTTGTGTTCTGATTTATTTCTTGTGTAGGTTTTTTGCATGATGCGTTCTAATCTGGGAGATTTACCACATTTCAAACCTGAACTGGAGAGGATCTTACGTCAGCAACCCCGAGACGCAGAAGAGAACCCTTTGAAGGAGGACAAACAAGACAACAACACTATTCTTGATCCATCATATTCTTCTTTTGGAAACAACATCAAAACTGAAATAAACATGCATAAAATGGATGAAAATAACTGGACATTAAAATAACTAACCTAACTTGATGTTGATATCCAACCCATATAAATTTAAATGCAAGGAGAGATACCCAATTTTGAAATAAAATCCGGTCTAATTTATTTATTACCAAGATTCCATGGACTCACTGGAGAAGATCCACAGAAGAATTTATTAGAATTTCATACTGTTTGTTCAACATTAAAAACTACTAATATGGATGAAGAAAAAGTAAAGCTTAGATAATTACCCTTTTATTTAGAAGATACAACAAAATATTGGTTATATTATGTTAATTCCCCAATAAGAGGCTGAGCAGACATGAAACGCCTTTTTATTGAAAAATATTTCCCAACCTCTTGAATTGAAACAATAAGGAAGGAAATATGTGGTATAAGACAATATAAAGGGGAAACACTTCATGAATATTGGGAAATATTTAAAAGATTATGTTCAAGTTGTACACACCACCAAATAAGTGACCAACTTTTAATACAATATTTTTATGAAGGTTTAATCCCTATTGATTGAGACACGATTGATGCTGCTACAGGTGGTGCACTGGTAGATAAGAAGACAATTTTTATAAGGACCTTAATTGAGAACAAGGTTTAAAACACTCAACAATTTGGTTCAAGGTCTAATGTACCCATTTGAGGTGTCCATGAGGTGCAAAGTACTAAAGTTGAGAAGAAGGTGGACACAAAGTTTGAAGAAATAAGTACCCTTTTATGAAAACTCGCTCTCTCCCAAGGGAAATCTCAATCTCCTCCTCCCATCCATTGTGGAATCTTCTCTTCTGACACCCATTATTCTGACTAATTCCTCCAATTGAGAGAAAATTCTGAGAGTTATGCGGCGATCTTCCTAGGAAACCCCTATAACCAACCCTTTAGGCAAGAACAATACTATCTATCCAACTTTGGTTGGAAGGAAAAATAAGATTATAGGCAAGGGGGGTATTCAAACCAACCTCATCAACCATGGAACTAACAAGATCAGAGTAGTCATCCACCACAACCACCCAAAAATCCTCAACCACCCCAAAGGCCTTTCCAACCGCCCCTCTAAAACCTTATCCTAGCTTAGAAGATATGATGAAACAAATGGTTTCCAACAATTTTCAATTCCATCAAACCACCCGGGCAGCCATAGAAGACCTAAAAACCCAATTAGGATAACTAGATAACTCGGTGGGGGAAATTCAAAGTCACGGGTTAGGTAAACTACCTTCTAAACCAATAGTTAACCCCAAGGATAAGGGAAATGTTAGTGCCATCACCCTTAGGAGTGGAAAAAACTTAAAAACCAAATGAATCCTCCATCAGAGTCATCCCCTCCTAAGAAAACCACCATCCCAACCATTGCTAATGTAAGAACCTGGATCTTCGTTTTCAGGTATGTCTTTCTTTTTCCTGGAGTTTTGAGAAAAGAGGAGTTTCTGAAAATTTTTGAAGTACACACCGTGTACTTTATGAGTACATGTCATGTACTCCCTTACCGTGCCAGGCCGTGTCTGGGCCACAAACACGGTGTGTAGGGGTGAAGTAGAGGCCTCTTAAAGTAGAGTATGGAAAAGTAGAATACACACTGTGTACTCAAGAAGTACACGTTGTGTATTTTTTTTTCATTAAACGGACCAGGGTCGCGCCTAAGCGACATAAATTTCTTCTTCTCTAGCACCTTCGACCAAGAGCGACCCGTACAACCACAGATCTTCTTCGATCCCCCAAGCCTCTATCCGTTCTTTGAATCGACCGCTGTTGATTGCGTTGGAATCACAGCGGTGAGTTCTTCCTTCTCCTAGATCCTTGATTTCCAATTACTACTATTTATTAAGTTATTGTGGGTTGAAAATTTTGTGCATTTTTGTAGATCTACTCCGTTCTGAGGATAATCAAGCCTCGTGGTTCAAGTATATCGATCTCTTAAGATCGAGGTAGGTGGTTTGTGCCTTACCTTTAGATGTCTTTGAGTTTTATGTGAAAATTCCACCAATACCAGTGGATGGGGTATCGCGTGTTTAACTTTTTTACCTTATGTTTATTCCTGCCTTTCTTGCATGCTTGTGTAGAGGTAAATTGATCACGTTTGTGGATAATTTTTGTGATTGGATGTTTTTCCCATGCTTTTCTCTTATTGTAACATTTGGGTCTCTTTAGCCTTTGGCCGTTGTACCAGTTTCCATGTCTTGTGATCGTAGGACGGAATGATGTTGTTAACATGATTATTTACCTATAGACTGTTTAGCCAAGTATATCTATAGGTGTACTTTGGTTATCCAAGTAGCTCTATAGGTGTACTCTGGCTTTCTAGAAATAATATGCACTGACTGGCACGGGAATGTGAGAACCCAATGCTATATACTATAAGGGATAGACCGAGTGAGCTTCCCAGAGAGTCTTAGATATTATAGACTATACGGGGATAGACCGAGTGAGCTTCCTCAGAGAGTCTTGGAAATTATAGACTACAGGGCATAGACCGAGTGAGCTTCCCAGAGAGTCTTAGTTATTATAGACTACAAGAGGGTAGACCAAGTGAGCTTCCTCAGAGAGTCTTTACCTTGTTTGAATGTATTTAAAACCTTCCCAGGCTAGAGGAGGAATTGACCGAGTGAGCTTCCTTAGAGAGTCTGTGGTATACCTGAGGCTATAGGAGGATTGAATGAGTGAGATTCCTCAGAGAGTCTCTAGACCTTGGGCCCAAGAGGGTTAGACCGCGTGATCTCCCTCAGAGAGTCTATGACTACCCTAGACTATAAGGGGAATCGACCGAGTGAGCTTCCCCAGAGAGTCTTATAATTTCGTATGACCAAACCATAGGGGTTCGGCTGAGTGAACTGCCCAGAGGGTTGTGGTACTTCTTGGATAGGACCAGAGGGGATGGCTGCGAGTACTTCCTAGAGGGTTTTCTGTTTGTGTTAGCTGTTGCTTCACCTATACTTGTTGTTCTGTGGATTGATCACTATTGTATATCATCCTGTTTACTGCTTACTGATTACTACCTACTATTATTGCTACTGTTTACTACTTTTTTTACTATTACCTGCCATATACTCACTGACTGTTAGGCACAGATCTTCGGGTGGTTTCATACTCATATTTAGTCTCACACCCTATTTGGGTCATGTTTTTGGGCCCAAACAGACTATGTTGTTGCAGGTATAGACAAGGGAAAGTGCCCTTAGACTTTTGGTACTTGATTTATTTGGAGCAGGGGAGCATGGGACCAATATTTGGCTTGCGATGCGGAAGAGTTTTTTACTTTATTTTGTAATTGTTTTGGTACTATTTTATTTTTCAGCATTGTGACTTGTTTGGATGCTTTCCTAGATATGTATCATGCATCATTTCATATATATACATATGAGCTCTTGTTGTTTGCTGATTTAGTCGTTCCACTGTTTATTATTGTTGGTTATTTACTACTTCCACTCTTGCATGTTTATTTACTTCCACTGTGTACTCTGCCAATGAGGGTATAGTTTCCTCACTATCACACCCAAGGCCCTCACTACTAGTCAGCAGCCTCTGGCATTTGGGGAAATGTGCTTGAGGCCATGTGACCAACCAGGTACGAGGCGCCTTTGGGTGGCTTCCGGAACCGAGACGTTACAAAGTGGTATCATAGGAATTCTTTTCTCTTGATTTACTGTTTGGATCCTTTATCCAGGGATAGGATGGATTCGGTACGTGGTAATAAGCTGTGCCTGGGAGTATCTAACCCGTTTACAGGTAAAATTCATACTACCTCGTTTATTGCATTTTTCTAGTTTTGAGATTTTAAAGTTGATATTATTTCACCTAGAGTGATTCACATGAATTGTGTTGTTATTTTTGTTACTATTATGGTTCTATTTTTGTCGTAACCCGATGAGATGAGGGTATGCCATCTCATGCATCATATAGGAACTTGTTAGAAATCACATGCCATGAATTCTTTCCATGCCATCTAGGATGCATTAGCAATTTCATGTTGTTGTGATAAACTTTGTGTAGATTATGCATGCTGTTATGATAGATGTTTTGATAGAATCTTTGCTATTAGATAGAGGACTGTTTGTATTGTACCTTGCTTAAATGAACGCCAAATTTTGGTTCCGGAGGTGTTATGGGCCCTCTTGAATCAGAAATTGGTGAATCATTAACCTGCTTTTCCTTATATATGACTATTTTGGATTCCAAGCTTTGGTTCATGGGGAGTATGGGCCCTCACGGATCAGAATTTGGCACCTTCATGCCTTGTTTTCTGTGTTTCTGGGATTTGGTGTAGTTTCTGAGCTATTTCATGGAAAAACCTAGAATACATGGCGTGTACTTTATGACTACAGGCCGTGTAGTTTCAGACCGTGTCATTGACTATGTGAGCAGGAACACGGTGTTGAGGAAATGTCTTTAGAAACACGCCGTGTATGGTAGGTGCACACCGTGTAGTATAGAGCCGTGTACCTGGCCGTGTCACTCACAACACAGGCCAGGGAAGCTCGAGTAGAACACGCCATGTTGGTACAAAACACGCCGTGTAGCCTTGTTCTAGGTACCCAGCCGTGTCACAAAAAACATGGGTTGGTGTTATCTTCTCCTATACATGCCGTGTTTGTTCGGAACATGCCATGTAAGGGTCATCCGTGTAGCCGGCTGTGTAACTAACAACATGGGTTTCCGAAACCTTGTCTAGTTCACGCCGTGTCCTTAGTGAACATGCCGTGTAGTCTTGGGTTAAGAGGACCATGTGGGTTAGCCGTGTAAAGAGACTCGGATAGGGGAATAGAGTTCAAGCACACGCCGTGTGTGGGGACAACACGCTATGTATTTGGGGTGTTACACGACTAGAGGTGGCAGGAGTACACGCCCATGTCTTTGGTTTAAGTGAACACACCATGTATTTTTTATACATGCTGTGTAGTCGTGTTTTGTAAACTTGAATGTTTCCTTCTCCTGTTTCCATTTTGTAATCTTGTGTTCTAAGTCTTTGATAATCCTGATCCGAGGTGTGCTTTTGATCTTTTTAGAGCTATGCCTTTGAGACATCCTCCGGTTGTATGTCAGTTGCTAGAAGGTGATCATACACCAGATATAGCCGATCAGGGACCTCCTACAGATCCTCCTGCTGTGCCAGCCTTGGAACCAGCAGTCATACCCATTGCAGGCGCCGATACACAGTTCAGGGAGGACTTCCTGAGGATGATGCAGACTTTTCAGGGAGCGCCGCCTCCTGCCCCATCGATGGACAAATTGACACGGGTCTTTTAGCAGTAGCATCCTCCTACTTTCTCAGGGGATGGAGGACCCCAGGCTTCAGAGTCATGGTTAGATGCCACTCTGATGATCTTTTATCATCTAGAGATACCCCCAGACAAAAGGGAAAAGATGGCCACTTATATGCTCCGTGACACCGCCAAAAGGTGGTGGGAGGTGATCTTGAAGTCAGGGCACCAGCAGAGTATGTCTTGGGATGAGTTTCGCCACACCTTCTATGACTACTTTTACCCAGAGACCTTGAGGGCCGACCAAGACCAGGAGTTTATGAGTCTACAGCAGGGTACACTTTCTGTTATGGAGTACTCTTCCCACTTTACCGAGCTGCAACACTTCACGCCGATCCTAAAAGGTGATGAGTTGTTCCTTGCTAGGAAGTTCGAGGATGGTCTCAGGCAGGAGATCCGTTCCCAGGTGAATATCTTTAGGTTGACTTTGATATCCTCTATCGTCAACCAGGCGCTGATTACTGAGCGCAACCTGAGGGATTCTGGAGCTGTGAGCCAGGGCGGTTCGACATCCAGAGCTAGTGTTCCTCATACGGATAGTAGGAAGCGCCACAGAGAGTCTTCTCGAGGAGACCAGGGAAGGAAGGATGTATCTTCTGGCAGCCAGGTTGTATGCTACCAGTGCGGTAGGAGTGGGCATACTAGGCCTCAGTGCCAGAGCGACCTGATGGAGTGCCGATCTTGCGGCAAGATGGGCCATCTTCAGTGCTTCTGTCAGATCTTCTCACCTTCAGCTAGTAGTAGGGGTTCTTCTATGACCCCGAGTTCAAGAGATGCTTCACCAGTTTCTCACCAGTCTAAGAACTGCAGTTCTTATGGCCGTTCGGGCCGAGGTGGAGGTCACGACCGTGGTGGTCAGTCACCAGGTTACCAGTGACAGCAGAGTGGGTCAGCTTAGAGTGGTCATCCAGGGGCGCAGGGCCACGGTACATGCCAGACCTTCTTCGTGGAGTAGACCTATCAAGATTAGGATCCGAACCCTTCTACAGTTCGAGGTACGATCTTAGTTGCCTCAATTTTATCTTCAGCCCTTTTCGATACTGGTGCTTCGCATAATTTTATCTCTGTTGCTGTTGTGGAGATCCTTGGGCTCTATATCTTTTCTTCTACCAACATTTTGACTCTTGACACACCGTTGGGAATGAGGAAATCTAGTGTATGGCAGTTTAGAGAGTTCCCTCTTGAGGTTTCAAGGTGTCACTTCTTATGGGACCTCTATGTCCTAGAGATGACGGGCTATGACATCATTCTCGGGATGGACTGATTGGTTCCCTTCCAGGCATTCATCGATTGCTATCGCCACATGGTAAGTTTTGTATCACCATAGGGAAGATTTTTCGTTCATAGAGGTGAGTGGGTTGTCCAGGTGGGTAGAGCTGGACCATAGCATCATGGTCTAGGAGGAGTTACAACCCAAATTCCTAGTCTTTATCTGGATGACCAGGGGACTTCACAGATAGACTTTCCTCTAGTGGTGGATCACTTCAGGGATGTCTTTCCAGAAAAATTTTCATGTTTTCCTCCGGAGAGTGAAGTCGAATTCTTGATTGAGCTCGTGCCAGGAGCAGCACCGGTGTCCATTCCTCCTTATAGGATGGCTACACCTGAGTTTCAGGAGCTCAAGAAGCAGTTGGAGGAGTTACAGGAAAAGGGTTTCATCTGACCCAGTACTTCTCCTTGGGGTTCACCTGTCCTATTTGCGAAGAAAGAAGATGACACCCTTCGACTTTGTATATATTATTGGAAGCTTAACCAGTTGACGGTCAAGAACCGATATCCCTTACCGAGGATTGATGACCTCTTTGATCAACTTCGAGGAGCCCGGGTGTTCTTGAAAATAGATTTGAGGTCCGGTTATCATCAGTTGCATGTTAGACCATTATATATACCTATTAAAGCCTTCAGAAGTAGGTATGGTCTATACGAGTATACAGTCATGCCGTTCAGTCTCACGAATGCACCAACAGTTTTTATGGCACTGATGAACTGAGTGTTCCATCCGTACTTAGATTCCTTTGTGGTGGTTTTCGTGGACAACATCTTGGTGTAATCTTATACTCAACATGACTATGCCACACATCTTAAGATCATTCTGAGTACACTGAGAGAGCATCAGTTATATGCTAATATCTCAAAATTCCACTTTTGGATGGATCATATTCACTTTCTGGGTCATGTTATCTCAGAAACAGGAGTATCAGTGGACCCAGAGAAAGTGAGATCTATAGTTTCCTGGGAGCAGCCGAAGAATGTATTTGAGGTGTAGATTTTTCTAGGGATAGCTGGATACTACAGGTGTTTCATATAGTACTTTTTACGCCTAGAAGCACCACTGATAGATCTGACCCAGAAGGGGGTGAAGATTTTATGGTCATATTCTTGTAAGTCATCCTTTCAGGAGCTGAAGGGGAGGTTGACGTCAGCACCGATACTGGTCTTTCCAGAGCCGGGAAAGGGATATACTATTTACTATGATGCTTCAGGTATCGGGCTGGGAGCTGTGCTTATACAGGGAGATGGTGTTGTTGCTTATGGGTCTCGGTAGTTGAATCCACATGAGAGGAACTACCCAATGCACGATATGGAGTTGGTAGCTGTTGTTCATGCCTTACGCTGTTGGAGACACTACCTTCTGGGAGAGCACTTTGTGGTTTTCACCGACCACAAGAGTCTAAAGTATATCTTCACATAGTGTGATCTGAATCTGAGATAGCGTAGGTGGGTCGAGTATCTTCAGTATTTCGACTTTGAGCTCACCTATACGCCAGGAAAGGGAAACAAAGTGGCAGATGTGTTGAGCAGGAGAACACAGATTCAGGTAGTTCAGGAGGCCAAAAGTGAGTGGAAGCTTATGGCTCTGTTCTCTGAGATACATTTGGAGGTGCACAATAGATAGGGACAGACTTACCTATCTTCTATAGTTGTTACCTCTTCTCTTCTTGATCGGGTACGGATGAGGTAGCTATCAGAATCAGAAGGCTTAGTCCTGCAGGAGAGTGTGTCAAAAGAGGACCCTCTTCCTGGATGGAAAATGAGAGAGGATGATATCTTGCATTTCCAGGGACACGTATGGGTTCCAACAGACATACGTGAGGAGCTGATGTGGGATTTTCATTCCTCAGTTTGGGAAGTTCATACTAGCGTCACTAAGATGTATCGTGATCTACACCGCCAGTACTGGTGGCCAGGTATGAAGAGAGATGTTGATGGTTTTGTCATGATATGATCTACTTGCCATTAGGTGAAAGCAGAGCATCAGTGACCAGCATGGTTTTTACAGTAGTTGCCCATTCCCGAGTGGAAGTGGAATGATGTCGCAATAGACTTCGTGACCGGGTTACCGAGGTCACCTCGAGGGAGTGATGCTGTTTGGGTTGTCGTCGACATGCTTACGAAGGTTGCTCACTTCTTGCCGATAAAGGATACCTTCAGTGTTGATGAGTTGGGACGGGTGTAAATCTGAGAGATTGTACGTCTAAATGGAGTTCCACACTCCATTTTTCATACAGGGATGCACACTTTACTTCTCAGTTCTGGCAGGGACTTCAGAAGGCTTTGGGTACACAGGTACTTTTGAGTACAGCATACCATCCCCATACTGATGGCCAGTCCGAGCGTACGATCCAGGTGCTTGAGGATATTCTAAGAGCTTTAATTCTAGACTTTGGAGGTTCTTGGGAGAAGCATATTCCTCTAGTAGAGTTTGCCTATAACAACAGTTTCCAGACGACTATTCAGATGGCGCCTTATGAGGCTTTGTATGGTAGGACATTCCAATCACCCTTATGCTGGATGGAGGTAGGAGAGGAAGATTTGCTGGGACCTCATCTTGTTCTGGAGACCTCAGAGAAGATAGAGTTGATTCGGAAGAGGATGACTACAACACAGTCTCGGAAGAAGTCTTATGATGATCAGCGGAGATGACCTCTGAAGTTTGAGGTCGGGGATCAGGTTTTCCTGCGTGTCGCATCGAGGTTGGGACACAAGAGGATTCAGAGACAGGGTAAGCTTTCACCACGGTACGTCAGGCCGTTTGAGGTGTTGGAGAGAGTTGGGCTGATTGACTATCGGTTGTATTTACCGTAGAGGTACCGGGCTATGCACGACGTCTTCCACGTTTCTCATCTCCTACGTTACTTTTCAGACCCATCTCATGTCTTTTAACCTGAGGAGGTTGAGCTTTAAGTGGATGTGTCATTTGAGGAGCATCCCATCCGGATTGTCGATCACAGTACAAAGGTTCTCCGTGGCCGGTCTGTTCCTCTAGTATGGGTGCTATGGCAGCATGGGTGAGTGCAGGACGAGACTTGGGAGAGGGAGACCGATGTACGATCGCAGTGGCCGGAGCTGTTCGAGGTTTCTTCTTCTACGCCTCTCTAGGAAAATTAGGGGATGAATTTTTTAAGGGGGGAAGTTTGTAAGAACCCGGATCTTCATTTTCAGGTATGTATTTCTTTTTCTTGGAGTTTTGAGAAAATAGGAGTTTCTGGAAATTTTTGAAGTACACACCGTGTACTTTATGAGTAAACACCCTGTACTCCCTTGCCGCACTAGGTCGTGTGTTGGCCGTGTCCGGGCTACACACACGGTGTGTAGGGGTGAAGTGGAGGCCACTTAAAGCAGAGTACGGAAAAGTAGAATACACACCGTGTACTTAAGAAGTAAACGCCATGTATTTTTTTTTTCATTAAATGGACTGGAGTTTCGCCTAAGCGACAGAACTGTCTTCTTCTCTAGCGTCTTCGACCGAGAGCGACCCGTACGACCGTGGATCTTCTCCAAGACCCCGAGCCTCCGTCTGTTCTCCGAATCAACCACCGTCGATTGCGTTGGAACCGAAGCGGTGAGTTCTTACTTCTCCTAGATCCTTGATTTACAATTTCTTCTCTTTCTTAAGTTATCGTGGGTTTAACCTTTTGTTCATTTTCGTAGATCTACCCTGTTCTGAGGATAATCAAGCCTTGTGGTTCAAGTATATCGATCTCCTAGGATCGAGGTAGGTGGTTTTTTCCTTACCTTTCAATGTCTTTGAGTTTTATGTGAAAATTCCACCAATACCCATGGAAGGGGAATCACGTGTTTACCTTTTTGCCCTTGTGGTTATTTCTGCCTTGCTTTCATGCTTGTGTAAAGTTAAATTGATCATGTTTGTGGATTATTGTCATGCTTGGATGTTTTTCCCATGATTTTCTCTTGTTTCAAACTTTGGGTCTCTTTAGCCTTTGGCCGTTGTACCAGTTTCCATGCCTTGTGATCGTAGGATGGAATGATGTTGTTAACATTCTTGTTGCCCTATAGACTATTTAGCCAAGTAGATCTATAGGTGTACTTTGGTTAGACAAGTAGCTCTATAGGTGTAATTTGGATTTATAGCATTAATATGCACTGACTGGAAAAAAACTGTGAGAACCCAGTGCTATAGACTATAAGGGATAGACCGAGTAAGCTTCCCAGAGAGTCTTAGATATTATAGACTATATGGGGATAGACTGAGTGAGCTTCCTCAGAGAGTCTTGGACATTATAGACTACAGGGGATAGACCGAGTGATCTTCCCATAGAGTCTTAGTTATTATAGACTACAGGAGGGTATACCCAGTGAGATTCCTCAGAGAGTCTTTACCTTGTTTGAATATCTTTAAAACCTTCCCAGGCTAGAGGAGGAATTGACCGAGTGAGCTTACTCAGAGAGTCTGTGGTTTAACTGAGGCTATAGGAGGATTGACCAAGTGAGCATCCTCAGAGAGTCTCTAGACCTTGGGGCCAAGAGGGTTAGACCTCGTGATCTCCCTCAGAGAGTCCCTAACTACCCTAGACTATAAGGGGAATTGACCGAGTGAGCTTCCCCAAAGAGTCTTATAATTTCGTATGACCAAACTTGAGGGGTTACACTTAGTGCACTACCCAGAGGGTTGTAGTACTTCTTGGATAAGACCAGAGGGGATGTCTATGAGTGATTCACAGAGGGTTTCCTGTTTGTGTTATTTGTTACTTCACCTCTACTTGTTGTTCTGTGGATTGATCACTATTGTATATCATCCTGTTTACTTCTTACTGATTACTGCCTGCTATTGTTGCTACTGTTTACTACTTTTTGTACTATTACCTGCCATATACTCACTAACTATTAGGCACAGATCTTCAGGTGGTTGGCTACTGGGATTTAGTCTCACACCCTATTTGGGTCATGTTTTTAGGTCCAAACAGACTATGTTGTTGCAGTTATAGACATGGGAAAATTACCTTCGACTTCTGGTACTTGATTTCTTTGGAGTAGGAGAGCATGAGACCAAGCTTTGGCTTGCGATGCTGAGGAGCTGTTTACTTTCTTTTGTACTTGTTTTGGTACTGTTGTATTTTTCAACATTGTGACTTGTTTGGATGATTTCCTAGATATGTATCATAAATCATTTCATATATATACATATGAGCTCCAGTTTTTTGCTGATTTAGTTGTTCTGTTGTTTATTATTGTTGGTTATTTACTGCTTCCACTCTTACATGTTTATTTACTTCCGCTGTGTACTCTGCCAATGAGGGCATAGTTTCCCCACTATCACACCCAAGTACCTATCTTCTAGTCGGCAGCCTCTGGCATTTAGGGAAATGCGCTTGAGGCCATGTGACCAATCGGGTACGGGGCGCCTCTGGGTGGCTTCCGGAACTAGGACGTTACATCTAAAAATGGTCCAAGAGAAGAAAATCCTTATTTTGAGATAAGTCCTTCCAAAGTAAAGAGTGTGTATGTTGATGAGTCTCATATCCCAACCATTCCTCTTCCATTTCCCCAAAGATCCACCCAACCAAGAAAAAAAGAAAACTAAACTTGATAAGGAAATATTGGAAACTTTCAAAAAAGTGCTGGTTAACATTCCTTTGATTGATGTGGTGAAGAAAATTCCAAGATATGCCAAGTTTCTATAGGAGATGTGTACACATCAAAGGATTTTTCTTGGTGATGAGAATTTAATATTGGGGAGGAATGTCTCAGCATTGATAGAACCATCACTGCCTACTAAATGCAATGATCCCAGAACTTTTTTGATTCCATGCACCATAGGGGAGTATTCATTTTCCAATGCTATGATTGATTTAGGTGCTTCTATAAATGTGATGACTCACTCCATTTACTATTCATTGCAGGTTGGATAATTTAATCCAACTGGGATAGTCGTTCAGGTAGCAAATCGAAGTACAACACATCCTTCTGGTGTGCTAGAGGATGTTCTTGCGAGGGTTCAAAATTTAATTTTTCCTGCAAATTTTTATGTGCTTAAAATGGAAGATGATAGGATGAATGGACATTACCCAATTATATTTGGGTGAACTTTCTTGAAAACCACAAAATCTATAATTAATGTCCATAATGGTACATTTTATATGTAATTTGGTAGTCACATAGTCCACTTCAACATCCTTGATTCCATGAAGCACCCCTAAGAAGAACATTCCTCTCTCTCTGTTAATTCAACTGATGTATTCCCTTCCCATGAAAAAACAACTTTTCTTTCCCCCAATCCCCTTTTTGAGTTTTCTTCATTGATTGAAATTCTAGGTAATTAATCATGCATTGATTGTTGTAGTGGTCTAGAAAAGTGTCATGCATGTTTATTAATTGAAAATTTCTTAAATACCGAGGATACAATAACCACCGATGATACTGCTAAGCTTGTAAAAGCTCATTACTTATATGAGGATGATACCATTTAGTAGTTAGATGAGATCAATGACATATCAATTTCACACACACTCCCATTAATCCAAAATCCACCTGAATTGGAACATAAACAACTGCCTCAAGATTTAAAATATTCATATATTGAGAATGGAAACAAGTTTCCCGACATCATTGCTAGTTCACTCCCTCCTGAGGATGAATTATGACTTCTTGAACTTTTTGAGGGAGTATAAAAAAGCATCGGGATGGAAATTTACTGACATTCATGGTATTATCCCATCAATTTGTACACATCATATTTTATTAAATGATGAGGCTAAACCAGTGAGGCAGGCACAACATCGACTGAATCCAAACCTCCTATAAGTTTTAAAAAATGAGGTAACAAAATTATCGGATGTTGGAATCATTTACCCCATATCTAAAAACCAATGGGTCAGTCCTGTTCAAGTAGTTCCTAAAAAACTGTCCTTATAGTAATCAAAAATGAAAACAATGAATTGGTTCCAACTCGTGTGTAGAATAGTTGGGGGGTCTGTATAGACTATCACCCACTAAACCAATACACTAGGAATGACCATTTTCCTTTGCCATTCATTGAAAAAATGCTAGAGAGGATAGCGGGGAATTCCCACTACTGTTTCCTTGACGGGTATTCTGGATACTTTTAGATCCATATTAACCCCAAGGATTAGGAAAAGACAACTTTCAATTTCCCCTTTGGAACATTTTTATATAGGAGGATGCCATTTGGTCTGTGCAATGCTCCAGGTACTTTCCAATGATGCATGACTAGTATTTTTTTTGGATTACCTGGAGAATTGGATGGATGTTTTCATGGATGATTTCACTATTTATGGATCCACTTTTGATGAATGTTTATGTAGTATTGGTTTAGTACTACATCAATTTATTGAAAAGAATCTTGTATTAAATTATGAGAATTTCCATTTCATGGTGCAACAAGGTATAGTTTTGGGGCATGTCATTTCTGTGGATGGTATCCAAGTAGATAAATAAAAAGTGGATGTCATTTCTTCCCTACCATTCCCCAAAAATATATGGGATGTGTGGTCTTTCCTAGGTCATGTTATATTTTACCATCATTTCATTCGTGACTTTAGTAAAATTGCACCCCTCTCCCGATTACTCCAAAAATAAAAAGAATTTGTTTTTGATAAAGAATGTGATGAATCTTTTAATAATTTAAAATGGAGTCTCACGTCACCCCTGGTTATCCAACAACCTCAGTGGGATTTACCATTTGAGCTCATGTGTGATTCCTCTAACTATTCATTTGGGGTAGTCTTGTCATAAAGGGTTGATCGAGCTCCATATGTCATTAACTATGCCTCACATACTTTGGACCCTGCGCAAGAAAACTACACCATAATTGAAAAATAATTCCTTTCCATTGTGTTTTCCTTGGATAAATTTAGGTCATATATTTTAGGGTCCAAAGTCATTGTATTATCAGACCATGCATCCCTCTAGTATCTCCTTAAGAAACTGGAAGCCAAACCACGTCTCCTTCACTAGATGATCCTACTTCAAGAATTAAATCTAGAAATTAGAGATAAAAAAGAAGTAGAGAATGTGGTGGCTGACTATATCACTAGGATTCCTCCATCCTCAGACATTCACTCATCCCCCTGTATTTCTATAAATGACATGTTTCCCGAAGATCAATTGTACCGAGTGCAAGATTCTATTCCTTGGTATTCCAAAATTGTAAATTATTTGGTAGAATATTTCATTCCTACTGATTACAACAAAAACCAAGCCAGTCATCTAAAACATGAGTCTCGTTGGTATATTTGGGATGACCCCTACCATTGGCGTACATGCAGTGATCAAGCCCTTAGGTGTTGTGTCCCCGATAGTGAGTTTCAGTCTGTCCTTAGATTCTGCCACACTCTTTCTTGTGGGGGCCACTTTGGACCCCAACAGACTGCTCACAAAATCCTTGATTCTGGTCTCTTTTGGACAACACGTTTTCGTGATGCCCATGAATTTTTTAAATCTTGTCCTCATTATCAAAGAATAGGTAATGTCTCTAAAAGAAATGAAATGCCACAACAACCATTGATCTTTCATTACATTTTTGATGTTTGGGGTATTGAATTTATAGGGACATTTCCCAATTACTTTGGCAACTTGTACATTCTTCTGGAAGTTGATTATGTGTCAAAATGGGTAGAGGCACGAGCTACAAGGACTGATGATTCTAAGGTAGTTGTAGAGTTTTTGAGAACCCAAATCTTCGGTAGGTTTGGCTTACTTAGGTTCATCATCAATGACCATGGTTCCCATTTCTACAACTGAACTATGAAATAAATTTTTCATCGGTATGGGGTTGGTCATTGAGTGTCTACTACATATCACCCATAGACCAATGGTCAAGCCGAGGTGTCAAATAGAGAGGTAAAATAAATTCTTGAAAAAACGGTTCAACCCAACATAAAATATTGGAGTCTTAGACTCGATTATTTATTATAGGATTACCATACTGCCTTTAAAACTTCCATTGGAATGTCATCTTATAGGTTTGTTTTTGGAAAATGTTTTCACCTCCCTATTGATATTGAACACCAGGCCTATTAGGACATTAAAGAATAAAATTATAACCTTTATGGTGTGGGTTCTCAAAAGAAGTTGCAGATTCATGAGTTAGAGGAAATTAGGAGAGATTCATATGAAAACTACATGATTTATAGGGAGAGAACCAAGGCTGCCCATGACCATCTTATACTTCATTGTGAGTTCCATATTGGACAGAAGGTCCTCCTTTATAATGAAAGGCTGAAGTTTCATCCAGGTAATCTTCATTTAAACTGGTTTGGCCCCTATAATGTTATTAATGTATCTCTATTTAGTATTATTCAGGTTCAAAATGAAGAAACAAAGCAAAACTTCACTGTCAATGGGCAACAAATGAAGCACTTCCACGAAGCCCTTCTAGAGTTCCTGATGGAGGAACTCCATGTTCAAGAAGAAATATATGAATGAAACTCACCTGGTTTTATCCTTCCTTCCCACATTCTCCTCTATTACAGTGAGTAAATTGCACACTTTAGGTGTGGGGGGATGGGTACATTCTTAGGTTAGTTAGTATTTTTCATTGTCATACTTCATTATTCTCTTTTTTTCCTTCTTTATGGTATTTTTACTTTTCCCCATCTAGTTAATTAGATTTTTCATCGTCATTCTTTTTTTATTCTCTTTTTAACCTTCTTTATGGTATTTTCAGTTTCCCCCTTTATGTCACAAAATCACGAAACTTACTGAAAATGCATGTTGAATTTTTTTTATTCCATGCTGATTTAACATTTTATGAAAACCCGACGCTATTATGGAATGAATGTTTGTATAAATTTAACATCAAAAATTTATTTTTAGTGAATTGGTTTTCTGTCAATGTTATAAATAATTATATCTCTGTGAAACCTCTGAGATGATTGATTCCCCTTGTGTGAGTAGTTTTTGGGAAAACTGTGTCACTAGTATCTCCACAATTTTTTTAACCAAACCACAAAGTGTGAATATTTATTACTTAATAGAAGGTAAATATATGTTAGGTTAATATTTTTCATCTTAAAGTTATATTTCCAGATGTTCGTTCCTTATCTGATCTGTTTCATTACTTTACCAGATTGACCTATGCTTGTGTACCTGATATCCGACTGTTGTACGCCCTAAAAAAAATAAGAATAAAAAAAGATAAAAAAATGGGTTTTGTCTTGGGAAGGTCAAAAACCACTCCTCTTTAACCTATGATCTTGTTATAACTATTACAATTAGTGTCTTGAGAAGATCAAAAAAGGGTTGAGATATGAGTGTGGTATTTTTTCCAAATGAAACTTATGAAAAAAACAAAAATAATAAATGAGGGGAGTGATGATATGTGAAACATATAGAGATATCTAGGTTGGGAGCTTATGGCTTGAATTCTGGGAATTCTTAAGTGAGTGGGTCTTGAAATATGATTTCAAAGGATGTAGGGCAGGTTTAGTGGACAAAATCTTTTAAGCTGAAAAATGTTAAAATAACCTATATTTATTGGATAAAAGTGGAAAGAATATCATGGAATAATTTTCACACACACACATGGAGAGTTAGCATCATGATTGACTTCTGAATTCCTTACTCAATTTGGTATCATGAATCTCTTTGAATTTCACTATGATATGATTTATGAGACAACTTTTTCCATTTTCACTAATAAGAACTCCTTGATGTGGTTTGTGAATTGATCACATTATTTTAATGAATTAAAATTTCCTCAGATGTTAAATATTCATGATGTTGATAATATCTACATGCATAATTTCTAAAAATGTAACTTTGCCTAGGAGTGAAAATGTTTAGGTGTGGGGGTGTGATCGTACCACGATTCACTGTGTCATTTTCACCCTTACACCATTGTATTAAACTGAATTTATATTGTAAATTAAAAATATAATAACAAAATGAAATTCATATTTGATTTAGTTATTTTATGTTTATCACTATTAAAAAAGGCAATGTTACTTGTTTTGATAATATCATTGAAGGTGGAGGTGATTTGGAGGACCCATGATGAAGCCTAAGAAATATGGGCCAAACTGCGCAGGATCCAAGAAAACTAGTGGATTAATCCACACAATTATACTATATCATGAATCCAAATGGGCTAAACGTTTTTGGGCTAGTCCGAAATTTAATAGTCTACATTTCATATCAAGAAACCCAATCCCGATTCGGCTTCTAAGAGGTCCATCCGAACTGATCTGTCCAAGACGCCAACTATGAACAAAGTCAAAAGTGGCATTCTGTAATATGTCAATATCTTTAGCTGGGATTATTCAAATTATTCCAATATTTTAGGATTGATAGTCAATATGTGAGGCTACAACTTTACATTTTTGTTAAAAGGGTGTTTTGAGTGTCTAGTATCGTAAAACCATTCTTTAAGTGGTTTATCAAAATATGAGTTCCCAAAACCAATTCCCATTTTGGCTATAAAAAGGCACCTTGAGCACCCTATTTGGGAGTTTGAACCAGAAGTGAGGCTTTGCCATTTTGGAGTCCTGGAGGAGTCTCTCCCTCATCCTTGAATTTATGGAGGCCCCTATCCTCATAGGGGGATCGATAATGAAGAAAGAGTTCCACCCAAGCTTCCTCATCCTCCTCCCAATGTCGAGCTAAATGATGGGTGATAATTGCAAGGGAGCAAAAAACTTGAAGAGGGAGTTACATCACATTATATTCTAATGGTTTTGTGTAATTTGTGTGTTAATTATTTTACTTATGTTTTATCTTCATTTTCTTCTCTTTGAATGCATTGATTTGGTTTAATTAAGTGAAACATTTCTCATTTCAATACCGATTGGGTTGAGATTCAAGTGGGAATCTTGGGCTGTTTCGATTGGACAACACAAGCATTCTATTTCTCTAACACATACATGTGATTTCAGTAGTCTTTGGTAGAACTCACTCAATGCTTCTGGTCCAAACCTTGACAACATGATTGTTGTGTCAAGGGGTGGTTCTTTGTGCATCATTTTAAGAGGAAATAGGGGAACAAAGATCTTGGTTAACCCTCAACCAAAGGATTACACTAAAACCTAATAATCAATTAAGAATTATGAACTCTTCAAGTGCTGTAGTAACTTAGTAATTACCACTTATTTATATCATATTTTTCAAAATCCACTTTGTCTTTCAGCTTTACAACTCTTTATATTAAGTTACTTTCTTAAAATTGTTTACAAAATCAAGCCCCTATTTTGTTCTTCTTATTAAAAATACACACTCAAAACCTATCAATTATCCTTGAGAGATGAACTAGGGTCTACCCTATAAAAAAAAAATCTTCTTTAAATAACTATAAATTTGACGTTTCATGACAACATGGTCAATCAACCATGAGAAAAAATTATTAACCATGGCCGAATAAATTGAGAAGTTATGGATCAATAACATAAAAAAACTATGAACCATGAATGGATCAAATTCATGAATAAATTATCAACCATGAGGATAGATAATCTCAGTCCAAACTTCTATTGATTCTCATAATCTCACATAAAGTAACTTATCTCATATGAGTTATTGTCTTGATCATAGGATTCACGCTCAAGTTATTTTATTCATGTAGAAACCCTTCCATGGATTGAGGTAGAAGAGATTGATGCAACATCATTTCATCCAGTTGGGTGGCTTATGAAATTTTCATATATTTTTAATGTGTGAATAGTGACCTCTTGAGATTGGCCATCCCGCATAAATTTTGAACTTGGAGTATAACTTTTTAATTACCCATTCTACTCCCCAATAGTGGAAATGGAATATTCTCAGGTGTTGGTGCTCGTTCTCAATCTCCTATGTCTCCCCACTGTGTGAGTCTAAACACCATTGTTCTTCACTTGTAGTGGCCCAAACATTCCATACTATAATCATGAATCATGAATAATGACCTTCACAACCGCTAGGTTCCCTCAATTTTATACTCATTGGCCTTCTCTTAAGCTTGGCCAATTTTTTTTTGATGGATTTATTCTTGAGTGGGATGTCTTGAGGGGTTTTCATATTTGTTTTTGGAAAAGTCATCATTCACTCTTTAGTAAAAAAGTGGAGTATGCAGTAGTATGTAATTCTAAAAAAATACTAGTTTTTAATTCAATTTTATTCTTCTATTTTTAATCAATATTTCATCATCACCATCAAAGAAATAAAGGATATTTCATTTATAAATTATCTATAGAATTCCAATACATAAAACAACTTATGCCTTTAATATGATTTAATCATCTATAAACATCATATAATTAAAATATTTTTCATTGAGAAATTCTCAATGGAACTTGAATTATTCAATTTTTTTCCTTTTAATATGACTGTACATTCTATAAAATTATAAATGAAATAAGTCCTTTTGAAATATAAAATATGAAAACCAACTTCAAAAACAACTTCCAACACGTGCCTCTAAAATTCATTCACTTAAAATAGAAAGACAACATATTTGGGATCTCTCATTGTCAATAGGCTTGGGATCTCTAACAAATATCTAAGAAATTATTCATCACTCCAAGTTTAATTCCTTCCATATTGACTTTAAGAATCATTGGTAATTTATATATTTTTTATAATCATTGACAACAAATATAATTTGCACAAAGTGGGCTCAATAAAATAAACAAGAAATATGAAATAACTCCTGAAATTCCCTCCAACTTCTCAAATTGAAGCATCTCCAATCTCCATTGGACCATACTATAAAATGAAAAAATAAAACTATAGATGGGTGAATACTTAGTAATACTCAACATGATCTTATTTATAAAAATTTATGTAACCATGTGAAAGAAATATACTAGGACATACATGATTGAAATCTACCAAGGAAGAAAAATCTAGTAATATGAAAAAGGACTAATAAATTAAGTAAGTAAAAAGTAAATAAAATATTATAGTTCAATATCACCTTTGATTGTACCATCCTAAAATATTTTATTTGATTAATATTTACTAGTATAATAAAACAATGGTGATAAAAAATTTCCAGATTCATACAGAATAAGCATGAGGTCTAGAAACAATAAAAAAATCATCACATCGATGGAATCATAATCATTATTAATTTGAGTAATAATAGATATCATATCACCAAATATAATTTCCATAATATTCTCATTTTAAATTCTTCAATATCCCCACAACTGTTAAACAAGTAGGTATAATAGGCAAGAACATCTCTCAAATTATGCCAGAAAAAATAGTCAAGCCCAATTCTCAACCAATGACAACCATACCAACATTATTCCGATCATGATTATATCACATGCACAATATCACCACATTATCAAATCAATAACTCATTCTATACCTTCTATCCATTACAACACAAACACATGACATAACCCTATGCCATCACAACCTAAGGGAAATCTGTACATGAAATAATCTCAAGCCATTACAGCCCAAAATAGATGCATGTGTTATAACCTTTAGATCATAAAATACACATATGTATAGTGTCAAAAAAATATATAAGATAAATTATGTAAACATATTATCAAAAAAACAAAGAATATATAAGAAACACAAACAAAAAGTAATTGAAACATCACAATATTCAATAAGAATTTATAATAATGTAATGGTTGGAAAATTAACCACAAAAATTTATGAGAATAATAATTACCACAATATATAATAATATCAGTACTAAATATTATAATTAAGGATATGATAACACTTAAATACCCTTTAATTGTTCAGTTAAATAAAAATTTAATTATTAAAATTTTAATTTTACACAGTTACATAATTATGATATGACCATGACCTTCATGAATTAATAATCCTAATTATAACGCATAATCAATTCCATTAAGTTTATGTTATTATTACTACCATATTATCATACTTAAATAACTTTACATTTACACACGTAACCCAACATAATATATTCAGTTAAATGCATGGACATTCATATATTTAATACTTAATTAATGATGACAGAATAACATGATGCCAATTAACATATTCATCTTACCATATTTTCTTATCATCATTCAGAATTATTTTTTTTATTATCATAATATCATTCTTTGATTATATTTATTTTATCAATAAAATTTATCTTAGTATCATTAATATATCGCAACAATATATATATACAAATATATTTCAATATATCAAAATGTAGCAACACATGTATATATGATTCTGTATAATATAATTTTAATGCAAAACCGTACATTTAGTGTATAATAATGATTAATGATAGTATAATAAAGAATTTAATAAATATTCATATTTATCTTTCCACATTATTTACTTTCATTCTAAATTTCCTTCACCAAATTAAAATTATAGAATATTCCCATATCACATGGAATATCACATGGTTTAACAGTGAAAATTTATTGTAATGTCTCTATTTTTTCTATGTAAATATTTGAAATATATCTAGTAATATTTTTGGATATAGTAGCTGAGACGACGTGCGAAGCTGAGGCATGGTGATCTCAGAATTAATATTTGAAAAATATTAAATATATTAATATTACATGCATTCAACTTTTCTAAAAAAGTGAAATAACTACCAAATGGAGTCTTAAATCACAAATTTGAGACTTCTATTGAGTTTAGAGTGTGGTTTTTACCATAGGTGAAACATAATACTTATGTGAAACTGGTGTTCAACTTGGACGCCATAGTGGTTGAATAAATAATTAAACAAATAAATTATTTATTTAATTGTTTAATTAAATAAAGAAACATAATTGAAGTCTATAAATACGCTTTTATGGCCCATTCCCAAGGTTACCACATAAATTTTTAAAATTAAGATAGAGTGTAGAGGGAAACAATATATTAGAGGATCAGATCGATTCCACATGGATCACCAATGCCAATGTAATTCATTGATTTCAGCAATGAATACGATTCAAGATAATTTCTTTTCCGTGATTGATCCAAACTCAAGTTAGGATGTTTGTGATTTTTTATCCATCATATTAATTTATCCCATATCAAACACGGATCAATTCCATTAACAAAAATTGATTCATGCATCGATGGTTGATTTATAGTTTATTTATTTGATTATTCCTTGGTTCTTAATTCGTTATTATAAATACAATGAATTGAGGCCAACCCAAATACAAACAAGGTTCGATCCTTATTTTTTGTTTTGGTACTTTTCTCCTTCGACACATTCAACACGAGAAATTTCATTGGTACATGGTTTAATGAATACCTGGTATTTGATCATTGTGCAGATGTTCTTTGGCATAATGGATCGATACCATGGGTGGGGTTCACGATTGAGGTGTGGTTATGGTGTAAAGATGATGGTGGATGATCAGTGATGGATCATGGCTATATTTTAGATCCTCATCTTCCCTATTGGCATGAAGCAACAATGTGGAGCAAAAAAATGATTTCTTGATCAGATATGATGGCTAGATTTTGGCCAACTATGATGGAAAGGCTTGGAAGGATGAGATCCATGATATCTAGGTGAAATCAACAGTCGATCCTGAGGTGAAGGTAGTGTGGATGTAAAAGTGGAGGAATTGTGGATTCTAGAAAATTTTATAGTAGACCGTGTGTAAGCCAGAGATACACACTGTGTGGGGTCCTATTTGTGGCACTAGGGTTTCCATGAAAAATATAAGAATCATGTGCCTTGTAGTAGCTACCAATTGTTGTGAGACCTAATATTGGTATCCCAATGTGTACTCCAAGAGTACACGATCATAGTCACATCCAGGTATATGAGAAAAGTTAGAGTACGTGGGTATGACCCGGTACTCAAACACAACTAGGTAGACGGGCATAAACACTATACACAGTCATGACCCAAATTACATGGGAATGACTAGGTGTAAAAAATAATAGGAAGGTGGAACATCGAGTGCTAGCTTGACCCCTACACACTGTGTACCCCTATGGGACACACCGTGCATAGGATGTTTTACATTCCATGTGAGACTATGATACATTATTGACTAGGGGTTGGAAATATATTTCGTGCACCCCTATTACACACTCTAGACTCTCTATGAGGGTGTTTTAATCCATTTGTTTTTTTATCATAGACTAGTTTTAGTCGAGTATGATACCTTAGTTATTTCCCATGATGATATAGTGTAGTTTTATGTCTTAGGAATAATATTTTGATCTCCGTTATGGGTTCCATATCAAATAGAGTTTTTTTTATCCCACTATGGGACCATGGTGGAATCATTTATCATTCCTAGGTGGGGTTCATGGTATCGGCTTGACCACCATGCACAAAGCATCGATACCCTATTTAATAGGATGATTCAGTGGGGTTTGTGGTATCCCCTAGTGTCCCTGGGTGTGATACACTACCTGGATGATGAGACCTTAAGATATCTAGCGAGTACTTCTTAGTGAGACCCGATCAGAATGACTTCTCAGATGAGTCTCTTCAGTGACACCATAGATCATGGTGTGAGTTCTCTTAGAATTAGAATTACCTTGAATACTTAAATAGTATCCCATTACTAGAAGTGATGGTTGAGACATTTTGAGACTAATTGTCTATTATGATTATATCTATTACTTTTTTATTATTATGTCTCTTATCTTGTTGATATATCTTGGGTTGAGCTAACTACTCTTATTGCTTTATGCTTAGTGATTTTGGGTCCTCTTTCTGGGTATTATTATACTCAACCCTACATGAGATTTCCCATATGTTTCATTTCTTATAAACATAACATACCATTTGATAGTGTCCTCAGAGAACATGGAGCAGGTAGAGCTTATATTAATCTAGACAAACTAATGTGTTTATCAGGTGTTGAATTTGACAATAGTCCCCTCCTTCCAACCAGGTTGGAATCCTTTGTAGTTTTTAGATGGGATTGTATTAGTCCCTTTTTATCACTTTTTAATACTTTCTCATACTATTATTTGGGATAGATGTTATTCATGCATTGGTATTAGTTGTTTTTACTTTCTCAGCATTGTATGGAATTTGAGAGGTGTGTGTGTACATGTACGTAGTCTAAGACCTCCTATGTGTGAAATATGCCTACTCGGTGTTGTTCACCGACCCCTAGCCTAATGGAGGTGGTATTAGGGTAGTCAAACTTAGATTATCACTTTCTAGTTAGGCCTCAATGGTTTAGTTCATGATAGAGTGATATCAGAGGCAATTGGTTCTACCTTAGAAATATAGCGTAGATTTTTTTTTCTAACTGTGGGGTTGGTTTGGGATTTATAAAAATAGTGTTAAAGTGTTTCAAGATTGATTTTCAGGAAAGATACTCTATTTTTTTTTGAGAATGATGTATCCATTCAACAAGACTCTTATAACCTATTTTTTTGGCTCAGATCATGCAGACATTAGTTGTAAGGAAACAAATTGGTATATGCATTATATATGAATGGGTTGTGGTTTCTATTCCCTTATTGAGTCAAATCCCAAGATATAATCATTGACCATGGTGTATGTTTTTTATTTTAGGATTCCTTTGTGAATATAGCCATCCAGAATTCCACCACATA
This sequence comes from Viscum album, assembly GCA_963277665.1. Lineage (NCBI taxonomy): Eukaryota > Viridiplantae > Streptophyta > Magnoliopsida > Santalales > Viscaceae > Viscum > Viscum album. Next base: position 425,634,760 of record OY728130.1, on the reverse strand, counting down.
ATTGACCAAGTGATGAGGATTTAGTATAGGGGCCTATACAGGTGGTATTACCCTATAGTGGTTTTCCAGTTATTCCATAACCCATTGATTAATAGTTATCACTAGAAGTACCAGTGAAGGATGCATAAAGTATATATGCGCTGCATGAGTTTTAGAGGTAGTGGACAACCAGGTTTCAGAGTGATCTAGAACCACATGGAGCTGAGGGATAGCTAGAGGTAGTCACCTGAGTTTCTACCTTGTGAGGACACCTAAAGATCAGATGGGGGCCCTTGCTACGAGTCTTATTTAGGGATCTGCTGTGTGATAGTAGAGTTTGGTGACTCAATAACTTGATGAGGCATCTCAACTCATGGACATATTTTGAGTGTCTCTTAAGGGAGGAGTTCTATCTAGCCATGTTTCTATCAGTGAAAATATAGTTTATTTTGTAGTTATAATAGAGTAGCATGACCATGGTAGAGTATTCAGAGCAGTTTACCGACCTCTCTAGATACACTATAGATACGGTTTAAGATCCATTATTCAGAGCATGGAATATTGAGTAGAGATTACATTGAGATATAAAGTATGGAGTGATAGCTCTATGCATTACCACCTATACTAGACTACTTGATTGAGCCTTAGTAGTGGAGAGATTCTTGGAAGAGAAGAAGCTGACAATAGATGATGGTAGTGGGAACACAGAATACGAGACATCATTAGCTGGTATGCAATGATATTCATAGGATTTAGGGTGTGAGAGATGCTTCTGGAGATGATCCTAGGATAGAGGATCGATAGTTCAAGGATATCAAGATGGGTCGAGTCAGTTGAGGGAGAGATAGTGCTTCTCATGCGATGGTCATAGAAATATTACTAGGGATTTTCCTACCTATATCATAGTTAATAGGGAGACGGTGGATAGACCACATATAAAGAGGTAAAGGCAAAAGCATGGAGTTCCTCAAGGAGGTGTATATAAAAGTGGGGAAGGTAGAGAAGTAGGGGTGGAAGGAGGTTTGACCTATTCTCACCTCCACCCCTAGGTGGTTCATGCCAGGATCCAAGTCCTGGTGGTCAAGGATAAGGACAACAATATATAGCAGAGGAATATGACACTAAGGATCTTGGGATGATTATTGGCATGATCTGTTTCAGTAATACCATAGCTATAGTATTAATAGACATAGGTGGAATCCACTCTTTTCTTCTAAATTATCTAGTTTGAGACTTAGAGATTCTTGTTTATCCCTTAGCTTAACCCTTATGCTTGAAAACTTCTATTGGAGGTGACTCAGTGATAACACACTTCTTCTGACAATGTGACCTGACACTTGGAGGTGAGAGATTCTTATGGGATCTATTTGTATCATCAATGAGTCCTTATAGAATCATCTTATATATGGGACAATTATCCCTAGTTCATGTCTATATTGAATGTTTCATGAGAAGGATGTGGTGTATCCATGTAGATGGAATGAGGTTTTACTTCGTAGTTAAGAAGGATACCCAGTTGAAGTAGGATGGGCTCATGGGTAGGAGGATACAGCTGAATACTCAATATTTGGATAGAATTTCCCTTAAATAAGTGGATTATTTGGGATTTTAGTTTCCTACTATGGTGGTGGAGTATGTAGACATCTTTTCTGAAGATGTTCCAAGATTACCTCACTACCAAGAGATACAATTTTATATTGAATTACACCCTAAGATGACTCTGGAATCTGCATCAACATATATGATAGATCCTATAGAGATTCGAGAGTTGAGGTTATAGTTGAAGGACTTATAGATGAAGGGATTAGCGATACCCAGTGTTTACCCCTAGGCAGACCTAATATTGTTTACCAAGAAGTTGGACAAGATATTGAGGTTTTGTGTGAATTATTAATGCTTAAAACTGGTGGCTATTAATAATAAATATCTATTATCGAGGATTGATAACCACTTAGATAAGTTGAGAGGGGAATGATGGTTCTCGAATATTGAACTCATATCAGGCTATCACCAGTAATGAGTATGGGATGAGGATATACCAAATACAAAATTTAGATTTTGTTATAGTCACTATTATTATTTGGCGATTCCTTTCTATGTGATGAACACCCCAACGATGTTCATCAAAATCATGAACCATATCTTTAAGAAATTCTTATAACTATTTCTGGTGGTATTCCTAGATGATATACTAGTGTAATAAGTGTATAAGGAGGATCAAATGAGGCACTTGAGGATGGTCCTGGACATACTCTGAGAGGACCATCATTATGGGAAGCTCTTGAAGTGTCAGTTTTGGATTTAGGAGGTCTACTTTATGGGACATATCATCTTGGTTGATGGTGTAGGAGTGGAACTAATGAATTTTGAGGTAGTTTTATCTTAGGATCCACCCAAGAGCATTATAGAGGTATAGATATACCTTAGGTTTGTAGGATAGTGCAAGATATTCATGCCTTATTTATCCCAGATATCATCAACTTTGATTTCTTTGAACTAGAAGGAGAAGCTTTTCATTTTGGTGGAGAGGTGCTAATAGGTTTTTCAAGAGTTGATATAGATGCTAATGAGTGTCCCCATTTTGATATTTCTAGAGGAGTGTGTTTATTATGTAGTGTTCTATGATGACTTAGGGGTCAGACATGATTTTTTACTAATTCATAGGTAGGCTGTGATCACCTATGGGTCTCAACAATTGAGATCGCATGATCAGAACTACATGACCCATAATATTGAGGTAGTAGAAATAGTATTCACCCTAAAGATGTGGAAACACTAGATTTTGGGTGGGTGGTTTGTCATGTACTCTCACCATTAGAGTCTAAAGTATATCTTCTCACATAAATATTTTAATATGAGATAAAGGTGATGTATAGAGTTCCTCCAAGATGATGAATTCGAGATAGTTAATGCTCATGGAAAGGGAAAAATTATGGTAGATACTTTCAATAGGAGGTCTTATTCAAAGTAGTTGACCGAGGCTTCAAAACAGTCAAACACATTGAAATTGTCCTTAGTGTACAAGGATGATGGTTCATATCTACAATAAATGGTCATTACCCCACATATTATCCAATGTTTTAGGGAGGCTTGGTAAGGAGATACTGACTGTGATACCTTACGTACTCGGATATCCACCGGACATGCTCTTAATTAATTTTCTAAAGGTGGGGAGCATGTCATAATTTTTTAGAGGATAGATGATGGAACTAGTTACATTGAGGGAGGAGGTTATGAGAGATTTTAATACATCCCCCTTTGTGGTACACCTAGGAGTGGTGAAGATGTACCAGGACCTTCAACATCAGTTCTGGCAGGAAGGGATAACGAAAGGTGTAGCCGAGATTGTCTCTTGATGCCTAAATTTTTAGTAAGTTTAGGTTGATCACCAAGTTTAAATGGTTTTAGATCGACCATTATTGGTTCTATAGTGGAATTGGTATGGTCTATTTATGGAAATCATGATGGTATAAGTAAGAATGTCTATAGGACAAGATTCTATCTGGGTGATCATAGACTGACTCACCAAGTTTTCCCACTTCATAGCTATACAAGAGAAGAGTTTAGTAGAGAGATTGGGATGCCTTTACATGTAGAAGATAGTTTGGATCCATGGAGTTCCCTTGATTATCATTTAAAACTATGATTCCCACTTCACATCATGAGTATGGATAGGATTGCAGGAGGCCATTGGGACTCAATTGAATTTGTGAATGGTGTTTCACCCCTGGACCTATGGCTATAATGAGTGGACCATTCAGGTTCTGAATGATATTTTGTGAGCTTAAATGTTATAATTTGTCCATAGTTGGGCAGATCACCTAACCTTGGTAGATTTTGTGTACAGAAAAATCTACCATTACACTATTAGTATGTCACCATTTGAGGATTTTAATAAGAAACACTATAAGTCAACACTATGTTAGACTGATCCATGAGAGTCAGCACTCATGGGCCTATAGTTGGTGTTATCTATGAAAGAGAAGGTGTAGATTATCTAATAGTAGATAAGGAATACATAGACACATCAGAAGTCCTATGTAGGCCAACGATAATGGCGTTTGGAGTTCATAGAGGGAGACCACATGTTCCTAAAGGTATCACATTGATGTGGATTGAGGAGACTAGGCTTGGGAAGCAAGTTACCTCTAATATTCATCACAACTTTCCAGATACTGTGAAGGGTTGGTGAGGTGGAAGATCACTTGGGACTACCACTGCAGTTAAACCAGGTACATGATTTTTTCTAAATGTTGTAGTTGAGTAGGTATGTGCACAACCCGTCTCATGTTATCGATTGGGGTGAGCTAGACATTGAGGATAGATTTACCTTTATGGAGTACTTTGTGGAGATTGAGGATCGGTAGGATAAGATACTCCATGGTTAGGAGATTACCTTGGCATGCATCTAGTGGAAGCACATGAATCATAAGGATATCACTTGGGAGCGGGAGACCTATATGCGAGCTCAGTACCCACATATTTTTGAGTAGTCTTTTATTTTTATTTTTGGGATGAAAATCCATTAGGTGGGGAGAATGTATATCTTTATTTTTTCCATTTAAATTTTTGAAATATATCTAGTCATATTTTCAGAGAAAAAAATAGATACGTTGTGTGATTTTGAGGCCTAGTGAACATAAAATTGATATTTTAAAAATATTAAATATATTAATATCACCCAAATAGAGTTTTCTTGAAAATTTTGAATAACTTTAAAATGGATTCTAGAATTGAAAATCTGTGACTGACGTTGGGTTTAGAGAATAATTTTTACCTTAGGTATGATATAATCCTTATGTGCGATGGTTTTTTACCATGTCATCCATCATGGGTTAATAAATTAATAAATAAATAAATAAATTAATTGTTTAATTGTTTAATTAAAGACACAAATCTAATTGACCTCTATAAATATGTTTTTATGAAAAATTCCTAGGGTTAGCCATATAAACATGAGAATTGAGAGAGTGAATCGGAGGAGATCATTGGAAAATAACAAAAAATGAGAGGATCAGATCGATACCATAGGGATCATAAATGCCAACAGAGTTTCTGGATTTTTACAATGACTATGATGAAATATCCTTCTTCATAGGTGAACAAAACGAACTTAACATAGAAGGTTTGTGTTTTTTAGATTCATTATATTTATTTATCCCATGTGGAATGCAGATTAATTCTAGTAACAAGAATTGATTTTTTCATCAATGGTTGATTTACGATTGATTTATTTGATTATTCCTTAGTCCTTTTTTCATTTTTCTAATGAAAATGAATCAAGGAAAGCCCAAACATGGTTGTGGTTTGTTCCTAATTGAGTGGTTTTGTTCCTTTCTCCCCTAATTCTTCACACATTCATCACAAAAAATTTCCTTGGCCCATGGTTCGATGAATACCTAGTATTCAAACACTACACAATCATTCTTAAGCACAACGAATCGATACAGTGGGTGGGGTTCTTGATTGAGTTGTGATGATGATGGTGGATGATCTACGATGGATCGGGGATGGATTTGAGATACTCATCTTCTTGGTTGGAATACAGATATGGAGTGGAGTGACATAATGGTTTTACGATTATATTTGATGGATTTTTTCTAGACAACGACGACAACAAGGATTAGATGGATGAGATCTGTAATCTCTAGGTGAGATCAAAGGTAGACCATGAGGTGGCGGCTGCGCGAGTGTATGCATAAAGGAATTGTGGATTCTAGAAAATTCAACAATAAATGGTGTGTAATATGAGGATAAATTCCATGTGTGGACCTAGTTACAGTGCTAGGGTTTCCATGAATAAGATAAAGATCACATTCCATGTGGTGCCTACCACACACCATGTGACATGATGTCGGTGTCCCAACATGTACTTTAGAAGTGCATTGGCACAAACAAGGGTGGGTACATGGTCACAAGTAGAGTACATGGACATGACCCGATACTCAAACACATCTCGATAGATGGGAACAACCACTATACACAAGCATACCTTGAAGTACACAGGCACGAATAGGTGTACACAACCACATGCATGTGGCATACTGAGTTCGAGCTCGTACACTACATGTCGTGTACCCCTATGGGACACATCGTTTATAGGGAGGTTTACATGCCATGTGATATGGTGATACACGGGCAAACCATGGGTTGGAAAGACATGTCGTGTACCCCAGGTAAACATTGTGTACTCCCTATAAGGGTGTTTGTATCCCTTCGTTTATTCAATACAGATTAGGTTCAATTGATTGTGATAGTTTGGTCCTTTCCTATGAGGATATAATGCAATATTATGAACTTAGAATAGGATTGTGATTCCCTATATGGGTTCCATATTAGATAGAGTTTGTTTTATCCCACTATGGGGCCAAGGTGGAATCCTTTATCATTCGTTGGTAGGGTTCATGGTATCAGAATGACCACCATGCACACAAAGTGAATCCACAATCTAGTGGGCCAATCTAGTTAGGTTTGTGGTGTCCCCTAGTGGCCCTGGGTGTGATCCCCATCCTAGATGGTGTGATATTCCGAGATCTAATGAGTACTTATTAGTGATACCCAATGATCACAAATTATCAGATGAGAACCTTTAGTGATAACATATCTTATAGAGCGAGTTCTCCCGAAATGAGAATTACCTTGAAACACTAGTACACATATTCCATTTAATAGTGTGTAAAAAGGCTTTTAAAAGCACTAAAAAGGCACTGTTAATTGCAGCACTGATAAAGGGGGTCCCCTTTATCACTTCTAATAAAGGGGGTATTTTATCCATGATAAAAAAATGCTGATAAAGGCCCCATTTATCAGCACTATTTTAGCAATGATAAAGGTCTATTCTACTATTGTGTGCTATTAATATAATAATACACCCAAAAAAACCTGTAATGTCAAACAATGATATATAATTTTAATTGACATCATGAATATAAATATTTCCACCCATGTTATATAAAAAAACTACAATATACATTTAAAATAGTGTTTTATATAATTATATTTACAATTATCCAACAAAAATTAATAAAAATATCAACATTTCATCTTTTGATGCCCGTGATCCCCTGTCAAAAATGTACACCCATGGTATCAGTTACTGAACAAATCATCTCAAACCAAGTAAAAGATTCCATCTATATAAGAAAAAAAATATTATGTTAGTATTACTATAAAGAAATAAATTAAACATTAATATGAAAGAAAGCATTAATAAAATGAAAATTTTTAATAAAAAAGACACATTTAGAGTTATAATGGTCACACCGTGTGTCGTATTGGGGTGGGGTGGATTACTACACATAAAAAGTTAGTTATGGATCATTTTCCTAAAATAAAAAAAAAATCCAAATGGGTTTTCTCAGTTTTAAGTATGTGACTTTTTCTTTTATGAAAATTAATGTCAATTTTAAATAATGACACATTTGGAGTCATATCGGTCAAACCATGCATCAGATTTTATTACAAATGATTCATACCTATCAAAAATTTCTGTTGGATCATTTTACTAAAGTATCAAAACAATATTAATTAATTTTCTTGGTTTTCAGTATGTCAATGTTTTTTTACTAAAATGTAATTTCAAACTAGAAACATGAATTTTGAGTCATACCAGTCGCATTGTGCATCGATTTGATGTGAGACTGCCTCATACATGTCAAAAATGACTTATGAATCATTTTACAAAATCATCAAGACAATTAGACCATGTTTTCTTGGTTTTCAATGAGTGATACATTTTGAATTAAAATATCAATTTTATACTGATAACGGACACTTTTAGTCATAATGGTCACACTATGTGTTGGATTGAGGTGGGGTTGATTCCTATATGTCAAAAATGACTCATGGATAATTTTCCTAAAGTATAAAAACAATTCGAATGCATTTTACTGGTTTTTAGTATGTGACTTGTTATTTTTTACTTAAATTAATGTAAATTTTAAATAAAGAGACACACTTGGAGTCATACTGGTCACATCATGCGTTGTATTGAGGTTTAGTTGACTTCTACATGTAAAAAATGACTCATGGATCATTTTCCTAAATTATCAAAACAATCAGAATGCATTTTATTAGTTTTCAATTTTCCACTTGTTCTTTTTACAAAAATTAATGTCAATTTTAAATAATGAGAGACACTTTTAGTCATACCGATCAAAATGTGCATCATATTGCGGTGAAGCTAATTCTTTCACTTCAAAAATGAATCATGGATCATTTTCATAAAGTATAAAAACAATTTAAACGAATTTTCTAGATTTTCAGTATGTCACTTGTTCTTTTTTACTTAAATTAATGTCAATTTCAAATAAAAAGACACACTTGGATTCGTACAGGTCATACCATGCATAATATTGAGGTAATATTGACTCCTACACATAAAAAATGACTCATGAATTGTTTTTATAAATTATTAAAACATTCCAAATGAATTTTCTTGTTTTTCAGTAAATTACTTGTTCTTTTTACTAAAATTATTGCCAATTTTAAATACAAAGAGACACTTTGAGTTATACCAATCACACTATGCATCATATTGAGGTTCATTTGATTTATATACATCAAAAATGACTTAAATATCATTTTCTTAATGTATCAAAATAATCTGAATGTGTTTTCTCGATTTTCAGTACATCAGTTGTGTTTTTTACTAAAATGTCATTTCAAACTAGAAATATGTATTTTGAGTCATACCGGTCACATCGCGCGTCAGTTTGACGTGAGAATAATTTATACACATAAAAAATGGCTTATGAATCACTTTTCTAAATTATCAATACAATTAGAGTGAGTTTTATTAGTTTATAATGTGTGACATGTTTTGAACTAAAATGTCAATTTTAAATTGATAATAGACACTTTTAGTCATACTGGTCACACTGTGTGTCAGATTGAGGTGTGTTTGATTCCTACACATTACAAATGTTCATGAATAATTTTGCTAAATTATAAAAATAATAAGAATTCATTTTCTCATTTTTCAATATGTCACTTGTTCTTTTTATTAAAATTAATGTAAATTTTAAATAAATAGACACACATGGTGTCATACCGGTCACATCGTGCATTGCATTGAGGTGAGTTTGACTTACACATGTAAAAAATGACTAATGGGTCATTTTCCTAAATTATCAAAATAATATGAATGTGTTTTCTTAGTTTTTAATATGTCACTTGTTCTTTTTACAAAAATTAATGTCACTTTTAAATAAAAAGAGACAATTTGAGTTGTACCAGTCACACTATGCATAATATTGAGGTGAGATTGATTCCTACACATAATAAATGACTTATAGATCATTTTACTAAATCATCAAAATAATAGAAATGATTTTTCTTGATTTTTAGTATGTTAATTTTTATTTTTACTAAAATTAGTGTCAATTTTAAATAAAAAGAGACAATTTGAGTCATTCTGGGTACATCATGTATCACATTGAAGTTAATATGATTCCTAAATAAAAAAATGACTTATGGAATATAGTCTTAAAGTATCAAAACAACATGAATAGGTTTTCTTGGTTTTGAGTATGTCGATTGTCCTTTTTACTAAAATTTTTGTCAACTTTAAATAGAAAGAAATACTTGGAGTCATATTTATCACACTGTGTGTTGGATTGAGGTGCATATGAATGATACCCCAAAGTCTTGAAACAAACCTTAAATGCAAATTTTAACACCATTACCATTGTCTTTATTTATCAAACTATCAACACTGAATATTGAATTGATGTTCTAAGTGGAAAAACCTTTCTCATTTTTGATAGCCAAGAGAGTGGAGGAAGATCATGTGAACATTATATCATGAGAATTCACCGCAATGAGAACATTATATTCCTCCACTATTATATATTTCAACAAGAAAGGTTTTTTTTCCAAATAAGATCTAGTATATACAGTGTTAGTAGCTCAATAAGGAGAAGCAATGGAAAGCGTAATGATCCGTGAAAAATGCTAAATAAGTGTTAGATAAAAATGATAATGAAATTAACTTACAAAATTTTGATATTATGAAAAAATTAATTAAATAATTAGTAGTAATCCACCTTTTCATGATGGTTTTATACATTCTTGATCCATTTCTTTGTTGTCATTATCTTAGTCGCAACCTCAAAGCTCTATCTCTCATGAGAATGAGCTGCTTCGAACAAACCAGTCCAACTCAAAAAAGGAATTCACCTATATAAGAAAATAATTCTTACGTGAGTAATACTAAAAATAAATAAATTTAACATAAATATGAAATAATCCACTACTTCTATTGAAGTCACATCTTCGTTCTATTTTTTTACATTCTTCCATAAGGTATGCGGCCCATTTGTTTCTAAGAAAATCTACATCATCTTGTGAATATGAGTCTTTTTGAAAGTCATAGTAGTACTAGAAAAATATAAATACACAAAGTATTGATAAATATTTTAAATTAAATAGTAATTATTTCCAAAAATACCTCTTCGGTGATGCTAGTTTTTTGATGGAATATGATCTCTCTCATAAATTTACAAACATAATAACCAAAATCTTTTTTTATTTGTTTGTTTTAGACAGTACAAAAAAATTGATGAGAATAAGTAATTTGTTTTGATATGTGTTTGGATAGTGAAATATTATTATATATACCCTGATACTTGTCCATTCATAGAACTTTTCATGGTCCTCATGCTTAGCCCTTTGCCTCATTCCTTATTTTTCAAAATATTGATGCACCACCCTATCATAATAAAATCCTCATTAAAACATAATATAAATTATATAACTTGATGTTTAGTTCTAAAATGTTTTATGTAGTGTATTAAAAATTGAAAAATTCCACCATGTGTGGTTAGTTTGTTGGATATTCATGCATTGAATCTAGAAAATAAATATTTGGAGTATCAAAATTGACTAAAATGAGTATAAAATGTTGCCTAAAAACACAAAAAGGAATAAGTATGTAAATAAATGAAAATATATTTGAAAAAAATTTACCAAAAAAATTGATCTTGGTTTTCATAAGGTTTTTTTAAAATGGTTTACCAAAAGTAGTGTCTATATATTTTAATTTATTAATAATTGGGTCACGTATTAGTGGAGATAGTGTTGTATGTTCTTCTGAACATCCTTTGAATAATGTTGTCCAAAATTGGTACTTGTGTTGTCGGGGTAGAAATCTATGATGTCTTGGAAATATAGTTTTTATGACTATTTCAACCTAATTGACTATGTACCTTATTCGAAAATGGTACACCCTTGAGTTCCTTTAATGATATATCTTGATAAATTTCCATAATTAGGAAAGTTATTTATCATCCCATAAAACATGTATCTCAATGTGAAATCTTCATTTATGTAAGTATCATACAACATAACACATGAATCCCACTACAATTTCAAATCCTTGATCAATGGAGCCAAATAAACATCAATATCATTACCTAGTTGTTTTGGTCCTAATATAAGCCTAAGTAACATGATGTATTTTCATTTCAAGTATACCCATGGTGGAAAGTTATAATTTACCAACATAACCATCCATGTAATTTGAGTGCTTCTTTAAAAACCAAAAGGATTCACTCTATCCGTATATAGTGAAAGACGAAGGTTTCTCAGTTCGTTTCCAAATTTAGGATACTCATGATCAATTATATCCCACTGAGGAGAGTCTATTTGGTGATGTTATTTATCATCTTTAATTCTTGTATCTTCATGCCACATCCATTTCCCTACACCCTCCTCACTTCCATATAGGTGCTTAAACCTTGGAATGATTGGAAAGTACCATACAAATTTCATAGGACCAGATCCATCTTTCTTGTATCGAGAAGCCCCACATTTTGGGAATTCTATAAGTGATTTTTGGTCCTTCAGAAATAGTATATATACATTTAGATAGGCATGTATTCTTTTAGATATCATACCCATCGAATGTAGTATTCGTTTAGCATCGTTTGTTCGGATCGAGAGCTCATTATCTTCTTGGAGTATGTCATTCAAGAGAAAAAGTAGTTCTATAAATCTGGAATCACTCCAACTATTACCTAAATTAAAATTATATAGCTTCAATATGGTTGAAAATGATGTATATTTAGTGAAACCAACATAAAATGGTATCTTTGCACAACTCTTTAACTTCTTGAAGAATTTTGTGTAATCAAAAAATTCATCTTCAATTATACTTATTATCTACTCAATAAAATCTTCATCATCATTCACATATGTAATCACATCCTTGATACAATATTCTTCATTTTCTACACTTGTAATCATATTAGATGATCCATAAAACGTAGTGTTATCCCATCCATTAGCTACATTTTATTTTTCCACATGTTTATTCCAACATTTATAACACCTGTATATTCCATGACTAATCAAGTGTTATTCCAACTCCTCTGGACTAATTAGTCTTAAATAATAATAGTGTAAACATAGAAAAAGGATTTGAGAAGAGTCATATGCATGATATTTTGCAAACTTAATGAACTCTTTCACTCCGTCTTCACAATCCTTTATAAGACGATTGGAATCCATCCATTCTTTATACATATCCATCATATTTGATTTGGTAATATTAATATTTAACAAATTAAATACATAAAAGATATTCAACTAGGTTCACCATCCAACTATATATCCCTCTCAAAAGAACAAAAGGAAACCAAACAAGCCACAACAAACCTAAACCAATAAAATACAGGTGTGATCTTAAATTCTAGTAGGTAACCCCAACCTACCAAATCTAAGAGATCAATTTTGTACTACATCCTAAAAAATCTTGTTTGAAATAAATTATAAAAATAAACATTTTCTATATAGTTTTACCAAATAAGTTGTAACACATAAAATTTTGTTAAAACCATTTTTCTAAGATTCTAATTAAATGAAAATAATCGTTTGGAAAACATTTATCTGTAGAAAATAACTCTTGGTCAAATCAACTTTTTAAAATATGACTTTAAACTATTTCATAAACACCCATTTTTGAAATACACATTTCAAAACTCAAAGAGGTTTCCAACTATCATACATTTTTCTAAAACATGTTCGAAAACCAACCATTTCCATAAAACTGGGCATGGTGGATTAAAAAACCATTTTCAAAACTCACACATTATTGGAGTTTCAAATACAAACCATTCTAACTTTTTTTATTTGAGAACAATTTTCAAACTCATTATTAAAATAGTTTTAAAACACTTCAAAATCACGCTTTCCATTTTTCCTTCTTTAAAATCCTTTCACAATCCTTTTTAAAAAATTCTATAAAGAAAACCATACAAAGAAAGGAGAAAGAAAACATTCAAGAACCACTATGTCAAGTCACACAACATGGGGGAAAACAATAAAATATATTCCAAACAATAATATAAATAACATAGGATACAATTGAAGTAGATAGTTAAAACCCCTAAATAATCTTAAAAAGGATTCTAATTTCATAGACATCATTACTAGTCTGTATTAATAAAAGTAATTGAACTAAAGATAAGGAAAATTGATTTTCACTAATAATCCTATCTAAACCCCAAAAGTCCCATCAAACTAGGTCATCAATAATAGACATCCCCACATTGGATCACAAGATACAATGGTTATACAAGAATCAAAGGGGCTTAAGAAGGTATCACACCTTCCATGAAAACTCATTTTTTATAAAATTTCAAATAGGCCTTCTCTTTTCAAAAAATGATTTGAATTTAATGCCGTTTTATAATTTATAAAAGCCATCCCAATCTACTATTCAAACCAATTTTTTCCAAACAACTTTGAAACTCAAATGGGAATTTACACTACCCTTTAAATGACCATTGAAAAATATTCAAAGACACAATAAGTTTCAAAATCCAATCCACATGGGAAAACACACCCTTTTGAAATAGTACATCTCATTTGGAAATCTTAAAAAATTTAAACACCCCAAAATGTTGATATAAAAATTAACCAAGGCTAAAAAATTGGTTTTAAATATAGATCACAAGGGTTAACTCACCAATTTAAAAATAAAACAACATTTTCCAACATTTTTAACACTTTAAAATCACCCAAATTCTTGGTTTGAAATAAAATTAACATAAGAATAGTTTTTAAAACATCATTTCTATGATTAACACTAATTTTAAAACCAAAATAATTCTTTTAAAAAATCAATTTAGCAATTTTCCCAAACACTTGTCATCAAATATCATTCCATAACAAGGGATAAAACAACTTGGAAAAAACCATTTATCCCTCAAAAGAACTCATATAGGCATAATTATAATAAGGAAACACTTAAAAAAACAATAATTTAAAGATAAAAAAATATGGAGAAGAAAGAAAAAGAAATGGAACTTGGTATATAAGAAAGTTAGTAAAAATAAGATGATGTAGCAAGGACTGAGAAGGACACATCAAATATAACTAAAGTATATATGTAATTGAAACATAATCTCTTTATAAATAGGATGATCCATGGAATAGATTAAGAGTAATATAAAAAGGTAATTTAAATTTTCAAGCAACAATATATCAAAATATTTGTTCTCAAAATACAAGAAGATTAATACAAGAACAATTAATTACTTTTTCACCAAAACCTCAAATATTCATAAAAATATTAAAATAATTAAAATTTCATTAAAAAATAACCAATATTCAATAATTATCCATAAAAAAAAATTGAGATTAAAAATCCATTAATTAAAGACACACCACCCAAGTATCATAATTTGAACAAAATATTTAAAAGGTTACATTTTTTATCATAAAGTTCATTAAAAATTCATTTTCAATACATGTACACAAAAATTTAAACCAATATCATTAAAAAAAATTGTTTCAAAGAAACCATAGAGAAATAAAGTCCTTGGAAACTGCTTGGAGATAAATTAAGAGAAATACTTTAAAACTAAAAAATAGTATTTTTGATGGTAAAAAATACCCTTACCTTGATTCCTATGGAAGAATTGAATCTTTTTTATAGATCACATTAAAAACAGAACCCTAGAAACTCTTTCCAATTATTGAAATACAAAGTATGGGTATATAGGTTATGGGAGAAGGAATATGGGTATAATTTTGATAAAAAACCAAATGCCAGATTCTTGGAAAAGGGTGGGGGAAGTGCTTTGTTATAGCCAACCTTAATATAATTTTCATATTTAAATGTTAAGTATATAATTGCTAAATAAAAATTTTATCATAAAATAGACATGTAGAGAGAAAATTTCACATATCTCTCATCTTCTTATGTCCTAATATTTGATAAATTTTCATTTAAAGTGTCTTCAATAAAATATAGTTTCTCACCGTTATTCTTTTATCGCACTACTCTGCACTACTTCATATAAAATTTTTATTGAAATTTCTAAATATCAATATACCTGCATTCATTGATAGACTCGACCACCCCATATCATTTTTCACATCATGAAGATAAATATTTTTACAATATATTTTTTAATGTTACTTTTATGTTTTTCTTATAAAATATTCTATAATATTCTAGGTTTTTCAACTTGAGAATAAACATCAGGTAAGAACAAGTTCATGTAGACTTATGTCATGGGTTTAAAAACCAACATACAACATATATCATCCTTTAATGTGATTTATAATATAGTAATTTTTAATCCTCATTTTTATCTATAACTTATGCAAGACTAATCTTTTCATATCTTAATCTCCTTTGACTTTGGTATCTTGACATTTAAAATTATCAATTTAATTACTCCGATAAGATTTTTTTCATCCTCTTTAGGAAATAAAAATCTATATTTATCCAATATATATATTCTATTCATAATGGGTTAAATATTATAAATATTAATATATTTTCTGGAGGAATTATTTTTGGAAGTTGAATAGAAGATAAACAAAAGTAAAAAAGATGAAGTATTGAGTTTCAGAAACAGGGGAAGTGATGGAACCAACTCTGGAAGAATTTTCGAGGCTATATATAGAAGCAAAATCACATAGAAGAATTTATAAAAGGCATGAAATACATAAAAAACTTTGAATCTACTGAGAATATGTTGAAACACGGTAAAAAGAAAATCCTTTCATGATACATAAATATTATTCATCATTAAAGAAGTTTACCTTTCAAAGAGAGACCGCAGTAGGGAGCGACTACGGTAGGGAGCGATGCCAGCAGGTAGCAACGCTAACAGGGAGGGATTACGACAGTGTAGGGAGAGATAGTGGCAAGGCAGGGAGCAACGACGATGGTGACGATGAAGAAGAAGGAGGTAAGAGAGGTAGAGAGAGACAGCGATAAGGTAGGGAGACAATTTCGTGAAAGCATTGAAGGCATGGGAGAGAAGACTCTATTAAGGTTATTTTTATAACATTGGGGAATACTTTTATCAGTGTTTTTTAAAAAAAATTGTAAAGGTATGTTTTACCAGTGCTAAAATAGAAAGCGTTGATAAAACATACCTTTATCAGTGTTTTTGGAGCTGATAAATATACATCTTTATGAGTGAAAAAACGTGCTAATAAATGTTGTCATTATCAGCGCTAAAATTATAGTACTGATAAAGATATAATTTTAACAAATTATTTATATTATTATATATATTTGTAAAATTATATATATAATATATATATATATTATATATAATAAATATATTTATATAATTATATATATTTAAAAAATTATAAAATTATAATAACTATATTTCTTATATTTATAATTTTATAAATAGATATAATTAATATATTAATTATATATATTTATAAGACTATAAATATAACATATATATTTATAAGATTATAAATATAATAAATATATATTTATTTATAGTTGTAATTATATATATATATATATTTAAATAATTATAAAATTATAAGAAATATATTTATTATATTCATAATTTTATTAATATATATAATTAATATATTTATTATAATTTAATAATTATATAAATATATCTATATTAATTTATAATTAAAATTATAAAGATTTGTATTTATTTATAAATATTTTAATATATTTATAAATATATTTATTTAATTATATATATTTATAACATTATAAGTATAATAAATAAATATATTATATAATTTTATAATTATTTAAATATTTAAATATTTATTTATAATTTATCTATAATTAAATATATATTTATCTGTAATTAAAAAATTATAATAAATATAAATTTTTTTATAGTTATAATATAAATTTATTTATTTAAATAATTATAAAATTATAGAAAATATATTTATTATATTTATAATTTTATAAATATATATAATTAATATATTTATAATATATTTATAATTATTTAAATATATCTATATTTATTTAGGATTATAATAATAAATATTTTTACTTATTTATAGATATATTTATTTAATTATATATATTTATAACTTTTTAAGTATAATAAATATATTTATTATAATTTTATAATTATTTACACACACACACACATATATATAATTATATGTATAAATAAATATATTTATAAATATTTGTATATAATTATATAATTAAATAAATAAATATATATATATATATAAATATATAAATATATAAATATATATATATATATGTATTTATAAAATTATAATAGATGTATCTATTGTAATTTTATAATTATTTAAATATATATAGTTATAATTATAATTATAAATAAATATATTTAAAAAGTATTTATATATAATTAAACATTTATGATTATAAATATAATAAATATATTTATTATTTAGATATAGTTATTATAATTTTATAAGTATTTATGGAAACATAATAGATCTATGGGTATAACATGAATGAATCATATACCCTGTAAAGTATAGATCATAAAAACGAATAATCACATCTATGGGCAACATGAATAATAAAATGGGTGTAATGTATAAATGAACATTCATGATGAATACATAACATATGCACGTCAATTATACTCATGCATCAATATATTTACTAAACAAATTCATTGGAAACATATATTTATTAATTTATAATTATAATTATAAGTATATATATATAAAGTATTTATATATAATTATAAATATAATAAATATATTTATTATTTAATAAAATTTATTATGATCTTATAATTATTTAAATATATAACTATTTAATTATAATCTTATAAATACTTTTTTAAAAGATTATATATATATTTTAATTATTAAAAAATATATATTAATTATAAACATGTGCTTTTTATTTAATGTATATAAATAAACATTAATTTTGAATATAAATATAATAATGTTATATAAATTGATAAAAAAATTTATTAAAAACTTTTATCAATGCTATTATCTTGCACAGATAAATGGCCTCCATTTATCAACGCCTTTTTCTTAGTGCTGATAAAAGTTGGTGCTATCCTTACTCATATATGTGGTAGTAAAGTCTCAGATAGTATTCTATGGCTAGAAATGACAGTCAAGATCTTTTAAGACCGGTTGTATGTTATGAGTATATCTGAGTTTTTTTATTTCTATATCTCTTATCTTTTTTACACATCTTGTGTTGAGCTGACGACTCTTTATGCTTTATGCATTGTGATTTTGGGATGTTCTACTGGGTATTGTTATACTCACCCATGCACGGGATTTTCCTGCACGTGTCATGTCTTAGGTAGACGATAGGTCATTTGATGATGTCCTAGGAGTATCGGGAGAAGGAGGAACATAGATTGGGCTAAACAAACCATGGTGTTTACTGGGTGTTGTATTTGACAATAGTCCTCTCCTTATGAGTAGGTTTTAATCCTTTATAATTTTTGTTTAGGCTTGTATTTGGCCTCTTCTATCACTTTCCATTACTTTTTCATACTCTGATGTGAGATAGATGTTATTTACGCATTTGTATGAATTATTTTTAATCTCTCAGCATTGTATGGGTTGGGAGACGTGTGTGTGTGTGTGTATAGCTACATAGGCTAATGTATCTCATGTGTGAGACATGCCTACTCAAAGCTGGTCTCTATCCCTTAACCTATTCACTACCACAAAAATTGGTATTTGTAATGCCATCCCTTATTAGTATTTTTTTAACGATGTTAGAGGGAGCCCCTTTATTAATGCTTTTTTTAGTAGCGCTTATAAAAAGGGATATTTATCACCGCTTTTTTACTAGCACTAATAAATAGTATATTTCAAAAAAAAATCATTAAAAATATTATATTAATATATAAATATATAAATATATTTATATTGATATAAATATAATTAATTTATTTTTAAATATGTTTTAGATAATTATAAATTGACATTTTTCACTTAATATATAAGATATTTAGTGAAAATTTCTTAAAAAATATTTTAGAAAATATTATTAATTAATAATTCAATATTTTTTATTGAGTAATAATCATTTAATAACAATTTTAGTAAAAAAAATTAAAAACTTAATAAAAGATAAAAAATAAGTTGAAAACATAATTCAAACTTCAAACATCCCTAACTTTTGATCTGAATTTCCATTTGAGATCTACCACATATCAAATAGGAGCCTGTGATGATATCTACACACTAATGACATAGAGAAACCCTCTATCACTTTTTATGATGCCAAAAAGTCACAAAAGGCCTTTAAAACTGAGTTTTTCATCGGGATACCCAATTTTTTTAACATTTGATGGAATTTCAGTCTCGTTTAAAGAGGTATTTTTGCATTTTTTCAGTGGGAACTGAATATATTTTCATGGATTACATTCATATTGATATTATGGATTTTAAATTTTATCATTTTTCACAGTGTACAGTTATTTATAATCAAATATATAACAATATATACATATGTTTTATATATTAACACATAATTTTTTTATAAATAAATAATAAAATATATTTACATATAAAATATAATTATCAATATATAAGAATTGTATAAATAAAAAATAATATCTATTTTATTTAATATACAAATATATAAATATTTATATACTTATATAATCTCTATGTGTGTGTATTGGTGTGTGTCTGTATTAACAAACTGATATATATTATCTATATATTCTACCGTATGAATATACATATGAATATATAATATATGAAAATATATATAGATATATATAATTATACTTGTAGATACACATATAAATAATATATATACATGTGTATGTATGTTTTATATATGTATTTATTTATATATACACAAAAAAAACCTATTCTATAAATACATTTAAAACTAATCTTATAAATATATATTAATATAAAAATAAAAAAATATAACTAAAAATATATATAAACAAATAGATATAAATAATGGATATATATATATTAATATAAATCTATATTAATATATGAATAAATATAACTATATATATATATAAATAGATATATCATTAACTGGAGAACAAAACAAGATAAGCGAGCGGTAAAGGTGTAAGCACACAAGGGAGATATCTTGGGTTTGAATCTAAGCAGAGATAGGGGTGTGCGGGTGGGTGCAGGGGGGCTAGCACTATTAAAAGGGTGGATAATGTGCGCCTAGCGATGTTAAAGGGGTTGCAGGGGCACGTGCTAGCGGGGCTTCCTAGCACTGTTGAAAGGGGGGGGGGGGGTCAAGTGCTGTTAGAAGGGGGGGGGGTCCAATTTATAGATTTGTTTTTTAATTTTTTTTAATTTTTTTTAACTTTTATCTGTGCTTTTAAAAAAATACTAATAAAATGGGTCCTTATCAATGTTTTTTTAATGTTGATAAAGAAACCCCCTTTTAATAGCCCCTCAATTATCAGCACTTTTTAAGCGCTGATAAAGGCATTTTTAACATTGATAAAACCCACTTTTGTAGTAGTGATTGGAGGCAAGTTTGGGGTAGTCCCACGTAGCTTATCACCATCCAGGTGGGCCTCTGTGGATTGGGTTGTGACATGCATCCATTAATCAATGAAATAAAATGAAATAATATATTTTTATTTATAAGAATAAATTAAAGGAAGCAAGGTATTAATAAAAATAATCAAAACATGTCAAGAACTAAACAATGCATGCATTAAGAAAAATAAGAAACATACAAAATAACCCCTTCCCCAAAACCAAACAATAATACCATTCTTGAGAGAAGAGTACTCTGTTATGAATGCATAAATTAAAGAGAAATACCTCCCTTGATAATAATCCTTCTCCATCAAGCATGAAGTTATATTATAAACTTAACATATTTGAGTTTGATATAGGGTAGATTTTCAAAGGATGGAGTGGTATAAGAAAACAAAATTTAAGGGTTTTAAAAGGTAAGTTTCAAAAGAGTAGGATAATGATAAATTCAACCGTCACATGTGATGAGCTAAAAGTTGAAGAAGAAATGATGATTATTAAAATATTCAATTTCAAAGGATGATAATAAAATTTTCAAGGCTCAATAATGGAAACTTAGTAGATATCACTGCATGTCCTTCTGAAGATAAGAGAAGGCCTAAAAATCAGCTACCTCATGATGCAATGTCGTTCCATATTGAAGATACAGAAGATACACACTAATGAACTTGAAAAAAGATTCATGAAAACTTGCTGCATGATACCAACACCCCCAAAAATATCATTTTTGTAACCTTTTGGAATCTCCTAGTGGCTGTTAAAAGGTTAGGATATACCAAATAGAACACACAATATCTAAGGAATAATTATCTAACCATCCAGGTTTAAAAAAATATAGTGAATCAAAGGTAAGAGGTATTTTAATTTTAAAACAGCCGATACAAAAATCACTATTCAATTTACAATTGAACATATAAAGGTTGGGTATAATCCTCAAATGACCATTCACATACACTACAAGTAAACCCCACAAAGAAAATGTCCTTGGGACTCAACCTCATGATCGGTGCCCCAAACCCCTCCCTCCCTACCACCCCAGTCGCGTGTGGGGGGAAGCACAACTAAACATCTATTATCAATTAATAATAACAGAACCAACTATATAATTTAGTAAATTTAATATTACATAAAAATTTCAATTTTGTAAAATATTTTATATTTAAATATTTAAAATATAATTCTCTCTTTTTTTATTCGCGTATGCTTTTTTCTTACATTACACACCCTATATCACACATGGATGTATTTTAATTACGTTGAATTTTTCTATTTTTAAACATATTACATTTTGTTTTAAAGTATCACACATCATTTTGTATTTATTCTTATTCAATTTATTTTATATTTTTCCTTTTACATACAAAATACAAACTCCTACTTTTGATATTTCACATTTTCTCATTTTTTAAATGTTTTTTATTTTTTAAGTGTTGTGTTTTTATTTTTTTATTATTTTTTTACCTTTTTTACATGGAATCACATATGCATGTATATACATTGCATTTAACTTAATATTTTAAAAACCTTTTAATGACTTTTAAAAAAATTATATTAAAATATATAACATGTTGTTAATAAATTAACACACACACACACCAATATATAACACCCCATTATATATATATATATATATATATATGCATAAAACCAAACACCACTTTCTTCATTTAAGCAGGATTCTTTAGTTTAATGTTTTTTACATGTTAAACCCATCATTTTTTCCTATTAAAATTTTATGACATCATTTCTCTCATAAGTCATATCCCACAAATTAATTTATTTAATTTCATTAATTATCACGATTTTCAAATATATATATTCAAAATGATTATTATTTTCAAATTAACTTATTATATCCATAATTCCATCTTATATAAAAAATATAACTTCTACCATTGATGATCTAGTAAAATAAATAGATAAGTTATTTAAATAATAATATTTTTTAACATTTGAATAAATTTAAAACACCTCAAAAAATAATTTTACTAATAGTAATAAATCCAAAAATAAAATAATCAATCCAAATTATCTTAAATAAATAATCAATAAATAATTAATTAATCTAATTTTTAAAATATATTTCATATGTAATATAATTTCCTTTGAAAAAAGTTAACATGTATGAAATATATTTTATGTATAAAATGTTTAATCAAACATAATTCCATGCCTAATATATACCTATATTACCTAATATATTCAATAAAATGTGTATAATAATAGATGGTATACTTCCTTGGACCCTTAGTACCTTGAGAAATGATAAAGGTCTTAAGAAAATTCAGTGTTTTACATCTGATACCACTCAAACAATTCTTGTCATCAAGGATCAAAATAAAAACCAAAGGAAAAGTGAAACCAACATAATAAATGGATATATAGACTTATGTATTCACTTTTAATACCTCTAAAATGATTCTCAATTATAAGAATCCAAACACAGCTAAAAAAATGGAGGCTAAAATCTTAATATCCATGGGGAGATTATTCTCAAAGAAAAACCTACATATTAAGTGAATCTAACATGATAAAGAAGATATACTCTAAAATAATTGAAGTAAATTATAAACAATTTTAAACCCTTATGTTTCAAAAAAAATTACTTACTAATTTCTTTAATGAAAATTTAATTTATTTTTATAGAAATCAATGCACACCCTCCCCTTTTCTTTAAAATAATTTTTTTGGATAATTTTAAAAATAGATTACGGGTTATTCAACCAACCTAGATTTAGGTTTCAACTTTAAATAAAAAAAATAAAACATATATAGTAGCATAAATCATAATCCCAATAACAATAAATGTCAAAGATTAATAAACACAACTTTAATTAATGTATGTTAGCTTAAAGTGACAAAGATCGACATAGTTAGCCACTCTGATCTTTTGAATACCGCTTTAATTTATTTAATACATTATAATTAGAGTTCTATCAAGAAAAAAATCAATTTTAATAGAAACTAATAGTAGAAATCAACACTAAATAAATATGTATAATGCAGTACAATATCATATTAAGAAATTTAATAGATAATAGATAATTAATCAATCAATCAATGACTATCAAATAAATAATTTTCTAGTAAATATAAAACAACTAACAATATACGTCAACAATTACATTTGAAATATCAGCTTCCAACCAAGAAAATAATAGCTAGAAAATAAATGAATAATAACTAAAAAATAGACCATCAACAACTGATCATTACCTTTATCTCAATACATCTCCTCATCAACCATTCCTTTTAATCACCAACTTCAAGATATCATAACAAATCTTGGTAAAAAAATCAACATTTGTATAATCAATCTCGAGTCTTACAGAAATCAAATCATTAATATGACATGATAATATTTAACTTGTTAATACAAAGTTCAACATTTGATACATACTATAAAAGAAACATTTCATGGATGACAGTCAGAAAATATTTATAATCAATGATTTCATAATTATAAAATCCTCATATTACTTGCACCAGTCTTATTTATCAATGTCTAATCACACATTCAATTCATAACATGGTTTCCACATATTTATTCTTCACCCATCACACTTAATAAGTCATGGTAATATAAATCATTTAGAAAATTTAAATCATGCTACAATATTAAAATCCTATCATTTCAACATCACATAAATAATAACCTTTTTACAAATAACATATTTTATCATGATTGAAAAATAAGTTACTTATAACATTTATCAACATATGACATGTTGTCTATAATAGTCATTTTGTGTATATCACATTATTTTTAAATTTAATTATGCATCATTCATTCCTAAAAATCAAAAAATATATTGGGCGTGCTTTACAAAATTTTATTCAGTTACAATTGTTAAGTAAAAAATAATTTATAACTATACTATGATATGATTCTTAAAACTAGAATTTATATTTAGAAAATACCAAAATTACCAGTTTAGTTTCAATACTTTGAGAATATTTTATTTTACAAAATGTTAAAATTTAAACATGCTGCAAAAAAATTCCATTTTAAAATCTATTTACATAATAAATAGTTTATAAAAGGCATGATTAATAGGATTGATTTTATAAAAGCCTATGCCAAAGGATCCATTGTGCGGGATGGATATGACTCTTTCCTCGGTGGTGCTCTCTCAGAAAAATCTTGGTGTGTGGCTCTCACAGTGGCAATGGCGTGGTGTGGCTGGTTCGCAGAGTCTTTCACCCGGCGATGGTTCAAGATTCATAGGGGCCGGATCCTTCAGCGGAGGCTTGGTAGTGGTTGAGGGACGATTCTACTGCTGCTCTATTTGTGGATCTCTGGCAGGGGATCGTGGCGGAGTCAGTGCAGGGTCGTCAACGCTGCGGCAGGTCTTCGGTGGAGTGTTCGTCGGGTGGCCTCCATGACGGCACGGTCTTGGTTCTAGTCTTCCGCGGGCGGTGAGGGTTTTGCACTGCGGTGATCTATGTCGATTGTGTGTGCTTTGGAAGGATTGTAGTGGACTCTATGTAGAATCTATGGTGGTGACGATATGTGGATCTAGTTTGGTGCAGATGTGCGATTCTGGCCGCGGATAGCGGCGGTTGCGGTTTGTGCTGCATGATTCCTCAAATCTGGGCTTGATTTGGCTGTGGAGTGCACCTGATTGTGGTGGAGTACAGGTTCTCTGGCGGGAACGGTGGAACGTGGTGGCCTGTGGCGGAGATTTTGCAAGATATGGCGACTAGGGTTCTGTTTGGGCCTGTTACGACCATTTTGACATGTTTTTATGAGTTTTGGGTGGATTTTCCATTCAACTTTTATCACTTTGATCTAAGGATATTTGACTCTGGCCTTGGGGCATGTAATGGGTTTCCCCTTCCCAATTCAAAAGGGTTTCTTGTTTTCCTTTTAATAAATAAGGGCTCATCCCTAAGCTTTCTAAAAAAAATATGTGCTTCACTATCCATAAAAACATATAAGCATTTTAATCTTAAATTTACATTATTAAGTTATAACATTCTTGCATGTTTTCTCATTAACATGCATTAATATTTAAATTGTAAATCTAAACATTAAATTTTAAGGAAAATCAAACATCACATCATTTCCTGAGTGTTAAGATAAAAAGTATTACCGTCACGAATTAATGGATTAAAATTGAACAAGACTTATTATTTAATACTAGATCATATCAATACAGGTTAGCAGAAACAAACACTCAAAGAATAATAAAAAATCAATATTTTTAACTAAAATGAATTCTTTTGTCCCAATGGAATACTTATGAGGGGAAGGGGATGAATTTATCTTTTAATAAAATCTTTTTTGTTAAAAAATTGTAATCCCCTCAATTTTAAAAATTCACTAGTTTAAAAATATTTCAGATATATATAATTTTAATTTTTAAAAAAGATTCTTAAAGGTAGCGATACAAACCTTGTTAAAACAAATGAAATTATTTTAACTTTGAAATTATTCTACTCACAAAAATCAAAATATATATCACTAATAAATTATAACAATATGAGTTTTTTTAAATCAGTATTTAAAAATAAATAGTGAAAATAAATTAGTAATAAAAAAGAATAAAAGACATAGTGGAATTTAAGAACAATGGGTTTAGTTTCAAGTTGGAACCTAATCCTATCCAATTGACCATAGACCACTACCAATAATGTTTATTAAAACTAATAAACTAATCCAGAACCTAGATTGTGTATACTAATCCATAACTTGGATCACGTTATGAGTACAAAACTATGAATATGTATTTTAGGCTTATCACCAAGCCTCTTTAATAATTATTCATGGGACAATAAATATAAATAATTAAATAAAGACTATTGTTCCCAAGGCCATATAGAGATCCCCATAGGATTTATGTTATATACCTAACCATCATGCTACTGAGGGTATGTGTTGCTAGAAAAAAGTGAATCAAGCATTGGGGAATGATATAGGATTTAAACACGAGATAATAAGGGCCTCCATGTTCCCCTATCTAGAGGCCTTTCCCTATTTAACTAGTGTGATTACCCAAGGAAAGAAAAAAATCTGCAGTTGGGAGAGCCATAACGGATAATATCATGATGTTGAGCACCAATGTGTGGTGGTAATTGACTTGTACATGGTATTAGATCCATATAAATATTCAAATTACCTCAACTTATATTTATGGGAAGATTGTTACCTTTAAGGTCATCCGATGCTTCCCTTGGTATTCATGATATAGCCATAACTGGCCTATTTCAGGGGTATGTGCTCCTAGAAAGATGAGAGTCCCAAATTAAGGCATAAGAGTGTAATTAAATTCCAAATAATTGGGTCATACAAATTGAACTATCATGATAAATTTTCATATTGAATGACTGGGATACCCAAAGGAAAGAAAAAACTATTCAAGTGGTATACCTAAAAGAGATAGTATAGTGATGTCGATCATTGGTGGGTGGTGGCACTAGAACTCTAAAAATTTTATTAGAGAAAGGTTACCTCTAAAAATTTAAATTTTCTCCTTGATTTTTTAATATATTAATGAAGTTTGGATTTCATGAATTTTTTAAACCAACTCATATATATAAAAATTAAGGTACTCATGATGATACAAATCTAGATATTTATTCTGTGACTAAAAAATCAAAGAAAATATAGGCAATGAAGCAGAAGAAGAATCCAAAAATTAAGGAAAAAACACCACTATCTAAAGGTAATCAGAGTAGTACATGAGGATATATTTCTTTTGATTATGATTCTCCAAAGGAAGTATATTCAAGCTATGCTGATGATGTATCACGTATTGATCTTTATTTTGAGATGAAATATTATCCAGATAAGGTTCCTAAAAAAGTGTTAAATTGTATTTTTGGTTCTATCAAGGTAATTTTATTGGAAAAATCATAACAAATTTAATAATCGGAGAATTCAATAATTTAGAAGTTTCAAAAATGAATTTCCCTTACAAAACTAGTGGAAGAAAGGGAATAATCATTATCACTTTGTAAAAGATGATGTATCCTTATTTAAGAAGAAATACAAAGTAATGTTTATAATAAATAAGGGTATAAAAAATATTTATGAAAGTATTCAATGCACTTGAAAAATGGGAAAAAATCTCTATGAATGTCAAATAAGATAAATTGAAGGTAAAAGAAAAAATAATAAAAGATATTGATAATTCATTACAAGATTTAATAACAGTGCATGAATTAAAAATCAAGATGATAAAATAGGATCAATAATATAACTTAAGACTGATTGAGGATGAGAAAAACCCCATCTACATGAAGTTCCTTGATCTTTAAGTAAACTAAAGAAGTCTAGAATCCAAACAAGTCAAACCTTCCCATATTATTGAGAAAAAATATGCCACCGCACTGATTTCAATTGAGATCCATGGATTTAGGAGTAGAAATATCAGTAGAAAGAATCATATGATATAATCCTATAATCGAGTGGAAACGTTGTCCGAGAATAATTTTTCCCATAACCCAAAAAATCTATTACATACTAATGCTATATTACTTGCTGGTATAGGTTTAGAACCAAATTCTAAGAAAATATAGTTGGAAAAAATACTGAAACCCCCACCACATCATCAAGGTTAGATGCGTTAAAATTTATGATGAGATATTACCCATGATGTTTCCAAAATGGTGGTGGTTCCACTCAAAAACATCAAGGTTTACAAGATATTATATTTAGAAAGATTACATTAGAAAATAAGGGAAAGAGGCTCATAGACTATTTTCTATATTTCTATAATTTTAGACACACAGAATTGGAATGTTTGCATAATATATCACTTTATAAAAATTATAGAAATCTATAATAAAGGGAGGATAAATATAGGATAAAAACCATTGAGAAAAATCCAAATTAAGGAAAGAATAAGGATTGTTCCTTGAGGTGAAAACTAATGAGTAGTGTAGAGAAAGATTATCCTAATAATTCAAATAAAGAATGAAAGATACCGATCAATGGAAACTTGAAGATGGCTGGTGACTTTTGTGTAAGGTGTGGTAAATCTAGACATGAACCACATAACATCATGGAGATACTGGATAAATAATGGGTGTTATATAAAAATGAATATAAATCACAGATATATTCCTATTCTATAGTGGTTAAAGTGGAAAAGGGAGTTTCACACAAAGTGAATGATGAGGTTATAAGGAAAGAGTGGCCTAGGGTGAGTGTAAACTTTCAACCTGAGTTTTTCCTTTGATAAATAAAGAAGGTCCATCCTTATTCCATATTATTTTGGTTTATTCTAACATGCATGGAATTTAAAGAGTATAATGAGTGATGTACACGCTACACAAAAAATAATACATTCTTAATAGTGTTACAACTTCCATGAAGTAAAAATTTATTATAATCCTTGAGGTGGAGAAAACATAAGATCAAGATATTGTGAAGTGAATTTGGAAATTCTAGAAAACTATATAAAACTAATGTTTGAGGTATGAAAATTAAACTTATGATCCTTATCATGATTTTATTAAATGCACTTATTAAGGGGGAGTGTTGGTTGAAAAAATCATGTGACAATGTTGGAGTTTCATGCTTTTCACTTGAAAATTTTAATGTGTTTTTTGGGATTTATTCTGGACACAATTTTTTTATTTAATATATATGAGAATCCCCTGAAATGAGAGTCTAAGAATGGTATCACATGTTGATTGATTATGGAAAAAATTGATCACCTTGGTTATACACTCTTGTTTTCTATATCTGACGTGACCATGTAGACTTAGAGTTATCTAACTAAAGTATTCTTACTAAATCCCATATGATATCATCCATCTTTTCAAAATGGTAGGAAAAGATTTTTTGAGAATAAAATTGAGGAAATATGAATCAATACCCATCCTTTAAACTTATAATCAATAAGTCAGAGAAGAAATAATATATTGGATCACACATATTAAGATTGAGGATTTATGATATTGAAAAAAATCAAAGCGAGATATTAAAGTACTCAAGTAAGATTTTAATTTATTATCAATGAGTTAATATGTGTTTGTTAAATAAATAAGGTAATGATTCTTGGAGGATTATTATGGATTCATAAGTTTACATTGGATTTCATTCTTATTAATAATTTCTTGAGTTTTTTAGAAGTTTTTGTGAAGGTCTTGGATGATTTTGTGCTAAATTGGATACCTATGTAATAGTAACATGAAAATCACAATACCTATATGAAGTTAATTCAAGAATTACATGAGTTTTATAAAGGTAATCTGAACACTACACTACCTACATAAAGGTAGTTCTATATGTATGTAAGCTACATAAGGGAAGAGTGAGAATTTAACTATTTGTGTAAAGGTAGATGCATATATCATACTTTGTGTAATGGTAAAATCCTCACTATGTAAATGTGATTTGTGAATTAAACTGACCATATAAATGGAATTACCTAAATGAATGTATTATGAGAACTATGTAAAGGTAATGATAAAATCAATGACCAATGTAATGGTCATGTAGGAGTTATGAAGGATATGCAAGGGTAATGAATGGGGTTGTGTGACGGTAGTGAGAGACATGGAAGGTTCTTTATATGGTCAATACATTGAGCATGCTCGATGGATTATACTCAATCACGACTCACACATACAATCAATATAAACATACGATTGATTCATTTGTAAATATAAGTGCTTCACATGATAGATTCACACGGTCAATCTGCCTCATGATGGGTTCTATACTTAGAGAATTTTTTAGAAATATTATGGGGTAAAAGGGTTTACAGAATTCATATATTCTAATGTATTTATATAATTTGATGCATTTGATCTATTCTTAATCTATTAAACATCATAATGATATTGTTATCCAAGTAATAATTATGAATAAAATTGATTCTGAATGAATAAAATAAAGTTGAATGTGATATCGTGAAAGAGAAGAGCTTCACACTGAATTCATGATGATTATTCCGCAAGAACTATGAAATAAATACACCACTACACCACTATAGAAATTTTGGTGACCGTTTTGGAAATTAGACCCACCTGTGGGAAACAATGAGACGAGCTTTGATGTGGAGGTTCCTGTTGTCTCTCAAATTATAGAAGAATATTCCAGGATAAAAAAACATGGACTAGGCTATAGTCCATTGATAGTGGACATCTTGAGAAAT
The DNA here is from genome assembly GCA_963277665.1 of Viscum album. Taxonomy (NCBI): domain Eukaryota; kingdom Viridiplantae; phylum Streptophyta; class Magnoliopsida; order Santalales; family Viscaceae; genus Viscum; species Viscum album. Next base: position 425,603,924 of record OY728130.1, on the reverse strand, counting down.
TTGTGATGTTGAAATCCAAATAGGATAGCACTACATCATAAGTTATCCCATGGTACTACATGGATTCATAAAGATGTGTAAATAATTTAAATTAACTTAAGAGTAGTGAGATTTGTAAAGATAACAAGGTTGTAGTTATTTAGATACTGTGTGAAAATTAATGGATGAGTCTTCAGGTGATTTAAAACTGGAAGAATGTTAATATTTGATAACTAAAGTAGAAGAAGGAGAAAATGATGATATTTCTATAATATTAAACGAAATTATATCATGTAATGATAGATAAATAATATGTATGGTATTATTATTTTTGAATATAAAAGGAATATGAAGGAATTTAAGAAAAAATGGGAGATACCTTTGAAACTAATGAAATCTAGAAGAATATTGAGTCGAAGAATTATTATGAGAGTACTGATAATACATAGTATCAAAGAGAGAGAGAGAGAGGGTTCAAGGATGAGAACTTAAGAAGCATAAGAATCATGTGTGACTGAGTATTTGAAGAAATAATGAAGAACCAAATCACTCAAGATATAGAGTGTATTTTGAGACCAACACACATGTTCTATGAAGCGATTGAAGATCTTGAAGAACTATACACAAGTGAACCAGATCTAATAAACTCAAGGGGGATGATTATTTAGAGTTTTTGTAGATACTTCTACTATTGTATCAAATCTTGAAGAGAAGTCTAGTTGGGGTGTTTAACAAATCAAAAGGAAAGGTATATGGGGGGTATAACCTATTATGTCAGAAGAGTTTTTGGATGGGGTGTAAAAACAAACATAACCAGAGGATCAAATATTGGGGATTATAACTAGTTTCTGCCAAAGACATGTGATTGGGGGGGGGGGGGGTAACCAATCACACTTTTTTGGACTTAGGAGACCACTATAATTGATAACATGATTATAATGGATATTCTATATTGTGGAATCTAACAAACATGGAAATTAATAGTCTATTTAGTAGAACCTTGAAATTCCTTGTGATGATATCTCTTACATTATTACCACCCATGAGGTGATGTTGTGAGTTACTATTTCATGAATAGAGAACATTAAAAGGTTTAAGTGGTCAAATTAAAAATAAAATAATTAATGATTGTTTCATTGATTCACCACCTCTCAGTGGAACCTAACTAGTTATTGGTCTCTATAAATAGTATCAAAGTTCTCCTCTTTATAATATGATATATTTTGATAAACAATTTTTTATAAAAATATAATCATAACTCAAATGTAAAGTGAAACAAATAAAAATAAAAAAATAAAATGAAGATATAGTGCATCTCTATGTATAATCAAGTTTAATTGATTGAAAATGTTCTCTTCTCATTAAATGACCTTATAAATATTGTAAGAGTAAATGTAGAGAGAAAAGAATATTTCTTTAAGCTTTTGAAAAGTCTTCCAGAAAACAGTGTGTTTTGGAGTGTGAAAATGTAAGTGGATTTTCCATTAGTTCATCCAATAGCATGTATATAATGTTTGTATGTGTGATGCTTACTCATATTTATAGAAGTTTCTACTTCACATAGCCATTTAAAGATAATGATCAAGAATATCCTTATACTGATATTCATAAAATTATCTGACACCTTCACTAAATGAAAAAATATAGCTGTTGAGAAGTTATTCACAGATAGTTAACACTCACAATCTATCCTGGTATATGAATCTAACTTACTGTAGATTTCTACAATATTATAGTTAGTCATTTTCACAATACATCCTTAGATCAAAACCTATGGTCAATACAGGACTTTTTAGATAATGCTAACTTTTACACGTTGTTTCATTATCATGCAGTTAGTACTTGAGAGGTCTATTAGAAATAACTTGTGGTTGATCTAAGACTTCCCTGAATTTAAACTACTATCGATAAATAGGAACAATCAATTGAAATTAATTCATATGGTTGATCCAACACTTTGATTTTTTTTAATATTTTTGTCATGATACCTTTTATGATTGACATGATCCATTTTTTGTCTTTATGCTTTTGATGTTGTACCTCATGGTTGATCTTCAATAATGTGCGGTCAATCCAAAACATAGAATTTTTTTCATAGTCTATCAAAATTATTTATGAATTCATTCAAAATGGTCACTCAATCTTCATAATCAATCCAAGACTTATCATGTGTTTGATTCATTTATCATGTTATCGATCCTTTGTAACACATGATCAATCTATTATAACTTACAATTGATCCAACACATAACATTTTTTCATCAAAAAATAGTTTCCTTCTATAACACACATAACTCATTAGAATAATAAGAAACATGATTTAGGATCACTAAAATAAAAAATTATTTGAATGAAATAATAATATCCCCCTTTCTAATGATTAATAATCATGGGAATAAAATTTTCACATTAAAATAAAAATCAAACAGATCTTAAATTACTTCAAAATTGGAAAGTACTATAAAATTTTCCCAATCATTCTCCCTTAAAACATAATTTTCCAAATTTTACCAATTTTTATATTATCAAATGAATAATAAAGATATATACATGAATTTTTAAAATATGAAATAATAAATAAATAACATTAAAAAATTCATTATAGAAAAATATTAAGAAAGAAGAAGACATTGAATATTCATTAAATTTTTTTATTACAAGTAAAAAATACATAGTTTCCTATCTGGAACTTGAATATGAATTAAGGTTAGCCTCTCTCATGGATTTTGTATCAATATATTATTATTATTTTCCATAAGAAGGCTCATGAGTAGGATTATGAAGAGGAGTAAAGTATTCACTAATAATAATACTCCAATAAACCATCCTAGGATACTACAATTCCTAAGAAAGTGTATATCTGAATAGCTCTAATATAGGTTATGGAGAAATTAGAGATGAAGGTTATATAAATGGTTTGAAAATAATAGATTATGTAATCACCAAAATAGTGTTGAAAATATATAATTATGGTTCCATAATCTTGGTAATGTCACATAAAGTGTGAGATCTATACTCCATTAGATTTAAAAATTACTTATTGTCTCTCAAAATAATCTATAATAGAGGTTATAAGACTTTAAAATGATTAAATTGAGTTTTTAAATCTCAATTCAAAGGATAAATTTTAATATCACTATCTAAGATATAAAATGAGGACTTCAAGTAATCCTTTGTGAAAATACTTTATAGATTATACTTAATGGTTTTTATGATTATTTATCTATATTTTTTATTGATTTTAGAATCATCCCTTATAAAATCTAAAATCTTATCAATGTGGGTTGTATTTATAGATTCCATCATCTTCTGGGTTTCTGAAAAAGCATTCGGGATTGTCTTTAACTCATCCCTTATAATCTTTATAATCAAATATTCATCAGTTGAGGTAGTAACAATAGCTATAGGTGTAGAATAGATAGAGGAAACAAGAGGTTCCCTGTAAGTAAAGGTATGTGAAAGAAATATAGGGTCCATATGAGTTTTAATTCACATGAAATCCTACAAATTGATTTTAAGACATCCCATCTCTTCGTTCAAACTTTGAATTTATTTTTTCTATGAGGTCAATCATAACAAATAGATTTGGTTGGATATGATGTATAATAGAAGATATAGACATGGATATTCCTTATTCTATAAGAGTAACAATTCTAGATTCATAATATTTAAATAAATACTTTAACATATTTAATAAATATACTTTAAACTCATTAAAATCATGTTTTTTAACATTTGAAGATAATGAAGGAGGTGATGGTGTAGCATGTAAATAAGGGGATGTACAATCTGACACTTAAAAATATACTATAGTGTCATTTTTCTCATAATAGAAGTACCAAACACTATTCCAACACTTTTGGGTTTAGATTCATATTCTTATATTTCAACCATCTTTATTGGAGTTGGTTTAAAAATATTATCTAGCACTTGTGCCACAATTTTTCCAATTTATTTTTCTTATTTATATGGACCATATCTAGGCGAAGTTACATCGATCCTTTTATCTAGATAAATATAATAAAATAAACCTCTTCAACAACTTTAGGTGCATCTGGAATAGAAGATACACCATGATCAGGTGGGTTGTCTCCATTATCATGATCATAATGATCATCATCCTTAGAAACAGAGTGATCAATACCCAATAGAAAATATCTAGGGGGATTTTACCCTTAAAAAGTAGAGTATCAAATAATGATTCTACCATTAATTCTACACATGTGTAATATTATTTTATTTATAATAGTTCCATCCATACTTATACATGTTCCTAGAAAATTTTCATTATTATGGCCTCATGATATGTGTGACGTGTCAACCCTGGTATTGAATTAGCATTTTATCTATTTATTGATAGTTTATAGGATCATTTACTTTGGGTTACTATTAGAAGTTTTATGGGTATGAACATCAGGAACATATCTCAAGATATTTTCTTCCATGAATTCTATGTTTCTACTCAATGTTTGGGCTTCAATGAACATGGGATTCACATCCTATTAACAGTTAGTTGTTGGATTATTTTGGATACCTAGAATGATATAAATAACCATAATCATAAAAAAATAATTCTTATCTTAGTTATAAATGTCTTTAACTCATATCTAGATTGGAATTTATATCAAGGAGGAACTTTTTCCTTTTTCCCAACATTCGATATGTTGCGTCTTCTGTGAATAGAAGTGTTGGAAGGGTATTTAGGTTTTCTAGAAGGCACCACGTATGGGGTTCAAGTTAAATATATTAATTACAACATGCATGTTGGTGGTTTATTCTTCTATTCACAGGTCTTAGTCTTCTTTCCCTTTTATACTTTCTTTGGGGAGGTATGTTCCATTCTAGATGAAGCCCACACTTTACATCTAGGCTCACACTTTGATCCACTTATAATATTGTTCTCTCTATGGATGAATATGAATCCTCCATTTATTTTAGAACATTGAAAAAGAACTGCCATAGTCACTAGAGTGTTTAATAGGTTATCAGAACATGTAGGCACATCTTTAATTAGAGCATGGAGATCACTTACACCTGGTGGGAGGGAAACGTTGTAGCAGACATTCTAGTATCCTGGGGTGACCCAACAGAGGGAATCAATATTTTCTCCTCCCCTGGTTCTATACCTTTATTGTGTGTTTATATTTTATAAGTGCATTCACTTATACTTCACCACTTTCTCTCTCCTGGATTTTTTCAGCTTTCTTTTAATTAAAGTTTCAAATTTTCAATCAATAAGTAATATTCCTTTATTTATTATCTTGCTTTTTTAGCTAAGTGAATGAATTTATCATCATATTTATAATATGATCCAATTTTTTTCAATTAGGTTCTATAATAGAGATTTTAGTGTCTTCAACCTCATAATGAAATTCTTCTTCACTAGAATTCAAAGATTCACAATTTTGAGAAAGTCCATGGGAAATGGATCGATAAGTATGAACTTGTACTAGTTCAAGAATAGAACTACTTTACACTAATTATCTTAGAATTTAAATTATATAAAAAAAAATATTCCTTATAATACTACTCTAAAACTTTATAAATTTTAATCCATTGGTTATTTTTTTCCTTTATCATCATAGGGTTATTCACATGATTATACTTCTCATAAAACATCCCATTGTCAACTACACATAACTTTTTTCCTTAGGTTCCAATTAACTCTCATCCCTTTAAAATGGTATGGTTCCACCACATCCCATTTGAAGAGATAGATTTTTCATCCCCCTCAAGAAAAATACTTTTTAACTCAAGAAAAGTTGATATGTACTTAGGGAAGGGAAGATAACTAAAACTAGAATAAATCTTACAACCTTATTCAATGTAATTCATTAGAAATCTGATCAAAATTATCTTCACACCATTATTTAATTGATATAGACTGAAACAATTTTGGTTCCTAAAGATACCAATTTCAACTTTACATGGGAAGATCATATGATGAATGAACTTAATAAACAATATTAATTCTCTATCTAAATCCATTGAATTCGGTCTCCTCATTTGACCATCTCTAGTAAGCTCTATAAGAGATTCTTCAAACTTAAAATATAAATTTCTATCAGGGTAATAGCTTTTTAAATCTTTGAAATCACCTCCATATGGAACCAACAAACACTTCTCCCACTAAATTAAATAAAAAACCAATTCTTCTCCATTCACCAATGTTTATATTGAATATTTCTTCTCACTGACCTCAAACTAAAAATTCACATAAAAATCATTAAACAATATTAGATAGAAATGTTTTCAATTCTTACTAAACTATTCACTCCACCAATGTTGTTGATTCACTTTTGAGATGATTGAATTTCTTGATTTCAACCATTTCAAACCCACTTATTTCTCTAGTATCACCATTATATTTGAGATGTGGGAGTTACTATGCTCATTATATGTACTTGAGATATATATTTCATTCTTTTCATGAGGATATGAATCTGAATATGTGAAATAAAAAACTATTTTCATCCTAACTATCATTTCAATTTATTTTGTGATGTTTGAAAGGTAAGGTTTTAGAAATGGAAGAATGAAATGATCGAATATCAAGATATGATAGGGTTTGAAAAAAACTAATTTGAATTCATATCAGGTGTATTTAGATCATTGAGGGAATTGAAATGAGGGAATAAAATAAACTAGGAGAAAAATAATTAAAATAACACTGAGAAAATTTTAATAATGCAATAAATATAGTCATAGTAGCTTTACTAACTATATGACTTACTATAAGGGTACTTAAGAGAGTCATGGTAGGTTTACCTACCAAATGATTAATCTTTTGATAGTTTCTATGGTAATGGTATCTTGACTTGACATATGAAAATTATTCATGGTAGATTAATCCCTACAGTCACTGGAAACCTTTATGACTAAATTAATACAATTTTAATCTTAAAAAATAATTATTAAAAAATAAATGTTTATCATTCCTAATTATTGTATGATATAATTAAATACATCTATATTCAAAGGATTTGTGAAAATATTAGCAAGTTATTTTTTAGTGGTAATGAATTTAAGAGTGATATCACCTTTTTGAAAATGATCTTTCAAAAAGTGATGTCTTATATTAGTATGTTTTATATTAGAATGTGAAATGAGATACTTAAAAATATTAAAATCTCTTTTATTTTCATAGTTTATAGGTAAATGTTTGAATTCATACCAATAGTCTTGTAGAGTGTGTTTTATCTACAAAATATGTGCAGAGAAACTACCCATAACTGTGTACTCAGTTTTAGTGGTAGATAATGCGACTAGGTTCCTATTTTCACTACACCATGGTACTAGAGACAAGTATATAAATGGAAATGTTCTATATGTGATTTTTCTAGCTAATTGTAAACTATCAAAATTCATATACAAAATAACTAATTCAAATGCATGTCCTCTAGAGTAGAATATACAAATTTTTTTATATATATTTATGGTATTTGAAAATTATTTTAATAAAATTTAAATGAGATTACCTAGGGTTTTCTTGAAAAACTCACACATACTAAATATAATATTAGGTTGACTATAATTTATGTACAATAAAATCCCAATTATACCTCTATAAATAGTTTAATCAACCGGTTTCCCATTTTCAAACAAATCTAATTTATAAGATGTACTTAAATAAGTATCAAAACCTTTAGTTTTATACAAACCAAAATGTTTTAAAAGAATACTTGTGTATTTTGTTTGATTTAAAATAATTCCTTATTTATTTTGAAAAATATAAAAACCAAGAAAGAACTTTAATTCAACCATTAAACTCATTTAAAATTCATTTTTAATAAGATTAGAAAATTCAATACACAAATATTTATTAGATGAACTAATTATAATACCACCAACATTTATTTTTACAACCAAAACATCTTTTGAAATTATTTTTATAAACAGATTAGGGTCAACTATACCTTTGGAAAAACCATTTTAAATTAAAAAAGAGATGAACCTATCATACCAAGATCTAAGAGCCTATTTTAAACCATAAATATATTTTTAAATTTTAAAAACATTATATAAAATATGGTTTTGAAAATCTAGGGGGTTGTTTAAAAAAAAACCTTAAAAACATAACCATTTAGGAATGCAGTCTTGAAAACCATTTTATATAGTTTGAAATAAGATGATATGAACAATCTAGTAGTATTATAATGTTTTCAAGTATAGATACTAGTGAAAAAGTGTCTTTATAATCAATTAATTATTCTTGAAAATATCCTTATGAAACCAATCTATAAATTTTTCTAATTATAGTGCATGATTCATCGTCCTAGTTTATGAATACCCGTTTAGTGGAAAAATTAAGGTTTTATTTGGGTATCTCAACAAATTATAATAATTTTTTACTTTTAAATTGATTCAATTATTATTGAATAACATTACCTTATTTTAATCACTAATTAATTTGTTAATGTTTTCAGGTTAAAGCTGAGAAAAGTAATCTTTATGTTCAACCCTTTTTCTAAGAGATTCTATTCTTTAAGTATATTTATCAAGATCACCTACAAAAATATCCAAAGGATGGTTCTTTTGGATCTTAATTATTCTATTAATTGATGTTCTTATTTCTTCCAAGTCATTTTATAGTCTAGGATGCTCTATTTGGTCTCTTCTAGGATATTTTTAGGTAAATCAGTTACATGTTCAGAGGATTTAGAGGTATTATATAAGAACCTGTGTATTTCTGGACTGTAGTTTTGAGAAGAAATTTGAATTTTTGATATTAGATGCTAGTTAGGGGTAAAATGGTCTTTTACCTAACCATATGACCTAATATATTTTTTTTGACAACTCAATTGGTCCTAGAATAGGGTGTTTACCCTAGGACAAGAGTTTGGTGGAAATATAAGCTGTTCAAATTTTAGCTGATTATTTAATATTTAATTTTATTAAATTAAGTATTAAATTATTACCATAGGTTTTTTTCAGTGATAAATTTTAAATGGAGTGTTGTATTGAGATTAATTCTTCACCGATGAGTTCAGAATGGGGAGTTTAGCCAAGGCGAGGCATAAAGCCGAGTCGGGTGCTGGGGCCTGCCCGAGCCCCTTTTTCTTTTCTTTCTTTTTCTTATTTTCCATTCCTTCTTATTATTTCCTCATCCATCTTTAAGTTGTTGTGATCCTACTTGTTTGTGAATTATGATAGAAATTGAAGTTTGATAAAGAGAGAGATATGGGAGGCAAGAGGGGTACCGATTCGAAGCTCTCAACCCATTAAGTCGGCATGCGACATCCGTGGATGGTGAAATCAGCCGGAGCTTAAACAGTTTCCTCCTGAAGGTTGGGAAGTTTATGTTTTCACCATATATCCCCTTAATTTTTTTTAAGTTTTTAAAGCCTTATAATTTTTTCTGGTGGCCCCTTGTGGCTTGATCTTTTGTTTCGGGGGTGAAAAAGGGGGTTTCAGGCGATCTGAGGGATTTCCCGCCGGGAAACCTAGGTTACACTGCATGTGTTCTAGTGGAACACGCCATGTGTTCTTAAAATTAGGGGAAGAAGAAGTTTCATTAAGTACACACCATGTACTCTGAGTAAAAACAGTGTAGTGGTTGGCCGTGTGTCCAGTTTTGTGAGAAGAAACACGAAATGGTGATTTTTAAGTAGTACACGCCGTGTACTGGGAGTACACACCGTGCAGTGGCACATGGGCATTTGTCTGAGTTAAAATGCACATGGGATGACGTTTTTTGAACATCAAAATCTGTGTGCAGTAATATACATGTCGTGTACTACTACAAGGGAAGAGCCCATGTACTCCAGAGTACATGCCATGTACTTTGTCCAACCTGTTTTCGTCCGGGGGTTATTTAAACCCTTGTAACATGCAATTCAGGGGTCCATTTCATATGAAGTCTATTGAAACATGGACCTTAATTTTAGGAGGACCTTTGAAGTCTATTTGGAGAAATTTTTGTGTTTTGAATGATTCTCGGTGGTATGAAATGTCCAATATAATAATAATATTTTAATTATTATTATTTGGTGATTATTCAATCAGACGCATCTTCTGTGTCCGATGTCCGTTTGACGAAATATCAATGGAATTGAGACCATGATTCAAAGAAGGACATTTACAGACTTATTTCAGGTGATTAATACTGAAATAATTTGTAGGACCCACTCAATATTGTTATGGCTAATAGTACATTTTTCACCGGTTGACCATTTTGGGCGTCTGAGTTGTACATTATGAGTGTTTTTCTACATAGATCACAATGGTGGAATCCTATTGAAATTTAAAGGTCATATAAATGGTTTTTGGGGGTTTATATATAAATAGATAGGTTCTTCCTCTGGTTATCGAGTCCAGTCATCACCTCAGAGTGGGACTTGGCGTGGATGATATGTTGGGTGTTTAGACCAACTTAGTTGAGAATTTTGATCTGAAATAAGATATGAGATATCTATCATAACCTATGATTTTGAGGAAATCCCCCTTGTGATACATGACTTTCTGTCTTATGAGGATGTGAGGACATATGTTTCCAAGGATCCCCTCAGGGATGCCTTTGCTTATGTGTTGAACTAGGGAGTCCCTTGTAGGATCTATATCCTATTTTCATTTGAGAGGATCCCAGTTATAGGATGCCTCTGTTGTTCTTCTTTTGAGGATCCTGTGTAGGATTTCTTGTTTACTCTTCACTAAGGATCCCGTGTAGGATGCCTTTTCTTGTGTTTACCTGGAGAATTCTGAGTAGGATGCCTCCTCAGTGTTTGACTCGAGGGACCCAAAAGATGCCTGTCGTTTAACTAAAAATGATTTGTTACATCAGGTTTGGGTAGTGATGGTGTTCGGGTGTCACCTAGAACCCGTACCAAACTGGTATGCCCATGGGGCTATGGCTATAGTGTTGGGTTGGGCGTTCGGGCCACCCTCGCTCATTTGTTTATACGTGACTTGGTTTTTTTGATGCAGTAGTGGTTACTAGAGGTGATTCCTAGTTTTTTGTTGTTGATCCTGATGCGAGGCATATTTCTTGTTTTTTTGGATGCTCAGAAGTGCTCTCCTGGGATCCAGCTTCTGAGCCATGTTATTTCTGATATTTATTATACCCAGAGGTATTACCTAGGATTTGGCTGTTGATCCTTAATTGATGAAATTGGTTATGTAAATGTTTTTCCCATGCGAGTTTATTATATTAAACCATTTGATAGTTTAATTCACATGTGTTGTTTTTTAAAGGGAACATGAAATGATTTAAAAGAGGTAATTATCAATGGGGGATCCACAGTCTCAGTTAAAATACAAGGTGGAGATCATGTGACTAATTGCATATTATATACCTTGGATGAACCATTGTCTCAATTAAAAGAAAATGGACGGGATCAAGAGGTTAATTATGTAAAGTCCATGATCAAGATATGATAGGGTGGTCAGGCTCATTGAGTCTTATTTTGAAAATTATGAGCAAATATAGGATCCATTGAGGGATTTTGAAGATGATCTTTTTTGAAAAATTTTATAAATGATACATGATAAAATGACAATACATAGTGCTTGGCCTTGATACATGATGAAATGATGATACACCAAGCTTGGCCCTAAAACATGTTGAAATGGTTATATACCGGGTTTTACGCTGAGACATGCTGAAATTCTTATATGCCAGGTTTTACCCTGAGACATGCTGAAATACTAATATATCGGGATTGACCCTGATAGAATGATATACCTACGGGCGGGGTTTTATGAGTCTTGGTTAGATTCATGGGATTATTCTCCATGTTTTCTGACTAGTTAACTTTTGTAGTATTGACCGTCGTTATACAGTAACCTAGTTTGTGATGGAGGTGATTACGAGTGAACCCATATGTTAGAAAAGTATTCCCTTGTGGTGACATAGCTTACTTAGAGATATAATTGCGGTGTTGGCCGAAGCTGGTAAATGTTTATGGGATTATGGTCCCAGAGATCGACTTAATGATACACAAATTTAGTGGAACAATGTCTATCCCAATACCCTTGCACATGATGTCTAGATGACCAGGCTTATACTCCCAAGGATCTACATCTGATGTGGTTTCTTGTTATTTGATTCACATACTCATGGATATTCATGTTTATGTATATGTGTATAAGTATGGGACTGTACATGTATACATATATAAATATGGACATCCATGGTGGCACTTTCCTAGTTTCCAGGATTACAGACCCTAGGTTCGATTGTGGTTGCATGTTTGGTTTAATTTTTTCATCGTGTTTCAACTAGTCTAAGCACGTTGTTGTTGTGTAAACTTTTAGCAGTACAATTATAGGTTGCTTGTTGGGGTGGCCTACTGAGATTATTTCTCACCCTTGTACATGCACCTCAGTGTACGTGTAGACCTTATGTCTTATTTTCAGGTTGAGCATGAGTCCCATGGTGGATAGGGCTGAGGTCCAGTGTTGCATGATTGAGCGGAACTTCTAGAGTGGTTCTACTGATTGGGCTTGTGCAGTTCGACAATGTCTAGAGATTGGTTAGGTGGGTTGGATCAGTGTTATTAATAGAGCCCTATACTTTTACTTTTAGTTTCTCTTGTACTTGTATCTATATGGTTGGCCCAGTGGGTGACCAGTGTTGTATTGTATTGTATAGGTGTTCATACTTTTACTACATTTTACTATTATAGATTATTCTATTTTAGTTGTTTATTGATTTCACAATCTTTTTACTTTCTATTGTGTATGATAATTAGTTATTTACAATATTTTCTTACTCTTTTATATGGGTATAGTCTCCCCACTATCACACCTTAGGCCCTCACTGCTAGTTGGAATCCTTTGGCATATGGGGAGGTGTACTTGAGGCCTTATAGCGAATAGGCTCGGAGCACCGATTTAGTGGCTCTTGTGTCGAGACATTAAAAAGTGGTATCGGAATAGTTTCTTTTACTAATTATTACTATTTGGGATATGGTAGATAAGAGTATTAGGAATGTGTTGGAACCTATGATGGATATTGGACTGGTATGTTGAGAACACTTGTTCTGGTAAGAAGTATTGGTTTCCAGGGTTTGGGATTATTGTTCTGATTTTGCGATGTTACTGTTGTATATGATTATTTCCCTGAGAAACACACATGTTGTTTGAGTGTTTTAATTTACTATGGATATCTGGCTCTTGGCCATTGGTAAGATGCGAGGGAGGTTTTTGAATCTTGGATGGAAAAGGCAAGAGGCGTCTAGTGCATCATACTAGGCATGTAGGATTCATAGTATATATGCATCCTAGTGTGTGTTTTTACTAACTACTAAGATCTTTGGGTTGGATTACACATACTTTTTACTCTGATAGAAAGTTATGTGGATATACGTTGAGGAGTTGTTTTTGTGAGTATGATGACTCAGTCCTCATGCACAGGTGGTGCAATGACCCTAGTAGGTCAATATGGCCTATGATGCCTTTTTATTTAACCCCTTGTTCGTGTTGTTTTACGGGTCTATGGTTATCTATTCAGATAAAAGAGTACTATGCCAATAGATAATAAGGCTTTTTTTTGTGAACTAGACCTCCTTAGGGAATTTCTGAATATAGATAAACGATGAGTGTCAGTTCATCTTTTCTCTTCATCTTGGGTTATGACCGCTAGGGAGAAGTTCCTTATAGGAATGCTCAGAGAGGATCATAGACTTCGTAGGCTATGTTTCAGTTTTGACCCTCATTGGTCATTGGTATCTTACTGTCTTTTCCTAGGTTTCGATCTTGTGGGAGAGGTTTTTAGTCCTTTTGACCCAGTTGTGAGGTTTTTTTATAGGGATAGGTGGGATACCTAGAGACCCTTGGTTTTGACTCAAACCTTTGTAGGTTGACATCTATTTTGTTTTAGGGTAACCTGTGTGAGAGAGGTTGGCCTGTGTTTTTCTAATGTATTTTTATAGGGGAGTTAGAAACGCCTTCGGTGAAATATTAGTGTACTTCTGTAAGATATGATCATGCACTATCTTGATTCATCTTGAGTATGCTAAGAGAGCTTTGTCCCTACACCTAACTCCTTTTTATTTCTTAATGTTCTTCCCTATTGAGAGGGGAACCTATTGTGGTTGTGATCTAGGAGTGGTGTAAGGAAATCCATATGGTGGGGAGTGAACCAATGGACTTTTGAGGGTGGTTTTCTTCATTTTCGGTTAAACTTTGATGTTTTCTGGGAGATTTTGGGCTCAGAGTTTGCTTTTAAGATGATGATAAGGGTATTCCTATGGTGGGGAATACTAGATCAGTATTAGTTGAAATGTATTCCTTGTAGAAGGCAATTGTTAATGATTTGAGGCTGGTAATTGGGTAGTCTAGATAATATGGTTGTGTAGATTCTTAGGTTTGATGCATTGTTTCTAGTCCTTTCACTGGGCTTCTCAGGGATAATAAGGTTATGGTGGGGAGTTTATAAGAGCCCGTGTTTTTCGAAACTTCAGTTTTGAGCAGAAATATGAATTGTTGTTGTTGGATGCTCATGAGGGGTAAAATGGTCTTTTTTCAAAACCAGATGACATAGGATATTTATTTCTTGGCAACTCCGTTGGTCCCAAAATAGGGTGTTTACCCTAGGACATGAGTTTGGTGGAAATATGAGCTGTTCTAATTTTAGCAGAATATTTAATATTTAATATTATGACATTAAATATTAAATTATACCTGCAGGTTCATTCGGTGATAAATTTTAAATGGAGTGTTTTATTGAGATTCTATCTTTGTCATTGAGTCTGGAATGGGGAGTTTAACCTAGGAGAGGCATAAAATCGAGTCGGGTGCTAGGGCCGGCCCATGCCCCTTTTTCTTTTCTTTCCTTTTATTATTTTCCTTTCCTTATTCTTATTTCCTCCTCCCTCTTACACACATTTTGATCATCCTTGGTCGTGAAGTATGATATAAATTGGAGTTTTAGAAGGAGAGATATATGGGAGGAAAAAGGGGTACCTATGTGAAGCTCTCAATACGCTGAGTCGGCGTGCGACATTCGTGGATGGTGAAATCAATATAAGCTTCAGTGATTTACACCCAAAGGTAGGCCTGTTTAAATTTTTTCCATAGATCCTATTTAAACATGCTGTTTTAAATTTTTAAATCCTTATCTTGCTTTCTGGTGGCCTCTTAAGGCTCAATCTGTTGTTTCGGGTGAGAAAATGGGGGTTTTGGGCGATTAGAGGGATTTCTCGTCCGGAAACCTAGGTTACATAGTGTGTGTTATAGGATAACACACCATGTGTTCTTCCCATTCAGGGAAGAAGAAGTTTTATTAAGTACACACCGTGTACTCTAAGTACATGCCATGTAGTGGTTGGCCGTGTGATAAGAAACACAGAATAATGGTTTTTAAGGAGTACATGGCGTGTACTGGGAGTACATGCCGTGTAGTGGCACATGGGCGTGTGTCTGGGTGAAAAAGCACACAATATGACATTTTTTGAATAGTAAAATCCATGTACAATAACACAGACGCTGTGTACTACTACATGGGTAGACCCCATGTACTCTAGATTACATGCCATGTACTTTGTCCAGCCTGTTTTCGTCTGGGGGTTCTTTAAACCCTTGTAACTTGCAATATAGGGGTCGTTTTGCATTCTGTCTATGGACACATGACCCTTGATTTGAGGAGAAACTTCTGAGGCAATTTATAGAACTTTTTGTTTTGGGAACAATGATCGGTGGTACGAAACGTCCAAAATAATAATAATATTTTAATTATTATTATTTGGCGATTATTGAATTAGACATATCTTCTGCATCCGATGTTCATTTGATGCACTTTCAGTGGTGCTGTGACCCTGATTTAAATGAAGACATTTAAAGACTGATTTCAGGTTCTTAAGACCGAAATCAAGTGTGGAACCCACTCAGGATTGTTACGGTGAATAGTAACTTTTTCACCGGCTGACCGTTTTGGGCGTGTGAGTTGTCCATTCTGAGTGTTTTCCACATAGATCGCAATTATGGAATCCTATTTACATTTAGAGTTCATATAAATATTTTTTTGGGGGTTTATATCTAAATGGAGAGGTTCTTCCTTCGGTTATTGAGTTCAGTTGTCACCTGAGAGTGAGACTTGGCATGGATGATAGGTTGGGTGTTCAGACCAACTTTGTTGAGACTTTTGATCTGAGATGAGATATAAGCTATCTCCTATAACCTATGCTTTTGAGGACATACCCCTTATGAGACATGCCCTTATGGCCTATGAGGCTGTGAGACCAGATGTTTCCAAGGATCCCCTAAGGGATGAATTTTCTTATTTTTTGACCTAGGGAGTCCTTTGTAGGATCTTTATACTGTTTTCCTTTGATAAGATCCCTGTTATAGGATGCCTATGTTGTTATTCATTCAAGGATCCTATGTAGGATTCATTCCTTACTCTTCACTAAGGATCCTGTGTAGGATGCCTTTGCTCGTGTTTACCTGGAGGATTCTGAGTAGGATGCCTCCTCATTGTTAGACTTGAGGGACCCAACGGGTGCCTGTAGTTTGACTGACCCTGAGTTGTTATGTCAGGTTTGGGTAGATATGGTGTTTTTGTGTCACCTAGAACCCATACTAAATTGGTAATCCCATGGGACTGTGGCTGTAGTGTTGGTTTGGGCATTCATGCCACCCTCACTCGTTTGTTTATATCTAACTTGGTTTTGCTAATGCAACACTTGTTACCATAGGTGCTTCTTGGATGATGGCTATTGATCTTGACATGAGGTGTTTTTATTGTTTTTTGGGATGCCCAAATGTGTTCTCCTGGGATTCAGATTCTGAGTAATGTTATTTTTGATATTTACTATACCCATAGGTATTACTTGGGATTTGGATATGGAGACTTACTTGATGAAATTGGTTATGTAAATGTTTTTCCCACGTGAGTTGATTATGTTAAACCATGTGATTGTTTAATTCACATGTGATGTTTTTGAAATGGAATGTGAAATGATTCAAAAAAGGTAATTAGAAATGGTCTATCCATAGTCTCTATTAGAAGACAAGGTCGAGCTCATGTGACTAATTGCATCTTATATACCTTGGGTAAACCATTATCTTAGTTAAAAGACAATGGAAGGGCTTAAGAGGTTAATTATGTAATGTCCATGAGCGAGCCATGATACGGTGGTTGGGCTCATTAAATCTTATTTTGAAAATGACGAGTGAATTTAGGATCCATTGAGGGATTCCCAAGATGGGCTCTTTTGGAAAATGTTATAAATGGTACATGCTAAAATTCTGATACACTAGGCTTGGCCCTAATACATGCTGAAATGATGATACATAGGGAATGCCTCTGAAACATGCTAAAATGATTATATAATGGGTTTTACCATGAGACATGCTGAAATTCTTATATATCAGGTTTTACCCTGAGACATGCTAAAATGATGATATACCTGGATTGACCCTAACTGAATGATATGTTTGTGGGTGAGGTTTTTTGAGTCTCAATTGGATTCATGGGATTATGATCCAAGTTTTCTGACTAGTGACCTTTTATAGGATTGAACATTGGTATATGATATCCTAGTTTGTGATTGGAGGTGAGTACGAGTGAACCCATGCATCAGACGAGTATCCCCCTATGGCGACGTAGTTTGATCCGAGATATAATTTCATCATTGGATAAAGTAGGTACATGTAGATGGAATTATAGAACCATAGATTGACTTAATGATACATGGATTGAGTGGAACAATGTCAAGACCAATGCCCATGCATGGGATGTCTAGGCGATCAGGATTATGGTCCTAAGGATCGACTGCTGATGTGGTTTCTTGTTATTTGATTAATATAATCATGAATATTCATGTTTATATATAAGTGTATAGGTATGGGACTATAAATGTATATGTATATAGATATGGGAATCCATGGTAGCACTTTCCTAGTTGACAGGGATTACATACCCTGGGTTCGACTGTGGTTGGATGTTTGGTTTACTTTTTTTTTGTTGTGTTTCAGTTAGGCTGAGCACATTGCTGTTGCATACACTTTTAGAAGTACAGTTATAGGTTGCTTATCAGGGTGGCCTACTGATATTATTTCTCACCCCTGCACGTGCACCTCTATGGATGTGTATAAATTATGTCTACTTTTCAGGTTGAGCATGAGTTTCATGGTGGATAGGGCTAAGGCCCAATGTTACATGATCGAGAGAAGCTGCTTGAGTGGTTCTACTAATGGGGCTGGTGCAATTCTATAATGTTTGGAGATTGAGTATGTCGGTTGTCTTAGAGTTAGTAGTAGAGCCCATTATATTTTCTTTCAGTTTCTCTTGTAATTGTATCAACATGGTCAGCCCAGTGGGTGACCAGTGCTATATTGTATTGCATAGCTATTCGGGATTTTATAATATTTTAATATTAAATCTTGTTCTATTTCAGTTCTTTATTTCTTCCATACTCTGTTTACTTTTTGTGTGTGTATGATACTTAGTTCTTTCCGCTATTTTCTTAATTTAGTATGAGGGTATGGTCCCCCCACTATCACACTCTAGGACCTCATTTCTAGTAGGTAGCCTCTGGCATACGGGGAGGTGCGCTTGAGGCCTTGTGGAAAACCGGATTGGAGCACTGGTTTAGTGGCTTCCGGGTCGGGATGTTACATATTACTAATATTTAAATTTGACATATTATCCTCAAGGTCTTCTAAAGAAACTTAAAGTTCACGTGGATCTATCTCATAAAAGGTGAACTGAGTATATTTTTCCACAAATATGGTTCTTTTATTAAATACTAGATAAGATTTTATAGTGTTTGAATAACCAATAAAATTTCCTTCATCACTTTTGGGTGTAAAATTTTCAAGATTCTATTTTATATTATGAATATAGACTTTACAGAAAAAAAATTTAAAATAATTTACCATTAATTTTCTTCCATTATATAATTCATAAGTAGTCTTATTTAAAAAGGTATTATTAGAACCAAATTGACTATATATAAAGATATATTTTCATCTTCTTCCCAAAAATAAATATGTAACTCATATTCAATAAGCGTGATATAGGAAATTTATTAGAGTGTTTTGTTTCTCCATTAAACAACCCCTTTTTGTTGAGCTATTCGAGGTACATAGAAATCGTGTCTATAAACATGTTGTGAACATAAATTCTTAAAGTCTTCATTCTAAAATTCACATCCATGATCACTTTTCAAGGTTTTAATTATAAGTACCATATTGTTCTATACTGATTACACATACTTTGTAAAATATGAAGAATTTTAACTTTTATGCGTTAAGAAAAATTCTCATGTGAATCTTGAAAATGCATCAACAATGACATATAAATAATGCTTTACACTTTGAAAAGGAACTCTATAATGTTCAAAAAAGTCCATGCAAATAATTTTTATGGGTTGAAGGAAGACACATCATTATCTAGTTTGAAATAAATTTTGTGCTATTTTTATTTGGATTGGGATTGCACATTATGTCTTTTAGATATTCACATTTTGGAAGAACCTTGACTAAAAAATTTCTAACTAGATTCCTAAGTGATTGTAAATTTTTTGACCTAGTATCCTATTCCACAACCAAAAATCTATATGAAAATCTCATAAAAAAGAAATATTTTGAGATAATTATAAATATAAATCTACAACTTAAACATTATAATTTCTTAAAGTAGTAAAAACAAAATCATTCTTATAATCATAAATCTTATAATAATTTTACTCAAATTTAACATGATAACTATCCTAATATAGGCAAGAAATTATATAAATATTATACTTTAAACCATCAATATATAAAATGTTATAAATTTGAACATTTTTAGAGTTATCGATTAATCCAAAACTAATTATTTTTTTCTTTTTTCATTTTCACCAAATGTGACATATCCAACATCATATTTTACCAAATTATTGATAATTTTGTTGTATCTAGTCATATTGGTAGAACATATACTGTCCAAATAACACAATATTTTATTGGAGCTCTTAAAGCATTTTTTTACAAAGTCGACTATGAAATGATTTTGGTACCCACATTTTTTTCAAACCAAAAAGGTTAGAAAATAAAGATTTGGGTATTCAATTTTTTTTCGAGAGTAATAATATAATTATTAAAAGATTTTGAGAAAAATTCTTCTTAGTTAAAAAATAATGAGAATAATTTATATATCCAAAATCTCCTTTAAGATTACAAATTATGGTCATATTTTTATAATTAGGAACAAAATAGTTTTTATTATATTTCATTTTCTATTAAAAATTATCCTATATTAATTCCAGATTTAGTTGGGTTTTTATTACCTAAAATTTTATTTAGGATATATGTTCCTTCAGTAAATTTTGGTATATCATTTATAAGCTATTAATTTTACTATTTTAAATCCATGTTTTCTTTTAAGAGTTTGGAATTTTTTTCCTTTTCAATAGAAAGATCTGTCTTATTGATAACACATAGATCATGCATCATATTTATATTTTTCTATTTTTTGTTTGTTCCATTCATTATTTCACCAATAATAGACAACAAATCTTAAAATTATTTGTTTTACATTTTATAATAATATAAAATATTATTTTCATAAGATGTAGAAGTAGTGTAAATCTTAGACTCAATGTCCATGAATCGAAAATGATATTTTTCACTTGCATCATCACTAGAATAGTCTGAGTCATTGCATATATCCTATAAATCACTCTAGGCTACCTTTATAACCTTGTTTGGTTCTTTCCTATATCATGATACTTATTTTTGTACTTTATCTATGGGAAGTAAGCTTTAATGTAACCCTTTTTTACATCCAAAATATTTTACCTCTCCAGATGTATTATGTTTCTTCTAGTTTTTCTTCTTTTAATATTTTCCTTTGTATTTTTATTTTTTGAAAAAAGATTCTTCTTATAGAAAATTTTAAATATTCTAGCTAAGTGATCCACTATTCACCACTTTTAGATTTTGATTCACTTCTATTTTTTACTTTCATATTTGATTAATTCCTTTTATTTTGTGTTATATTTGTTGAGTGATAAATATTTTTTGGTTCAGCACACTCATTGTTTACTTAATATATTATTTTTAAATATTTAGTTTTCCAATTATTTCATTCACTTATATATTTATAATGTCACATGATTCTTTTATGAAGACTGCTATGATTTTCCATACATTTGGTATACTTTTCAAAATTCTTAGAAAATTATTCTTTTCAAATGTAGTTTATCTAATTGAATCATTATATTTATGATATCGTTGAACCTATAGTGCATTTAAAAAATAGAATCATCAATTTTCATCTAAAAATAATCATATTTGTTAGTGTATCTATTCAAATTAATTTCTTTAACATTTTATGTACCTTTATGAGACACAAAATAACCCATATTTGATAATTAGTTTCACATACAGGTATAATATTAAGATAATATTATCCAAAATCACAAAATAAGGTATTCATAACTTTATAACCATTTTCATAAATTTTTTCAATAACATCACTCTAACATTTCTTAGTCATCAATGGTTTTTCATATTTATTCTCTATGGTTCCCCAAGTATCAAATCCTATAATTGAAGACAAATTTTTATTTTTATTTTTCACTTAGCACAATTTTTACCATTAATAAAAGGGGTTTGATTGGTAGAATGTACCTTAAGTCAAGATGAATCCATAAATATAGAATAATAAAGATGTTGGATCTGAATCTACGGATTACACACAAGAGGGGGGTGAATTGTGTCTTTTCAAAATTATTACAATCACTTCAATTTAGACAAATTCTGTCCACTATGCTTTTGCATGATTAAATATGCAGCGGAAAAAGTAAAAGCATGAACACACGGATGTATAGTGGTTCGGGGAACAGAAGGCCCCTAGTCCACTCCACCAACGCTCAAATCCACGAGCTTGGCGATTTTCACTATCTGGTCCTCGTTTCCACAGACCCGTTCACAACTGAGTACAGGAAGTTGACACCTTTACAAGATTCAGGCAAACACAGCCTTCCTGGTTCAAACACGAACCCACACAGCTTAGAACGAGAAGCTGATCACTCAAAAATAAAAAGGGTTTCGATAAAGAAAACACTTCTCCAGTTGTTCTTCAAAATTGCAACAGAATGCAATTGACAGTAGATAGATCGTTGTCTTCAGAAAATAAAGATCTGTAATCAAAACAGTTCTGAGTCGATCCAGTTGCAATAGATATTACCAGAAACTTCACAACTTCAGCAGCAATAGATTCACAACAGATAGTCGATGTAGAACACGTGAATCTGCTATCAAGATCTTCCTTCGATAATAAAGGTTTTACACTTCTTCTCGATCACCAGAAAAGAACGCCTTTACACAGTCTCTGTTTCTTGCTCGTTAAAAGATCAATCTATTTATTTCACACACTTTCCTGTGTATATATATATCCGAAGTTTCCAAGATAGAACATATATATTCAAATCTGAGAAAATCTTCCGCATAAATAGATCCATGAAAATCTCCTTTAGATTCGCGATATTAAATGAAATAACAGAGCCGTTGTAACTCCCCTGAAGAATCGGCATAAAAAGCTCCGTTTAAATCAATCAGTAATCCGTTGAAAATCGTCTTTGATTCCGTCAAAGTCGTACTTAAGAATCGGCTCGAAATCCGCTTAATAATCCTCTTGTTTGACCAATGAAAAAGGAAATATCGTCTGTCAAAAATATCCCGACGCCAAACGTAGGGTTGATGACGTGGCTCCAAACGTAGGGTTCACAAACGTAAGGTTCACAAACGTAAGGTTCAGAACGTAAGGTTCAGAACGTACATACTTTCTCTTCAGCATTCAAACGTAGGGTTGATCATCCATACTTTGTCTCGCTTCAACTCTTCAAAGAACGTACGGTTGATTATAAAAGTAAGATTGATGATCCATACTTTTGAGAAACAAACTCAACACTGAAAACTAACGTACGGTTTCTCTTCCATACTTGTCCAACAACGAAAACGTAAGGTTCCTTCCAAACGTAATGTTCTTCTTCCATACTTTTCAACAATGTAAGATTCATTAACCATACGTTTTAAAATAACGTAAGGTTCCTTAACCATACGTTTCTTTTAACATAAAAAGTAAACTTTTCATCCATACGTTACGTTCATCAACGTAGGGTATGAACAGTGATTCCAGTACGCGCTAAAATTGATCTCGCGCTACAGTGATTCCAGAACGCGCTAAAATTGATCTTGCGCTACAGTGATTCCAGAACACGCTAAAATTGATCTCGGAATAAATGAAGTATGAAATCTCGTTGTATGAAATAAATAAATAAAATAAATTCCTGCAAAATACTCAATGAAATAATTAGTAAATAATTAAGGGTATTTGTGAGCATCAAAATCATCATAAAGAGACAGAGTATTATTTGAAATAATCTCCCCCTTTAAAAAACATTATTTTGAATTGTTTGAAAACAATACATTGCTCAACAATCTCCCCCTTTTTGATGATCACAAAACCCATAAAATAATAGAACTAATTTAATTGCAATCTTTATTGAAAAATTAGTTTTATAAAATTTTAGAATTCTGAAAGGATTAAAACAATATTTAACTATAATAAAATTTCTCCCCCATAAAAATAAATTTTCAGCTAAAAAAATAGATAAAAGATAAATGTCTTCTCCCATATATCCAAATTTCTTCATAGGAAACAAATGAATTTAAATGTTGTGTTTATCCAAATTCTCCCCCTTTTTGTGATATCAAAAAGAATGAAAAATTACGGATTGGAACACATTCAATATTGCACTGAACTATAAGTAAATGCTATAATTAACTGTGTATGAATAAGTGAATTTGTTATACTGGCTAACTTAATCATAAATCAATAAACAACAAAACAAAAAATAAGTAAGAAAAGAATTTTCATTCACAAGCTGTTATATATAAACGATTGTGATATACAGAGGAATCAAGGTTCATAGATAAGATAGGGGAAAAAAAGGGTGTCTATCTCCTTTGAATCGCGGTCTTGATCTCTGTAAACTGTTCTCTGAGCCTCTTCATCATCCCATCTCCTAACTTGATGATAAGATCTCTGTTCTCTTGAGTCATATGAATATCTTCAATCAAATTAACTCTGAAAAACTCATGCATTCTTTCTTCTTTTTCAACAAAAAGAGCCAGTTTCTCTGATAACTGATTCAAAAGAATCCTAATCGGTTGCTCTCCAGATGTCAACTGATCCACTAAAAATTTCTGATTATCTAGCAAAACTGACAAAGGGGCACTATTACACTGAAGATCGTGTAATCTGTCACTCATATTGCTCATTGCTGCAGTAATTGCTTGAAATCTCCGAATCAAATCAGGTGAAGAGCCTGATCCACTCACAGCATTGTTTGCAACAGACTCAAATTTATTCTCCATGTAAATCTTCATCTCAGACAAATCATCTTTCTTTACCATCTCTGATTTTAACTGATCAACAGCATGCAGCATATCAGTCTTAAACAAATCTACTTCCTGTCTTGAAACAGTAGATTCTTTCAGCTTCTGAAACTTCAACTGCTCTAAGTTCAGAGAATTTCTGAGACTAACATTCTCAGATTCTAATTGAGAGATACGCTTGTACAACTCAACAACTTCTTCTTTTCTCGAATCAGGGGCACCCTGTGCTCTTTTCTCATGTCCAGAAATAGGTTGATGAGGCAGGGCAAGTGGTAAAGAATCTGCATCTGACTGTTCTTTGTCCTTGTCCTGACAAGGTTGATCCACTGAACTAGCTTTTGAAGCTTGAAACTCTTCCACTGAAAAATCTTCCTGAAGTACCTCTGTATTAGCTTCAGAAGTATGTTCATCACGAACAGTAGTCTCTCTGACTTCTACTGAATGGTCAAGAACAATATTTTCATGTAAATCTTGAGGTCGGGCCACTTCTTCACCAGGCACTGCCTCCATAAGTTGTTCTTGTGGAATTACTTTTTCAACAGCCACAGCAGCAGATTGAGGTTCTTTTTGGATTTCCGGTTGAGCTACTGGTTCCTCTATCGGTGCAGTCTGCTCCACAACAGCTTCTCTCACAAATGAATAAGAAATTACCGGTTCAGAGGATTTCAAGGCAGGAGAGATAATTTCATCATCAATTGACCTCTTCCTTCTAGATTGAAGTCCTTCTTGACTTCTCTCTTCCTCAACTTCCTCCATCTCAAAGCGAATTCTCCTTACCACTGTACTAACCCTTGATTCTGCTTGTCCCTCCTTGGAATTAGCCGGTTGAGCCTGAGCACTCTCCGAGTCTTCCTCAGCTCCAACAGGTAAGAGTTTTCCTTTAATTTTGCTCCAGAAGTATCCTACTTTCCTCAAAGTTCCAGCATTAAAAACATTACTGTGGTGACATTTCACCCCAGCATCTACCAATCTGATCATTCCTCTTTTAAACAAAAACAAAGAAATGAACCTTCCATAAGGGAAAAAGGTCATTCTTGCTTCACTCTGACAGCAGTATCTCAGATATCTTATCATAAACCGAGGAAAATTAAACTTAATATCACACATCAGAAGATACATTATGTACATGTCAGGGTATAGGATTTTCTCCATCTCAGCCATCCTTGGTGCTAAACCAGTCTGAACAAATTTTACCAAGATTTTCTGATCGGGCTCCAAATCTTTAATAAACATCTTCTTTATCACTCTGGTTCCAAACAGAAAAGACATAATGTCTTCAGACTTATGTACAGAATCTCCAATATTCCGTAAATCGAAATGAAAAACTCCTTCATGAGGGCAGTTAAGAATTTGACTTATCTCTACAGATGATATGGAAAAGTCCTTATCCTCTATTTGAGCCAATAAACTATCCTCCGTATCTCCAAGGCTAAACTGAACAGTTCTAAAGAAATGTCTCATTTCTGCCTCATATAGAAACTCAGAAATTTCACTATTAAAAGCTTGCTCAAGGCTTTGAAACGACAACGCTTGCTTCAACAGTAAATTAGTTTCAAACAGCCATTCTAAATCTATGACTTTACCTTGCAGTATTTTCCGACCAACTACTTTAGGTTTCTTTGCAGCACTGCTCTCAGCTTCATCTGGACGCTTAGTCTTTTCCATTTCAACAACTATTTCTGAAGGTTCGTAAGTTTAGGGTTTGAAGATTCAGAAAAGGGTTTTGGAGCAGATGTGCGGTTTTAGGTTTTCGAAAGGGTTTCCAAAAAAGGTGAAACAGTTTAGAAGGTGAAACGGTTCTGACAGCCTTGATTCCCGTGTAATCACTAACCATTACTTTTATTTAAAACAAAATAAAATTACTTAAAGCGGGAAACAGAAATTAAGCAGAATTCGAAAACAGAATAAGATTTAAAAAAAAAAACTATTTAAAATTAAATAAACCTAACTCCCCCTTAATAAATTCAAACCTTGCCGTGGGAAGTGGTTTAGTAAAAATATCTGCTAATTGATTTTCCGTATTTACAAATTCTAAAAATATATCCTTTTTAAACACATGATCTCTTAAAAAGTGATGTCTTATATCAATGTGCTTAGTTCTAGAATGACTAATAGGATTTTTTGAAATATTAATTGCACTAGTATTATCACATAAAATAGGTGTATTATTGAAATTTAATCCAAAGTCCATAAGAGTGTTTTTCATCCACAACACCTGTGCACAGCAACTACCTGCAGACACATATTCTGCCTCGGCTGTTGACAGGGCAACTGAGTGTTGTTTCTTACTAGACCATGATACTAAAGACTTTCCTAAAAAGTGACATGTTCCTGAAGTACTCTTCCTATCTAATCTACAGCTTCCAAAGTCAGCATCTGAATATGAAATTAAATTAAAATAAGAGGTTTTTGGATAAAGCAGAGATTGATAAATAGTACCTTTTAAATATCTAAAAATTCTTTTAACAACAGTTAAGTGGGATTCTTTGGGATTTGATTGAAATCGAGCACAAAGACATACTGAATACATTATATCTGGTCTACTAGCAGTAAGATATAACAAACTACCAATCATACCTCTATATAACTTTTTGTCCACTGATTTTCCAGTTTCATCCAAATCAAGTTTTATATTAGTACACATAGGAGTTGTAAATGTCTTGCTGTTTTCAAGTCCAAATTTCTTAAGTAAATCAGTAATGTATTTGCATTGATTTAAAACATTTCCAAAATCTTTTTGAAATATTTGAAGACCCAAAAAGAAATTTAATTCTCCCATCATACTCATTTCATATTCTTTTTGCATTAATTCTGAAAATTCATGACAAATAATTTTATTGGTTGATCCAAAAATTACATCATCAACATAAATTTGAACCAACAAAACATTATTTTTCACAGTTTTCTTAAAGAGTGTTGGATCTGATAGTCCAACAGTAAAATCATTTTTCAAAAGAAAAGAACTTAGTCTTTCATACCAAGCTCTAGGTTCTTGTTTAAGGCCATAAAGAGTTTTAGTAAGTTTGAAAACAGAATCTGGTTTTTGAGAATTTTCAAAACCAGGAGGTTGCTCAACATAAACTTCCTCCATTAAATAACCATTTAAAAAGGCAGATTTAACATCCATCTGAAATAATTTAAAATTCATGTAAGATGCATAGGCTAAAAGGATTCTAATGGCTTCTAACCTGGATACAGGTGCAAAGGTCTCATCATAATCTATTCCTTCTTCTTGATTATATCCTTTAGCTACTAATCTTGCTTTATTTCTAGTTATTATCCCTTGATCATCCTGTTTATTCCTAAAGACCCATTTAGTTCCGATTACTGGATAATCATGTGGTCTTTCAACTAATTCCCAAACCTTATTTCCCTTGAACTGGTTCAATTCATCCTGCATTGCTATTACCCAGCTCTCATCATCAAAGGCTTCTTCTATGGTCTTAGGTTCTTGTTGGGATAGGAAAGCAGAGAATTCAACTATGTTTCCAAAGTTTCTTCTAGTTTGAATACCAGTCTCTAAGTCACCTATCACAGATTCTAAAGGGTGATTCTTTAAGGTTCTAGACTGTCTAGGCATTATATTAAAAGGTTCTTCAGTGTCATGTTCTTCTGAACTGGACTGAATTTCTTTTATATCATTTTCAAAATCATTCTTTAAATTCTCAAGTCTCATGTTTTCATTAGAATCAGGTTCATCTATTTGTTCTATCCTTTTCTCAAAAGGATCAGATTCATCAAATTTCACATGAACTGATTCTTCAACAATCCTTGACTTTTTATTATAGACTCTATAAGCTTTGGAGGTTGCAGAATATCCTAAGAAAATACCTTTATCAGATTTTGGATCAAATTTACCAAGATTATCTTTGGTATTCAAGATGTAAACCTTGCATCCAAAAACTTTAAAGTAATTTAATTTAGGTTTTCTGTTATTCCATAGTTCATAGGGTGTCTTTTTCAAAATAGGTCTTATTAAAATTCTATTCATTATATAACAAGCTGTATTAACAGCTTCTGCCCAGAAATATATAGGTAGGCTATATTCATTTAACATAGTTCTAGCCATTTCTTGAATAGTTCTATTTCTTCTTTCTACAATCCCATTCTGTTGAGGTGTTCTTGGAGCAGAGAAGGTGTGTTTAATACCCATGTTTGAGCAAAAGGAATTAAATTCCTGGTTCTCAAATTCTCCACCATGATCACTTCTCAATGAGATTATATTAAAACCTTTTTCATTTTGAATAGATTTACAAAAACTTTCAAATAAACTAAAAGCTTCACTTTTAAATTTCAAAAAGAAAATCCAAGTAAATCTAGAATAATCATCAACTAATACATAAACATATAATTTACCAGCTAAACTTGCTACTCTTGAAGGTCCAAAAAAATCCATATGGATAAGTTCTAGAGGTTTAGTTGTAGCAACTTTATTAACAGATTTGAATGATGATTTGTGTTGCTTGCCAAGCTGACATGCATCACAGAATCTGTCATTTTCAAATTTGAGACTAGGCAAATCAGAAACTAGATGTTTCTTAGATAATTTATGTAAAACATATATATTGCAATGACCAAGTCTTCTATGCTAGATCCAGGATTCACTTATATTAGCAGTTAAGCAGTTTACTTGTTGTTTACACAAGGAATACAAATCCAAAGTATAAACATTATCAGTTCTGGGTGCTCTAAACTTAAACAGTTTATCTTTAGAAACAGTACAACTATTGTTAGTAAAATCAACAGTGTATCCATCATCACAGAGTTGAGAGATACTTATCAGATTGTGTTTTAACCCTTGTACATAAAGTACTTTGTTGATTGAGACTGTCTCTGGATCTCCAACTGTTCCAATACCAATAATCTTTCCTTTGGCATTGTCACCAAAGGTGACAAGTCCTCCTTCTTTTCGAGTAAGAGAAGAGAAATTAGCTGAAGTTCCACTCATGTGTCTTGAGCAGCCACTGTCCATATACCATATTTCTTTCTTTCTTTGGTGACCTGATACCTGCAAAGACATTCAAACAAATTGCTTTGGTACCCATATTTTGTTGGGTCCAGGAGTGTTAGCAAGCAGTGATCTGGGTATCCAGATTTGCTTTGTTTTCTTAAAATTGATTGAATCATATAGATCGTTGGAAATATAAGCTTTCTTAATTCCACATATTTGAGGTTGTCTTAGAAAACAGTTTTCAGCTATATGACCTTTTGTTCCACAGAAGTTACAAATAACCTGTTTAGTGCTAGGAAAAAAATAATTTTTGTATAACTTAGGTTTTTCTCCTTTACTTCCAATTCCAAACCTTTCCTTTTTAATTACAGTTTTTCCAAGTATCTCATTTAAGGTGTTTTCTCCTTTTGTAAAAACTAATGCAGCCTTTTTATAAGATTCTACTTCATCCTGTAGAGTTTTTATTTTTGATTCAAAATTAATTTTATTTGAGTCAGCAGAGTTGTATCTGTCAATTAATTCCTTATGTTGTTTTAGAAAAGTATTTCTCTCATCTGAAATAGCTTTGTGCAAGTTCTTTATAGATTTATATTTTTTAAATAACGAGTCATACCTTTCTTCAAGCATATTGCAGTAAGCTGCAAGTTTTTTATTTGAGAAGCTTGTTTCAGAGTTTGATTCATTATTTGAGTCAGAGGAGTAGTATGAGTGTACCTCATCAGTTTCAGCCATGAAACACATATTTGCTTTTAAATTGGCTTCCTCCTTCTCTGAGCTTGATTCAGAAGAATTACTTGAGTCTTCAGAAACACTCCAAGTAGCTTTCATAGCTTTCTTGTCTTTCTGCTCATAATCATCTCTTTTGAAGAATTTCTTCTTCTTTGCATCTTTCAATTTTGGGCAATCCGGTCTGATATGTCCCATCTTTTTGCATTCATAACATCTCACTTCCTTGATATCCTTTTTGAAGGATTTCTTGAAGTCTTTCTTCTTACTATAGAACTTTCTGAATTTTCTGGCTAGCTGAGCCAGTTCTTCATCCGAATTTGAAGAATCAGAGCTTTCTGATTTAGCACTTACTTCTCTGTTCTTCATCTTTCTATCCTTTTGTTGAGAAGTCACTTTCAACGCAGTGTTTTCCCTTTTTATGTAGACTTTATGCTCATTTACCTCATCTTGCATTTCAACTTTGTACATCATCAATGTACCAATCAGTTCTCTCATAGTTAGATCTTTAACAGAAGTTGATTGTCTGATTGCTGCAGAGATTCCATTCCATCGAGTAGGAAGTACTCTCAGTACCTTCAACGCTTGATCAGCCTGCTTGATTGGTTCTCCTAGAGCTGTTATATTATTGACAATTTCTGTCAATCTTCCATTAATCTGAGTGATGCTCTCTCCTTCAATCATTCTGAAAGTATTGAATTTTAACTTAGCAGTTGCATATCTCATCTGTCTTACATTATCTGTTCCTTCATAAGCAACAGCTATTGTTTGCCACATTTTATATGCAGTCGGGCATTGAGATACTCTGTTAAATTCATCTGGTCCTAGACCACAGATGATTGCATTCATAGCTTTTGAATTTATGTCATACTCAGCCTCTGTAGCAGCACTCCATGTATCGGGATTTTCAGGAATTTCATAGGGAGTCAGAATCTTTGAATAGACTTTGTAACCAAGATTTTTCAGATAAATAATCATACGTGATTTCCAGCAGCCATAATTATCTCCATTAAAGTAAGGTGCTCTGACCATTGACATTCCCTCTCTCATATCAACCATGATACACTATGTATAATCTTTAAATACTTCTAGCTTGATAAGACTTTAAAAAATAA
The DNA here is from genome assembly GCA_963277665.1 of Viscum album. Lineage (NCBI taxonomy): Eukaryota > Viridiplantae > Streptophyta > Magnoliopsida > Santalales > Viscaceae > Viscum > Viscum album. Next base: position 425,572,823 of record OY728130.1, on the reverse strand, counting down.
GAAGCTCCTCCTCTGATACCAATTGTTGGATCTGAATCTACGGATTACACACAAGAGGGGGGTGAATTGTGTCTTTTCAAAATTATTACAATCACTTCAATTTAGACAAATTCTGTCCACTATGCTTTTGCACGATTAAATATGCAGCGGAAAAAGTAAAAGCATGAACACACGGATGTATAGTGGTTCGGGGAACAGAAGGCCCCTAGTCCACTCCACCAACGCTCAAATCCACGAGCTTGGCGATTTTCACTATCTGGTCCTCGTTTCCACAGACCCGTTCACAACTGAGTACAGACAGTTGACACCTTTACAAGATTCAGGCAAACACAGCCTTCCTGGTTCAAACACGAACCCACACAGCTTAGAACGAGAAGCTGATCACTCAAAAATAAAAAGGGTTTCGATAAAGAAAACACTTCTCCAGTTGTTCTTCACAATTGCAACAGAATGCAATTGACAGTAGATAGATCGTTGTCTTCAGAAAATAAAGATCTGTAATCAAAACAGTTCTGAGTCGATCCAGTTGCAATAGATATTACCAGAAACTTCACAACTTCAGCAGCAATAGATTCACAACAGATAGTCGATGTAGAACACGTGAATCTGCTATCAAGATCTTCCTTCGGTAATAAAGGTTTTACACTTCTTCTCGATCACCAGAAAAGAACGCCTTTACACAGTCTCTGTTTCTTGCTCGTTAAAAGATCAATCTATTTATTTCACACACTTTCCTGTGTATATATATATCCGAAGTTTCCAAGATAGAACATATATATTCAAATCTGAGAAAATATTCCGCATAAATAGATCCATGAAAATCTCCTTTAGATTCGCGATATTAAATGAAATAACAGAGCCGTTGTAACTCCCCTGAATAATCAGCATAAAAAGCTCCGTTTAAATCAATCAGTAATCCGTTGAAAATCGTCTTTGATTCAGTCAAAGTCGTACTTAAGAATCGGCTCGAAATCCGCTTAATAATCCGCTTGTTTGACCAATGCAAAAGGAAATATCGTCTGTCAAAAATATCCCGACGCCAAACATAGGGTTGATGACGTGGCTCCAAATGTAGGGTTCACAAACGTAAGGTTCACAAACGTAAGGTTCAGAACGTAAGGTTCAGAACGTACATACTTTCTCTTCAGCATTCAAACGTAGGGTTGATCATCCATACTTTGTCTCGCTTCAACTCTTCAAAGAACGTACGGTTTATTATAAAAGTAAGATTGATGATCCATACTTTTGAGAAACAAACTCAACACTGAAAACTAACGTACGGTTTCTCTTCCATACTTGTCCAACAACGAAAACGTAAGGTTCCTTCCAAATGTAATGTTCTTCTTCCATACTTTTCAACAACGTAAGATTCATTAACCATACGTTTTAAAATAACGTATGGTTCCTTAACCATACGTTTCTTTTAACATAAAAAGTAAAATTTTCATCCATACGTTACGTTCATCAACGTAGGGTATGAACAGTGATTCCAGTACGCGCTAAAATTGATCTCACGCTACAGTGATTCCAGAACGCGCTAAAATTGATCTTGCGCTACAGTGATTCCAGAACACGCTAAAATTGATCTCGGAATAAATGAAGTATGAAATCTCGTTGTATGAAATAAATAAATAAAATAAATTCCTGCAAAATACTCAAATAAATAATTAGTAAATAATTAAGGGTATTTGTGAGCATCAAAATCATCATAAAGAGACAGAGTATTATTTGAAATAATCTCCCCCTTTAAAAAACATTATTTTGAATTGTTTGAAAACAATACATTTCTCAACAAAAGAAACATAAATTAAGATCTCTCCCTTAGTAGTTGATCATAGTCAAAAGTAAATAAAAATAATAAACTGGTAAAAAAATAGAGGGTGCTTGAAATAACTCTCTATGATACAAAATTTTAGTCCAATTAGAATTATCAAGAGGGGGTGAATTGATTTTCCAATAAAAATATATGTTTTTAAAATAATTGAAATCCCCTCAATTTAAAAAATATCCCAGCAAACAAATATAATAGACATATATAATTTAATTATTTAAAACAAATTATTAACATTAATGATTAATACCTAGTTAAAAAAATGAAATTATTTTAAATTTTAAATTATTATAATCAAACCAAACTATATATATATACAAACCACTAATAAATTCTTACTATTAAAGTTTTTTACAAACATGGCTTGTGAATAATCAGTGAAAAATAAATCAATGAAAGATAATAATTAAAAAGTTATTTTTTTAAAAACAATAACTTCATTTGAAATATGGAACTTAGTCCCCTATAGTTGGTAATAATATACCACCAATAAAGTTTATTAAAACTAATAAATTAAACCAAAACCTGTATCAGGTATAATAACCCACAATCTATATCGAGTTATAGGTTGACAACTATGCACTAACACTCTAAGGTTATCACCATGCCTACTCCATAGTTATTCAAGGGAGAATAAATTTATATAAAAAATAAATAATATCACAATAATATTCTTTATATTATAAGTGATTGTACTATGAAAATTAGCAGAAAATTAGAATCACAACTTAAATATTAGGAGAAATTGAGAAAGCGATTTTTTTAATAAAGTTGTAGTAAAAATCTATCATTGATCAAATTTAGTTAATAAATAAGGTTATAATCTCCTTGTATGATCTTAAAAATGTTTTAAGGGAAAATATAGTGAATAATGAAGTTTTATCTCATATTTTTTATAGTCTTGTAGAAAATAGAGTATCATGGAGCATGAAAAATGTAAATAGATTAGCCAACAGTTCATCTATTAGTATGTTTGTATCCTTTACATGTGAAATGTTTCATCATAATTGTAGAATAATCTTCTAAACATAGTTGTTGAAAGATAATAATCAATAATATCCTCAGAGTAAAAATAATAAACTTCCCTAAAACATTCATTAAATTTAAAAATAAACCAGTTGAGATGTTAGGCATGATAGGTCAACACTCATAGTCGATCCTTGTAAGGGACTTTGACATGCTGTTGTTTGATCTAGTCTTGTGATTAGTCACTACCATGGTATCTCCTTAAATCAACACTTTTATTTTATGTATGACTTTAGGGTTGATATAGACTTTTACATGGGGTAGCTTTATCGTGTGGTCAATCTATATATGGTTGATTGGAAACAACTTTTGGTTGATCCAAGAATTTATTTAATTTAATCTATGGTTGATAGATAAACATGGTTGATTTAAACTTATTCATGTGATTGGTGATTTTCTTTATGCGGTTGATCCATCACTTAATTTTTTTGTCTCTTTATAGCACGGTAACTTGTTTGACTCGGATAGTCCATTTTCTATCTTCACATAGTCGGTAGCCTACCTCACGGTTGATCTTTAGTGACATGAGGACAATCCAACACTTGGAATATTTTTTTCACCATTAGTTTTCATTCTTCATGTGGTTGATTTGCATGATCACTTTCTCTTCACAATTGATTAAAGACTTTGAAATTTTTTCTCATGTGGTCAATCCAATATAACGCATGGTCGATCCACTGTATCTTATAGTCGATCCAACCCTTATCATTTTTCATCAAAAAAATATTGTTCTTCTATAAAACATAGAAATCATTAAAATAATATAAAACATGATTTAATATTAATAAAACAAGGAATTTATATAATAATCCAATATAAATATTTGATATTAATTCATCCACCCTACATAAATAATTATACCCAGTAATCAATGCATTTTCACACCTAATCATGCTTAGTTGGATGTCATGCTCCTTGAGTTGGATCATATAGGGCCATGATGTTGGAGTTGGTGGTCTAGAACCAACTACTTTGTACTTTATTCATTAAATAAAAGCCTTATCACATCTTGATTGTTCTTCTGCGTGACATGTCATGTGATAATGTCCTAAGGACAGCTGTTGCATTAAAGGGTCGTAGCGGATCCCTGCTATGATGAGAACCCGAAAGTGACATAACACTGTTCTTGAATGTATGTTCTATGGCAGGATGATATTATTTGAGGGACACAAATAATACAGGTCATTAGGGGTGAGGACTCATAAAAATTTGAGGCACCTTCTCATGGTGTGCGCCCTTGGTAATATCCAGGAGGATATTATGAGAACAAGACCCACCAGTAGGAAATCCACATTTCATAGTGTCATTGGATGTTCCTATCTGCAGACGTGTGTATTGATCCTTATACTTTAAGATTATTATTAATGGGTATTACAACTCGCGCACTTAGATGTATTGACGAAAACTGTGACGACACACTGTTCACATCGAGGTAGGATACGTTGGGTGCGTCACAAGTAATACCGCATTAATAGATAATGCGAGAAAGGATTTGTCCCTTCCGTTCCATAACGGAAGTAGATATCTCAGGCCCTTTGATGGAATTGATATAGCCTAAATAAATCCATGGCCATGGTAAGGTATGGGCAAGTTCAATTCCGGGAAGTCAAAGAAAGAATAATCAAGCACATGGGTTGATGGCACTAGCATGCAACCCTCTTGATTGGAGATATCGAGACAAAGGGATTATATTACACGGTAAGCATTCGTAGGAGGTGACATGTCATTACGGCGTTAACTTCTTTCTCTATGGGTGCCTTGGCGTGTTCCTAGATGCTAACCTTGGACTTTAGGCAGGCTCAGCCTAATGCCACTGAGAAAGAGGCCTAGAGGGTCACACACTAAGTGTGTCCATGTATCTCAGTTAAATATTAATTTAAAAAGTTAAATAAATATTATTCCCGACTGTGGTTTAATAATTATTTAAGGATGTCTGATCGCATTTATTTTGACACTAGTTATTCGAGAGAATATACTGTGGATAAAATAATATATTTATTTGCGAGTAATGAAGTTACATTTATTTAAGAAATAAATAGTCATTACTCAAGGTCTAATAAATGTGGTGGAGAAAATGGAAAATAAAAGTACACGCCGTGTATATTAAATATACACGCTGTGTAGTTTTATGGAAAATAAGTATACGCCGTGTATTAATTATTACATGCCGTGTAGTTTTTCCAATTAGGATTTTGAGGATTTAATATTGTTTTATTAAATGATATTTATTATAATTAGCATGGGCGCATGTCAAGGAATTAATAATTCGACATGGGGGTTTTCAATAAGAGTTAATGAAATAAATAAAACGCGTAACGCGTTTATTTATTGTCATAACTCTATTAAACTCAAACCTGATTATAAATATCCTCGCAACCCCAACATTTTTTAGATCCATTGTTGTGCACAACGGATTTGGAAATACTCTCAAGCCTTGAGAGAATTCCCTTTCCACCAATAACGCCCTCAAGTTACGAGAGCAAGATCCTCCACCGGATCAAGGCGGTCGAAGGCAGACATCGCAAGCGAAGGTTCTTCCGCGCTAGCACCCAGAGATCTCTTCGGTGATGTCCGGAGATACGTGACACACGTGTGAATCACCGTTAGAGGAATCCTACACTTGGATTCTACGACGCAACGACGGATCACCGAATCCTGACCGGACACATCAACGAAGAAAGAATTCCAACAAGGTAATTCTTATGCATTAATTAAATTAATTATAATCAACATATGATGATCATCCTCAAGGGTTCCGGGACTCTTCTTTTCTTTTCGTTCTTCATTCTATTCCGAAGATTCAGAGTTTTATATCGTGACGGATCTCGGATTGAACATTGTTTAACGTTAAAATTAAAGTTGGGAAAACCCACCAACGCACTTCCGCTGTGCCCGGAACCTACAAGTGGTATCAGAGGGGGGTCATATCATTGGTTATAATTATTTAGTTTTTTGTTGGTGATTTACGCATTTAATAATTTAGTTATTTCAATTAATGTTTAATCATTCTAGAAATCTGAATATCGAGATCTGTTCCTTCTCTCTCGTTTCTCGTTCACCTCACAGAAACAGATTTTTCTTTTAATTTTGATTAAAATAAAATAGAAGAACTCATCCGGAGGAGCCAAATGTTTCTGCCCGTATAACACCAGAATACACGGCGTGTATTCGGAAGTACACACCGTGTAGTCTAGGTTCAATGCATTGACTGATCCGCCAAATTAGGCCGTGTATTGGATTATTTCTAAGAATTTAAGACACCGTGTGTTGACCAAAAACAGGTGGCACACGGTTTCCAGAATACATGCCGTGTGGTCCAATGAACACGGCGTGTAGTCCCTTCATGTTAGGGTTGGGTCGTGTACTCCGTACATAGCCTGCCTGGCTGGAAACCGTGTAACGCGGAAACTACACGGCGTGTGTCCCACTGTACACGCCGTGTACTCTGAAAATTTCCGAAGTACATTAACACGCCCTATCCCGGGCATGTACTTCGGATGGACGGTGAAGAAAAAGTACACGCCATGTAGTCGGAACTACATGCCATGTACTCACCCAAATTACGCAGATTTATTAAAATTTATTATTATATTATACAAACCCTTGAGATGTGTACCATGGTGCAGGCGTAAAGATGAGGCACAACACGTGATAGGTGTTTTATATATATGTGTTTAATTTAACATCTGCATAATAAATGGGAATTCACCGGGTTGCCTCCAAGGTACAAGTTGTGTACAAGGATAATTTTAAATGAATTTATTTGTTTAAAATTATGATGGATGAGAATCTCAAGGAAATTCAAAAAAGGGATTTAAGATAAAAGGATTGATTAATTAAAGATAATTAATTGATTCGAGCGTGATTTATCTTAAACAAGAACGATTAAATAATTGAATGATAGTTTTATTTATGCATAATTATCATTGCATGTATGAATGATCATGAGCTAGACCGATACCTTTGTATGTGAATGGTTTCTTTTAATTTATTTATTTAAATTAAATTTGTTGGCCTGCGAGCCATCTCTTCATTAATATGTAGGGCCTGCGCGCCCAAGGGTTCTTTTATGTAAAAACCCCTTTTTTCCCCTCACCTGCGTGTGAGATAAATGCATATGTAATTGATGGAGCTGCCAAGCTAGTGGAGGCGGCTCAAGTCAGGAGCCAAGATGAAACCAATCCAAGGAGATACAAAGGTGGACAGGTGGAAAGCTGTAAACACGAACCCGAAAGGTTCAAGGTGTTTCTCCCCTAGGTCTTGGGTTAGTTTATCAACCGCTAGATAAACTAACCAATAGAAAAGCTCATGATCATACCATTTATTTTATTTATGTCAGTTGCATGGTTTATTTATTGTGGGTGTGTTGTCATGATCACACAATTAATGAATTAAACGAGCATGCAAGATGGAACTAACATAAAATTGGCTTATACGTAAATATTATCTTATACATGGTTAATCACTTAAGTATATCCCACTTAATATTAAAAAGAATGTAATAAAAGATAATAAAATGGAAATTTACGTATAAGGATAAAATCCCTCAAAAGAAATATTAAGTCGGCATAGCCTTCCATAATCTTGGTTAGAATCGAACCATAGTTCAAAGTGCTTGACCAACCCTAGTTGGGGTGCTTTCAATTATCGGGGAATTCTAATTCAAGGTTTTGGGTTGACTTTACTTGGTTCGCATCAAGGGTTGACTGCCACAGCAGGACTTGGTGTGACCAAGAGGCAAAGGTTGAGGAAATCCAAAAAGGATTTCAGGATTGGGGAGTCCACTCAGCGGATCAAGGAACTACGAGTTAATGTAGTTGGCATTTGGAATGCCTACCTAAAACCCTTCAAGTTGCTTGACCAACCCTAGTTGGGGTAATGCGAAGGGCAATATGGATCTTTTCCACTAGAATATTTACGCAATAGAATATTCCGAAGTCAATGGTGAGGGCTATTGGATTTCAATAAAATAGTGGGAGACTAATAAGTATTAATTTATTTATTTGTCTCAATTTTTATAATAAAGTACTAAACCTTTGCTCATCTTAAATTGTAGAAACGACAAGAAAATGACTTCATTGCGCAACATACTCGAAAAATAAAACCTTCTCACCGGCACCAATTTCCAAGAGTGGCAGAGGCGTTTACACGTCGTCCTTCGCCACGAAAGGAAATTATATGTGCTGGAAGAGCCTATTCCAGTTGCGCCTGGGAAAGAGGCTAGTGATGAGGAATAATCTCTCTACATGAAACACATGGATGATGCCACAGATGTCCAGTGTTTCATGCTATCAGCCATGTCTAATGAGCTCTTGAAGCAACATGAAAACATGGATGTGTATAGCATGATGTCTCACCTTAAAGATCTCTACCAAGAGAAGGCGAGACAAGAGAGGTATGAGATATCCAATGCATTGTTTACCAAGAAGCTTGGAGAGTCTGCGCCAGCTGGGCCTCATGTGGTCAAGCTTATTGGCTACATTGAACGCTTGGACATCTTAGGGATTAAATTCCCAGATGATTTGCGTACATATCTCATCCTATCATCATTTCCCAAGAACTTCTCTAGCTTCATTGTCAACTATAACATGAGCGGAAATGAGAAGAGTCTATCAGAGCTTCTGACCTTGATTCGCCAGGTAGATAAGGACATGGGGCGTGACAAACCTGCGGTCCTTATGGTGAAAAAGAAAAGGAAGGACAAGGAAAAGGGGTCAAAAACTTATAAACGGTCTGAAGCCCCCGAGCACCGTCCCTCCAAGAAGGGGAAGATCCAGAGGCAGGGAAAGGAACGGGAAGCACTGTGTTTTTCATGTGGCAAGCAGGGCCACTGGAAGAGGAACTGCACCCAGAAGCATGGGGACGCTAAAGGTGCGTTCGTTATCGAGTGCAATCTTTCTATTTCTACACATTGGGTGTTAGATACAGCTTGTGGGGCTCACATCTATATTCAAATGCAGGAACCAAGTAGATTTAGAAAGATCGCCAGAGGAGAGGTGGATCTTCGAGCTGCCAATGGTGTAAGGCTGGCTGCATTGGCTATTGGCGACTATCACCTCTCATTGCCAACTGGCATGATTTTGGTTTTACAAAACTGTTATTTTGTGCCTAGTGTTACCAAGAACATAATTTCTATATCTTGTTTGGATATGGATGGATTTATTTTCAAGTTTGGAAATAAGGGTTGTCTCTTTTATAAGAACAACGTATGTTATGGTATGGTACATTTGAATAATGGTTTGTATGTATTAAATTATGAAAACCAAGTGTTGGCAATCGATAACGAAACAAACTCACATGACTCATACATCACCCAGTTATGGCATCACCGCCTTGGTCATGTGAACAAGAAGCGCTTGACAAAGCTCTGCCAAGATGGCTATTTAGACTCTATTGAGCTAAAACCACTTGATAGATGTCACGCTTGTTTACAAGGAAAAATGACCAAGCCGCCTTTTGGTGGACAAGGTGAAAGGGCCACAGAGCTTCTAGGATTGGTACACACAGATGTGTGTGGACCATTTCCAGTAGAAGCTAGAGGTGGATATTCTTACTTTATTACTTTTACTGATGATTTGAGTAGATATGACTATGTCTACTTAATGAGGTATAAGTTAGAATCCTTAGAGAAATTTAAGGAATTCAAGAATGAAGTAGAGAATCAACTTGGTAAGAAGATAAAGAAGCTTCGATCGGATCGAGGTGGAGAATATCTGAACCAAGAGTTCATCGATCTTCTACGGGAGTCTGGGATTCTATCTCAGCTCACTCCTCCTTATACACCACAGTGGAATGGTGTTAGTGAAAGGAGGAACCGCACCTTGTTGGACATGGTGAGGTCGATGATGAGTCATGCGGATCTTCCATTATCCTTTTGGGGATATGCATTACAAACTGCATCATACACATTAAACCGAGTACCAACTAAGGCGGAAAATGGAATTCCATCTGAGTTATGGAATGGAAGGAAACCCACTTTGTCGGACACACGTGTATGGGGATGCGAGGCGTTTGTTAAGGCCTTCTCAAGCAACAAACTAGCACCCCGGGGCACGAAGTGTATCTTTATAGGATATTCCAGGGAAACAAAAGGATATTACCTATATAACCCCCAAGACAAGAAAGTGATTGTCGCCAGACAAGCCGTCTTTCTTGAGAGGGAGCACATCCTCAAGAAGGATAGTGGGAGCAAGATTGACTTCGACGAAGTTGATGCTCAAGATACACAGGAGTTGGTACAGGAACAAGTTCCACAGGTCCCCGTGGAAGAGGTTCCAGAAACACAATTACTATGTAGGAGATCAAGAGAGGTAAGGGAATGAGAGAGATTTGGTTTCCTAGTCACCGAGGATGGTGAATCATTATTGTTGGACAATGATGAACCTCTATCCTACAAAGAAGCAGTAGAAAGATCAGAAGCTGCAAGATGGCTAGAAGCTATGAATTCTGAGATGGATTCCATGTATCCGAACCAAGTTTGGGTTCTAGTCGATGAGCCAGTTGATGTAAAGCCTGTTGGATGCAAATGGGTATTCAAAAGAAAGCTAGACATGGAAGGTCAAGTTAGCACCTATAAAGAAAGGCTAGTGGATAAAGGATTCAGACAGTGTCAAGGAATTGACTATGATGAAACCTTCTCGCCAGTTTCCATGTTTAAATCCATAAGAATCATACTTGCCATAGCAGCTTACCATGACTACGAGATTTGGCAGATGGATGTCAAAACAACATTCCTTAACGGGAACCTTCAGGAAGATGTCTATATGACACAACCAGAAGGGTTTGTGACACCAGGTGAAGCCAAACGGGTTTGCAAGTTGCAGAAATCCATTTATGGATTAAAGCAAGCATCCAGGTCATGGAACATTCGATTTGATGAAGCCATAAAGGAATTTGGTTTCATTAAGAATGAATGTGAGCCATGTGTTTATAAGCGGTTTAATGGGAATGCGGTCGTCATCCTTGTGGTATATGTTGATGACATATTGCTTATTGGAAATGACGTACCAGCCTTACAGTCGGTTAAGGACTGGTTGAACAAGTGTTTCTCCATGAAGGACTTAGGAGAAGCAGCCTACATTCTAGGGATCAAGATCATTCGTGATAGATCCAAGAGGCTGCTTGGACTAAGTCAGGGTACATACATTGACCAGATACTAAAGAGATTTAGTATGGAAAAATCCAAGAGGGGATTGGTTCCAGTGTCACATGGCTTACATCTTTCTAAGAAAATGTGTCCCCAGACACAACAGAAGAAAGATAGGATGAGAAAGATCCCATAAGCTTCGGCTATAGGATCCATCATGTATGCCATGTTATGTACCAGGCTTGATGTTTCCTATACACTGAGCATGGTAGGCAGATATCAAGCAGATCCAGGAGAACAACATTGGACTGCTGTTAAGAATATCCTTAAGAATCTGAGAAGAACTAAGGATATGTTCCTGGTGTATGGAGGAGACGAGGAGCTTGTCATCAGAGGGTATGCTGATGCTGGTTTTCAAACAGATCAGAATGATCTGAAGTCGCAATCTGGATATGTTTTCTGTCTCAATGGAGGAGCTGTGAGTTGGAAGAGTTCAAAGCAGCCAGTTGTTGCCGATTCTACAGCGAAGTCCGAGTATATAGAGGCTTCTGATGCAGCCAAAGAAGCCGTTTGGATTCAGAACTTTGTCCAGGAGCTTGATGTGGTGCCTAGAAGTAAAGATCCCATTACATTGTATTGTGATAATACTGCAGCGGTGACTCTTGCAAAAGAACCAAGGTCACATCAACGGACAAAGCACATACTCCGGAAGTATCACCTCTTGAGGGATTTCTATCAAAGGGGTGAAGTTGCAGTGAGCAGAGTGTCCATGGAAGAGAACGTGGCGGACCCCATGACTAAAGGCCTATCTCAGCAGAATCATGAATATCATGTGAGGGCTAGCGGGTTAAAGGTTGTTAGCAGTTGGCTCTAGTCCAAGTGGGAGTCTGTTGGAGTTGGTGGTCTAGAACCAACTAATTTGTACTTTATTCATTAAATAAAATCCTTATCACATCTTGATTATTCTTCTGCGTAACATGTCATGTGATAATGTCCTAAGGACAGCTGTTGCATTAAAGGGTCGTAGCGGATCCCTGCTATGATGAGAACCCGAAAGTTCCATAACACTGTTCTTGAATGTATGTTCTATGGCCGGATGATATTATTTGAGGGACACAAATAATACAGGTCATTAGGGGTGAGGACTCATAAAACTTTGAGGCACCTTCTCATGGTGTGCACCCTTGGTAATATTCAGGAGGATATTATGAGAACAAGACCCGCCAGTAGGAAATCCACATTTCATAGTGTCATTGGATGTTCCTATCTGCAGACATGTGTATTGATCCTTAGACTTTAAGATTATTATTAATGTGTATTACAACTCGCGCACTTAGATGTATTGACGAAAATTGTGACGATGCACTATTCGCAGCGAGGTAGGATACGTTGGGTGCATCACGAGTAATACCGCATTAATAGATAATGCGAAAAAGGATTTGTCCCTTCCGTTCCATAATGGAAGTAGATATCTCAGGCCCTTTGATGGAATTGATATATCCTAAATAAATCCATGGCCATGGTAAGGTATGGGCAAGTTCAATTCCGAGAAGTCAAAGAAAGAATAATCAAGCACATGGGTTGATGACACTAGCATGAAACCCGCTTGATTAGAGATATCGAGACAAAGGGATTATATTACACGGTAAGCGTTCGTAGAAGGTGACATGTCATTGCGGCGTTAACTTCTTTCTCTATGGGTTCCTTGGCGTGTTGCTAGATGCTAACCTTGGACTTTAGGCAGGCTCAGCCTAATGCCACTGAGAAAGAGGCCTAGAGGGTCAGACACTAAGTGTGTCCATGTATCTCAGTTAAATATTAATTTAACAAGTTAAATAAATATTATTCCTGACTGTAGTTTAATAATTATTTAAGGATGTCTGATCACATTTATTTTGACACTAGTTATTCGAGAGAATATACTGTGGATAAAATAATATATTTATTAGCGAGTAATGAAGTTGCATTTATTTAAGAAATAAATAGTCATTACTCAAGGTCTAATAAATGTGGTGGAGAAAATGGAAAATAAAAGTACACGCCGTGTATATTAAATATACACACTGTGTAGTTTTATGGAAAACAAGTATACGCCGTGTATTAATTATTACACGCCGTGTAGTTTTTCCAATTGGGATTTTGAGGATTTAATATTGTTTTATTAAATGATATTTATTATAATCAGCGTGGGCGCATGTCAAGGAATTAGTAATTCGACATGGGGGTTTTCAATAAGAGTTAATGAAATAAATAAAACGCGTAACGCGTTTATTTATTGTCATAACTCTATTAACCTCAAACCTGATTATAAATATCCTCGCAACCCCAACATTTTTTTAGAGCCATTGTTGTGCACAACAGATTTGGAAATAATCTCAAGCCAAGAGAGAATTCCCTTTCCACCAACAACGCCCTCAAGTTACGAGAGCAAGATCCTCCACCGGATCAAGGCGGTCGAAGGAGGACATCGCAAGCAAAGGTTCTTCCGCGCTAGCACCCAGAGATCTCTTCGGTGATGTCTGGAGATACGTGACACACGTGTGAATCACTTCTAGAGGAATCCTACACTTGGATTCTACGATGCAACGACGGATCACCGAATCGTGACCGGACACATCAACGAAGAAAGAATTTCAACAAGGTAATTCTTATGCATTAATTAAATTAATTATAATCAACATATGATGATCCTCCTCAAGGGTTCCAGGACTCTTCTTTTCTTTTCTTTCTTCATTCTATTCCAAAGATTCGGCGTTTTATATCGTGACGGATCTCGGATTAAATGTTGTTTAACGTTAAAATTAAAGTTGGGCAAACCCACCAACACGCTTCCGCTGCGCCTGGAACCTACACATGATACCTAGACCCTAGCTGGTCTCCTTGACATTAAGAGTTATGGAATAATTTATGAGGGTCCCTAACTATTATTATTCTAGAAATATCCCCTCCTTCACTAGAATTTGGGTTAAATTACACTATTGTCCCACCAAACTCAAGAAATCATTACCAATGCCTTATTATAAATTCCATCCTATTTATTAACCTATATTTAATACCACATTTTCACAACACATTTGAACTGAAACCCCACCTAGATTATAAGTGAAAAAATGTGACCCCAAAGCTTTCCTTTCATAGGCTGCAGGTTGATGACTATCACTGAGGCTATCTATTAGAAAATGAGAGGCATTACCCTAAAAAATTACTTGGGAAAATAAAAAAATCCTCTAATTAAAACCATATGTAAATAATTTTGAGATAAAAATTCCATTCATAAATAACATCTACATGATAATGATTATAGAAGAAATAATAACAATTCAAGAATTCCTAAACTCCACTCCAGCTACCTGAACAAAAATATCTCCATTCTCCATCAGACCATGCTGAAAAACATCTTAAGAAAACTATAGAGGGGAGAGAACTTGGGATTAATCGGTAGTATCATATTTCTAATAAATTCTATATCTATGTGAAATTAATTATTATGGACGAACATTAGTGAAATTAATTAAGAAATACAAAGCTAGAAACATGAATAGGGCCTAAGTAATAAATAAAGTTAAATGTAAATAAAATATCATAGTTCAACATCACCTTTGTTTATACCACCTAAAAACATATTATTTGATCATGATTTATAATTATAATTAAATGAGGGTAATGGGAAGTTTATGGATTGTTAAAATATAAGAATAAAGTCTAGAAACAATAACATATTAACCACATCAATAACATCACAATAATTCAGTATTTAAGTAATAATAAATTACATATCATTCAATATGATTTCTATGATTCTTTATTCTCAAATATCTCTATATGACTATAACCATCATATAATCAGGAAAAACAAGCAATCCAAACTCTCAACCTATGCTTAGGAAAAAAAGAAAACCCAACTCTCAACCTATACAAACCATCCTAACATCATTCCTATCATGATCATATCACATCCATTATATGGCCACATCATCACCTCAATGACTCGTGTTATACCCTTGACCGATCACATCCCAAACACCTGACTTAACCCAAATCCATCACAACATGAGGGAAATGCATACATGTTATAAAATTTATCCATTACAACCCATAATTAATTCATGTGTTATAACCTTGATCTATTATAACCTACATATATATAGTATCATACAAACACAAAAAAGAAATTTGATAAACATACAAGTAGAAAACAAAAAATAACATAGAAATAAAAACAAACAACAAAATTAAATGCAACATCACAACAAATAATAAGAAGAAATAATTATGCAATGGATAACGAAATTAACCATAATAATTCACAGGAATAATAATTTACAATATATACAATAATTTCACTAGTAGATATTCTTAAAAAGGTTATGTTAATACTTAACTACCCATTAATCATCCAGTCAAAAAATTATTTAATTATTACATATTTAAGTAAACATAATTACATAATTATGAAATGACCATGACCTTCATGAATTCATAAACCAAATTATACTATTTAAACTATTCCCATTTAATTCTAAGGTTCTCTTACTATCACTATCATATTATTATCCTTAAGTCAATTTATATCTACACACATAATCCAATTTTAATATATTCAATTCAATACATGGGGTTTATATATTTAATACATAATTAATCATGTGCGAATAACATGATTTTAGTTAACATATTTATTTTCCTAGATTTTTTTATCATCATTCAAAATTCTATTTTTATTAATATCATAATATCATTGTTTGATCACATTTCATTAATTTATATAATATATCTTAATATCATCAATATATCACAACAATGTCTATGTAAAAATATATTTTGACATATAATAATTAATAATTGAATGTGTATATTATTCTATATAATATCATTTTAATGAAGTAACAAACTTTTAGTGACTAATAACGATTAACGACTATAAAATAAGGAATATAATATCCATTCATGGTTATATTTACATATTATTTACTTTCATTCCAAATTTCCTTCATCAAATTTAATTTCTAGAATATCCCCATATCACATGGAACATCACATGGTTTAGTAGTGCACATGTATCTTTCAAGCAACCAAACACCATGGAATAATATATTTTTATTCATAATTATAAATTAAAGGTATAATGGTCAGAATAATAACAATAAATACCTATTAATAATTAAACAATATAGAAATTAAACAGTAGAAGAAACATACAATATCCCCTTCCTGTATACTAAACAACAATATTGACCCCGATAAAAGAGTAAAATATTATTAATGCACAAAGTAAATAGAAACCCCACCCTCTAGATAACTCCTTCTCCACTGATCCCTAGGGAAGAGTGTAAACTTACGATATTGTAAGTTTTCTATCATGTATATTTTTAAAGGTGGGATTAGTGGTATAAGAAAACATAGCTTAAGGGATTTAAAAGGAGAGTTTCAATATAATAGGATGGTGGTAAACACAACCATCACATGAGATGGGATAATAATTTAAGAATAAATGATTATTATACCAATAGTAGATTTTAAAAGTTGATAATCAATGGTATATGGATTAATATGGGTAACTTAGTAGATATCACTACATGTTAGGAAAAAAATATTTCAAAAGACAAGAGAAGGATTAGAAATCCCCTACCTCATGATGTCAAGTCATTGCACATTGAAGTGAGAGAATGTGTTCACTAATGAACCTATGAGGAGACTCACACAAAATTGCTACATGGTTTCTAAATCAACTTTGATATCATCATAACAACCTTCTGTGTAACATCCTAGAATTTATGGTATGATCTTTCAATGTTTAAGAGTGTGTTTTCTATCTCAAAGGTCTTAAAAGTTGTTTTGGTTGTTATTATAGAACATGGGTCTAGTAATACTTTCAATTGGAATTTAAAATGTAATATTTTTTTTATAAAATGTAAATATGTCATTGGGAATAATCTATGAAAATAGTTTATAACAAAAGAATTTTTCAAGTCGCAAAATCCTTTTACGATATAAATTCCTTTACACCTTTTGAATTGATTTTACATCCTAAGACCATTGTATAAGATTTTTAGCCTAAGGTGATGTGTTTTTATCATGCATGTTACATAAAAATTTTACACTATAAAACCATAGTTTTCATGATGAACCCTTTAGTCTAGTTGGTTTTTATCTGTAACTCAGGTGACACATCTCCCATTCGATTTGTAGGTTTCCTCACTCAAACCCTAGGAAACTCTAGATGTATTTTGGGTGATCTATGATCCTTTTATATCATATCATTAGGTGCTTGATATTTTTGGCGGTTGTACTATGTCTCTTTGTGTAAGTGATCTTTTTTACTTCTTTATTTCCATTGGTAATGAGAACACCATTTGTGGATCTATTAATCTCAGAGTGACATTCTTCTTTATCATTTATAAATCATTTGTGCGATATTATTTCAGTGGATAGTTCTTTTTTTATTGTGATGTGTTAGGTTAATGTTCTATTAGGTATTATCATGACCTAAACCAATGGGGATTGAGCCACAATTACCCCAATATTTCCTCAGATAGGCTAGGTGCTGGTCACGAGCGCCAAGTAGGCACATGAAACACATGGGAGGAATTAGCCTAATGTACCTATACAAACTCTCACATATCCAAGCATATATAATGCTGAAGTGTAAAATAACTAATAAAAATGAATTCATATACATATATAATCCCACAAAAGTGTACAATATAAATTATTAGGAAGCATAAAAAGAGGGCTAAATACAAGCCCACTCAAAGTTGGAAAATAAATTATATCTTTCTC